>JANFAM010000007.1:17137321-17756785 GCA_024362665.1 Prunus padus | reverse complement strand
GCAATTGTTAAACCTCTACTTGTTCATGATTTAAAAAGAAAAAATGAATTAATTTCAAGGCTAACAGGTAACTTGGTTATTGCAGCTTGGGGGTTTCTTCATCTGGACTTACAGTTACCAGCTGATACGATCCTCAGCGAATAAATGGAAAGCGCTTCAAGCAATTGAGGCAGCTGAGGAGGCCTCAAAGAATCCCAACAGTGATTTAGACGCTGAGGGGGAAACTCCCCTTCTCAAGGGAGAAGATGAAGAGCAGGGTTCTATAGTAGTTTCATCAAATGGTTCTAGAAACCAAGAAGCTGTAAGTACCCTCATATACCAATTTACATAACAAGTCTGATGAAAACTAGAGCTAAGTCTGGCTTCAGTTTGTGTCATATATATGCAAATATTAACTCAAGCATGTTGTTTGGACTATCTGGATTTCTCAAATGGCAGATAGTAGCCGATGAATCAGACGTACCATTCAGCCGAAAAGTAGTAGCATTTGTTAAGCAGATTTTACATGAGTTACTGGCACCACCAACGGTAGCTGCGGTGAGTTTTTCCAAAATTTCTCTTACGGTATAAGTGCTTCTCGAGACCTCAAGACTGACCAAGAACTGACTTGTCTTTGTTATCTGTCTATGATCAGATTGTGGGATTTTTTATTGGGTCAATTCCATTTCTTAAGAAGATAATAATTGGTGACAGCGCCCCCCTGCGGGTGATCGAAGACTCTATTACACAACTTGGGTAGGTACCTTTCTGCTTAAGGCGCATCCCTTATGGTTCAATCAAACAAATTTAAACCGAAAACATTCTGTGTGTACTAAGCCAAGTAACAATAACTGCACTATGCAGGAATGGAACCATCCCTTGTATCACACTTATTCTTGGAGGCAACCTCATCCAAGGTAATGAACCTATGATTTTCAACATTAGAACTAGTTTTCTTCTGTTCTAGGAGGTGAGACAATCTGACAAACTAATTGAATAGGTTTACGCAAATCGACGATCAAAATTACTATCATCATTGGAATTATCATTGTTAGATACGTAGTAATGCCTGTGATCGGTATCGGGATTGTAATGGGAGCAAGCAAGGTTGGGTTTCTCCCATCAGACCCTCTGTTCCATTTTGTGCTGATGGTTCAGTTTACCCTGCCACCTGCCATGAATATTGGTAAGCAGCAAGTGTTTCTAACTCCATTATGCTTCTTCAACAAGCAAGCTTCACAATCTAGGGTTGTTAAAAATCTTCCTTATAATTAATGCAGGAACCATGGCCCAGCTGTTTGATGTGGCTGAGGCAGAGTGCTCAGTGATCTTCCTGTGGACATACTTGGTTGCAGCCTTGGCACTTACTATTTGGTCAACAGTCTACATGTGGCTCTTGTCTTGAACTGCCTTCAGCTGAGGAAGGCAAGCATCCCTAAATGGTGCATTCATCCCTAATGGTGCATTTTATAGTGAGAGGCTTACACTTCAGAGGGAAGAAGGATTTACATTTCTGCATTTGGGTGTTCTTTTGTCCTCCATTTTTTGATTCGATTGGTTGTTTCAACTAGAAGAAAAATAATAATTAGAGTATGATTTGGGTCTGTGTGTATGTAGATCCCATAGTTTTGTTTACTTATTGTGTAGTAGGAAAAAAAAATATGAAGAGAAGGGGGTGATTGTGTGTTAGATTTTTCATAGCTCAACGTTTCTCATAGATAAAGCCTTGATTTATGTTGCTAGTTGCTGGGGGTTGATGCATAAGATCAACTGCTGCAGTGTTTATCATGTTTACAGAGAGAAAAACGGTGTTGCTGACTGTTTGGCGAACTGGAGCTATAACTTAGACTTGGGTCTTTATATCTTTGTTGATGCTCCAGCTTGGGTTGGGCTAGTTTCTACTGATATGCTGGTGTAAGTTGTTCTTTGGGGATTTCCCCCCCTTTTTTCATCCAAAAAATAGAAGCCTTGATTTATGCATTATGATTCATTGCGGTGCATTGTTCTTGTTGAATTGAAATTAGTATCAATGCAAGCACCAATTTTTAGCTTGGGACATCCACTGGCAGAAAATTCGTGGAAAAACACCAAGTTTAACTATAATTTGTTGAGTCATCGATAATAATAACCAGATTAAACTATCCTTCAAACTGCCCAACCAGACCTGGAATATAAATTGTAAAACATTAAACCTAAAAAATACAACTGAGTCGTTTGGGTTGGCAACGATAACACCTTAAAATTAAACTGTTTTGTGCATAGAATCAAAATCTCTCAGCTCTACAATCAATTTCCAAAACTCTCACACCGTAAATTCAAAAAGTAAAATAAATTATATTGTGAAACTATACACTATTTCCTATGTGTCCTATGACAGCTCTCTCCCCCTGATGCTTAGAACCAGGCATTGCAATAGCTCCTGGCTCACACAACCCACTGCAAATACTTGTCTCATCTGAAAACAGAGTACTGGGGAGGGGCAAAGTTACTCGGCTACACTAGCGTAAGCTGGAGTTTCGGCCTATTGGGCTGGGGCTCCACAATCTCCAAATGAATAAACACCGTCTGCAGAATGCTGTATGACATGCTGCCGTCCATTTTTCTAATCTTCTGCTGCTGCTCATCAACAAACCACTCTCCGCCTCCCTTATCACCTCTTGGGGTCAAGTAGACAGGCCCTTCTATTCCATACCTGCAAAAGATGGGAAAAAGAAAGAGTTCACATATGTAAACCACCTCCACAGGTTTATCTTAACACTCGACTCCACTCCCGAATATTAAAGTCAGTCCACACACACAAAACAGACAGAAAAGGATTCTGTATGAGGTGAGGACACATACTTGGGCACAAATACAAAAATCCATTGGATCTTATCCTTACTATTCTTGCCTCTGTGTCCATTGGCCTACATGAATGAAAGGAATTATCAGAGAGAGAGAGGGAGGGAGAGAGAGGAAGAGAGAGAGAGAGAGTGTGTGTGTGAATGCTTCATACCGTTTCCTGAAGAAGATGAGAGTATGGAGCTCCACTGAGGCCCGGCTTGCCATCTGGGCATTTCTATGTCGATAATTTAAATCTGTAGCACAAATAAGTGAAAGCAGCATTCTTAGAGTTCAATATACCCACAGCATAAATAAAGTTGAGAAGCTATTACCTAGAAAGTATTGAGATAAATGAATTAATCATGTCCTAGAAGAGCAAATAAGAATCTTGGCTCAGAAGAGTAAATATAAATATAGAAAAGAAAATTTCCGTTAAAGCACATTATACAGAATCTGGGCACATTTGGAGTCTCGGTTATAAGCCGGGTTCGATACTCTAAGAACAATAAGGAGCCATTCCTCCTTACAAGCCAATAATAATTTGAAATGAATTGACTTGCAAGTAAGCACTTATTAGGAAAAAAATTTAAATTTTTTTAGATACATGTCAAATTGTCATTGGCTTATGGGGTGAGGAGCCAAGCATTTTTCTTATGATGATATCACTCATAAATATGAAAACGTACAAAAAAGAAAAAAGACGGAAAATTATTCCATACTGTCAGCAATGCTAGTTAGCCGGGGTCCATCTTGGAATATAGTTGGAAGCTTCTGTATTCCTAAAGATGCAGCAAGCAACCTGTGCACTATGACATCTGCAGGAAAAGAAAGTTCATAAGTCAAACAACAGTAACTCGATCACCAAGAATTACGTGACTAAAACTGAATCTAACCTGCATATCTCCTTATAGGAGAGGTAAAATGAGTATATAGAGGTGCTGCAAGCCCATAATGAAGATATTCTGGAGGGCTGAGATCCCCACTAGAGAAATAAACAGCCTATGCAAATAGAAGGTAAATGAATACATGTAGAAAGGTGTCCTTCAAGAGAATTTCAACTTCACTCAACCATTCAAGTAAAGTTACCTGTGTCATGCATCTAGTAGCCAATATACGAATCAGCTTATTGAAGTATGGATCATCACCCTGGGAAAAATTCAATTTTTTACAATATTGGGTGCGGGAGAGAGAACAAAATAATGAAACACAAAACTTAACTGAAGAAAAACCATAAGTCTCATACTAATAACATGCATATGAAATAAACACCTACCACTGCAGAGTCAAGTGAATCAGCCAGTGCTTTTGATGATGAGACATCCAAGCTGAGACCAACAGCAGCAGCTGTACGCAACAAAGGTTCAAGCATCTCTCTGGTTGGAGTAGGATGGCGCCTGCAGAACACATACATAAATTAAATGACCAAAAAAAGAGACATGTGGCAAAGTTAGAAGGCAGCTATGCACCTATCCTGCCATAAGCACAAAGTTTAAATGAAAATAAAATAAAATACATCAACCATTTAGATAAGAGATCTACATTTAACCAAAAAGTGATACATTCCCAACACAGCCAACCTAAATAGACCCCCATGCCAGTTTATAGCCTTAATTGTAATCAAAAGACAACCAGGACATTCCAGGAAAAATAACATGAGACCATGAAAATTGTTGAAGAAAAATTCACCAACTTACCTCAATAGTGAACAAAGAGGAAAATGTTTAAGGATCTTCTCGGCAACTGAAACATTAGCAGCAAGCATAAATTCCTCAACCATCTGGTTTGCTTCATGAATCTGGTACATTCCTGTAGAAACAATTCATGATTAGCCAAAATAATGACATCATCACAAAAGAAAATAAGCAATAAAACCAGAGACTCCAGAGCAACATGTTTAAATACAGTCTACCTAATGATGCTATGACCTTCACAAACACAAAGTACCAAACATGGGTAGAATATGATACATGCATTACCAACTTTAAAACCAATGTGAATGTGAATATTATCAGCCAAAAAATGTGAACATGAATGTGAGGTAAGTGGAGTTCGCTGTAAATATTTATTATGCCTACATGACCCTAAAGCAGCACTAAGTAATTAATATAATGAAATAAGGTAATTATTCATTGGTGGATTATTCAACAGCACAGCTGATCTTTTCTCATTGCAAGTAACTCGGTTCAGGATTCAGACTCAGACTACAACGAATGAAAGTTTGATATGTTGAACATGAAATTTGCCTTTCCAACCACATACCAATATCAAGGGGATCATGAGTCTCAGTGTCAATTTGAAATTTGACTTCAGCAGATGCAAGAGTTAAGGCTCCTCTCTGAGTACGTCTTTCCCTCATTATCTGTAGCATCATATACAAATGCATATTGTTCAGAGAAGTCGCGAAAGTAAGATAGCATATTACAGCAGTTTAACCCATGAATTTATAGCCAAAGTAAAGCCCACGTGTGCATACCTTTGCCAAAGCATTCATGTTTCTTAAATCTGTAGTTAATGGATCCATCAACCGACTGCAGTAAGCAAAAAGCAATAAGAAAGCCTTATTATAAAAATACAAAGCTACAGGAAACTTTTATAGGGGGCACAGGAAAGGGATCAACCATGTAGGGGCCAATTCCAAAAACCCTACACCAGTAAGCAGATTGAAACATTGATGCAGGTTTAAAATTCACCATTGGTGCCACATAGAGTTAATCTCTCTCCTTGTTCACTGAGTGCTACAGCAACAAAAGATGCCAGATTCTTATACATTTTCCACCAGGAGGAGTTAGAACCAGTTTGTTTGCCAGGCGATGCATACCATAGGCCCATTTATGGATTTCTAAAGTTGACACTTGCACACTTATGACTAGTGCTGTGAAGCTCCTTTATATGCACTTCAGGTTCATAATACACAGCTATTAATCACTATCCAGGATTCAGTAGACAAGGTTCAACCCAACACATTATGGATTAGCCACATCAACCTTACTCTGTATTCTGGTGATTAGGCATCATGTTAAAAAATAGAAGCAGCACTACAATCTAGATCTCTTCTTGGAGGCTCTACTTTGGGTTATTTACTTATCAGACCATTCCAACCCCAGATGGTCGCATTCTGCAGAGACTTGCATCCCCAATGTACTCTCTTTCTTTCAAATGTTAGGACCGACTCACCTCTATCATCCATCTTACTTTTACATAACATGGGCATGTCAAATCACAACAAAATATGCTGCCTAGAGCATTGTAGGATATATTATCATTGTATACATCACAATCACATGCACATGCAGTATATAGGTAGACACATAACAAGCGAATACATGAAGTGAAGCAATATAATGCTCATGTGGCGAAAACTTACCTGAAACAAATCTATTATTCTAACAAGTAAAGTTTACTAAGATTAACAAAACATCATTATAATTATTGAACATAAGAGTATCCTGCAAACCAAAGTGGTAAGGTCAAAATGAATTTATCTACCAAAAGGTAACTAAGTTGGAGTAGAAATGCACCTATCATCCATCCTCGCTTGAGCTTCAATGTAAGACAATGCTGCACACGATTTAATGACACTTTTTGTGTACCTTGTAGAAATAATCTCAGCTTCAGGTGTCATTTCCTGAAATTCAGGTAAACAATTTTACACCAATCCAAAAAAACAAAAGACTCCAACATTGGTTAAACCTATCTTATGTGTGTGTGCGTGCAAATAAAACAAATAAAATATGATATCTCTGTAACAGATTCATGTGTGTGTTTGTATACAAATGTGTGTTTTATGACCGATAAACACTGCGTAGGTCTGTGTCTTACAAAAACAAATGCAAAATCCAGCATATTGATTGATTTAAGAAATTCAAATTATAAAAGAAATAACTAATAGTTTAAAATAGAAGTCTTATCACGACTAGTAGTGCGGGAGTACATACCCATATAACAGAAAAGGCTAGCCTCTCCACATCAGCTCGAAGAGAACATACATCTGCATAATAAGAACTATATCTTCAAATCACAGAAAATGCAATCATAATATCGATCTTTCTTTTTACTGCACCCATTACAGAAGAAGATTTTTATTTTATTTTAAAAAGTCACCTTCCGTCAAAGGTTTTGGAAGCATGTCAATGCGCCGTTCAACTAGGTATACCGAAGTTCCCCTTTGTGAAGCCTCATCATCAAGAGGAGTGTCCGAGTGTACAAAATTTGTTACATCAGCGATATCTAATTGAAGTCATTAAGGATGAGCTTGTAGGTTACTCATTTTATACTTATAGCAAAAGTTGGCATGGGTAGCAGAATAAGGCATGAAAAACAAAAGCTTTGAGTAAGTAAACAACAATACATGAAGTATCCTGCTAAGGGAAAAGATTTAGAAATGAGAAAAAATGTAATGCACCAAACAAAAGTAGGAAGCAGAGAAAGCAATGGACAAGACTGAACTAACGCATTAGAATTATATTCTAAAATAAATTTCAAGTTTTTGTCTTCTGAACTTGCAGAAACCATCTCTTCTTTCAGACTTGGGTTATCCATTGACACAAAGATAAATGCACAATCTCTATCGCTAATGCACAATTAAACCTTACATTTCAGTTATACAAGCAACTTCAATTATTAATAAATGTCGTGAGGTTGAGGATACGGACTCCAACTTCGTAATTTCCATTTGGAAGAGATGTACAGTGCAATGCATCATCAATATCCTTGCATCCTGCAGAAACCAGAAGCAAAGCACTTATCATAACATTTAACTAAACTATTAATTATTTACCCAACAGAAAACAGCAAAAAATAACAAAAACCAATAACAAATTAGGCAGAGGGAGAAGAACAAAGAATAAAAGAATTAATCTACTGGTCATATACCAGGAGGGTCCACGCTAAAGACACGCAATTGTCTCAAATCCTGTCTAATAGGATTTGCCAAATCTTCAGAAGACAGAGACCACGGTAACGGTGGCAAGCATGCCAGAACTTGAGAAGAAAATGGTCTTGTATTTATATCATTCTCAATCAAGACCACCTGCAGCATCCGAAAAGCTAAATCAGTGTCATTGCCATCTAAACCTCAATTGATTAGATGTTTAAATAGTACATAAGAAGGTAAAATATGGATGTTCAAACAAACAAATGCAAACAATGGAACTCCTTCCAGCCTACCTCAGTTTCAGTATCTCTATCACCTACTTGTCCTATGGTTCGTACATAATGGCCAGAAGGATAACGAGACAAACGGTCCCAAGAATCAACCGCCACAACAATTCTCTTGTCCAGAAGATTCTCAAGTTGTCGTGTGTGTATTCGAATCTTAGGAATCCTACGATCTTTCGAGGCAAATAAGGCATGGGCAACACCACCACTACCTGCAGGCATAGCCATCGGCTCCAAAGATCCACAATAACTGCACGAGTGTTTATTTATATCAGATAACAGAACCAATCACCAGAAGAGATCATCATAACAACCAACAGCTGCAACTGCGAATTGAAGCAAATGAGAATCTACACGCATCTGGGTAACAGTGGGATGTTAGTATAGCACAACACTCACTACTTTAAGGAACAGACATGCTGAAAGGTAACACACTGTTTGCTACCTACTTAAATGAAGAAACATATTTCAGCCCAACGATAATTAGAACAGATAGCACTTCTGTCAGCAAGACAAAAAAGGCTTCAGGCAACCAGTGAAGTCAACTTACGAATGCCAATTCCGCTTTATAATACCAACAACACGGCCAGACGGACGGCTTGAGATAGGCTCTGTTACTCCAGCAGAACCTGGTGGTTGAGCTGTAGTCGTAGGAGCATCATCAGCACTTCCTGGAACCAAATGAACATCTTCTTCCTCATCCTCTGCAAAGTAGTACAAAGTACATTAATTAAAAAAAATTAATAAGCGGAGAGAGAGAGAGAGAGAGCATCCTCCCACCCGAAAAAAGTAACTAGAAATAAAATTAAAACTAAGACCCACCTTCATCTGCTAGAGCTAGAGATTTCTCCTCATGCCATTGATCCTGAGGCAGAAGCTCAACTGCCACTATATCCCCATCAAAAGCCCTATTCATGTTTGTACGTCCATAAATTATGATTTCATCACCAATGCTCTCGCTTCCAACATATGCTTCAAATGGGTTGTAACGATTCACTCTAAGTTTGCCTTGATGGTATATACCGCGATGCAAACCAGACGTAATCTCAGACATGGGCTTATGCTGGAAAAGAAAAGATAGCAAAAATGGTAAGAACCACATTTCTGTCATGGAACTTATAACAACACTAAAAAGCATGAAGGCGCACATACTCAGTTGCAGTACCTCTGTGTAAATGATTTTCCTCTTTGATGGTCTCAAATCTTCAACTTCCTCCATGTTTACATCTTCTGATGCAGGCTGCACAAGCAGGTCAAGCAAATCTGGTCGACTCAATGACCTCACATAAGACTCCACTGAAGACAAGGCAATAATTCCCAAGTGAGTAATTCCACAAAACTTCCAACATTTGAAAATAAACACATTTAATTATGTGGATATTAAACTCAAAGGGAAGGTCTGAAGTATAAAAGATGCTGTCAAAAAAAGACATGGATGGCAAACATATTATACACACCTGTTTCTGCAGAAATTCCCTCTTCAATAGCCTTTCTCTTATTCTCTTTGTCATTAGTTATAAGTAAAATCCGAGCAGAACCAGCAAGATGAGTTTGATACCATTGAGCGGCCACCCGAATTGCTGAATAATAATTTCTTAGGTGAGAAAAGTAGGAAATTTACAGATGCAAGACACACAATAAACCAAATGCCATAACCAGTATTTCATAGTGTTGGCAGGTAACAAAAAGACACAAAAATCAACAAGTACAAAACACCAAGTATATCCTGAGGAAAGAAGTTTTGTAATCACAGCATGAGCAAACCTCTATCATTTCGATCATTTTTACTTTCTCCACTCATTTCCGTAACATATGTATCCCTGAACACAGCAGCAATCAACACATGTCAAAATAAGTGCTTAAAATCCCAACAAAAACGACAAGATAAAAAATAACCTTTAAAACACAGATTCTCAATTTGTAAATAGAACCTACTTGTGGTGTTCGTTGGAGAAAACAAAGAATTTCCTTAAAGAATTGCTGCAGAGAGCTCTAACTCTGTTGTAAACAGACAAGTTCCTGTTCTTGACCTCTTCGAGCACAATGGAAAGCACAACCACATCGTCGATTGCCGGGTTTTCAAGCAAATCAATCTGTAAACACCACGAACATAGCTCTAAATCACTTCTTCATTGCAGTTGGAGAACAAATTTCAATCTAAAAAAATAAACTAGATATAATCACCACCTGATTGAGAACGACATTGGTATCGAAAATGAGAATAGTGGAAGGTGTAGGGCTCAAGCGAGCCTGGGATGTATCGCAAACTTTGCATATCGGAGCTCCGCAGTATATATCGTGTCTGAGATAGTGCTCTCTCACGACCTGAGGCGAAGCACAGCCAAAACAAAAACCCTAATTAGCTTAAACCCCTAACTGAAAACAATAGCATAAAATGAAATGTGGGGTTAGGGTTTTTGAGAGGGACAAGAGATGAGAGAGACCTTGGTGATTTTGCCTCCTCTGGTTCTCTTGACGAAGGACTTGTTCTGCAACATGTTTGGTGTATGATCGTATGGCTGACGGCGTCGTTTTGGCTTAATTAGCCGCCCTCTTCCTGTAATGGGAGTTGGGTTTGGGGGGGAAGGAGGTGCAGAGCGAACTGAACTTTCCACTAAAATGTAAAAATTTGCCTTCGTAGCGCGGGGACTGCCACGTGAGATTTTATACAATCGGCGGCTCTGTTTTATTTATAGCATCCTGTTTGACCGTTGCGCTAGGGTTACGTTGAAAGTAATTTAACAATTATTTGAAAATGTATTGACATTCTAGTTTTTTTAGGTTGAATATAAATAAATAAAAATATAAAACTTTTAAGAATTTTAAGAATTTTTTTAACATAGTGAAACACAAGGACTCCAATTTGACGGAATTGATAGTATTGACTAACGGAGTGAAACACAAGAACCAAATTGACAAAATGAAAATACATATTGGTCATTCGTATAAAACACATAGACTAAATAGGCATTTAGCCCATTAATAGGAAAACAACATAAAATATTCATTAAAATATATACTAATGTATTCAAATATATTTTTTAAATTGATTGTTATAGTAAATGGTTTGTCCGTTTTTTGTAACAATGAGGGAAAAGAAAAATCATGGATCCGTAGAAGTGCATACAATAAATTATATGCACCCATTACATTTTCATTTCCTTCAACTTATCTTTACATCAAGAGGATGATGTGTAAGTTATGCAAAATTATTTTGATAATGACATCAATAATTTTCAGCTACTAAAATCCCTTTGCTACTACAACAACAACTACTAAAATCCTCCTATTTTTAACACTTTCATGTCTTCTTAGATGTTGACTTTCATGTCTTCTTAGGTGTTGACTTTCAATTGATTAACTACATGAGAAAGTTTTGAGTTTCGTGAATATTTGCGTTGTGTGAATTTAAATACGGTAAATTAGCAAAAGACCTACTAGTGTTGTGGTTTGGAGCAATTGTTTCCCTAAACAAAGTCCTGAGTTTGAGTCATAGGATCAGTGTAGTGTGTGTGTGAGTTTAATATATTATTGCATTTCAATAAAAAAGGTCAAAATACGGTAAATTAAAAATCACACGCATAAAAGTCTAGCTCTATTTTTATTTTTTTGTCAATTAGCTCATATTAGTCAAGAAGCGTTCCAATGCATCATAAGACTAGAAATCCAAAGATTTATTTATTTATTTATAAGTTTAAGTATTTATTCACAAATTTTTCATAGAAATTTACTGCCTTTTTTATTTTAAGTTTAAGTCTTTATTTACAAATTTTTCATACAAATTTTAAACCTTGAGTGAGTCTCAAGTCTTGAGTCACCATGAACCCGCTCAAGACCCGCAGCTTGGGGCTGAGAGACCCGTCGGCTTGGCCCAAATATAAGACGAAACGATTTAGATTTGAATTATTTATTAATTTTATCAGATACCAAGGTTGACAAAAGCTCTTAAGAAAACGTACGTATTTATGAAGAAGTCAAACAAATTCGATTTTTTTTTAATTTTAATTTTTTGCAGAAAAAGGAAAGAAATACCGCTGGCGAGAAAAAACAACCAGACAGGCAACAGAGTCTTACGGAGTCGGAGATCCGAAGTGTGGAGGGTTGTAAGAAGCTTCGAATCTCCGGCGCTGTCTTCTCTTCTCCCCCATCCCAAAACCCCTCAGCTTGTTTTCGACCACATCATCCTTTTCTCTTTCTTTTCGATTGAATCTAACAGATGAAGCACCAGAATTCTATTTGGGCAGTCCTCCTATTCATATTGCTCATCGCCGGCTTTGTCAGCTCAAACGGCGACGTTTCGAGCTCGGAGAGCAGGGCGTTGCAGATTCTGGGTGATTATAACGTTTTGAACTCAGAGTGCAAGGCGTTGCAGCTTCTGGTTTTGCATCAGAAACCAAACGGCGACGTCTTGAACTGGGAGAGCAGGGAGTTGCAGCTTCTGGGTTCGCATCAGAATCAGCTCGAAGTCTTCTCTCGCTCTCCTAGCCGAAGACTTCATTCCCATACACCGTCAGTTCCTTTTTATTTTTATTTTTTAATTTTGATAAATTGGTATACAATTAAAATCTTAAATTGCATTAATTTTGATTTGATTTGAATTTCACTTTTGTTGTTGCTGTTTTTGGGTCAATTTGAATTGGAACAGTGAGCCGACTGCGTTAGTTGCTACACTGGATGGGAGAATACATTTGGTGGAGAGTAATTCGATGAGAGTACTATGGTCGCTTGCTTCAGGGCCGCCACTTTACACTTCTTATCAGGCTCAAGACAGTACTTCTGGTTCAAAAAATAGTCGCTACTTCATAGATTGCGGTGATGACTGGAACTTGTATCTGCACAGAGGGCACTTTGGTCGAGAGGTTTGTCATAAAAATGCCATTTTGTTTGTTTGTTTATTTGTTGTTCCATTTTTTGCTTATAATTAAATTGGTGTGTGCTTGATGATGGTGTGTTGGTTTCGTTCCAAATCTAGTGATATTGGTGTATTGATTTTATAGTTTTGAGAATTATCCTGGGAATCTGTTCATTTCAGTTTGTTTTAATTATGGGATGGTAAAGTTGGTACCTTTTGGTAATGCAATTCAAAATTTCACTGCGTAGATAGATGGAGTCCATGCAATCTGTGAGAAATAAGGGTGCTTGAACAGGTCTTGATATACAGGGAGCATCACTGCTTTTTATACATTGATCATTGATTTACATGTATTTGCAGAAACTTCCATACACTATTGATGAATATGTCAGTAGTACACCTCACTCGGAGGATGATGGATCAATTACAGTTGGGTCTAAGAAGAACACTGTCTTTGAGGTTGATCTTTTGACAGGGGAGCTGATTCGCCCATACGCTCTACCCAATTCTCCATCCACTTTGAAGAGTAATGAAAAGCAGAGAGTTTTGTCCAATAATAATATTAGAGATAATAAGGAGTTGGTCAAGCCTGGCTCGATAAACCGAAATGCTGCTCAGCAGCGACTACTTATCTCCAGGATAGATTATTCCTTGCAGTCGTTTGTTCCGTATTCAGACCAAGTCTCATGGAATATGACAGTTGGTGAAATTTGGGCTGCTTTACTTTGTCCTGATAATGAGAATCCACTTGGTGGTGCCCTTTTGAATTCAAAAAATGTGCTTGGTTCTGAAACTGGCAGTGACATTGCACCACCATTATCATGTCAATCAAAAAAACTTATCTTCCCCCAGAAAAATCATACGCTGTTAGAATTAGTTGGACCTGGAAGAAAATTACAGGATCAAGAGACAGACACCATGGTTCAAAAGCCTGCTTCAGGTCTGATGGTTCCTTCAAAGCCTGAGGTTGACAATAAATTTTTTAATGGATCAACAGCATTGACTCTCACTTTTTTGTTTGTCATCGTCATGGGCTTTGTTGTTTACCAATGTGTTTCTGTGGTTAAGGGGCAAGTTTGGTTGCATGATCAACGCAACAATTCTGATTCAAAAACTGCACCTTCCAAGAGGAAGAAGAGTCGTAAATCAGAAAAGAATAGTGGCATTATATCATCTCAAGATGAAGAAGCTTTAACACACACTGAAAGTGATAACAAAACACACTCGTTCCTTAATAAACTCTTTGATAGTGGTACTAATGGTCGCAGGATTGGAAAACTACTTATATCGAATAAAGAAATTTCTAAGGGTAGCAACGGTACGATTGTCCTAGAGGGAGTTTATGAAGGTCGACCTGTTGCTGTAAAACGCCTTGTATTAGCTCATCATGATGTGGCTTTTAAAGAAATTCAGAATCTTATTGCGTCTGACCGACATCCAAACATAGTACGATGGTATGGAGTCGAATATGATCAAGATTTTGTCTATATCGCTCTGGAGCGTTGTATTTGTAACTTGGATGATTTTATACAAATTTGCTCAGATTCCTCCAAAAATCCAGTAGTTGGAGAGGAAGATGCAAAACGAGTTCTGATTGGAAATGAAGTTCACTTGGAGTCAGTGAAGAATATTATGTCAGATGTTAATTTGTGGAAAACAGATGGCTTCCCGTCACCTCTATTATTGAGATTGCTGAGGTTGGTTAAAAGTTCCATTAATTTGTATGATCTTTACCAAGGGATAATAACCATCTCTTGGTGTATATGTGGTTTTCAACTGATGACAATGGTTACTGTTATCTTAGATGCTTTGTTATCAGATTTGATTTATTTATCTTGACCTTCTGTTTTTATCTGTAACACAGGGATGCGGTTTCTGGGCTTGTGCATTTGCATGAATTGGGAATCATTCATCGCGACTTAAAGCCTCAAAATGTTTTGTTGATTAAGGAAAGATCCTTGTGTGCAAAGCTTTCTGATATGGGCATTAGCAAGCGCCTTATTGGGGACATGTCTTCTTTGGGTCATCATGCTACTGGAAAGTACTCTTTACTTGTCTTACAAACTTTAAATACCTACCTTTTATATACAACATGCAGAGTTAATGGCATCCATCATGTTGATATTATCATCAAAACTAGTATATGTAATCTTCAAAAGCTGAATTAGAAGTTATAACTGTTCATTAATTATGGACAATATTTGATAACTGGATTGCAGGTTCTGGCAGTTCTGGTTGGCAAGCGCCTGAACAGCTTCTTCACGGACAGCAAACACGTGCAGTGGATTTGTTTAGTTTAGGTTGTGTCATATTCTTTTGCATCACCGGTGGTAGACATCCATTTGGGGATCACCTTGAACGTGACATAAATATTGTGAAGAACAAAGTGGATCTCTTCTCGGTGGAGTATATTCCTGAAGCTGTGGATCTTATATCTCGTTTGTTAAACTGTGACCCAGAGTGGAGGTAAGGGTTTTAGTTTCTTCTTAATGAATAGGAAATTAGGAATAGTTTATTGAACTTTTTTGGTTACAGAAACATTCTTAATTTGTGGTCAGGCCAAAGGCATTGGAGGTGCTTCACCATCCTCTTTTCTGGAGCTCTGAGACGAGACTTTCGTTTCTTCGTGACACCAGTGACAGGGTAGAACTTGAAGATAGAGAGGCTAACTCTGGTCTTTTGAAAGCACTCGAAAGTATTGCACCCATGGCTTTGGGTGGGAAATGGGATGAAAAGATGGAACCTGCATTTCTGACTAACATTGGCCATTACAGACGTTATAAGTTTGACAGTGTTCGAGACTTATTGCGAGTCATTCGAAACAAATCAAATCACTATAGAGAACTTCCAACCCAAATTCAGGTTTTTTCCTTTTCCTCTCTGACTAACAAAATACATGAAACTTGCTTAAGCTTTCGACATGCATGAATGAGTGAAATTAACTCTCTTCTTTTTTGGCGGCTATATCAGAAACTTGTCGGACGAGTTCCCGAAGGATTTGATTCCTACTTTGCAAGTCGGTTCCCGAGACTTCTGATTGAAGTATACAAAGTTGTGTGCACACATTGTAGAGGAGAGGAATGCTTTGAGAAGTATTTCAAAAGCAATGCAGAGGGCCTCTAATTGCTTATGATGTATGGTGAAAATTCACTGCTGTAGGTGGTGATGATTTATTTGGGCCTCAATGGTTTATATGTGTAATGTAGCTGTAAATAATAACAATGATGTATAGAATTCCCGTTATAATAAGTTAATCTTTATCTGGCTTCCTTGACTCTATAATTTTTTGTTTTGTTTGACAAAGACTGTTTGGTTAACGTTTGGCGCCATTGGAGTCTGTTAATGAATGAAGTAATTAAAATTATCTGGGCCTAATAATACGAGTTTTATAGAGTACAGCCGCTCGGCTATACGCTTTAAATAGAAAAGTAGAGCCGCGCGGCTATACTCTTAAAATTTCCTTTTAAAAATTTTCTTTTTATTAATTTAAATAATATATTAGCCTTATTTAAATACTTTCATTAGTAATTATGTTTTAATTATTATTTAGTGAATAATTAGTATTAAACATTTTAATAAAAATCCTAGAAATTTGGTTTTGGTACCCAAATATTTTAGTTTTCCAAATGGATTTTAGCCTGGAAACTTAAATCCAAGTCACAACGTGATTCGATAATATCAACTACTTGTTGGAATTTGATTGAAATACATGAACTTGAGTCCCACATTGGAAAAGAAGAGAAAATATCTACTCCTTAGTAGGCTTATGGTTAGGGTTCGAGGCTCGAGAAAGGTTTAGGAACAAGTTCGGAAGCTAGGGTTTTTGGTTCGAGACTTAGATTTACCCAAACTAATTTTGTATAATTTTTTTAAAAAAAGTCCACAAAATAATTTAAAATAATTAATTACTATTTATTAAGTAATTTATGAAATGAGTAAAATATTTAAATATTCACTAAAGAAATAATAATTAAAACATAATTACTAATTAAAGTAATTAAGAAAGGCTAAGATATTACTTAATTACATATATTAAACTAAAGAAGTTGGCCAAAAAAAAAAGAGAGTAAAGAACCTAATTCTATATGTTTAAAATTAAAAAAAAGTGAGAAAACCTCTCCCGACAAAATTTCTTCTGTACAGGTATATCCAGGCAAACTTTGCCGGATTAGACCTCTGCCGACGCAATTTCGTCAGGAGAGATCTAATCCTGCAAATTTCACCGGCACATACCTGTACCGACGAACATTCGTCAGGAGAGGTTTTAAAAAATAAATAAATAAAAGTTTAGTATCTTTAGGTCCAATACATTTTTATTTTAAATTTTCTTTTTAGTAATTAAATAATATCTTAGTCTTATTTAATTACTTTCATCTGTAATTATGTTTTAATTATTATTTGTTTAGTGAATAATTAAATATTGTAATTAACTTCATAAATTTTTTAATTTTTTTATTTAATCAAATATTTAAATACTATTTATCCACTAAGTAAATAATAATTAAAACATAACTATTAAATAAAGTAAATAAAAAAGAGAAATAAAGATTATGCTATTTAAAAGGTATAGCCGCGCGGCTGTACTTTTAAAATATTCTATTTATGGGGTATATCCGCGCGGCTGTACTGCCAGAATATTCTATTTATAGAGTACAGCCGGCCGGCTATACTCTTTAGAATATCCCAAAAGTATCGTTCATTTGCTCTACAGAAACAGTTGACTTGTCTGATCAAAAGAGCAGGTCAGATGGTTCTCGGAAATATTTCGGGGAAAGTAACATTGAGAGGCATCGTTCAATTGATTCAGATGATATTCCTTATGTTGTTCAGGTTAGCATTCATGTTCTGGATTTTTATTTTCTGGTCTATATTTTCTTGTTCCGTATTGTATTGAACCCATATAGTTGGGAACTTGGGATCACAGTAACTGGAAATGATGGTCTGAGTAAATTCACAAAGAAATATATAAATGTACATGTACAGAGAGAAAATTTAATTGACGGAATCATGCAAATGTGGGATGTGAGAGGCTGGTCACACGGCCATGTTTATCCGATCGCCTAGCCTCACATCCTGTACTGCTGGGTCCTGTCTGAGAAGGGCCTATGTACTGACTGTATTCTGTGCTAAATTTCAGACAATAAAACCAGATGAAGAATATTATAGCTTCTATAATGAGGTAAATAATGAGCGACATGCCGTCAAACAAAAAGGTTCAGAGGCTGTTATCGTTGACTATGTTGCTATAGATGGGAAGAAGCATCTTCAGAATCATCCGCAGAAGGTAAGTGGACAACCCAATTGCAATATTAAGCTACTTGATGTGCCTCATTGTCGAGTGTTTACATCTATATTCAAGAATTCTTTATCCCATAATTTATATATTACATAATAGCATATGTTTTTACTGTCTGGTTTTCCTTTGTTATACCCTTTTTGTGTTGCAGGGTTATTTCCTATGTTAAATCCTTTTCTTTTGAGCAGGTGAACATACACTTTTGACACCCTAGAAACCCTGTCATTGGTGATAAGTTTAGCAGCCGACATGGACAAAAAGGTGTTTGCTCCCAAGTTGTGGCCTGATATTGATATGCCATTTTCAGAGGTTATGGGAATGCGTCCAGATCTTATCATCAATCCACATGCATTTCCTTAAAGGATGACAATAGGAATGCTCTTGGAATCCATTGCTGCAAAGGTACTAGCACCAAAAGAATTTTCCTTTTACGATTTGTTAAGAGTATTGAAAAAAGGAAATGCATTGCTGGTGCTCCCCCCGCAGACAAAGTACAGATGTTTATGTTCGATAGTGGCCTGAACTGTTGTATTGCAGCAGTACTAAAGTGATGTAAGGCTAATTTGTGCAATGGTTGGGGAAAATGTGAGAGTTTAGGATTTGGAAATGTTCAAATAGGACTTTAGGCGAATAAATCTTTGATAGCCATCGAGTTGCTGGAATGGGAAATTCAGATAACAGGATTTTTGGGAAGTTTCTGGAAAATAAAAGTTAAATATTAGTTGCTACTCTTGGGTTATAGAGTTAAGTTTTAATTACTGGATGAGCAAAAATACTAGGAAATAAATTTGCATTTTGATAAAGTATTGCACAGCAGAGTCCATTGAACTTCTTGAAATAATAGTTTGTGCATCATATTTAGCAATGAAAAGAAAACAATCAAAGATGCTTCCTTGTTTTTTGTCACAGGGAGGTGGCTTGCATGGAGAATATGTTGACGCAACACCGTTTGCTAATTCAAAGAAGGCTATTGAAAAGACTCAACCAAAATCCGAAACCCTTGTTGATGAACTTGGTGAAATGTTAAAGGTTAAAGGGTTTAACTACTATGGTTTAGAGGTGTTGTACAGTGGGGTTTATGGAACCGAACTGACATGTGAGATCTTTATTGGTCCTGTTTATTATCAACGACTACGACATATGGTTTCAGACAAGTTTCAGGTAAAAATCTTTAAGATTCCCTCCCACCCCTACAGATTAAAAGTCACATGAAATTTTAAGATTTTCTCAGTATAATTTTGCATGAATATTTCTCCAATTTCGTTTATTGGTGTGGGATGGCTCTGAATCAGAACTTCTGATCAGGCATTATTACCATTATCAAGACTCATTCTTGAAGATGATTGATCAATATGTCTTCTTTTGGAGTTGTACATTGATTCATCTTCACTTGCACTTCTATTTGACATCCTTTCCATTTGCCGTCTTTTGGATCGACTCTTTACTTCCTCTTCCTTCTCATCAACAAATGAAATAAAGGTTTGAAGACGTGCAGACGTCGAGCTGCTGGAAGAAATCACTTCCTCAGTGTAGTGCTTGCTGAACTGGCGCAGCATATTGATAAAATATATAATCAGAGCAAGAAAACAAGCTGAACCACAAAGAACAAAGAGGCCCCAGAAGCTTTTAAGTTGAAGCCTGTCAACTTGTAGCTTTGCGCCTTGTGAGGCACAACCACTGCTTATAAGCCATTTATCATGGATCCTTTGTAGATCCCCATTCTCTGACAGCTTCAAAATAGCAGTAGACATGTCCACTGATAAAGGGTGAGTCCCTTGCAAAAGCCTGATTTGAAATGAACATGATAACTATTAGAATCCAGAACAATGATATTTGGGCAACCAGTTGTGCTCATACAACACTTCAGCAATATTAAGGTTGTTCTATCAAAATGTCTTGAAGGGTCTGATTTGGTAATATAAAATGTCAGGTTATCTGATAAAAGAGTATTACCATGGTCATAGATATAATAGATAAAAGAGAAACTTACAAATCCCCAACCGGTTTTGGTGAATTCTTGACCTACAATACTGAAATCACATCTGCTTGAGAGGAATAGCTCAATGTATGCACGCTCATCAATCACTGCAGCAACACCACCTCTATGGGGACCATCTTTCAAGGCTTTAGCATAATCGTCTGGCATGATAAGAGGAATGAGTCTGGACTCATCAACGTTGAGTTCGTCAGTTAGATAACCCCTGGCAAATGAACCTTGCTGGTAGCCAATGGGGTCATTGCTTGCAAGCAAAGTATCAAGGCCTTTGATGGAGGAAGAAAGCTGTTGCACTGTAAGGATTGAGGTCAAACTTGCAGTGTAGCTTGAGTTGATTATAAGAACGACAAACAGCCATATAATTAGTACTAAGCGACCCAGGGTGCTGACTGTATTTTCTCCTGCATAAGATCCCCAAAAAAAAGAAAGTAAATAAGCATTACTGAAGCAGCTATTAACCCATGGTTGCTGGAAAAGCTACTAAATTAGTGCGAATTTACTTACTATGGGCAAAGAACCAAGTTGAAAAGCTAAACCTGCAGAAGGAAAGCACAAATTTTAAGTGATTGTGGGATTTATACCAAGAAGATGCCATTCCTAGTATGGTGAACTCCACAAATAGGCATTATGAGAAAGTAACACCAATTGACGGACACTATCTCAATGTCTTGAACAAAGTAGAGAATTATAAAGTTTCCAACATAGAATGAGATAACATGAGATACTTCTTATTACTCACCACAGAATAGTGACAATTTGTTTTTTAGGAGGCCCCCGAAAATCATCGTTCAACCTATGCTCTAAAATCCAAACAACTGTTCCAACGATGAGAAAGAAGGCAGCCGTGACGCCCCACATCAATGGATTGAATGGCCTCAGAAAAGCCCAAGGATTAGAATTCAACGTTGTCCTAACAGGTGCAACAACTACTAGCCCAGATTCAATAAATGGCTGTGTAAAATCTGCCATCCTTGTTCGGTTGGTGATGATTGCAATGTCACCTATTGCTCCATCAAATTCCTATAGGGAACAAGCGAAATGGAAAATCAGAAAAAATATTTACCTTCTGAAGTTTAAAGAAATGCCCTGTATATGATACTCACACCCGTTTGGATTTTGTGCACAAGTTCAGTGCTTCTTGGGTTCTTAACGCCATCACCAAAAGGAATCAACTTGTATGGAACAGCATAGGGCAACATGTTCAATGCAGCAGTAAAAACATCAATGCAGTACCCAGTGAACATGTCATTGCCTTCTGCATATGAAACAAATTCACGAAAACTAACACGTTTTGGGACTCCAATCCTCAAGTGCCTTCCATTGTTTGGAAATACCCAACCACGAGGCTTCTGTGTTGTTTGTCCAGGCCAAATTACGCCGTACAGGCTTTGACTTGAACTAGAACGATTTGGTGGCTTTGTGTATTCTGGAGGCACAACTGATAAGCCCGAATAATTGGACCAGTAACCAATCTTCCTAATCCCTGTGCCAATCACATTTATGATTTCAAATGCAGGATGAATGAGGTTCCTATCCGGAGTGAACTTAACAGGGCCAGTTATGCCAGTCATATTAACCTGTAAAATGTTACGCAGTAACAGATTCCCTCCATTAAAGATACTCATGGCATCAAGATTCAGATCCCCTCCGCGCAGCTGAGTCAACCTTGAATCATTTGAAAATGAAATGTTTCCTCCTTGATCAAAAAAGGCATTAATTGCATGAGCAAGCAACCACACAGTGTCGTAGGCATAAAGACCATAAGCATTCAACCCAATTTTGCCTTTAGATGTCTGTCCACTAGTCAAGTTGCTCCACCTAGAAACAAATTTTCTTTTCAGTTCTGTCTCTGGTGTGTACATGCGCAATGTTAGAACTCCTTGCATATCATCCATCATACTTGATGGGAGAGGAGAGTTGGTATCTATTTGAGTAGTTAGCCAGTTAGTAGCTATCCAGACATAGCCAGTTCCCATCATGCCAAGATACTTGGCCACAGTAAACACCTGAGGACCCCAACCAGCATAAACGTGAAGAACGATAATCCGAGACTCTGTCAAAGCCACTTTAACCAGTAAATCAGTGATGTTGCTCCGGTTAGGATCAAGGACCAAAGGTGCCTTGTATGAGATCTTACAACGTCTCTCAGCAAGCATATCCCCTAATGCAGCAATCCCATTTCTCCCATGGTCATCATCAACATAGAGTGCAATTACCTCTTTCCATCCGTAGTAGTCAATCATTGCGGCTACTGCAGCCATTTGATGCAGATCATTCTGGGTGGTTCTAACAAAGAATGGGAACTGAAGTGAAGACAGGGTGGGGTCCGTTACTGAAAATGATAATAGAGGAACTCGGAGCTCATTTGCAATATGAGATATTATATGAGCTGTGACAGCATTCTGAGGTCCAATTATGGCCACTGTGTCTTTCTCCATGAACTGTAAGGCTGCAGCCATTCATAGAATAAAGAACCACAATTTATTGATTTATCAGTGTTCCTACATAATACATTTAAGAGAGATCTTACAAACTGTGAACAAAGTCGCAAGACGTACCTTCAACGATGCCCAGAAATCCACTGTAATTTGAGTCTTGCATTTGAACTATCATCTTAGTTCCACCAAGAACAGCTGGATCAGAATTCACATCTTCAATGGCAGCTTCTATTGCCACTTTGGCAACTTTGCCAACAATGGAATTGAAAGAGAAAACAGCCCCAACATTTACAAAATCTGGTCTTGTAGAGACATTCATGCTACCCCCATTTGAGGCAACCCCATTATAGAAAACCATCAACACCAAGAGCCAAACTATATTCATCGTAAACCCCCAATTTTCAACTTGCTTTGCAAAGGAAGCAAACCAGTCACCCAGAAAGCGGTAGAATCAACTGGACTTCAAACTCATACACTGGCATAGTTAAGAAACACCGAAAAATAAGCAAGCAACTAAGAATTTCATCCAGTAACATGAAGAGAACAACTAGGTGCTGAAAGAGTATGTACACGTAAGCTCAACATCATAAACTCCACAAGAAGTAGATAAATAATTAGAAATTCCCACTAATAACTAGATCTAATCATGAAACATAAACAGACAAATGATAAGTTGAGCCCATAACCTAGAGTTTTCTGCTAAATTACCAACTAATCAGACCCATGAAGAGACAACAGACACAAAATAAAAGTAAAAAGCAGCTTGTGAGGAAAGATTTTTACTTTGAGGAAAAAGGAAGAGCGTTTAATACGGACACAATTGTGGGCTCACAGCAATATGCATAGTCTAGCAACACTTAACAGTAAAAGAGAATTCCACCAACTTCATCAAAAAAGAGAATTCGACCAAGGGAAAAAAACAGTGAAAAAAGGAAAAGAAACCTTTAGAAGTTTGATTCCAGATGAAAAGACAACTAACAGTGCAGCCATTGACTTAATCCAAAGAACTGAACCAGAACTTAGACCCAGAAATTTCTACCTTCTCTTACTAGATTAAAACAGTAACACAGCATTTGTGACTTAAACCCAAAGAACCCTTCTGGGTTTTCTAGCAAAGAAGATGAAAGGAATTTAAAAGCAAAAATTTATAAACTTTAGAGCTTTATGCATCAAAAAGGTCAGGGTTATACGCTAAGCAGTATTGGTCAAGCATGTACACTTGAGAAAGTTTCTGAAATTGCTCGTGTATGGTGAAGATAATAGTATCGGGTTAATCATTTTATTAGTCCTTGAACTTAGACCCGATTGCATTTGAGTACCTCAATTTTCAAAATGATACCCGTGGTCCTTTAACTTTAATTTTATTTGAATGACAAATGGTCCCGTCAAATTTGTTAACTTTTCAGTTAAATACAAGAAAATGGTATTTTGTATCAAAATTGATTAAAATATTAATAAAAATTTTAAAAACTATAAAATTAAAATTAAACTCTCTCTCCCCCCCTCTATCCTGATTTCTACTCCCCACAAACTTGATTTTTCTTTTTTTGTTGTTGATTTTTTATGTGATTTTCTTTTATTGTTATTTTCAAGATACTGTTTTTTATTCATTTTTTTGTTTTAATATAAAAATACCATTTTGCCCCCGCATTTAACATAAAAATTAATGTAAGTAGCATGACTAGTTGTCAAACGAAACTAAAGTTAAAGGACCATGGGTATCATTTTGGAAATTGAGGTACTCAAATGCAAATCTGATCTAAGTTCAGGGACTAATAAAACGATTAACCCTAATAGTATCATTTGTCAAACAAAGTAAGGCAAATATTTAGTTATGATCAGATTTGCTTACATTATTATTCTTCTACAATGTGAAGGTATAGAAGTACAAAACTAAATAAAATAGAAAATAAATTTAAATTATAATAGTATATAAATCTTAATTATAATAGTACTTGAAAAATAGGTAAGGAATCAAAATCCTAACTAAGTAAGGACTCGCCAACACTCCCCTCAAGTTGGCGCAAAGATGTTTCGAATGCCCAACTTGACAAGCGAGTCGCAGAACACCATACTCGAGGCAATTGCAAAGACGCAAAGCAAGGCAATGGCAAAGACAAGGCATAGCAAAGGTAAGGCAGAAAACAGAAACTTTGTGAACACGGCAAATAATACAGAAACTCTATAAACACGGCAAAGGCAAAGCAAAAAACACAGAAACCTTGTGAACACGGCAAATGCAAGGCAAAGAATACAAAAACCCTGTGAACACGACAAAGAACGCAGAGACCCTATGAACACGGCAAAGAATACAGAAATCCTGTGAACATGATAAAAAAAACCAGAAATTTTGTGAACACAAGAAAAGCAAGACAACTCGCCAACATTATTGTCAATGCAGAAAATGTGGGTTGGAAATTAATACCAGGTAGAAAGAAAGAGACACTGTTGGTTGTGATGTGAGTGTGTTCCATGACATGGAGATGACGACCTCTGAATTTTCAGTGGCAAAATGGTTTTTGTGGCTGTCTCTTTTTTTCACCATTAGAAGTTGAGAGGTGCAAAATTCTCATAAAAAATGATTGTTGCAGGACTTTTTCTTTTCGTAGATATTTTGTACCATTAACTGTTAACAACGTACACAAGTGCATATGTGATGTATAATTCGTTTTCTTCTGACTTTTTCTTGAGAGAATTTTGTTTTCTCTTAACTTAAAAAAGTGATTAATCATTTCATATTAATTACCATCATCAGCATGATCTTATGCAACTTATTATCCCTTTTTCTTTTCCAAATGAAACAAAATCTAAAATGAGATGACTTACCAGTAACATTATTTAAGTTATGCTCATAGTTAGTAGATTTTAGTAACATCGGACATTCTCCAATAAGGATTTGTTACAGAATTCTAATCTAGCCGTTGAATGACATCTAAGAAACTACTAACATGTTTAATGAATGTAATTCAATCACCAAGATTAGAAGTATGTACCTAATTCTAAACATAAAATACTTATTGAAGAATTCTTTTAACATAGGCTAAATTATTGAAATGCCCCATGTAACTCAATTTCAATCTCAGATTCCCCTCTGAAACTCTAAGTATCTCACTTTCCCCTATGAAACTCCAACTCCATTTAGTGTTTCACTTTGCCTGAATTCCATCCAGCCTTAACCGAAGTCGTCAAACTTTACGCCTATACCCTTTTGATAAAAACCCATATAAGCATCCATCTCTCTCTCTCTCTCTCTCTCTAAAGCCAAAATCACACAAGTCAAGATGGTCAAGGATTGTAGGAAACTAAAAAATCACCACTGGCTCAATTCACTTGACAAATAAACTTGATGCCAACAAATGCTCAATTCATTAAGTAGATTTTCATTGTCAAGATCAGTTTACACATAATCTAATTCAACAAGAATAGACCGTTTCCACATCAAAAACCCAAAAGGACATAAAAAAAACTTGAATCCACATCAACTGTAGCCAATTGTACATCAAATCTATTTCAAAAAGCTTACAATTCCACATTAAGAACACAAAATGCCTATCAAAATTAGTTCTTTCACATGAAAAACAATAGTTTTTTTTTTCTCCTTTTCCTTATCAAAATATAATTCCACATCAACTGCAGTCAACACCATTGCCATCTTCTTCATGGACATCAAAATCACCATTGCCGCACAAGCGTGGAGGCAAGGAAGACCACTGAGATCCCATGCTCTCTGCAAGAGCATGTGTGGGCATTCAAATCCACCACAAATTGTCTCCCACTATAATGCATCACTTGGAATTTGTTTTGCCCTGCATGCCTTGGAATGCACCACTGCCCAACTGCTTTATTTACCTCTAATATCCCTTGCATCACTTGGAATTTGTTTTGCTCTGCATGCCTTTGACGATTTCGGTTAAGGCTGGATGGAATCCAGGCAAAGTGAGATATTAAATGGAGTTTCATAGCGGAAAGTGAGACACTTAGAATTTCAAAAGGGAAACTGAGACTGAAATTGAGTTTTCAATAATTTAGCCTTTCACATATATGAATTATCATCTACTCAAAATTTTAAATAAAGTGGAAACTTGGTGTGACGTAGACCAAATAGTCATACGAGGGAATGACCAGAAGAAATCAGTGGACCAGCCGACCTTTAATTTATCAGCAAAAGAACAGCACAATAAAAACACCAAGCATGGTGGACCCAATAAGCCAAATGTACATATGCCTTGTGATGAATTTTCAGATGCGCTTATGGATGGACCAGGACCAGTGAATGGACCACTAATAATGGTCCATGGCTCAGTTGGGTTTCAATCAATCATAGTTCAGAATGGAGTATGCTTGTTTAATTTATTGGCTTTACCTGGAATGGAAGCCATAGGTAGGGTAGCACGTCATATCATGTGGTCCATGCATATAAGCATTAAGAATTGGCTGTTTTCACAAAAGGATTTTGATCAGTACATCTAGTATCTAATGTTATTTTCTAAAAAGTTCCCAATATAAAAAGTTATGAAGAAAGTTGTGTATGAAAAGATGTAAGAAAAAAAAGTGTAAAGTAAAATCTCTTGCTCTAGTCTACAGATATTTTATTGGGCTACAAGCCAGGCTCAAACCTCATTCTAGCCCATATTTAGCGTACGGGCAAATCTGTTGGGCTTTTTTCACGGGCTTCGACCCCAATTCAAGGGAGATCAACTGTACTTAATATTTTTATTTTTTATTTTTATACAAGTGATATTAGAGAATAGGGAATCGAACCTAAAAACATATTTTACATAGATAAATACTCTTAATCATTTGAGCTACAAATCACTTACTTATTTTTCACTTTTTTTCATTATCTCAAAGTTTAGACACTTTCATCCAAACCATTGATGCTACTATCTTCATGCACTATTTTACTTGAAGCCTTCTCAGTCCTCATTCTCTTGGGTCTGCTTTTCACTTCTTGCTCCCTTTTATTTACAAACGAAACGAAAGATTGAAGCCGTCTAGATTGTGAGCTCTCACAGTCAGAATCAGGATGCTTGTAGTATTGGTGCACCATGCGAATAACATGAAGAACAAGAGCAAGAAAGCAAGCTATGCCACTCAGCAGAAAAAGGCCCCAAAAGCTCTTTATCTGAAGGCGATCTACAGCTTGCTTTGCTCCTTCTGCACTGCAAGCACTTTTCATCAGCCACTTGTCATGAATCTTTTGAAGATCACCCTTCTCTGATAGTTTAAGTACTGCGGTTGACATGTCAATTGCCAGTGGAGAGTCCCTTGGAAAGGCCTAAAATGAAAAACCAACTATTATTATAAGCATACGATCTAGCACTAGACAGTTTGTCATGTTATGTTGTCAAGGCTCAGATTGAGATTGACAGTATGACAATATAACGTATCAAACTATATATATGCCGTGAAAAAAAAAATGCAAAAACCAAATGTCATGTACTCTTGTACAATGAGATTGAACGATATGATACTTACAAAACCCCATCCCATTTTGGTGAATTCTTGACCTACAATGCTATATCCGCATCGAGAAGAGAGGAAGAGTTCCATGTATGCACGCTCATCGATCACTGCAGCAACACCGCCTGCGCTGGGGCCATCTTGCAAGGCTTTCTCATATTCTTCTGGTGAGTTGAGATGTACAAGTCTGGACCTGTGTATGTTTAGCTCATTGGTTAAGTAGTTTTCGGCAAATGAACCCTTCAGGAAACCAATGGGATCACCGCCTGTTGCTAGACTTTCAATCCCTTTAACAGGTGAAGAAAGCTGCTCCACTGTGAGGATTGAGGTCAGGCTTGCAATGTAGCTTGAGTTGAGTATTAGAACTACAAATAGCCATATGATTAGCACGAAGCGACAGAGCGTGCTGCCTGTTTTTTCTTCTGCATATGTTACCAATAAGGAATAAGATCAAACAGTTATATAAAGTAACATTTAACATAATATAAGCTTCTTGGTTTATTTCACTTACTCTGGGAAAAGAACAGAGTTGAAAAGCTAAACCTGCGAGAAGAAAGCAATAATTATATACCAATTAGAGAGTTTAGATCAAGAGATGATTAAAAACAAACCAAGAAAATCTTGGTGGAATGTATTGAAATTTTGCATTTGAAGATGTGGATTGAAGCTCTTACCAAATAATTGTGACAAATTGCTTTCTTGGAGGGCCCCGAAAATCCTCGTTTGTCCTACGCTCCAAAATCCAAACTACCGTTCCCACAACTAGGAAGAAAATGCCTGTGACACCCCACATCATTGGTGTGAAAGGTCTCAGAAAAGCCCAAGCACTAGAGTTCAACTTCCTTATTGGAGAAACCACAACTAAACCAGACTCAATATATGGCTGTGTGAAATCCAACCACACCATCTTTGTTCTGCCAGTGGTGATGGTAATATCTCCAACCACACCATCAAACTCCTGTATAA
The DNA here is from genome assembly GCA_024362665.1 of Prunus padus. Lineage (NCBI taxonomy): Eukaryota > Viridiplantae > Streptophyta > Magnoliopsida > Rosales > Rosaceae > Prunus > Prunus padus. The sequence goes on along the minus strand of JANFAM010000007.1, from coordinate 17,727,815 downwards.
AGAGGGAAATCCAAAGAATTAATAATTATAGTAATGTCAAGAAAAGTCTAAATAGTTTCTGTTTTGTAGTTTATACTTTATACTTACACCAATTTGGATCATGTGCAGAAGTTCATGGTTTTCTGGGTTCCTTTTACCATCCCCAAAAGGGACAAATTTATATAGGACACCATATGGTAACTCATTCAATGCAGCTTGAAAGACCTCAATGCAATAGCCAGTGAGTTCTGTGCCTTTTATGCCCACAAACTCATGATAGCTAACTCGATTTGGGACACCAATCCTGAGCTTTCTTCCGTTGTCAGGGAAAACCCACCCGCGAGGCTTCTGAGTTGATTGTCCAGGCCAGATGACGCTGTATAGTCGTTGAGTACCGGTGCTGGAGCCATTAGACTGCAGCTTCCTTTGAGGCTTTTCTGGTGGATCAAGTGATAAGCCAGAAGAGTTGGACCAATAACCAATTGTCCTAGTCCCTGTGCCAATCACATTGATGACTTCAAATGCAGGATTAATCAAGTGCCCATCTGGATTAAACTTAATTGGCCCAGTTAAACCAGTTGTGTTAACCTCTAAAATGCTTTGGAGTAGCTGGCTTCCACCACTGAACATGTTCAAAGCATCAAGATTCAACTTCCCTCCGCCTAACTCGTTTAAGTTCGAGTAATTTGAAAATGAAATATTTCCCCCACGAGCAAAAAATGAATCAAGGGCAACAGCAAGATGCCTTACAGAATCATAGGCATATAGACCATACGTATTTAGCCCGAAAGAAGAGCCATTCACTCTTCTTGCACTAGTTAAGTTGCTCCACCGCGATTTAAATTTCTTTTTGTGCTCCGATTCTGGTGTGTACATTTTTAATGTAAGAACCCCTTGAATGTCATCTGTTGATACAAAAGGCAGGGAAGGATCTGTATCTATTATGGTAGAGAACCAATCAGTAGCAATCCAGACATATCCACTAGCCATCATCATGAGGTTTTGTGCTTCAGTAAGCACTTGTAGACCCCAACTGGTATAAATGTGCAGGATCAGAATCCTGGACTCCATTGAAGAAACACTAATCAGTGCTTTGGTGATTTCATCTTTTGTTGCTTTGGGGTTCAGAGGCACTTTGTATGAAATTTTACACCGTTTTTCGGCTAGCTTGTCCCCTAAGGCAGCAATGGCATTTCTGCCAAAATCATCATTCACATATATTGCTATGACATCTCTCCACTCATAGTAGCCAACAAGGTCTGCTACTGCAGCCATCTGAAAGAGGTCACTTCTTGTTGTCCTAACCAAGAATGGGAACTGAGTTGGAGACAGAGTAGGGTCTGTGGCTGCAAATGATAATAGTGGGACTTTTAGCTCATCTGCAATATGTGAGATTACATGAGCAGTAGCTGAGAATTGGGGGCCAATTATGGCCACTGTGTCATTCTCCAAGAACTGCAAAGCTGTCAAGCAACAAGAAATATCCATCATTCTTACTAAGACTTGTGTAAAGGAACTGATAAAACTTTTGAGTGAAAACATGGGAAATTTAATTAGTGTGTACCCTCAATGATGCCCAGAAAGTCACTAGATTTGGTATTCTGCATTTTAAGTGTCAGCTTTGTTCCATTGAGAATTTCTGGATCAGAATTGACATCTTCGACTGCAAGGGCTATTGCAAGTTTTGCAATTTTGCCAATGACAGAATCGAAAGTGAAAATCGCGCCTATGTTGACAACGTCAGGTCTTGCAGTAGTAACAGTAGCACCAACACCAAGTCCATTTGAAGAAGCACCATTATAGAAAACCATAAATAGCATAAGCAACAAGGCTTTGTTCATGGTGGTCTGCACACTGCAAAAGGACCGAAATATCTAATGGGAAAGAGAAGTTGGTAATTAACAACAAAAATAAAAGAACATGCTCCAAAAACACATGCATGAAGTTGACCAAATATCCAACAAAGCAATATGAATAAGATGAATTTGAAGGACATAAAGAAAAAAGAATGAAGCTTACATTATTTGCTCTCAACTCAAGACAAATATGTATGCAAAAGCAAGAACAAGCAAACGGATTATATAAGCACCGAAGCTACACTGGCAAATAAGAGCTACCCCATAAGTCTGCGGCTTCTAGGTGTGAATTGTACTGCACACTGTTTGGAAATCGCCAAGTGAAAGACAAAAGTTGTAACAAAAGGTCAGAAACCAAATAAACGACATCATTATGGGATCACAAATGTGGCCGATTTTGTGCTCAAATTGTAACATAAACAAAATTTTGTCTTTTTTATTTGCATTTTAATGAATTTTTTTATAACGTTTTTTGTCCCCTTAAAATGAAGTAATTGCAATTAAAATAAATAGTTGCGTTTTGACTTACATAAACAAAATTCTTGACTTATTATGTGTGCTTAACTACATTTTAAGCTCACAAGTTGCTTTGTGAATTTTTTGAAGGAAGAACTTTGTAAACAATAGAAGATTAGGGGAATATTTTATTCAAAAGAAAAAAAAAAGGATAGAATACTAATTCTGAATTAAAATATAACGAGAGATATAACGCAATCCATAAGAAATTTTCTCTTTCTAATCACCATCGATAGTATACAACTATTTGTCTCTCTCATCAAATAGTGTAAATGAGATAAAATATAGAATTATATATAAGTATACAACCGTTAATAGGGAAGAATTACTCGATATAGGAAGAGAGGGAGGATATGCACTAACCACAAAACTAATTGGAGGACAGTAGGTGACTTTGGAAGGGACATCGCTAAATGATCATGGATGCAGAAAATTATCAGCGACAACAACCAAGTTCCATGGGGTGAGTGAGGGGTTTTGTTGTGCAAATAGAATGCACTCCCTAATGATCTTGTTGTTGATGGACTTTGTAACACACACAATGATGGATGAATCACACACACACACTCACAGAAAATAACCAAGCACAAGTGACACAAGATTTATAGAGGTTCGGCCAACTCTTTGCCTACTTCCTCTTGGTGATCCCCTTGAGAAATTCACTTCATGAAAGAATAGGTTACAACTTTGGTTTACAAAGAAAACCCCTTAGAACTCTATTCTCTCCCAAGCTCTCTTTCTCTCACACCCCTTTGCTCAACACTTTGATGCACTTGTGAACACTCTCTCACCCTTGGTGTTTCCTCCTTGGTTTCTAGACTTACAAGACTCCAACCCTTGAGCTCTCTCTCTCCTTGGCTTCCTTGGCTTTCTCTCTAGCCCTTAGCCCTTTGAACTCCTTTGGATTTCTGATTCCCTTGGCCTTAGCACTTTGCACTAAGCTCTCAAGCACAAGAGCACTAGGCACAAGATACTAAGCACACCTTGTAATGTCTGCACTTCCCACTTAAGTAGACAAGTGGGAAGCCTCCCAACATCATTAGCCACCCCGTAAAGCCTCTAACATGTGGCAAACCAGCCACCCTAAAAACCAGATCCATGATTCAAGGAAAGTATAAGTGGTAGGCAATCATACAACCCACCACTCTATACTTAATGTTGTTTAAGACTTTCCTAGTAGCTGCCATATGCCCTAGCACTCATTTAAGACTTTTGGAGGCACATGGAGTTGGGTAGGGATCTGACCCATGTGAAAAAGCTACTTGAAAACGCGTGGAAAAAGTTCAGCCCAGATCGCATGCGACCGGTCGGTTCCTTGCGACCGGTCGCTTTTATACCGATTCAAACACATTTGAATCTGTTCATGCGACGGCCGCCCAAAACTCGCGACGGCCGCTTCCTGCGAATTCTCCAGCCTTTCCAATCTGCTTCAAAACGACCGGCCGCTCAAAACTCGCGACCGGTCGCTTCTCAAGCTTGCATCCTAATTGTGAGCCAATTTTCCAACAGGTTTCTGTCATTTCAAGAAACCCACGTATTTCCGCAGACTTCAAATCAATCCTCCTTGCCTCATAAATTATAACCCGTGCGTGTTATAATTTGTATGAACCCATAACACTATGTCATATGCATTATTATATTAATATTCCACAATGCAATTATAAGGGGTCACATGTTAATAACGTGGCCTAACAAGCCCACGCAAGCAGCCCACCACAGGTCAACACAGTGATCCAACACCATGATCTGCACCTGATGCGTAAATCTCAATTATGCTAGTGCTTGTTGACCGTTTTCTCTATGTGTGTGTATATATATTGTGGGAACTAAATATTTGGGCAAACCCTAGGTCAAATATTTCCTTGCATTTGGAAATTATTTGATTTGGGGATTCTTACTATAAATTGGGGATTTGATCCCAATCAAATCTCTAATTAAATCAATCTCTCCAAATTGGGGAAGAATAATAATTCCTTTCCATCTATAGAATTATTTTTCCAAAACTCTAGCCTCCGAGGCTTTTATAAATACATGGTTACACCAAGAGTTGAGGTACGTCTAAACTTCTGTATCAAATTATTGCACAAAACCTCTCTCATAAACCTTAGCCGCCATACTCTTTCTCTCTCTCACACAAGGCTCTGGCCACCACACACTGCTCCGGCCACCCGGTTCTCTCCCCGCGAGAGCTCCATACCCTTTGTTAACTATTGTTTTCCTACAAACACTCGACTTAACTTAGGCATCGGAGGGCCTTTGGCCAACAACCCCCGGGTGTGGTCATTTTACTCCGATTGGTTTTGTAGGGAGAAGGAGAAGTGAAGAGGAAGACGGAGTCTTCAGACGAATATTCTTTGGGGACGAAAGTCGCTCCCACAAATTGGTGCTTTCATTGAGAGTACGAGATATATTCAAAGCGTGCTCCAAAATTATTTTTCCAATCAACCAAAGCCTTTCAAACAACCATGGTTGGAAGTAAGCACACTATGAGCAAATCCGCCGTGATGTCGCTCTCCGGAACGACCGAAACCTAGCTGCCACCACTAGGGACAGCGACTGCCAGCATTTTGCAGCAGCCTTCCATGGCTGCTAGCTCGTTCCAGCAGCCAGTGCATTCCGGCAGCACCCCGTGGCTGCCCATGCCGTCCAGTCGCCTCCCACCGCTGCAAACAGCCGCCGACACCTCGTAGCCGCTGTAAATAGCAGCTATAGCACTAGCAGCCACCGAAGGACCAAAAAACCATCCAACCCCGTGGTTTGGACCTTGCAGCCGCCTCCCACGGTTGCTAGAATTGCAGGACAACCGCAAAGCTCTATGGCTCCCACCACCTTGGTGTCGCAATGACAAGCTGCTGTCATGAATGGCTGCTCCGTCTTGGAATGAATCCAATCGTTCCCTCCTTTGCCGTCACACTTGGCATACGCCCCCGTGTATGCGTTAAGTGAAACCCTAGCTCATATGCACTTGGGCCCAACACCATTCTCTCCTCCCAATCCACGCAGTCAAGTGGACCTTAGCCTTAGAGTTGATCAACTCACGCATATGATGGACAACCAAAACAACTTGGTTGAACAGCTCATCTAGCAGATCGACCTAGTTCGAGCTCTTGATCTTGGACCCCGGGATGGGGAGAGAACACGCGGGCAGACTAGCACACAATTCGAGAGATCTCGAGCTAGTCAGACAGGAGCAAGCTGACAATGAGGAGAACGAGAACGCTCTGTTCAGCGCTCAAACCAAACCCAAACATCTGCAAGCCATACTTGAAGTTGATTAACGATCTGCTTGAGGTTAGGTCCAAGGACCAACGTGCACAAGAGGTTAGGCCCACAGTCCAATGTTCACACTAGCTTGGACCCATAAAGAAGTATCCACTCTAGATTGGGCTCGTAAAAAGTTCAAGGTCGAGAACATTCGCTTGACGAACGCGAAGATCGACGCTTGCCAGGTCGCTCTAGGCAGACCAACTCACGGCGATGAGCCGTCGAGGAATCCTCACAAACTCAATCTACCAACATGCCCCAGGAGTAGAGCACCCAAGGGAATCGACCCTTGAGAGCTGATGAGGAGGTTAATCAGCAACTCCTGAGGCGCGGAAGACGTCAATGCGAGACACAAGCCTTATGTGCAGAGGACATCGAGAGGCTTGTAAAGGAGCAGATTCGGAGTCTCCAACTTAAGGGGAACGCAAAGGAGGCCCTACGCCAGGAAGTTGATCGAGTTAACTCTTCGCCCTTCATCGACGAGGTAGAGCAGGCCATTCCTCCGAAACGGTGCACAAAACAGACCATCACATCATTCAAGGAGGACTCCAACCCTGATAGCCATATGAAGCACTTCAAGACCGCTATGATTCTGTACAAGGCAGACGATGCCCTAATGTGCAAAGTGTTCGCAATGACCTTGCATGAAGCTGCTCAAGATTGGTTTTACACCCTCCCGTCCGGGTCGATCAACAGCTTCAGAGAGTTCGCCCTTATTCTAACCAAGGAGTATACCTCCTACCAGACAGTCAGAAAGCAGGCTAACCACTTGTTCAACCTGCACAAGAAGCCTGACGAATTTCTTCGAGATTACATCATGAGATTCAAGGCAGAGATTGAGACCATCATGGGATGCGATGATCGAATCGCATCCTCAGCTTTCAAGAGGGGCTTGCTAGCCGAGCACATGTTGTACCCGGCCCTGACTATTGCTCTGAGCCAGACACTGGCAGAAGTCTTTGTGACGGCAGAACGCTACGCACTTTTAGGTAATGATCGAATCGCCGCCAATAAAGCTACCAAGCAGGCTGATCAACCAGACAAGCCAAAAAAATGACAAGTCCAACGACAAGATCAAAGGCAAACGCAGATCGTAGCCCCGTGAAGGTTCCTAAGCTGATGAGAACTTTACTGAGTTCACCATCCTGATACACCAGATCTTGGACCAGGTGAAGAATAAGCTATGGCTGAGGCGACCACAAATGAAGTGTCCTTCGGGAGACGAAGGTCAAGAGGACCACAAATGAAACGTCCTCCGAAAGACGTAGGACAAGCAGTTCACTACAAAAGAAGTGTCCTTCGGGAAACGCAAGTCAAGCGGGCCATAAATGAAACGTTCTCCAGGAGACATATGACAAGCAGTTCACTACAAAAGAAGCATCTTTCGGGAGACGCAGGTCAAGTGAATCACAAATGAAACGTCCTCCGGAGACGTAGGACAAGCAATTCACTACAAAAAAGCGTCATTCGGGAGACGCAGGTCAAGCGGACCACAAATGAAACTTCATCCGAGAGACGTAGGACATGCAATCCACTACAAACGAAGTGTGCTTCGGGAGACGCATGACAGGACTGGGCCCGAATTCCTTGAAACCCAGGACCGACCCTTGTGTTTTTTTGACATCCAACAGATGCCGGACCCACATACTAAAAATAAACTTCCTCTTCCCGAAACAAGGGAAAAATGGCCGAGACATTCTACCGAAATTTCGACAAAGTCTCCCTAAAAACGGACTTTCCCAAATTTTCTACATGTTAAAAACAGCAAATAATACAACCCAAACGCCAGCATGCACAAAGCAAAGCACACACACTTCCAACTCAATTGTAATAAGGCATAAACAACATAATCAACAAATTGTTTCAATACTTTAAAGGTAGCCATACTTCAATTCAAAATTCAAACAGTTTAGTTTGCGGCTGCACATAGGTTGGCCTAGGTTGCCTACGTATTCTCATAGAGGGATCAAGCCACACATAGTTCTTTCTAACAATACATATGATTCATATAATAATATCCAATTGAATTAAGCTTACGTTTAAAACCCTACTCTTAAATACTTTAATTTCAATCGAAGGCAACTGTCATATTTTTCCAGAAGACAACCAATATCTTTTTCCGAAGACAACCTTATATATATTTTCGGAAGGCAACATTAAGGATTCCGAAGGCAACTAGGGGATGGGGAAAATTGGCTAGCCACCCGTATAGACAGATAGGGCAGGTGGCTAGGGATCCTGATCGGACACCCGCAGAGCAAGCTCAATGCAGGCCCATTCAAGTCACCATGTCCAGATACTTTACCATATGACGGAAAATCCAACGCCACGTGTGTTAAAGTAACCAGAGTCAAATCTAAAGACGTCCACACGCCGGAACTATCCAACGCCACTCGTGGGTAAAGCAACAGTGAACCATAATCAAATGAGCCCACACGCCGGTACTAACCAACGCCACGTGTGGCTCAACTGCCCTCCAAGGTTTACGATACACCTGACCAAAGGTGCCCGGACCTCTACTACACGCAGGAAAATCCAACGCCATGTATAGTAGAGTGAAAGTAACTTAATGAGTCCCCCAAAGCCGGAAATTCCCACGCCATGTGTAGGTACCGTACCAAATACAAGAGTGAGAGCACATGCCGGATATTCCAACGCCACGTGTGGCCCCACTCCCAACTAACCAAACTCATCCACGATATTTCAAATATTAAAACGCTAGATAATTCCATACATTAACATAACATCCAAAAATCACAATTAAACAATATTCTCAATCTCAACATTTATAAACATGAAATCTCAAACTCAAATACTAAACCACAACGAAACCAAATATAAATCATTTATAAAAGCATTTTCATAACCGCAACATTTCGTAAAACTAATTATAAAATAAATGTCCGAACACCCAAACAACTCATTAAATGACCTCGAAAGAGTCATGGTCAATTCGGGGGTCAAATTTCCCATTTTGGTAAACTGGCTTGCGGGACCCACGACCTCCAATTTCCCATCTGACCATTCTTTTAGGTTCAACACACTCTGAATAACATATCCCTAGAGTTTGGTCTCGATCGAGCGGTCGGATTGCCCCGATCGGACGGTTACAGTTAACCTAAACCCTAAATCAATTATTCGGAGTATCCGGGACCCCGATTCTCGATCCGCTAATTACTACATGATTCTAAAGGTATGAGGAACAACATATATGAAATTGGAACCATTCCGATGGTCCGAACATGTCGAACCCAGATATCGCCTAATAGGCGCAAATCCGTTCGACTGTCAAACGATAACCAAATTGAATCTGAGTATACCGTCGCGCTTGGGACGACATAGGGAACATTTTGGAATGAAAATGGGCCACCACAAGTGGCCTCCGCCCCGACAGTGCATCACCCAACAATACTTATACCTACGTGTTCAGGGCAACTCGGGTATTATTTTAATCAACTGGGCTGACCTCCAATTTGGTTGGGAAGTGGCTGGAAAATTCACTCAAACCACCAAATCAATAAAAACCAACTACCAAAACATCAAGAACACATCAAAGGGATGAAGATTGGTACCTTGGTCGACGAAAAATTTCGCTGGAAACGTGTGGCCAACGTCGAAGAAAAATCCCAAAACTTCTCACACTCCCAGTCGCTACACGGCTCCAAATTGATCTCCGAAAACTAGTGGGTTGTGTAGAGGAAGACAAGAGGAACGTTTTGCAAGTGGTTTCATCGGAAACTATGGCCGATTGCGACGAATCGGGCCGGAGAAGTCGAACAATCACTGTTTGGGGCTGTAGAATTCCCGGGGGGAGAATACGGGAGAAGGGGGAAAAATTCTGATTTGATTTGATTTTTTTTCTTTTCTTTTTCTTTTTACCTTTTACCATTTCATTTCATTTATTTTTCCCTTTGTTTATTTACTTTTACTTTTACAATTTAAGAATTTACTAAATCCTTGGGAACGGGATATTAAAACGCAGGTCAAGCGGACCACAAATGAAACGTCCTTCGGGAGACGTAGGTCAAGTAAACCACTACAAACGAAGAGTCATTCGGGAGACGCAGGTCAAGCGGACCACAAAAGAAGTGATCTTCGGGAGGCACAGGCCAAGCAGGCCACTATTCAGAAACACTCAAGCAATTCACAAAATGCAATGCGAATTGAAGTTTGAAAAATAACTGAAAATTCCATAGTTAAGTGGCCAATTGGCCAAGTTCAACAAACGGAAGATGGTCAACCAATATCAACTATCCCAGCAGGTGACCCCTGGTCAATGACCTGCTCAGCAGCCCCAGTTTCCTGCTCGGCGCCAGTGCCTCCATCTTGTTCATTTACCTGCTTAGCAGCTCCAGTCACCTGCTCAGCAGCCCTAGCTGCCTGCTCGGTGCCAGCACCTCCATCCTGTTTAGCTACCTGCTCAATTGCAGCCATCTGCTCAGTAGTCCCAACTGCCTGCTCTGCGAGGTCTACCATCAACCTTCTTGTTGTTCGTGTTAATGAGGTGCTTGATCTTGGCAGACGACGAAGGAGTAGCTCCCACTAGGGTCTTTTCAGCAGACGAGACCCCTCTCAGAGAAAACTTGATCGTGGCAGAAGGAAGTTTCGGTTTCTTCCTTAGTAGAGACACATCCATTGATTGCGAGGTTGCGGCTTCATCTTTGACGGACCTGGTATTAGCCTTCCTCTTCTTAAGGAGTTCGGTCGAGGACTCATCCCGTTCAGCAGGCAGATCATCCGGGTCCAAGCCATGCAACTTTCATCTTTCAACACCTTTGGCATGGGGCAGACCACCAGCCTCCTTCTGATGTTCGCTCATCAACCAGCGCCATTTACAGAACCTGGCACGGATGTTCAAATCCTGGAAAACCTTGGCCATGTCCAGGCTAAGGTTGAGCTTTTTGCTGATATCATCCTTTGCAAACAGAAGTCAGTCAGCCACACATCAAATAATTCAAATTGAAGTAGATCAGCAGATCATGATCTACCTTGGTGTGCACGGCAACTCCTCTCCTTGACAAGCAGTCCAATCCTCCAAGATCTCTCTCACAAACAAAAAGTAGAGGAAGCAAGTTTGCAATTTGAAAAGGAGCGAAGAGAAGCCCTGCATTTATAGCAATTGAGGTTCCTTAACCTACAAGTAGTCACAAGCCCATTCTAACTGGAAGCCCAATTTCAAGAAAATAGCAAGTCACAAGCCTCCTCCCGTAGGGAGCCCAAGTCAAAGAAGGAAGCCCATACGCAGTTGGACAGCCCAACAATTAATCACATCTCCTACATGCCACCACGCGCCATGCAGAAGCTAGGGGGCATTTGTGGGAAATGAATATTTGGGCAAACCCTAGGTCAAATATTTCCTTCCATTTGGGAATTCTTGCCATAAATTGGGGATTTGATCCCAATCAAATTCCAAATTAAATCAATCCTTCCAAATTGGGGAAGAATAATTCCTTTCCATTTGTGGAATTATTCTTCCGAAACCCTAGCCTCCGAGGCTCCTATAAATACATAGTTACACCAAGGGTTGAGGTACGTCTAAACTTCTGTCTCAAATTACTGCAGAAATCCTCTCTCATTAACCCTAGCCGCCATACTCTTTCTCTCTCTCACACAAGGCTCCGGCCACCCGGTCTCTCCCCTCGAGAGCTTCGTACCATTTGTTAGCTATTGTTTTCCTACAAACACTCAACCTAACTTAGGCATCGGAGGGCCTTTGGCCAACACCTCATGGATGTGGTCCTTTTACTCCGATTGGTTTTGCAGGGAGAAGGAGAAGCAAAGAGGAAGACGGAATCTTTAGACGAATATTCTTTGGGGATGAAAATCGCTCCCATATATAATATATATTTGTTGAACAACTATTAAAACACATGGTTGTGTAAAAGTAAAATCCATCATTTTTGTTCGGCTTGTTGTGCTGATTCTTGATGTCACCTACCACAGCATTGAAGCCCTTATTATATGGAAGGTAAGTAATTTGATTTAATTCAATTATGCTCCAATTTGCAGTCATCAAAGATGTTCAAAGCATGCAGAGATGCATATAGTAGAGCTATTTGATATTATACACATACATGAGCTTGATACAAGTTGCATTCCTAATTAAATACACTGATTAAACACTTTGGTCCTCCAAACCACTGATGGAGCTATCTTCATGCAATTTTTGATTTGATGCTTTCTCCGTCCTCCTTCTCTTGGCTCGGCTTTTCACTTCTTGTTCCCTTTTGTTTACAAATGAAACAAAGGATTGAAGACGTCTAGACTGTGAGCTCTCACAGTCGGAATCTGAATACTTGTAGTCTTATGCACGATTCGAATAACATGAAGAATGAGAGCAAGAGAGCAAGCTATGCAGCTTAGCAGAAAGAGGCCACAAAACCTTTTCAGTGGCAGGCGGTCTACTGCTTGCTTTGTTCCTTCTTTTCAGCCACTTGTCATGAATCTTTTGGAGATCCCCCCTCTCTGATAGTTTCAATATCGCGGTTGACATTTCAGTTACTAGTGGCGAATCCTTTGGAAATGCCTAATGAAAAACCAGCAACATGCTATTAATCACAGCAGAAAAAGGCCATGAAAGGCCTAATCAGTCAGTTAAAAAATTAACAGTTTTGGCAGATAGCATGTCAGATTGTGAATCTCTACAGTCATCTAACATGTATTTTCCCCATTTTGGTGAATTCTTGACCTACAATAATATATCCACATCGGTTGGAGAGGAAGAGGAGCTCCATGTATCCACGCTCATCAATCACAGCTGCAACACCACCTGCACTGGGACCATCTTGTAAGGCTTTCTCAAATTCTTCTGGTGAGTTAAGGGGCACTAGTCTGGAACTGTGTATGTTTAGCTCATCGGTTAAGTACTTTTGAGCACAGGAACCATTTGAGAAACCAATGGGATCATTGTCTGTTACTAGACTTTCAATCCCCTTAATAAGGGAAGAAAGCTGCTCCACTGTGAGGATTGATGTCAGGCTTGCAATGTAGCTTGAGTTGATTATTAGAACTATAAACAACCATATGATGAGCACAAAGCGACCAAGAGAGCTGCCAGTTTCTTCTCCTGCAAATGTTACAAAAGACTAAGAACCAGTTATATTTGTAAGATTGGTGCATAACACAAGTTTCCCTATAGATGTATAACTCAAGTAGCATGGATACAGAACTAAAGCACTACTCTGGGAAAAGAACAGAGTTGAAAAGCTAAACCTGCAAAGCCCCATAGAAAAAGGATATAATATATGACATACCAGTTGGGGAGTTTGTCCCAATTAAAGAGATGAAGATCAACCACCCAAGGAAATACTTGTATATAATTTGCTACATTTGCATTTTGATATATTAGTGCCTGGACGGAAAATTTAGGTCCGACTCAAAAGCTGGGCGGAATTCCGCTTAGATTAGTGCCTGGACGGAAATGATGATCGGGCCTATACATGCATTGGAGAAGAAATTCGGGGCTAAAACCCAAATTTTAACATTTGGCTCTCTCTGTTGGAGAGGAGAAACTCTCATGTAATGAGGATAACACTTTTTGCCATCCTCGACCAATAACGCAGTGACATCCAGGATAAATTTTCCACTTGTCAATATCATCATCACCACACAATCTATGATGCCAGACTGGTTTTCGTTAATATGAACCATTTTAATCAATTCGATTATTACATAGATGACGTTGATGGGTATTTGGTAGAGTACCTTATTGCATGAAGCTCAGATGTGTGGTGCTTTTATTATGTTTATAGCATTCAAGTATCCAGCTGACTTATGCAGGATGCTAGCAACCTCCTGCCTCACTTTTAAAGATCCCAAAAATGGTGGCCTTTGCTGTACAAAGTAGCTGTGGTATCAATGCACCACACAACATTCTCAAGTCACCAATTACATTACCTCTTCCCTCAAGTGGTTAAGAATGAATACCTACAGCCGAGATCTTGTGTTCGAATACTCCCATCCCCAATATTGTCTGTATCAAAAAGCAATGTGTATATACAGGGCTCAATCTTCTGAGAGAAGTTTTATTCATGTTGTGTGTATGTACACAAGGCATACAAGTCTTGTGTATGCGTGTGAAAAATCAGACTAGATAAGATTTAATGAAGAATTATGCGACTGAATGTGGAAATTGGGTATAAGAATGGATTGTGAGTCTATTATTGTAGGGACTTAAAAAGGGTGAAGTGGAAGGAATTATGCAAGTGGATTTCATAAAATATCTAGCTTTATGCCCCCCTCATAAGGGACTAGATTTAGCTGTGAACAAGATTCTGAAAATCTACATCAGACCTCATATCTCTTCATCTGATATTTGGCCAATGAAAATGAATTAGCAACTTTAATTTTGATGAAAAAACTTATGAACAACTAACTTATTATATATGGTCTTTGTTTTGTTACAAGCAAAATGTAGCTTTGATAGAGTAATGGGGAACAAAGTCTGCATCTACTATACATTGCTGTGCGCATGATAATGAACAAGTCGTGAACCTCATTGATCTTCCTGCATAAGAAGTCATCAATATTCAATAATGTGATTGAGTTATGGGTCCAATTTGTTCTGGCTTATTATAAAATAAAGCTAAGCTCAAATAGTCAAAATCTGTAGAGTGTCTGTTCATCTGGTTGCATGGACAAATAAATCGGAACCTTGGAGAAGCAAGATCCTCGAAACAATGGCTTCAATCGTTCGATAGTTTGTGACTCTAATATTACTGTTCGGGTTATTCTCTGTCGCCTGTACATTCTAGAGGCTGACTTTCCATGCTGTGGGGTTTCTTCCAAGCCCGGGCTGCCTTTTGCCCTGGCAAAGGAGCGCCTTTGGAACTTGAAAGTGCTCTAAAAGATCTAGATTTAGCTTTAAAGGTGGTTTAACAAGATTCTGAAAAGATATAATTTTTTTTTTCCCAATGTCTATGAATTAGCAGCAACTTTATAGGAAGGGTGCCTTATAGTATTTCTTTATATATAGTCTTTCTTTCTAAAAGTAACTTTAATAGAGTAACGGGGAGAAAGTCTGCATCTAATTTATTGGAAAAGGATGATGTAGGGATCCACTTCAGCAACTTTTTTGATACCATAATGATGTTGTTCCTTTGTTTCTTTCCTTTCTATCTTCTACTTTGCGAGTGTCAAACCGTGTCCTGTACAATTCACACCTGGTCAATGCACATTTTATAATTCTTGGGTAGCTCTGGTTAACTTACCGGTGTTGCTTTGGTGCTTACTGTTGACGTGAGTTAACTTACTAAATAAATGAGATTTATTTCCTAAGTTAATTAGGTTTACTTCTTTGTTTTATATAGTTGACACATCCTTATATAATTAGGAGATATTATCCTAATTAATTACAGTATCCATTTCCTTGTAAAGCACCTTTGTAAATTCATGTATCTCCTTATGGAAAAGAATACGATTAACCTAAAGTATTCAAACCATATTCATATTTTAGCATAGTATCAGAGCAATCGATCATTGGTTATTTCTAAGCCCTCAAATCATACACTCAAATTCACACCCAAACCCTAAATCAAATTCCTTAACTCTCAAATCAAATCCTCTTATCAAACTCCTTAAACACATACCTCTCAAATCAAATTCCAAAATCAAATTCATACATCAAATTTCTCAAATCAAATTCCTCAAATTCTCAAATCAATTCATTAAACACAAAAACACACTCATATCAAATCTCACTTCCACTGCGATGTCAGGACTCCTTACGATTCTCTCCCTCCTTGCAGACTCACATAAGCATACGGTCAATCCTGCTGAACAGGCTACCCGGGCTCGTGCTTCTATCGCCACTACAAAAGGTTCTGCTTTTCATATGTCCTCTACAAAGCCCATATGGATTATTGACTCGAGTACTATGGATCACATGGCATTTGATTCTGGCCAACTTATTAGGCGCAAACCATCCACTCTGTCGGTGGTGTCTAATACTAATGCTACCCCCCTCCCATATTTAGCGTACGGGCCAATATGTTGGGCTTTTTTGGCAGGCTTCGACCCCAATTCACGGGGGACCAACTGCCCTTAATTTTTTATTTTTATACAAGTGATATTAGAGAATGGAGAATCGAACCTAAAGACCTATTATACATGGATAAATGCTCTTAATCATTTGAGCTACAAACCACTTGCTTATTTTTCACTTTTTTCATTATCTCAAAGTTTAGACGCTTTCATCCAAACCATTGATGCTACTATCTTCATGCACTCTTTTACTTGAGGCCTTCTCAGTCCTCATTCTCTTGGCTCTGCTTTTCACTTCTTGCTCCCTTTTATTTACAAACGAAACGAAAGATTGAAGCCGTCTAGATTGTGAGCTCTCACAGTTAGAATCGGTATGCTTGTAGTATTGGTGCACCATGCGAATAACATGAAGAACAAGAGCAAGAAAGCAAGCTATGCCACTCAGCAGAAAAAGGCCCCAAAAGCTCTTTATCTGAAGGCGATCTACAGCTTGCTTTGCTCCTTCTGCACTGCAAGCACTTTTCATCAGCCACTTGTCATGAATCTTTTGAAGATCCCCCTTCTCTGATAGTTTAAGTACTGCAGTTGACATGTCAATTGCTAGTGGAGAGTCCCTTGGAAATGCCTAAAATGAAAAACCAACTATTATTATAAGCATACGGTCGAGCACTAGACAGTGTGTCATGTTATGTTGTCAAGGCCCAGATTGAGATTGACAACATAACGTATCAAACTATATATATGCCGTGAAAAAAAAAAGCATAAACCAAATGTCATGTACTTTTGTACAATGAGATTGAAGGATATGATACTTACAAAACCCCATCCCATTTTGGTGAATTCTTGACCTACAATGCTATATCCACATCGAGAAGAGAGGAAGAGTTCCATGTATGCACGCTCATCAATCACTGCAGCAACACCGCCTGCGCTGGGGCCGTCTTGCAAGGCTTTCTCATATTCTTCTGGTGAGTTGAGAGGTACAAGTCTGGACCTGTGTATGTTTAGCTCATCGGTTAAGTAGTTTTCGGCAAATGAACCCTTCAGGAAACCAATGGGATCAACGCCTGTCGCTAGACTTTCAATCCCCTTAACAGGTGAAGAAAGCTGCTCCACAGTAAGGATTGAGGTCAGGCTTGCAATGTAGCTTGAGTTGAGTATTAGAACTACAAATAGCCATATGATTAGCACGAAGCGACCCAGCGTGCTGCCTGTTTTTTCTTCTGCATATGTTACCAATAAGGAATAAGATCAAACAGTTATATAAAGTAACATTTAACATAATATAAGCTTCTTGGTTCATTTCACTTACTCTGGGAAAAGAACAGAGTTGAAAAGCTAAACCTGCGAGAAGAAAGCAATAATTATATACCAGTTAGAGAGTTTAGATCAAGAGATGATTAAAAACAAACCAAGAAAATCTTGGTGGAATGTATTGAAATTTTGCATTTGAAGATGTGGATTGAAGCACTTACCAAATAATTGTGACAAATTGCTTTCTTGGAGGGCCCCGAAAATCCTCGTTTGTCCTACGCTCCAAAATCCAAACTACTGTTCCCACAACTAGGAAGAAAATGCCTGTGACACCCCACATCATTGGAGTGAAAGGTCTCAGAAAAGCCCAAGCACTAGAGTTCAACTTCCTTATTGGAGCAACCACAACTAAACCAGACTCAATATATGGCTGTGTGAAATCCACCATCTTTGTTCTTCTAGTGGTGATGGTAATATCTCCAACCACACCATCAAACTCCTGTATAAAGATGGAAATCCAAAGAATTAATAATTATAGTAAGGTCAAGAAAAGTCTAAATAGTTTCTGTTTTGTAGTTTATACTTTATACTTACACCAATTTGGATCATGTGCAGAAGTTCATTGTTTTCTGGGTTATTTTTACCATCCCCGAAAGGGACAAATTTATATGGGACACCATATGGTAACTCATTCAATGCAGCTTGAAAGACCTCAATGCAATAGCCAGTGAATTCTGTGCCTTTTATGCCCACAAACTCATGAAAGCTAACTCGATTTGGGACACCAATCCTGAGATTTCTTCCGTTTTCAGGGAAAACCCACCCACGAGGCTTCTGAGTTGTTTGTCCAGGCCAGATGACGCTGTATAGTCGTTGAGTACCGGTGCTGGAGCCATTAGACTGCAGCTTCCTTTGAGGCTTTTCTGGTGGATCAAGTGAGAAACCAGAAGAGTTGGACCAATAACCAATTGTCCTAGTCCCTGTGCCAATCACATTGATGACTTCAAATGCTGGATTAATCAGGTTCCCATCTGGATTAAACTTAATTGGCCCAGTTAAACCAGTTGTGTTAACCTCTAAAATGCTTTGGAGTAGCTGGCTGCCACCATTGAACATGTTCAAAGCATCAAGATTCAACTTCCCTCCGCCTAACTCGTTTAAGTTCGAGTAATTTGAAAATGAAATATTTCCCCCACGAGCAAAAAATGAATCAAGGGCAACAGCAAGATGCCTTACAGAATCATAGGCATATAGACCATACGTATTTAGCCCGAAAGAAGAGCCATTCACTCTTCTTGCACTAGTTAAGTTGCTCCACCGCAATTTAAATTTCTTTTTGTGCTCCGATTCTGGTGTGTACATTTTTAATGTAAGAACCCCCTGAATGTCATCTGTTGATACTAAAGGCAGGGAAGGATCTGTATCTATTATGGTAGAGAACCAATCAGTAGCAATCCAGACATATTCGCTAGCCATCATCCGGAGGTTTCGTGCTTCAGTAAGCACTTTTAGACGCCAACTGGCATAAATGTGCAGGATCAGAATCCTGGACTCCATTGAAGAAACACTAATCAGTGCGTTGGTGATTTCATCTTTTGTTGCTTTGGGGTTCAGAGGCACTTTGTATGAAATTTTACACCGTTTTTCGGCTAGCTTGTCCCCTAAGGCAGCAATGGCATTTCTGCCAAATTCATCATTCACGTATATTGCTATGACATCTCTCCACTCATAGTAGCCAACAAGGTCTGCTACTGCAGTCATCTGAAAGAGGTCACTTCTTGTTGTCCTAACCAAGAATGGGAACTGAGTTGGAGACAGAGTAGGGTCTGTTGCTGCAAATGATAATAGTGGGACTTTTAGCTCATCTGTAATATGTGAGATTACATGAGCAGTAGCTGAGAATTGGGGGCCAATTATGGCCACTGTGTCATTCTCCAAGAACTGCAAAGCTGTCAAGCAACAAGAAATATCCATCATTCTTACTAAGACTTGTGTAAAGGAACTGATAAAACTTTTGAGTGAAAACATGGGAAATTTAATTAGTGTGTACCCTCAATGATGCCCAGAAAGTCACTAGATTTGGTATTCCGCATTTTAAGTGTCAGCTTTGTTCCATTGAGAATTTCTGGATCAGAATTGACATCTTCGACTGCAAGGGCTATTGCAAGTTTTGCAATTTTGCCAATGACAGAATCGAAAGTGAAAATTGCGCCTATGTTGACAACGTCAGGTCTTGCACTAGTAACAGTAGCACCAACACCAAGTCCATTTGAAGAAGCACCATTATAGAAAACCATAAATAGCATAAGCAACAAGGCTTTGTTCATGGTGGTCTGCACACTCCAAAAGGACCAAAATATCTAATGGGAAAGAGAAGTTGGTAATTAACAACAAAAATAAAAGAACATGCTCCAAAAACACATGCATGAAGTTGACCAAATATCCAACAAAGCAATATGAAAAAGATGAATTTGAAGGACATAAAGAAAAAGAATGAAGCTTACATTATTTGCTGTCAACTCAAGACAAATATGTATGCAAAAGCAAGAACAAACGGACGGATTATATAAGCACCGAAGATACACTGGCAAATAAGAGCTACCCCATAAGTCTGCGGCGTCTAGGTGTGAATTGGACTGCACTCGGTTTGGAAATTGCCAAGTGAAAGACAAAAGTTGTAACAAAAGGTCAGAAACCAAATAAACGACATCATTATGGGATCTCAAATTGTAACATAAACAAAATTTTGTCTTTTTTATTTGCAATTTAATGGACTTTTTTTAAACGTTTTTTGTCCCCTTAAAATGAAGTAATTGAGTTTTGAAAATTTTTCTTAAATGACAATGATTTTCGGTTATTTGAAAATTTATCCATAAAGACCTTGAAATTGACTAGCTCCTCCTAGGATCAAAATTATCAAGTTTTTGGATAAGAATATGCCATTTTGTCCACATATCGCGTAGTGGATTAAGGCACATCCATATGGGATGAGCAAATGAGGAACTAATATTAGGGCCATATTAGTAAGAGAGGGAGGATATGCTAAAGTGCACTAACCACGAAACTAATTGGAGGACAGTAGGGTGACTTTGGAAGGGACAATGCTAAATGATCATGGATGCAGAAAATTATCAAGCGACAACCGAGTTCCTTGGGGTGAGTGAGAGGGGTTTCTGTCATTTCAAGTAACCCACGTATTGTTAGAAATTTGATTGAAATTCAAGGACATTTGTCCCACATTGGTAGAAAGAATAAAGAATGAGGTCTTTATAAGTGTGTAAGTCACACACTTTGTAATTGGAAGTGGGGCCAAGTGGAAGCCAATTGAGCTTCAAAATGGATTTGGGCATTGAATATTATATAAATAATATATAATATTTTTTTTATTAATTCGATTAGTTTAATTAACTGTTTTCTAACAGTTGTGACTCTTCTGATAAGGTTTCAGAAGTTTATTTAAATCAAACAAAGCCTCATTCGTCAAACACAAAAAGCATTCTACAAGCACATTTATGTTAAGAACACTCAAAAGAAATTTAGCACACAAGTTTGAATGAAAAGTTATATATCTTCATTGAAAGCAAACTGCAGGCATATATAGCCTTTTACAAAGAGATAAAATTGAAATAACAACCCACGTTTACAACATCCTAAAACGTGGTAACAGACTAAGAGGAATTCGTCAAAACTCTAACCACTAACTCCTAAAGAATAGGACTTATTAATAGACTGAAGTAACTAAAAGATCGGATCTAACATTCCTTCCCTTAAACTATATGCAGAATGCATTCAGTTTATATTAGGAACTTCACACACGCCCAGCAAACTACGTAGCTTCAAAAACACCTCCAACCTAAGTGGCTTTGTCATAATGTCAGCTACTTGGTCTTGAGTATTACAATGTCTTAAATCAACCACACCATCTCTTACCAATTCACGAAGAAAATGAAACCTGATGTCAATGTGCTTGCTTCTTCCGTGAAGAACAAGATTCTTGGAGAGTTTTATAGTTGAACTGTTATCACACAAAATTGTAGTACATTTCTCCTGCACGTAACCAAGCTTCGTTAAAACTCTTCTTAACCAAACACATTGACAAGCACATGAGGCAGCTGCAATGTATTCGGCCTCAGTGGTGGATAAGCTAACCACATGCTGTTTTTTGGATGACCACGACACCGCTCTAGAACTAAACATGAATACACACCCCGTTGTACTCTTTCGATCATCTAGATCTCCAGCAAAATCACTATTTGAGCAAGCTGTGAGTTGCTTACATCTTCCTTTCTTGTAGAAAATCCCCAGATCAGTCGTTCCTTTCAAATGTCTTAGCAACCTTTTCGCTACCAACCAGTGTTGCTCTGTAGGACACGACATGAACCTGCTAATAAGACTCACACCATACATCAAATCAAGTCTGGTTGCAGTTAAGTACATGAGACTGCCAACCACTTGCTTGAACAAACTTGCATCAACCTTAGCTCCCTTCTCATCCTTTGACAATTTGCAACCTGGAACTATGGGGTTCTTCACCAAATTGCTTCTGTCCATGCCAAATCTTTCTAAAACTTCATGAGCATATTTTCTTTGACACACATAAATCCCATCAGAATGTTGTAGTACTTCAATCCCCATAAAATATCTCATTTTTCCCAAGTCAAACATGTCAAATTCTAACATCATCGACTTCTTAAACTCTTCACACATGCTCTTGTCATTTCCAATAAAAATTAAATCATCAACATAAAGACTGACAATTAAGAGCTTACCTCCTTCCTTCGACTTTGTGAATAGGGTGTGTTCATAATGACGTTTTTCGAAGCCCTCTTTAGCAAAATAGGCTTCAATTTTGCTGTACCAAGCTCGTGGAGCTTGTTTAAGGCCATACAACGCTTTATTTAGCTTATAAACCTTGTGTTCCTCGCCCTTCTTCCCATATCCCTGAGGCTGTTGGACATACACTTCCTCACTAAGCTCACCATGCAAAAATGCGCTCTTTACATCAAGCTAAAAAATACTCCAACCTTCTTGAGCTGCTAGAGAAATTACCAAACATATGGTATCTAGTCTTGCAACTGGAGCATAAACTTCTGTGTAATCAATCCCATATTGTTGTGCATATCCCTTTGCCACAATTCTAGCCTTGCACTTGTCTATCTCACCATTTTCATTGAGTTTTGTTTTAAAAACCCATTTAACTCTAATAGTCTTCACTCCTTCATGTAGAATAATCAGGTTCCATGTTTTATTACGTTCAATGGCCTCAATCTCTGCATTCATGGCATCTTTCCATTTCTTGCTCTTCACAGCTTCCTCGAAAGTAATGGGATCAGCTTCTGTGAGAACCGTCATGGCACTCAAATCTTCTTCTTCTGACAAACCTTTTCCGGTTTCATAATCTTGCATCCAATGTGGAACTCGTCTTGCCCTCCCTTGAACTGGACCCGAGGAGTTCTCATCATGTGACTCACTGGAAGGTGAGCTAGTGCCATTTGAACCAGCTCCATTTGTGCCATTTGAACCAGCTTCTTCATTTTCGTTAACCTATGCCCCAAATTCCCCTTCATTCTCGGCTTCATCTCCTTCTTCTTCACTATCACCCCACTCTAACACATCCGAAACCATTTCTTCCCTGCTCATGTTCCAATTCCATCCCTCATTCTCCTCAAAAACAACATCCCTACTAACAATTATTTTCTTAGAAACCGGATCAAACAATCTATAAGCTTTCGACTCATCGCTTACTCCCAATAAAACTCATTGAAAGCTTTTGTCATCTAACTTGATTCTTTTCTGATCTGGTACGTGCACATGAGCCAAACACCCAAAAACCTTGAAATATTCTATTGTAGGCTTTATACCACTCCATGCTTCCTCTGGAGTTCTATCTTGCACGGTTAAGGTAGGGCACCTGTTGAGGACATGCACACACCATCTCACAGCTACTGGCCAGAAAGCCTTTGGAACCTGCTTCTCAGTGAGCATACAACGCACCAAATTCATCACAGTCCTATTCTTCCTCTCAGCAACTCTGTTTTGCTGAGGGTATAGGCTGTGGTTAATTGCCTGGTTATGCCATTTGCCTTGCAAAACTCCCCAAACTCATCTGAGGTAAACTCACCACCTCTATCAGTCCTCAAATCCAAGTCTTACGACTAAAATCATTGATAAAACTCAAGAAATACCTCTTGTTGCTGTTTGATGCAGGCTTTATAGGACCACATATATCGGCATGCACCAACTCCAGCTTCTGTGACGCCCTCCAAAAACTTCTTTTTGGAATGGATTCCCTGTGCTGCTTTCCAACCAAACACGCTGTGCATAACTTGGCAGGTGTTTTAAGTGAAGGCAAACCACTGACCATCTTTTTGTATTGAAGGGTTCTCAACCCTTTGAAGCTCAAGTGTCCGATTCTGCAGTACCACAAATAACTCTCATCTTCTGTCACGGCTTGAAAACAGGTAGTAGCTTTAGGCATCATTGCTGCAAGCACAACAAACATCCTGTTCGCGCTCATCTCGGACTGAATAATTAGACCCTTACTAGGATGGAAAACTTTGCACTTCCCCTGTTGAATTAGAATTGCCACACCTTTTTTTTGAAGCTGCCCCATACTTAATAGGTTATTTTTCAACTCAGGAATGTAATAAACCTCAAATATTACATGAGTGATTCCATTCACTTGCATTTGAATGTTTCCTTTCCCCATAACTGCCATCCTTGAGTTGTTGCCTAGTTTCACAGTTTGCCTGAAGTGAACATCCAAATCCGAAAACCATTTTTTATTCCCACTTATATGATTACTACATCCTGAATCAAGGAACCAGACCTCTTCTCTCGAGCATGGTTAAGCTCTACATAGGACATTAATAGCAGCTCTTCTCCTTCGTTTAGTTCTGCATAGTTGGCTCCATTCTCCCAACTAGGACACTCATACTGGAAGTGTCCTAATTTGTGACACTTAAAGCACTTGATAGCATCCTTGTTGAAAGGTTGTCTGCCACGACCTCTTCCTCTTCCTCTGAACACCCCTCGTCCTCTTCCTCTGCTAGTGTTGTCTTCATGAGTGACCTTGAGAACCTGCTCCTCTCCATGATGGCCATTCATTCTTTGTTCATGGACTAGCAAACTGCTCTGCAGCTCGTCAATGGTCATTGTGTCCAAATCATTGGATTCTTCAATGGAGCAAACCACATAATCAAATTTTGAAGTCATGGACCTCAAAACTTTCTCATTGATAATGGTTTGGCTCATTGTCTCACCATGAGCCTTCATTTTGTTGGCTATAGTGAGAGTACGAGCAAAGAAATTATCAACAGTCTCACCATCCTTCATGTGGAGAGTCTCAAAGTCCCTCCGAAGTCTGCAACTGTGCCCTCTTCACCTTGGTAGAGCCTTGGTATTTCTGTTTCATTGAG
Source organism: Prunus padus (assembly GCA_024362665.1). NCBI lineage: Eukaryota > Viridiplantae > Streptophyta > Magnoliopsida > Rosales > Rosaceae > Prunus > Prunus padus. Next base: position 17,703,547 of record JANFAM010000007.1, on the reverse strand, counting down.
TCCCATATGCCCTTTGATGTGTCTCTGTCAAGTATAGTCTCCAAGATATTCCGGTCTATAGCTTGAAAAAGGTAGTTCTTTGCCTTTAAGTCCTTCAACTTCTGCCCCTCGATCACTTTGCGTTGTGCTTCTGCCTTGTCCTCGACCCCTTGTGTCACCACCCCCGAAATCCCATTCTCTATGAGATCCCAATATTCCTTGGAATGAAGAAAGTTCTCCATCAACATCGTCCAATGATCATAATGTCCGTCAAATTTGGGAATGGCGGGCTGCACAAAACCACTACTACTGCTCTCCGCCATTATGCTTGACTCCCTTACTCTGAAAGAAAACTGCAGTTTCTTTCCACACACACTCACAATCAGGCCCCTGTGATGGAGCTCTGATACCAAATGTTAAGAACACTCAGAAGAAATTTAGCACACGAGTTTGAATGAAAAGTTATCTTCATTGAAAGCAAACTGCATGCATATATAGCCTTTTACAAAGAGATAAAATTGAAATAACAACCCACGTTTACAACATCCTAAAACGTGGTAACAGACTAAAAGGAATTCATCAAAATTCTAACCACTAACTCCTAAAGAATAGGACTTAGCAGACTGAAGTAACTAAAAGATCGGATCTAACAATTTCATCTTGTCAGAGAGGAAAACAAACAAAGTTCGCCAAATTCTAAGTCCTAGTGCTAGGACTTAGAATATAGATAGTTGAATCATGGGAGGCAGTCACCTATAGAACTTCAAGCACCGAAAAGGGGTGCAATTACTGTCTTTAGGACATTGCATCAAATATGCAAGACTCTATCTCGAATCCAAGTCAATTTCATTTTATATTTGTTTACTGTATTTTGAATTACAGTTTGTTATAATTATTTTAAATAGTCACTTATTGTTGTTTTTCCAACACGTATTTCCACAGACTTCAAATCAATCCTCCTTATCTCACAAATTATAATCCGTGTATACGTATTGTATTATAATTTGTATGAACTCGTAACATTATGTCATATGCATTATTATATTAACATTCCACAATGCAATTATAAGGGCATGGCATGTTAATAACGTGGCCTAACAAGTCCACGCAAGCAGCCCACTACAGGTCAACACAGTGATCCAACACCATGATCTGCACCTGTTGCGTAAATCTCAATTATGCTAGTGCCTCTTGACCGTTTTCTGTGTGTGTGTATATATATATATATGTACACACGGTTGTGTAAAAGTAAAATCCATAATTTTTGTTCGGCTTGTGCTGATTCTTGATGTCACCTACCACAGCATTGAAGCCTTATTATATGGAAGATAAGTAATTGATTTAATTCAATTATGCTCCAATTTGCCTTATTATACACATACATTATTAGCTTGATACAAGTTGCAGTCCTCCAAACCACTGACTGTGGCAGTGGCTACAACGCTGAAAATCTTGCCGTTGAATATTCCCTTTAAAATTGACCCCTTCTGCCTCCCACGTCAGGCTCAAAGCCTTTGACTTTTTGTGTCAGTGACCCAATGTCAAATAATTTTGTTGCACAGCAATTGGTCAAAGAATACTATTGCATAGAAATTTGTTGATCTAATCTTAGATCTGAAATATTGACGTGATCATGGTCTAAAAGTCAGCGTTGGGAGGACTTTAAGCTTTTGGGTGGGCATCCCCATCACAGAGCATTCATGTTGTTTTTTTAACGTGGGCACTAACGGTAAAACTTTATGGTTCTGTCGACATATCTGAGTTGTACACATGGCTTAATCTTATTGGAACGTAGCACCAATCAGCAATTCCATCTGGTGCTACGGTAGTATTGTATAATTTCTCCTTGAGATTGGTACCCTCCTCTTCCCTTAAACTTTTTCTCATAAAAAATAAATAAATAATAATAATTTGAATAAAAGTATTATTAGAAAGATAATCATAAATTAGTTGTGAGATTTAATATGAGCCATTAATAGTGTCTAAATCTATGGTTCAAAATTTGTGTCAAAACTTGTGTCAAAAACGGTGTCATTCATCTGCCCATATATACGTAAATTCTCTTACGCGACGTTCGGACGTTATTATCCCGCAGACGCATGTATTTTGTATTATCCTCATCGCTTTCCCAATTTCTGATCCGCACGCCCGCACGTTAATACATCCTGGATAAGAGAATAATCGTATATATATATATATATATTTTCTCTGCATACTTGGGACATTTTTATGGCTGCAAATTGTAGTCCAATAAATTCACACTTTTAATAAATTCAATGAATTTAAGAGGCAATAGATTAAAGTTTAAAACTTTCTGGATCTACTGATGAGTTCTAAGATCAAATTACTTGAATGAGGTATAAGCCATAATAGACAACAACTACATCCTCCTAGCCACCTATATCTATCAGTCTTTCACAGGGAGAGTTTGATACAAGTTACTTCATTTAGCTTGTCAGTTCATAATTAAATCGACAGAATTAAGTTTCTTGAAGGCATACTGATTAGGCTTTTCTGCTTAGCAAACGAGAACTCTGTCATCTGATTAAACCTTTTCATGCACTATTTTAGTTGAGGCTTTCTCAGTCCTCCTTCTCTTGGTTCGGCTTTTCTTGACTTCTTGTTCCCTTTTATATACAAATGAAACAAAGGATCGAAGACGTCCGTGCAGGGAGATCTCACAGTCGGAATCTGAATACCTGTAGAATTGGTGCACAAGGCGAATAACATGAAGAAGGAGAGCAAGAAAGCAAGCAATGCTGCTTAGCAGGAACAGGCCCCAAAAGCTTTTCAGTGGCAGGCGGTCTACCGCTTGCTTTGTTCCTTGCTTGCTACAAGCACTCTTCATCAGCCACTTGTCATGAATCTTTTGGAGATCCCCCTTCTCTGATAGTTTCAGCAGGGCGGTTGACATGTCAGCTGCCAGTGGCGAGTCCCATGGAAAGGCCTAAAATGCATGAAAAAACCAGCCAACATGCAATCAAAACAATGTCATTTTGTGTTGAGCAATGGTATGTTATAGGGAGGATGATCACATGAAATAAGATACTTACAAATCCCCAGCCCTTTTTAGTGAATTCTTGACCTATCCGCATCGAACAGAGAGGAAGAGCTCCATGTAAGTGCGCTCGTCAACAACTGCAGCAACACCGCCTGCGCTAGGGCCATCTTCTAAGGCCTTCTCATATTCTTCTCGTGAGTTAAGGGGCACAAGTCTGGACCTGTGCATGTTTAGCTCGTCTGTCAAGTATCTTTCAGCAAATGAACCGTTCAGGAAACCAATGGGATCATTTCCTGTTGCTAAACTTTCAATGCCTTTAATGGGGGAAGAAAGCTGCTCCACTGTGAGGATTGAGGTCAGGCTTGCAATGTAGCTTGAGTTGATTATTAGAACTACAAATAGCCATATAATTAACACAAACCGACCAAGCGTGCTGACAGTGTTTTCTTCTGCATATGTTACCCAGGAATAAGATCACTCACTTGTATGTAATGCATAACATAAGTTTCTTTGTGCATGAACAAGTCAAGCATTATGGACTTACTGTGGGAAAAGAACCAAGTTGAAAAGCTAAACCTGAAGAACCCAAAAGAAAAATGTTACATATTCCAGTTGGGGATTATAGCCTTAATTGAAGAGGTGAAGATAAACTGACTCAGACAACGTATACTCGAATTTGCATCAACAGTAATCAAAGCGGCAATTGGATATATGGATTAGAGTTCTAACCAAACAACAGTCACAAATTGTTTTCTTGGAGGTCCCCGGAAATCCTTGTTCGTTCTATGCTCCAAAATCCAAACAACTGCTCCCACAACTAGGAAGAAAATACATGTGATGTGACACCCCACATCATTGGAGTAAAAGGTCTCAAAAATGCCCAAGCACTAGAGTTCAACTTCCTTATTGGTGCAACTACAACTAGCCCAGACTCAACATATGGCTGTGTAAAATCAGCAAGTTTTGTTCTGCTAGTGGTGATGGTAATATCTCCTACTAGACCGTCAAGTTCCTGCATAAAGATGGACATACGAAGAGCTTAATATATTCACATGACAGCATACTGTATATTATTAATATTTTGGAATGTATACTCACACCAGTTTGGATCTTGTGCAGAAGTTCATTTGGTTCTGTATTTATTTTACCATCCCCGAAAAGGACAAACTTATATGGAACGCTGTACGGTAACTCATTTAGTGCAGCTTGAAATACCTCAACGCAATAGCCAGTGACATCAGTGCCTTTAACACTCACAAACTCACGATAACTAACTCGAGTTACGACAGCAATCCTCAGCTTTTTTCCGTTTTCTGGGAAAACTCATCCACGAGGCTTCTGAGTTGTTTGTCCTGGCCAGATAACGCTGTATAGTTGTTGACTACTTGTACTGGAACCATTAGATTGCTTCTTCCTTTGGGGCTTCCCTGGAGGGTCAACTAAAAGGCCAGAAGAATTAGACCAATATCCAACAGTCCTGGTCCCGGTGCCAATCACATTGATGACTTCAAATGCAGGATTGATTAAGTCCCCATCTGGATTAAACTTAAGTGGCCCTGTTACACCAGTTGCATTAACCTCTAAAATGCTTTGAACCAACTGGCTGCCTTCATTAAAGATGCACACCTTTCCTCCACGTAAATTGCTTACATTTGAGTCATTTGAAAATGAGACATTCCCCGCACGAGCCAAAAATGAATCAATGGCAAGAGCAAGAAGCCACACAGAGTCATAAGCGTGTAGGCCATGCGTATTTAGCCCGAAAGAAGGGCCATTAAATCCTCTCACTCTTGTCAAGTTGCTCCACCGCGATTTAAATCTTGTTTTGAGTTCTGACTCTGGTGTGTACATACGCAATGTGAGAACCCCTTGAATGTCCTTTGTTGCCAGTAAAGGTAGGGAAGGATCTGTGTCTAATATGGTAGACAACCAATCAGTAGCAATCCATACATATCCACTCCCCATCATCATGAGGTTTTGTGCTTCACTAAACACTCGTAGACCCCAATTAGTATAAATGTGGACGATGAGAATCCTAGACTCCATTGAAGACACACTAATCAGTGCTTTAGTGATATCATCTTTTGTTGCTTTGGGGTTCAGAGGCACTTTGTATGAAATTCTACACCGCTTTTCGGCTAGCTTATCCCCTAAGGCAGCAATGCCATTTCTACCAAAATCATCATCTACGTAAATTGCTATGATCTCTTTCAGATGACTGCAGTAGCAGACCTTGTTGCTTTCTCTCCAAGAAAGGGAATTGAACTGGAGAAAGGGCGGGGTCTGTTGCTGAAAATGATAATAAAGGGACTTTTAGGTCATTTGCAATGTGTGAGAGCATACGAGCCGTAGCTGAGAATTGGGGACCAATTATGGCCACTGTGTCATTCTCCAAAAACTGCAAAGCTGTAAGGAAGAGGAAAAATTACAAGCTTTTCAATTAGGTTCTATGACTTGTGCAAAGGAACTTCTTAAGATACATGAGAAAGTTCGAAAGTTTGTACCCAGATCAACAATTCCAAGAAAGCCATTAGATCTGGTGTTCTGCATTTTGAGTGTCAGCTTTGTTCCATTAAGAATTTCAGGATCAGAATTGACATCTTCAACTGCAGTGGCTATTGCAAGTTTTGCAATTTTTCCAATGACAGAATCGAAAGTGATAATTGCACCAATGTTCACAACATCAGGTCTTGCAGCAACATTAGTACCAAGTGCACTAGAGGAAGAAGCATTATGGAAAACCGTAAATAGCAAAAGCAAGGCTATGATCATGGTGGATTGCACGCTGCGAAAGGACTTGAAAACAGCTTAGTAGGTAACAGTAAGTGGACATGATCCAAAAGACAGATTACTGGCTCATAATAAAAACACAAGTATATATGATGTTGTCCAAATATGCAACGAAGCAGTAAAATAAAAGGGCATAAACAAAAGATGGACTGAACCTTACATTTTTTCTGTTTCAAGCCAAATATGCAAGAGATCTCAACAATTGGATAGTGCAAAGGAGCTTAGGTCCAGAATTGCATGCGTTGTTCTGCACGATGGCCAAACGGTTGTGTAAGCACAAAAGCAACACCGGTAAGTTAACCAGAGCTACCCAAGAATTATAAAATGTGCATTGACCAGGTGTGAATTGTACAGGACACGGTTTGAAACTCGCAAAGTAGAGGACAGAAAGGAACAACATCATTATGGTATCAAAAAAGTTGCCTACTGCGCTGCAGTGGATCTCTACAATATGGATAGGAATTTTCTATGCTCATACATACAGTACAGCTTTAAAGTTTGATTTAGAATGTACAGGATAATGGACGTGAATCCTAATCTGATTCTGATATGATTTACTTGCCCAATTTTATGTATATTTACGTCCATTAGCAGTAACACTAGTACCAAGATCACTAGAAGAAGATCCATTATAGAAAACCATCAACACCAAGAGCCAAACTATATTCATTCTAAACCCCCAATTTTCACCTTGCTTTGCGAAGGAAGCACACCGGTCACGCAGAAAGCGGTAGAATCAACTTGACTTCAAACTCATACACTGGCATGGTTAAGAAACACCGAAAAATAAGCAAGCAACTAAGAATTTCATCCAGTAACATGAAGAGAACAACTAAGTGCTGAAAGAGTATGTACACGTAAGCTCGACATCATAAACTCCACAAGAAGTAAATAAACAATTAGAAATTCCCACTAATAACTAGATCTAATCATGAAACATAAACAGACAAATGATAAGTTGAGCCCAGAACGTAGAGTTTTCTACTAAATTACCAACTAATCAGACCCATGAAGAGACAACAGACACAAAATGAAAGTAAAGCAGCTTGTGAGGAAAGAATTTTACTTTGAGGAAAAAGGAAGAAAGTTTAATACGGACACAGGCTCACACCAATATGCATATTCTAGCAACATTTAACAGTAAAAGAGAATTAGAGCAAGGGAACAAAACAGTGAAAAAGGGACCTTTAGAAGTTTGATTCCAGATGAAAAGACAACTAAAAGTGCAGCCATTGCCTTAATCCAAAGAACTGAACCAGAACTAGACCCAGAAATTTCTACTTTCTCTTACTAGATTAAAACAGTAACACAGCATTTGTGACTTGAACCCAAGGAACCCTTTTGGGAAAAAAAAAACTCATTTCCCTTGGTGTCCCCAAAGGACAAGTATAATCAGGAAATTGGCCAACTGGATTTTCTAGTAAAGAAGATGAAAGGAATTTATAAAGCAAAATGTTATAAACTTCAGAGCTTTATGCATCAAAGAGGTAACGTTATACGCTAAGCAATAATGGTCAAGCATTTACACCTGAGACTATAATAAGAAGAAAGTTCTGAAATTGCTGGTGTATAATGTGTTGGAAAAACAACAATCAGTGACTAATTAAAAAGATTATATATTAACAATATGTATATATATAAACCAACGAAATTGTATTTATACCGAACTGTAAATAAAAAATACAATAAATAAACAATAAATGAAATTGATTTGGATTCGAGATAGAAGCTTGCAAATTTGATGCAATGTCCTAAAGATAGTAATTTCACCCTTCTCAGATGCTTGAAGTTCTATAAGTGACTGCCTCCCAGGATTCAACTATCTGTATTCTAAGCCCTAGCACTAAGACTTAGAATCTGGCGAACTTTGATTGTTTTCCTCTTAGACAAAGATGAAATGTACTTGTTAAATGCTTTTTCTGTGTTTTTACGAATGAGGCTTTGTTTGATTTAAATAAACTTCTGAAACCTTATCAGAAGAGTCACAACTGTTAGAAACAGTTAATTAAACTAATCCGAATTAATATTAAGAAAAATATTAATTCAAAACTAAAAAATTAATTTAAATCTCAAAGTGCCCCAAGGCCCAAGGCCCATCTTTTTTACTATTAAATATTATATATTATTTATATAATATTCAATACCCTAATCCATTTTGAAGCCCAATTGGATTCCACTTGACCCAACTTCCATTTACTAAGTGTGGGACTTCCACACTTATAAATACCTCTTTCTTTCTTCTTTCTACCAATGTGGGACAAATGTCTTTGAATTTCATTCAAACTTCCAACAATACCCCACATTTGAATCGAAATTCTAGACTCCACATTTGAAATGTTATACTTATAGTGATAAATGAATGTAATGCATTTGAGAGGAAGCAGATGTTATCTACATTAGGAAAAGTGTCTTTTGGACTTGAACTTACCCTTGTGAAAACATATCGGATTTACTTGGTGACGCAGTGGATATAATTGATCTTGAACTGTTCACCGTTATAGTAAACCTAGACAATATGTCTCACATATAACATCTTAACAAATGTTAGTTCATACGTTTTTGTTCATTTTGGTCCTGAACATGTCCCGGGTTTCATGAGAGATTTAGAGAACTTAGCCTTTTTTTGTTCTCATAAATGCGACCCCACATTTACTCCCATATAGGTGACACCAATTAAGAGTTTTCTGCCTAAACCCCTCTTAATAAAGATATTAGTGTCATTAAATGCAAAGCATAACCTACACATCAATAGACAACACACTAACCATCATAGGAATGAGTTGAATTATGTGTTCAACTTTTTGAATCTTACCCAACTAGTTTGCCTATTGAACCTAGACCATAGGATCTCCAATCAACTAGGTTAGGTTTCCGCCAAGTTTGACTCATTGGATTGGCTTTAATCCCATTCCCCTCGATGTAAATTTTATTTGCTCTCTTGGTAGGCCTTTTGTCAAAGGATCTGCAATATTTTCCTTTGACTTCACATAGTCAATGGATATAATTCCATTTGAGAGCAATTGTCTAATTGTATTATGTCTATGCTTGATATGTCTTGACTTTCCATTGTATGCACCACTTTTGGCTCTTGCTTGTGCTGCCATACTATCACAGTGTATACAAATTGTTGTCACAGGCTTAGGCCACATTGGAATATCCTCTAGGAAGTTTCTCAACCATTCTGCTTCTTCAGCAGCTTTATCTAAGGCTACAAACTTTGATTCCATTGTAGAGCGTGCTATACATGTCTGTTTAGAGGATTTCCAAGATACTGCAGCTCCACCTAATGTAAATACATATCCACTAGTTGATTTGGTTTCTGTACTTTCATATATCCAATTTGCATCAATATAGCCTTCTAGAATTGGTGGATATTTTGTATAATGCAATCCATAATCTTGGGTGTATTTCAAATATCTTAACACCTTGATTAATGCCTCCCAATGATCATGTCCAGGATTGCTTGTTTATCTACTAAGCCTGCTTACTGAATAAGCTAAGTCTGGCCTAGTAGAATTCATTAAATACATTAGGCTCCCAATTACTTGGGAATACTCCAATTGGGCAATTGCATCTCCATTATTCTTCTTTAAATTGCAATTTACATCAAAAGGAGTCACAGTAGGTTTGCAGCCAAATTGACCAAACTTTCTTAAAAAATTCTGCATAATGGGATTGAGTAAGAATATACCCATCACTATTTCTTTTGATTTGAATTCCCAGAATGACATCAGCTTGACCTAAGTCTTTCATGTCAAAACTTGAATTCAACATCTTCTTTGTAGAATTTATTGCATCCTTACTTGTAACCATTATGAGCATGTCATCAACGTATAAACATACAAGAACACAAAAATTCTTGTTGTTCTTTATGTAAACACACTTGTCACATTCATTGATCTTAAATCCGTGTGACATCATTGTATGATCAAACTTTTGATACCATTGTTTTGGAGCTTGTTTAAGTCCATATAAAGACTTAACAAGTTTACAGACTTTAGTTTCTTGACCTTTTACCACAAAACTTTCTGGTTGTTCCATATATATTTCTTCATCTAATTCTCCATTTAAATTTAACATTTGGCCCTCTTTGTTGGAGAAGAGAAACTCTCATGTAATGAGAATAACACTTTTTGCTATCCCCGGCCAATAACGCAATGACATCCAGGATAAATTTTCCACTTGTCATTGTGTTAGTAGCACATGTAAGATATTTTGCCTTTGGAGATGGCCTAAGAATGCCTAAGAATGGATTGTGAGTCTATTATTGTAGGGACTTAAAAAGGGTGAAGTGGAAGGAATTATGCAAGTGGATTTCATAAAATATCAAGCTTTATTCCCCCCTCATAAAAGACTAGATTTAGCTGTGAACAAGATTCTGAAAATCTACATCAGACCTCATATCTCTTCATCTGATATTTGGCCAATGAAAATGAATTAGCAACTTTAATTTTGATGAAAAAACTTATGAGCAACTGACTTTTTATATATGGTCTTTGTTTTGTTGCAAGCAAAAAGTAGCTTTGATAGAGTAATGGGGAACAAAGTCTGCATCTACTTTACATTGCTGTACGCATGATAATGAACAAGTCGTGAACCTCATTGATCTTCCTGCATAATAAGTCATCAATATTCAATAATGTGATTGAGTTATGGGTCCAATTTGTTCTGGCTTATTATAAAATAAAGCTAAGCTCAAATAGTCAAAATCTGTAGAGTGTCTGCTCATCTGGTTGCATGGACAAATAAATCGGAACCTTGGAGAAGCAAGATCCTCGAAACAATGGCTTCAATCGTTCGGGTTATTCTCTGTCTCCTGTACATTCTAGAGGCTGACTTTCCATGCTGTGGCTGTGGGGCTTCTTCCAAGCCCGGGCTGCCTTTTGCCCTGGCAAAGGAGCACCGTTGGAACTTGAAAGTGCTCTAAAAGATCTAGATTTAGCTTTAAAGGTGGTTCAACAAGATTCTAAACGTGTATAATTTTTTTCCCCAATGACAATGAATTAGCAGCAACTTTATATATAGTCTTTCTTTCTAAAAGTAGATTTAATAGAGTAATGGGGAGAAAGTCTGCATCTAGGATGATGTAGAGATCCACTTCAGCAACTTTTTTGATACCATAATGATGTTGTTCCTTTGTTTCTTTCCTTTCTATCTTCTAGTTTAAGAGTTTCAAACCCTGTCCTGTACAATTCACACCTGCTCAATGCACATTTTATAATTCTTGGGTAGCTCTGGTTAACTTACCTGTGTTGCTTTGGTGCTTACTGTTGACATGAGTTAACCTAATAAATAAAGGAGATTTATTTCCTAAGTTAATTGTTTTATATAGTTCACATCCTTATATAATTAGAAGATATTCTCCTAATTAATTACTGTATCTATTTCCTTGTAAAGCACCCTTGTAAACTCATATATCTCTTTATGGAGAAGAATACGATTAACCTAAAGTATTCAAACCATATTTATATTTTAGCATAGTATCATAGCAAACGATCCTAGGTTGTCTCTAAGCCCTCAAATCATACACTCAAATTCAAACTCAAACCCTAAATCAAATTCCTTACCTCTCAAATCAAATCCTCTTATCAAACTCCTTAAACACATACCTCTCAAATCAACTCATTAACCACAAACACACACTCATATCAAATCTCACTTCCGTTGCGATGTTAGGACCCCTTATGATTCTCTCCCTCCTTGCAGACTCACAGAAGCATACGGTAAATCCTGCTAAATCGGCTACCCGGGCTCGTGCTTCTATCGCCACCACAAAAGGTTTTGCTTTTCATATGTCCTCTACAAAGCCCCCATGGATTATTGACTCGGGTGCTACGGATCACCATGACATTTGATTCTGGCCAATTTATTATGCGCAAACCATCCACTATGTCAATGGTGTCTAATGCTAATGGTATGGTATCCCCCATCCCCCAATATTTAGCGTACGGGCCGATCTGTTGAGCTTTTTTGGCAGGCTTCAATCCTAATTCACGGGGACCAACTGCCCTTAATTTTTTTTTTTTTTTAATACAAATGATATTAGAGAATGTGGAATCAAACCTAAAGACCTACTATACATGGATAAATGCTCTTAATCATTTGAGCAACAAACCACCCACTTATTTTTCACTTCTTTTCATTATCTCAAAGTTTAGACGCTTTCATCCAAACCATTGATGCTACTATCTTCATGCACTATTTTACTTGAGGCCTTCTCAGTCCTCATTCTCTTGGGTCTGCTTTTCACTTCTTGCTCCCTTTTATTTACAAACGAAACGAAAGATTGAAGCCGTCTAGATTGTGAGCTCTCACAGTCAGAATCAGGATGCTTGTAGTATTGGTGCACCATGCGAATAACATGAAGAACAAGAGCAAGAAAGCAAGCTATGCCACTCAGCAGAAAAAGGCCCCAAAAGCTCTTTATCTGAAGGCGATCTACAGCTTGCTTTGCTCCTTCTGCACTGCAAGCACTTTTCATCAGCCACTTGTCATGAATCTTTTGAAGATCACCATTCTCTGATAGTTTAAGTACTGCGGTTGACATGTCAATTGCTAGTGGAGAGTCCCTTGGAAAGGCCTAAAATGAAAAACCAACTATTATTATAAGCATACGATCGAGCACTAGACAATTTGTCATGTTATGTTGTCAAGGCTTAGATTGAGATTGACAGTATGACAACATAACGTATCAAACTATATATATGCCGCGAAAAAAAAAATCCAAAAACCAAATGTCATGTACTTTTGTAAAATGAGATTGAAGGATATGATACTTACAAAACCCCATCCCATTTTGGTGAATTCTTGACCTACAATGCTATATCCGCATCGAGAAGAGAGGAAGAGTTCCATGTATGCACGCTCATCAATCACTGCAGCAACACCGCCTGAACTGGGGCCATCTCGCAAGGCTTTCTCATATTCTTCTGGTGAGTTGAAAGGTACAAGTCTGGACCTGTGTATGTTTAGCTCATCGGTTAAGTAGTTTTCAGCAAATGAACCCTTCAAGAAACCAATGGGATCACCGCCTGTTGCTAGACTTTCAATCCCTTTAATAGGTGAAGAAAGCTGCTCCACTGTGAGGATTGAGGTCAGGCTTGCAATGTAGCTTGAGTTGAGTATTAGAACTACAAATAGCCATATGATTAGCACGAAGCGACCTAGCGTGCTGCCTGTTTTTTCTTCTGCATATATATGTTACCAATAAGGAATAAGATCAAACAGTTATATAAAGTAACATTTAACATAATATAAGCTTCTTGGTTCATTTCACTTACTCTGGGAAAAGAACAGAGTTGAAAAGCTAAACCTGCGAGAAGAAAGCAATAATTATATACCACTTAGAGAGTTTAGATCAAGAGATGATTAAAAACAAACCAAGAAAATCTTGGTGGAATGTATTGAAATTTTGCATTTGAAGATGTGGATTAAAGCACTTACCAAATAATTGTCACAAATTGCTTTCTTGGAGGGCCCCGAAAATCCTCGTTTGTCCTACGCTCCAAAATCCAAACTACTGTTCCAACAACTAGGAAGAAAATGCCTGTGATACCCCACATCATTGGAGTGAAAGGTCTCAGAAAAGCCCAAGCACTAGAGTTCAACTTCCTTATTGGAGCAACCACAACTAAACCAGACTCAATATATGGCTGTGTGAAATCCACCATCTTTGTTCTGCTAGTGGTGATGGTAATATCTCCAACCACACCATCAAACTCCTGTATAAAGATGGAAATCCAAAGAATTAATAATTATAGTAATGTCAAGAAAGGTCTAAATAGTTTCTGTTTTGTAGTTTATACTTTATACTTACACCAATTTGGATCATGTGCAGAAGTTCATTGTTTTCTGGGTTCTTTTTACCATCCCCAAAAGGGACAAATTTATATGGGACACCATATGGTAACTCATTCAATGCAGCTTGAAAGACCTCAATGCAATAGCCAGTGAATTCTGTGCCTTTTATGCCCACAAACTCACGATAGCTAACTCGATTTGGGACACCAATCCTGAGATTTCTTCCGTTTTCAGGGAATACCCACCCACGAGGCTTCTGAGTTGTTTGTCCAGGCCAGATGACGCTGTATAGTTGTTGAGTACCGGTGCTGGAGCCATTAGACTGCAGCTTCCTTTGAGGATTTTCTGGTGGATCAAGTGAGAAACCAGAAGAGTTGGACCAGTAACCAATTGTCCTAGTCCCTGTGCCAATCACATTGATGACTTCAAATGCAGGATTAATCAAGTTCCCATCTGGATTAAACTTAATTGGCCCAGTTAAACCAGTTGTGTTAACCTCTAAAATGCTTTGGAGTAGCTGGCTGCCACCATTGAACATGTTCAAAGCATCAAGATTCAACTTCCCTCCGCCTAACTCGTTTAAGTTTGAGTAATTTGAAAATGAAATATTTCCCCCACGAGCAAAAAATGAATCAAGGGCAACAGCAAGATGCCTTACAGAATCATAGGCATATAGAGCATACGTATTTAGCCCGAAAGAAGAGCCATTCATTCTCCTTGCACTAGTTAAGTTGCTCCACCGCGATTTAAATTTCATTTTGAGCTCCGATTCTGGTGTGTACATTTTTAATGTAAGAACCCCCTGAATGTCATCTGTTGATACAAAAGGCAGGGAAGGATCTGTATCTATTATGGTTGAGAACCAATCAGTAGCAATCCAGACATATTCACTAGCCATCATCCGGAGGTTTTGTGCTTCAGTAAGCACTTTTAGACCCCAACTGGCATAAATGTGCAGGATCAGAATCCTGGACTCCATTGAAGAAACACTAATCAGTGCGTTGGTGATTTCATCTTTTGTTGCTTTGGGGTTCAGAGGCACTTTGTATGAAATTTTACACCGTTTTTCGGCTAGCTTGTCCCCTAAGGCAGCAATGGCATTTCTGCCAAATTCATCATTCACGTATATTGCTATGACATCTCTCCACTCATAGTAGCCAACAAGGTCTGCTACTGCAGTCATCTGAAAGAGGTCACTTCTTGTTGTCCTAACCAAGAATGGGAACTGAGTTGGAGACAGAGTAGGGTCTGTTGCTGCAAATGATAATAGTGGGACTTTTAGCTCATCTGCAATATGTGAGATTACATGAGCAGTAGCTGAGAATTGGGGGCCAATTATGGCCACTGTGTCATTCTCCAAGAACTGCAAAGCTGTCAAGCAACAAGAAATATCCATCATTCTTACTAAGATTTGTGTAAAGGAACTGATAAAACTTTTGAGTGAAAACATGGGAAATTTAATTAGTGTGTACCCTCAATGATGCCCAGAAAGTCACTAGATTTGGTATTCCGCATTTTAAGTGTCAGCTTTGTTCCATTGAGAATTTCTGGATCAGAATTGACATCTTCGACTGCAAGGGCTATTGCAAGTTTTGCAATTTTGCCAATGACAGAATCGAAAGTGAAAATCGCGCCTATGTTGACAACGTCAGGTCTTGCAGTAGTAACAGTAGCACCAACACCAAGTCCATTTGAAGAAGCACCATTATAGAAAACCATAAATAGCATAAGCAACAAGGCTTTGTTCATGGTGGTCTGCACACTGCAAAGGGACCAAAATATCTAATGGGAAAGAGAAGTTGGTAATTAACAACAAAAATAAAAGAACATGCTCCAAAAACACATGCATGAAGTTGACCAAATATCCAACAAAGCAATATGAATAAGATGAATTTGAAGGACATAAAGAAAAAAGAATGAAGCTTACATTATTTGCTCTCAACTCAAGACAAACATGTATGCAAAAGCAAGAACAAACAAACGGATTATATAAGCACCGAAGCTACACTGGCAAATAAGAGCTACCCCATAAGTCTGCGGCGTCTAGGTGTGAATTGGACTGCACTCGGTTTGGAAATTGCTAAGTGAAAGACAAAAGTTGTAACAAAAGGTCAGAAACCAAATAAACGACATCATTAAGGGATCTCAAATTGTAACATAAACAAAATTTTGTTTTTTTTATTTGCATTTTAATGGACTTTTTTTTAACGTTTTTTGTCCCCTTAAAATGAAGTAATTGCGGTTTGAAATTTTTTCTTAAATGACAATGATTTTGGGTTATTTGAAAATTTATCCATAAAGACCTTGAAATTGACTAGCTCCTCCTAGTATCATACTTAAAATTCACATAAAATCGATGGGGGATCAAAATTATCAAGTTTTTGGAGAGGAATATGCCATTTTGTCCACATATCGCGTAGTGGATTAAAGCACATCCATACGGGATGAGCAAATGAGCAACTAATATTAGGGCCATATTAGTTTTTTTGTCCCCATTAACGGCCACTCTCCACTAGATGAGGAATATTATGTGTGCTTGACTACATTTTAAGCACAAAAGTTGCTTTGTGAATTTTTTGAAGGAAGAACTTTGTAAACAATAGAAGATTAGGGGAATATTTTATTCAAAAGAAAAAAAGGGATAGAATAATAACTCTGAATTAAAATATAAAGAGGGACATAACGCAATTCATGAGAAATTTTCTCTTTTTAATCACCATCGATAATATAGAACTATGTATCTCTCTCGTCAAATGGTGTAAATAAGACAAAATATAGAATTGTATATAAGTATACAACTGTTAATAGGGAAGAATTGCTCGATATAGGAAGAGAAGGAGGATATGCTAAAGTGGACTAACCACGAAACTAATTGGAGGACAGTAGGGTGACTTTGGAAGGGACAATGCTAAATGATCATGGATGCAGAAAATTATCAAGCGACAACCGAGTTACATGGGTTGAGTGAGAGGGTTTTCTGTCATTTCAAGAAACCCACGTATTGTTGGTAATTTGAATGAAATTCAAGGATTTTTGTCCCACATTGGTAGAGAGAAGAAAGAATGAGGTCTTTATAAATGTGAAAGTCCCACACTTCATAAATGGAAGTTGGGTCAAGTGGAAGCCAATCGGGCTTCAAAATGGATTTGGGCATTGAATATTATATAAATAATATATAATATTTTTAGTTTCGAATTAATATTTTTTTAATTAATTCGGATTAGTTTAATTAACTGTTTTCTAACCGTTGTGACTCTTCTAATAAGGTTTCAGAAGTTTATTTAAATCAAACAAAGTCTCATTCGTCAAACACAGAAAAAGCATTCTACAAGCACATTTTATCTTGTCTGAGAGGAAAACAAACAAAGTTCGCCAGATTCTAAGTCCTAATGCTAGGGCTTAGAATATAGATAGTTGAATCCTGGAAGGCAATCACCTATAGAACTTCAAACACCGAGAAGAGGTGAAATTACTGTTTTTAGGACATTGCATCAATCTACAAGGCTCTATCTCGAATCCAAGCCAGTTTCATTTGTTATTTGTTTACTATATTCTGAATTACAGTTTATTATAAATACAATTTCGTTGATATATATATATTGTCAAATATATAATTATTTTAAATAGTCACTTACTGTTTTTCCAACACGTATTTTCACAGACTTCAAATCAATCCTCCTTATCTCACAAATTATAATCCGTGTATACGTATTATAATTTGTTTGAACTCGTAACATTATCTCATATGCATTATTATATTAACATTCCGCAATGCAATTATAAGGGCATGGCATGTTAATAACGTGGCCTAACAAGTCCACGCAAGCAGCCCACTACAGGTCAACACAGTGATCCAACACCATGATCTGCACCTGCTGCGTAAATCTCAATTATGCTAGTGCTTCTTGACTTTCTCTCAATGGAAGCTCTCTGTATAAAGCATAATTGAGAGAAAACACACGGTTGTGTAAAAGTAAAATCCATAATTTTTGTTCGGCTTGGGCTGATTCTTGATGTCACCTACCACAGCATTGAAGCCTTATTATATGGAAGATAAGTAATTTTATTTAATTCAATTATGCTCCAATTTGCCTTATTATACACATCCATTATTAGCTTGATACAAGTTGCCATTCCTAATTAAATACACTGATTAAACACTTTGGTCCTCCAAACCACTGATGGAGCTATCTTCATGCAATATTTTATTTGATGCTTTCTCCGTCCTCCTCCTCTTAGCTCGGCTTTTCACTTCTTGACAAAGGGTTGAAGACGTCTAGACTGTAAGCTCTCACAGTCGGAATCTTCGAGATTCTCCCCGATGAGGTATCTTTGAGATTTTTTTCATTTTCTCCCATAAGCTATGGCTGAATTTTTTTAAAAGACTGTGGCGGTGGCTACAACGCTGAAAATCTTGCCGTTGAATATTCCCTTTAAAATTGACCCCTTCTGCCTCCCACGCCAGGCTCAAAGCCCTTGACTTTTGGCTTAAATGTCAAAATGGTCCATGTGTTTTTCTTCGTTTAGTAATTTAGTAAAGTGTTTTTAATTTGAGATTTGGTCGTTGTGTTTCTTTCAGTTAGCCAATTTTATCCATTCCGTTAAATTACAGTTAAAAGTTCATTAAAGTTTTAATTAAAAACTGTAATTGTTTATAATAAAAAATTACTCATTTCAATTTAAATTTTTAAAAAAAGAATAGTTAACAAAATTGAAAAAAAGAAAAGAAGTAGGAAACCTAGGCAGCATCTAAGCTATCTTTTTCTCTCAAGCACCCAACCACCCGTGAGCCATCCCAGCCACCACCTCTCTCTCTCTCTCTCATTTCGGCGAGCCATCCCAGCAACCACCCGTGGATCCTTGCTATTAATGGCTATGATTGGTCAACTTATAAAAACCATTGCTTAAAATAATCACAAAATGATAAGGTGCCAACTGCCAACCACGATATAGATAATCAAGCTTTGAAAAAAATAGTGTGCATCTCTGCTGGTTGGCTTTTGCCCCTTTTTCTAGTAGTGATTAGAGAGTAATAATGGATGGGTTTAATTAAGTTAAGATTGAAATTAGAATGAAGGAATCTTGAGTGGTTTTCTTGAACTAGTGTAATTACTATTCTTAGTCTATTCGGAAATTTTGTAAGCAAACCATACATATATAATTGCTCAATCAGTTTCGCTTCAAATCAATGAAGTGAAGTTGTTGACGTTTTGATTGACAGCAAGTGCCAAATGGGTTTGAGAAATTGAGAGTGAGAGGAGTAGAACATGGTTAGTTCAGTAATCAAAGTTAAAGTCAAACTGGTTTTGTTTCTTTATACACTGTTAATTGGTAAAATCAAACTAACAAAAGAAAAAAAAAACAAGCGCTTAAAACGTTGTTATATTTTTGTAATTATGTTATGTACTTGAATGTGATTCTGATTAATTATGCTAACTATACATTTTTTTAATTTTAAATTGAAATGAGTAATTTTTTTATTATAAACAATTACAGTTTTTAATTAATTTTTAAAACTTTGATGAACTTTTAACGGTAATTTAACGGAATGGACAAAATTGGCTAACGGAGCAAAACACAAGGGCCAAATTGGCCAAATTAAAAACATAGAGACTAAATTGGCCAAATGAGTAAAACACAAGAACCATTTTGACATTTAAGTCTTGACTTTTTGGTAATGACCCAATGTCAAATAATTTTGTTGCACAGCAATTGGTCAAAGAATATTATTGCATAGAAATTTGTTGATCGAATCTTAGATCTGAAATGTTGACGCGATTATGGTCTAAAAGTCAGCGTTGGGAGGACTTTAAGCTTTTGGGTGGGCATCCCCATCACAGAGCATTCATGTTGTTTTTTTAACGTGGGCACTAACGGTAAAACTTTATGGTTCTGTGGACATATCTAAGCTGTACACATGCCTTAATTTTATTGGACCGTAGCACCAGTCAGCAATGTCATCTGGTGCTACGGTAATATTGACCCCTTTTGCCTCCCACGTCAGGCTCAAAGCCTTTGACTTTTTGTGTCAGTGACCCAATGTCAAATAATTTTGTTGCACAGCAATTGGTCAAAGAATACTATTGCACAGAAATTTGTTGATCTAATCTTAGAGCATCCACAATCATGCTCTCTATTTTTGAGTTAAAATTTAGCTAAAAATACACAAAAGTTATTTTAGGAGCTCTCTATAAAATTTGAACTCCAATCATACTCCCTAGTTTAGGGAGTCATAAATACTATAGTTATTTTTAAATTCAATATGATTGGTCCATCTTTATAAAAAATAATATAAACAATAGTTAGCATTAATTAAAAATTTAAACTATGCATAAAATAAAGTAACATTAAATTTTAGAGAGCCATCAGAAATTCTTTCTCTCTCCTCAGATTTAGGAGCTCCTGTATGCCTCCTATTTGTGAGGTGGATAGAGAGCATCGTTGGAGATGTATTTTTCTAATTCATCCCTAAAATTTGTCTAAGGAGATGGTTTAGAGAGCCCATTGTGGATGCTCTTAGATCTGAAATATTGACGCGATCATGGTCTAAAAGTCAGCGTTGGGGGGACTTTAAGCTTTTGGGTGGGCATAAGAGCATTCATGTTGTTTTTTTAACGTGGCCACTAACGGCAAAACTTTATGGTTCTGTTGACATATCTAAGCTGTACACATGGCTTAATTTTATTGAACTGTAGCACCAATTAGAAATGCCCGCTGGTGCTACAGTAATATTGTATAATTTCTCCTTGATATTGGTACCCTCCTCTCCCCTTAAACTTTTTCTCATAAAAAATAAATAATTAATAATAATTTGGATAAAAGTATTATTAGAAAGATAATAACAAATCAGTTGTGAGATTTAATCTGAGCCATTAATAGTGCTTAAATTTAATGGTTCAAAATTTGTATCAAAACTTGTGTGAAAATGGTAGTGTCATTCATCTGCCCATATATATATATAATCTCTGCATACTTGGGACATCTTTTATGGCTGCAAATTGGAGTCCAATAAATTCACACATTTAATAAATTCAATGAATTTAGGAGGCAATAGATTAAAGTTTAAAACTTTCTGGATCTACTGATGAGTTCTAAGATCAAATTACTTGAATGTGGTATAAGCCATAATAGACAACAACTATATCCTCCTAGCCACCTATATCTATCAGTCTTTCACAGAGAGAGTTTGATACAAGTTACTTCATTTAACTTGTCAGTTCATAATTAAATCGACTTAATTAAGTTTCTTGAAGGCATACTGATTAGGCTTTTCTGCTTAGCAAACGAGAACTCTGTCATCTGATTAAACCTTTTCATGCACTATTTTATTTGAGGCTTTCTCAGTCCTTCTCTTGTTTCGGCTTTTCTTCACTTCTTGTTCCCTTTTATATACAAATGAAACAAAGGATCGAAGACGTCCGTGCAGGGAGCTCTCACAGTCGGAATCTGAATACCTGTAGAATTGGTGCACAAGGCGAATAACATGAAGAAGGAGAGCAAGAAAGCAAGCAATGCCGCTTAGCAGGAACAGGCCCCAAAAGCTTTTCAGTGGCAGGCGGTCTACCACTTGCTTTGTTCCTTGCGAGCTACAAGCACTGTTCATCAACCACTTGTCATGAATCTTTTGGAGATCCCCCTTCTCTGATAGTTTCAGCAGGGCGGTTGACATGTCAGCAGCCAGTGGCGAGTCCTGTGGAAAGGCCTAAAATGTATGAAATAACATGCAATCAAAACAATGTCATTTTGTGTTGAGCAATGGTATGTTATAGGGAGGATGATCACATGAAATAAGATACTTACAAATCCCCACCCCATTTTGGTGAATTCTTGACCTACAATACTATATCCGCATCGAACAGAGAGGAAGAGCTCCATGTAAGTGCGCTCGTCAACAATTGCAGCAACACCGCCTGCGCTAGGGCCATCTTCCAAGGCCTTCTCATATTCTTCTGGTGAGTTAAGGGACACAAGTCTGGACCTGTGTATGTTTAACTCGTCTGTCAAGTATCTTTCAGCAAATGAACCGTTCAGGAAACCAATGGGATCATTTCCTGTTGCTAAACTTTCAATGCCTTTAATGGGGGAAGAAAGCTGCTCCACTGTGAGGATTGAGGTCAGGCTTGCAATGTAGCTTGAGTTGATTATTAGAACTACAAATAGCCATATAATTAACACAAACCGACCAAGCGTGCTGACAGTGTTTTCTTCTGCATATGTTACCAAGGAATAAGATCAGTCACTTGTATGTAATGCATAACATAAGTTTCTTTGTGCATGAACAAGTCAAGCAGTATGGACTTACTGTGGGAAAAGAAACAAGTTGAAAAGCTAAACCTGAAGAACCCAAAAGAAAAATGTTACATATTCCAGTTGGGGATTATAGCCTTAATTTGAAGAGGTGAAGATAAACTGACTCAGACAACGTATACTCAAATTTGCATCAACAATAATCAAAGCGGCATTTGGATATATGGATTAGAGTTCTAACCAAACAACAGTCACAAATTGTTTTCTTGGAGGTCCCCGGAAATCCTTGTTCGTTCTATGCTCCAAAATCCAAACAACTGCTCCCACAACTAGGAAGAAAATACATGTGACACCCCACATCATTGGAGTAAAAGGTCTCAAAAATGCCCAAGCACTAGAGTTCAACTTCCTTATTGGAGCAACTACAACTAGCCCAGACTCAACATATGGCTGTGTAAAATCAGCAAGTTTTGTTCTGCTAGTGGTGATGGTAATATCTCCTACTAGACCGTCAAGTTCCTGCATAAAGATGGACATACGAAGAGCTTAATATATTTACATGACAGCATACTGTATATTACTAATATTTTGGAATGTATACTCACACCAGTTTGGATCTTGTATTTATTTTACCATCCCCAAAAAGGACAAACTTATATGGGACGCCATACGGTAACTCATTTAGTGCAGCTTGAAATACCTCAACGCAACCTAGAGTTTTCTACTAAATTACCAACTAATCAGACCCACGAAGAGACAACAGACACAAAATGAAAGTAAAAAGCAGCTTGTGAGTAAAGATTTTTACTTTGAGGAAAAAGGAAGAAAGTTTAATACGGACACAATTGTGGGCTCACACCAATATGCATATTCTAGCAACATTTAACAGTAAAAGAGAATTAGAGCAAGGTAAAAAAAAGGGTGAAAAAGGGACCTTTAGAAGTTTGATTCCAGATGAAAAGACAACTAACAGTGCAGCCATTGCCTTAATCCAAAGAACTGAACCAGAACTAGACCCAGAAATTTCCTACTTTCTCTTACTAGATTAAAACAGTAACACAGCATTTGTGACTTGAACCCAAGGAACCCTTTTGGGAAAAAAACTCATTTCCCTAGGTGTCCCCAAAGGACAAGTATAATCAGGAAATTGGCCAACTGGATTTTCTAGTAAAGAAGATGAAAGGAATTTGTAAAGCAAAATGTTATAAACTTCAGAGCTTTATGCATCAAGGAGGTAACGTTATACGCTAAGCAATAATGGTCAAGCATTTACACGTGAGACAATAATAAGTAGAAAGAAAGTTCTGAAATTGCTGGTGTATAATGAAGATAATAGTATTGTCATGCAGATAATGTGGGTTGGAATTTTTACCAGGTAGAAAGGAAGAGACACTATTGGTTGTGATGAGAGTGTGTCCCATGACATGGAGATGACGACCTCTGAATTTTCAGTGGCAAAATGGTTTTGTGGCTGTCCTGTTTTCTTCACCGTTAAAAGTTGAGCGGTGCAAAATTCTCATAAAAATTGACACACACACACACAAAAACAACAACAACAACAAGAAGTAAATAGGCTCCAAAAGACAGATACTGGCTCATACTTTAAAAAAAAACATGCCTTGAAGTTGTCCAAATATCTCATTAACCAATATGAATAACGTAAACTTGAAGAAGGACATAAGTAAAAATGAATGAAGCTTACATTATTTGCTGTCTTAAGCCAAATATATATAAGATCTCCAACAAGCAGGGCCAGTAACTGTAATTATGTTTACTTTACACTAGGAGGAGTTAGTGTGATTCTCAATCTCAGTCCAGAAAGCTCTAACCTTTGAATGGTTGACAGCTATAACCTTTGTTTAGTAGTTTATTGTTAGTTAGTTGTAAGCCTGAGTTTTGACCAGATCAACTCAGAATCAGGGGTTACCTACTGATTTAGGAATTTTTCAAATTTTGAACTTGTTTTTTTTTATATGTTCATGATACAGAGTATAAACCTTAAGGTTTAAAGTGCAGAGAGAGTTTCACTGTCTGTCGCTTTGAGAGGTGAAAGCTAGCAGTTCTTGAGATGGAGCACAGCTGCACAGGGAAATTAAATGAGCAAGAAAGATGACCATTTCAAGTATTTCAACTCAAATCATTAACATAACGCCAGCCATTGTGCAGCAGAAAACAAATAAGAACAGAACCCATTAAAATTTACGTATCAAACTATCCAAACAAACACATACATACATAGCTACATATATCATATATGCATAGACGTTAAATTCTTGATCTTGACTGAAGGACATAACAAATTGATTGCTTTTACCGATCGAAATCTTTCTGCTTTTCTGGTACTTGGCGATTGACGCAGCAATTAAGTCCATTTTCAGGCGTGGAACCATCGATCTCCTGAGTGCTCTTTCCTCTTTGGTGGGAAGGTGGAAGTTTTTCTACATAGGAAGGTTAAAGGTTGAAAATTGGAATTTACTAGGAGCTTTTGGAAATTAATAATGAATTAAAATGCCTTTTTGGACCACCATTGCAAGTTGCAACAAAGAAAGCAAAATAACCTTTCCCGCCAATAGGAGCTGGCTATACCTTTTCATTCAAGTAATGTGAACTTAGAACTGATCAGAAGACCCACAGAAGTTTTAAACTTTAATCTAGTACCTCTTAAATGTTGGAAATTTGGCTCACATTAAGTATGCAAGCTTCGGGAGAAGCGACCGGTCGCAGGTTTTGAGCGACCGGTCGTTTTGAAGCAGATTGGAGAGCTGGAAAAATCGCAGAAAGCGACCGGTCGCAAGGTATCCGCGACCGGTCGTTTTCAGGCAGATTGGTATCCGAAATGAGGTTTTCTGTATCCGACCGGTCGCAAAAACTGGCGACCGGTCGCCCGACGCCTGTGCTGAATTTTCTCCACGCGTTTTCAAATTGTTTTTCACATGGGTTTGTTCCCTACCTAACTCCATGTGCCTCCAAAGTATTTTATGGGTTCTAGGAGTTTGGCAAAGTGCCTTAGAAGCTGGAACATCATTGAATGTGCTTTGTTGACTTGTATCAAAGGTCTTTTTCTATGTGGGAGACAAGAGGACAAAGGGTGCATGTTTTATGGCTTGCTTTCTGGTTTGCCTAACCTA
Source organism: Prunus padus (assembly GCA_024362665.1). Classification (NCBI taxonomy): domain Eukaryota; kingdom Viridiplantae; phylum Streptophyta; class Magnoliopsida; order Rosales; family Rosaceae; genus Prunus; species Prunus padus. Next base: position 17,678,602 of record JANFAM010000007.1, on the reverse strand, counting down.
GTGTTTAGGTGGGTGGCTGATAGCAAGAACGTGGAGGAGTGTTATGCAGCCCTCAAATAAGTCCAAGGTCTGCCTATAAAGAAGAGAGAACAAGACAGCAAAGTGTGATTAAGTTCACCAAGGGTGTGGTTTTTACTTCTCAAGGAGTGGACAAGAAGCTGGGAGCTAGTGTGTCCAAGAGAGGTTTAACTTACCAAGGGAGGGAGAGAGAGAGAGGGAAATCAGTTCAAGTTAGGAGCTGAGTTGTGTCTTGAGAGTTTAGACACCAAAGAGGGAAACACCAAGTGTGAGAGAGTGTTCACAAGTGCATCAAAGTGTTGAGCAAGGGGTGTGAGAGAAAAGAGAGCTTGGGAGAGAATAGAGTTCTAAGGGGGTTTCCATTGTAAACCAAAGTTGTAACTTATTCTTTCATGAAGTGAATTTCTCAAGGGGATCACCAAGAGGAAGTAGGCAAAGAGTTGGTCGAACCTCTATAAATACTTGTGTTCATTGTTCTTGGTTATTTTCTGAGTGTGTGTGTGTGTGCAACAAGTTCATCCTTGAGCTTGTCCAAAGTCCATCAACAACAAGGTCTTGAAGGGAGTGAGTTGGTTCTAATTCACAACATTAAATTCATTGAATTGTTTAACAAGTCATTTTCTGAAACACTCGCATACACGTTATTAACACAAAGCCACCTATATATCTATCAGTCTTCCACAGAGAGAGTTTGATACAAGTTACTTCATTTAACTTGTCATCAGTTCATAATTAAATAGACTGAATTAAGTTTCTTCAAGGCATACTGATGTAAAAGAGAACTCTGTCATCTGATTAAACACTTTCATGCTCTATTTTGTTTGAGGCTTTCTCAGTCCTCCTTCTCTTGGGTCGGATTTTCACCTCTTGTTCCCTTTTATTTGCAAATGAAACAAATGATCGAAGACGTCTAGACTGTGGGCTGTCACAGCATGAATCTGAATACCTGTAGAATTGGTGCACAAGGTGAATAACATGAAGAAGGAGAGCAAGAAAGCAAGCTATGCCGCTGAGCAGAAAGAGGCCCCAAAAGCTTTTCAGTGGTAGGCGGTCTACCGATTGCTTTGCTCCTTGTGCGCTGCAAGCACTTTTCATCAGCCACTTGTCACGAATCTTTTGGAGATCCCCCTTCTCTGATAGTTTCAACACCGCGGTTGACATGTCAGTTGCTAGTGGTGAGTCCCTTGGAAAGGCCTAAAATGCATGAACAAACCAACAATCATGCACAACATGCAATCAAAAGAATGTCATATTGTGTTTAGGAAAGGAATTTTAAAGGGAGGATGACCACATGAAAGAATAAGATACTTACAAATCCCCACCCCATTTTCGTGAATTATTGACCTACAATACTATATCCGCATCAAGCAGAGAGGAAGAGCTCCATGTACACACGCTCGTGAACCACTGCAGCAACACCGCCTGCGCTGGGCCCATCTTTTAAGGCTTTCTCAAATTCTTCTGGTGAGTTAAGGGGAACAAGTCGGGAACTGTGCATGTTTAGCTCGTCTGTCAAATATTTTCCAACAAAGGAACCTTTTGGGAAACCAATGGGATCATTGCCTGTTGCTAAACTTTCAATGCCTTTAATGGGGGAAGAAAGCTGCTCCACTGTAAGGATTGAGGTCAGGCTTGCAGTGTAGCTTGAGTTGATTATTAGAACTACAAATAGCCATATGATTAGCACAAACCGACCAAGCGTGCTGTCAATTTTTTCTTCTGCATATGTTACCAATAAGGAATAAGATCAAACAGTTATATAAGTAACATTTAACATAATATAAGCTTCTTGGTTCATTTCACTTACTATGGGAAAAGAACAGAGTTGAAAAGCTAAACCTGCGAGAAGAAAGCAATAATTATATACCAATTAGAGAGTTTAGATCAAGAGATGATTAAAAACCAACCAAGAAAATCTTTGCGGAATGTATTGAAATTTTGCATTTGAAGATGTGGATTGAAGCACTTACCAAATAATTGTGACAAATTGCTTTCTTGGAGGGCCCCGAAAATCCTCGTTTGTCCTACGCTCCAAAATCCAAACTACTGTGCCAACAACTAGGAAGAAAATGCCTGTGACACCCCACATCATTGGAGTGAAAGGTCTCAGAAAAGCCCAAGCACTAGAGTTCAACTTCCTTATTGGAGCAACCACAACTAAACCTGACTCAATATATGGCTGTGTAAAATCCACCATCTTTGTTCTGCTAGTGGTGATGGTAATATCTCCAACCACACCATCAAACTCCCGTATAAAGATGGAAATCCAAAGAATTAATAATTATAGTAATGTCAAGAAAAGTCTAAATAGTTTCTGTTTTGTAGTTTATACTGTATACTTAGTACTTACACCAATTTGGATCATGTGCAGAAGTTCATTGTTTTCTGGGTTCTTTTTACCATCCCCGAAAGGGACAAATTTATATGGGACAGCATATGGTAACTCATTCAATGCAGCTAGAAAGACCTCAATGCAATAGCCAGTGAATTCTGTGCCTTTTATGCCCACAAACTCATGATAGCTAACTCGATTTGGGACACCAATCCTGAGCTTTCTTCCGTTGTCAGGGAACACCCAGCCACGAGGCTTCTCAGTTGTTTGTCCAGGCCAGATGACGCTGTATAGTCGTTGAATACCGATACTGGAGCCATTAGACTGCAGCTTCCTTTGAGGTTTTTCAGGTGGATCAAGTGATAGGCCAGAAGAGTTGGACCAATAACCAATTTTCCTAGTCCCTGTGCCAATCACATTGATGACTTCAAATGCAGGATTAATCAAGTTCCCATCTGGATTAAACTTAATTGGCCCAGTTAAACCAGTTGTGTTAACCTCTAAAATGCTTTGGAGCAGCTGGCTGCCACCATTGAACATGTTCAAAGCATCAAGATTCAACTTCCCTCTGCGTAACTCATTTAAGTTCAAGTCAGTTGAATGAAATATTTCCCCCATGAGAAAAAAATGAATCAAGGGCAACAGCAAGATGCCTTACAGAATCATAGGCATATAGACCATATGTATTTAGCCCGAAAGAAGAGCCATTCACTCTTCTTGCACTAGTTAAGTTGCTCCACCGCAATTTAAATTTCTTTTTGAGCTCCGATTCTGGTGTGTACATTTTTAATGTAAGAACCCCTTGAATGTCATCTCCTGATACAAAAGGCAGGGAAGGATCTGTATCTATTATGATAGAGAACCAATCAGTAGCAATCCAGACATATCCACTAGCCATCATCATGAGGTTTCGTGCTTCAGTAAGCACTCGTAGACCCCAACTGGTATAAATGTGCAGGATCAGAATCCTGGACTCCATTGAAGAAACACTAAACAGTGCCTTGTTGATTTCATCTTTTGTTGCTTTGGGGTTCAGAGGCACTTCGTATGAAATTTTACACCGTTTTTCAGCTAGCTTGTCCCCTAAGGCAGCAATGGCATTTCTGCCAAAATCATCATTCACATTATTGCTATGACATCTCTCCACTCATAGTAGCCAACAAGGTCTGCTACTGCAGTCATCTGAAAGAGGTCACTTCTTGTTGTCCTAACCAAGAATGGGAACTGAGTTGGAGACAAAGTAGGGTCTGTTGCTGCAAATGATAATAGTGGGACTTTTAGCTCATCTGCAATATGTGAGATTACATGAGCAGTAGCTGAGAATTGGGGGCCAATTATGGCCACTGTGTCATTCTCCATGAACTGCAAAGCTGTCAAGCAACAAGAAATATCCATCATTCTTACTAAGACTTGTGTAAAGGAACTGATAAAACTTTTGAGTGAAAATATGGAAAATTTAATTAGTGTGTACCCTCAATGATGCCCAGAAAGTCACTAGATTTGGTATTCTGCATTTTAAGTGTCAGCTTTGTTCCATTGAGAATTTCTGGATCAGAATTGACATCTTCGACTGCAAGGGCTATTGCAAGTTTTGCAATTTTGCCAATGACAGAATCGAAAGTGAAAATTGCGCCTATGTTGAAAACGTCAGGTCTTGCACTAGTAACAGTAGCACCAACACCAAGTCCATTTGAAGAAGCACCATTATAGAAAACCATAAATAGCATAAGCAACAAGGCTTTGTTCATGGTGGTCTGCACACTGCAAAAGGACCGAAATATCTAATGGGAAAGAGAAGTTGGTAATTAACAACAAAAATAAAAGAACATGCTCCAAGAACACATGCATGAAGAGCTACCCCATGAGTCTATTATTGTAGGGACTTCAAAAGAGTGAAGTGGAAGGAATTATGCAAGTGGATTTCGTAAAATATCTAGCTTTAATCCCCCCCCCATAAAAGACTAGATTTAGCTGTGAACAAGATTCTGAAAATCTACATCAGACCTCATATCTCTTCATCTGATATTTGGCCAATGAAAGTGAATTAGCAACTTTAATTTTGATGAAAAAACTTATGAGCAACTAACTTTTTATATATGGTCTTTGTTTTGTTGCAAGCAAAAAGTAGCTTTGATAGAGTAATAAAGTCTGCATCCACTTTACATTGCTGTACGCATGATAATGAACTGATGATGTCTGTGACTGGCCTAATCAAGTCGTGAACCTCATTGATCTTCCTGCATAAGAAGTCATCAATATTCAATAATGTGATTGAGTTATGGGTCCAATTTGTTCTGGCTTATTATAAAATAATGCTAAGCTCAAATAGTCAAAATCTGTAGAGTGTCATATCGTTGGATAGTTTGTGACTCTAATATTATTGTTCGGGCTATACCTTTTCATTCAAGTAATGTGAACTTAGAACTGATCAGCAGACCCATAAAAGTTTTAAACTTTAATCTAGTACCTCTTAAATTCATTGAATTGATTAGCAAGTCATTTTCCACCATAAGGGCATGACATGTTAATAACGTGGCCTAACAAGTCCACACACAGGTTAACACACCGCAGCAACACCGCCTGCGCTCGCTCCATCTTTCAAGGCTTTCTCAAATTCTTCTGGTGAGTTAAGGGGCACAAGTCTTGACCTGTGTATGTTTAGCTCATCTGTCAAATATTTTCCAACAAAGGAACCTTTTGGGAAACCAATGGGATCATTTCCTGTTGCTAAACTTTCAATGCCTTTAATGGGGAAAGAAAGCTGCTCCACTGTGAGGATTGAGGTCAGCCTTGCAATGTAGCTTGAGTTGATTATTAGAACTACAAATAGCCATATGATTAGCACAAACCGACCAAGCGTGCTGTCAGTTTTTTCTTCTGCATATATTAAGATCAGCCAGTTATATCTAAACAATATTAGTACATAACATAAGTTCAATTGTGCATGTATAAGTTAAGTAGTATGGATACAGAGTTACAATACTACTTAGTTCACTTTCTGGAGGGCCCCAGAAATCGTCACACATTGTTTTCTTGGAGGGCCCCAGAAATCGTCACACATTGTTTTCTTGGAGGGCCCCAGAAATCGTCGTTGATTCGGTGCTCCAAAATCCCAACAACTGCTCCCACAACTACAAAAATAAGACACATACTAATGTCAAGCAAAGTCTAAACTGAGAGAGTTTTTGTAACTTATACTCACACCAATTTGGATCCTGCGCAGAAGTTTTTCTGGGGTTTTTTCATCACCCCAAAACGGGACAAATTTATATGGGACACCATATGGTAACTCATTCAATGCAGCTTGAAAGACTTCAATGCAAAAACCAGTTATATCAGTGCCTTTTACTCTCACAAACTCAGGATAGTTAACTCGATCTGGGACTCCAATCCTGAGCTTTCTTCTGTTGTCTGGGAAAACCCACCCACGAGGCTTCTGAGTTGTTTGTCTCGGCCAGATGACGCTGTATAGTTGTTGAGTACTTGTACTGGAACCATTAGATTGCTGCTTCCTTTGGGGCTTCTCTGGAGGGTCAATTGATAGGCCAGAAGAATTGGACCAATATCCAACAGTCCTAGTCTCTGTGCCAATCACATTGATGACTTCAAATGCAGGATTAATTAAGTCCCCATAGAAAAACTCCAGCAACCGATTCATAATTTTTCAGGCACCAAATTTCTTAAGCTAAACATACACAAACAAAAAACAAATGTCCTTGGGCATGATGGTCAATACCTTGACTCCTCCAGTGCAAAAGTTGGGAAGATTAAAGGTTGAAAATTTATATTCACTAGGAGCTTTTCTGGAAAATAGTAAAAAGTTTACAATTTTAACTTTTCGCCATTTTCTCTCAGTGCACACACAGCCCAATTGTATAGTGCCATCTGCTCTGTACTCCTTTTCATCAATTCATGATTTTGTGCAAGGAAATGCAAAGAAGTAAGAACCCCTTGAACATCATCCATTGCCACTAGGAGGAGAAGAGGATAATCCTCCCCGTCATCCACAGGTTTTGTGCCACATGTTAGTTTCATACATAAGTAGTCTATAGGCACTAACCTTGAGAAGCCATCGAGCAAACACAGGAGCTGCAGCAGAAACACACAAGACTGGTCTGATCTTCCTCTCTCTATGCACACGAAAGCTCTCCTTATGGGGTAGGAATTTGAGTCTGTATTTTGTGCATAAGAGTGGGGACCGAACCTCAGTTTTTATTTGGTGAGAGTCATGAGTTTCCTACCCATAAAGGAACTCTCTTGACTTATCCTTATCACCACCGAAATGCATAGCCTCATAGGACAGAAATTCCACAAGTAAGATAGAACTCCAACTCTATCTTTCTTTTCCGTGTTCACCAAGCAATCCCTCCCTTGAATCCTTGATCTGATTGGAGTCTAAATAGATGTGAACTCAAATAGAGTTCTTACATTCTCCCACTTGAGTAAAACATCCATTTAAGACTCCTCCTTAAAACCAAAGATCATACCCTTATGTGCACAGTTTTGGAAGGAGAACTTGATAGCAATTTCTACATCAAACTCACTGTCATGAACTGCCAACTTGAAGAACTATAGACACGATTACCATTGTATGGTATCATCCACCTATAATCACAACAAGCAGCAGTACACACATTGAGTACCAACAAGCTATGCTCAACATCACATGATGAATAATCCAAAATTTGAAGTTATTTATTCATCACACGAATGGTCCTCTTTATGATCAATGCATTTATGCAAATGATCTTGCCTGAAACTTAAACAACTTTACATCTTGAATAATAACCATAATCGCATTGCAAAATTCAATAAAACAGAACAATGTTCATTCAAAACCAAACGTCCAGGACAGCTTAAGTGAATGATAAACAAGACACACTAGCACAAAATACTTAAGTCTCAAGCAACAAAACCAAAACTATAACCTCCCACTAGACTAGGGAGTCTTCAAAACTGGACAGTAACCCCATATTGAGTACATGCCTATGAAAAGCATGATTTGGAATTGCTTTATTCAGTGGATCTGCTATCATTTCTGCAGTGTTGATGTAGTCAACTATGGTTAAACCTTCTCGAACCTTTTCTCTCACTAACAAATACTTCACCTTCATATGTTTAAGTCCAGCTGACCTTTTGTTGTTCTTGCAAAAGAACACTGCTCCTTTGTTATCACAAAAAAGCTGAATAGGCCTCTCTATAGAATCTACCACTTTCAAGTCTGTTATAAAATTTTTCAACCACATAGCATGTGAGGTAGCTTCATAGCACGCCAAATATTCAGCAAACATGGTGGATGTAGCTATAGATTGCTGTTTTGCACTCTTCCAAGCAACTGCACCTCCTCCCATCATGAAAACAAAACTAGAAGTTGACTGAGATGTATCCTTGCAGCCAGCAAAATCCGAATCTGTGTAGCCAACCAACTCCAGTTTATATGTTCTTTTGTAAACTAGCATATGTCCTTTTGTTCTTTGCATATACCTCAACACCTTCTTTGCAGCCTTCCAATGTGCAATACCTGGATCAGACTGATACCTGCCTAGAACACTAATTGAAAAGGCTAGATCAGGTCGTGTACACACTTGTGCAAACATGATACTGCCAACTACAGAGGCATAAGGTTTATCCTTCATCTCTGCCCTCTCTACCTCATTCCTTGGACAGTCTTCTTTGCTTAATTTGTCTCCCTTCGAAACTGGAACCTCTGCTCCATTACTTTGAAGCATGTTAAACCTCTTCAACACTTTCTCAATGTATGCCTTTTGAGACAAACCTAGCAACCCCTTCTCTCTATCTCTCGTGAATTTCAATTCCTAACACATACGATGCCTCCCAAGATCCTTCATCTCAAAACACTTGGAAAGGAAACTTTTGGTTTCATGTAGAAGGCTTTCATCACTACTAGCAAGCAAGATATCGTCTACATAAAGAACCAGAAAAATGAATTTGCTCCCACTGAATTTTAAGTATATGCACTCGTCCAATCTATTTTCAACAAAGCCATTCGAAGTAATGATCTTGTCGAACTTCAGATACCATTGTCTAGAAGCTTGTTTCAAATCATAGATTGATTTCTTCAATTTACACACCAAATGCTTACTGCCTTCTTCTATAAAACCTTCAGGTTGTAACATGAAAAATTCTTCACTCAATTCTCCATTTAAGAAAGCTGTTTTCACATCCATTTGATGTAAAAACAAATCAAAATGAGCAACAAGTGCCATTATGATTCTAAAGGCATCTTTTGTTGAAACCGGTGAGAAGGTTTCATTGTAGTCTACTCCCTCTTGTTGTGTGAAGCCTTTGGCTACTAGCCTTGCCTTGTGTCTCTCAATGTTACCCTTAGAGTCTTTCTTGGTTTTAAACACCCACTTACTACCAATAGGTTTAATACTTTGTCTTGGCTCAACCAGCTCCCACACTTCATTGCTTTTCATGGACTCTAACTCGGATTGCATTGCTTCAATCCACTTCTTAGAATGCTCACTAGACATAGCCTGCTTGTAATTTGATGGATCTTCAAAATCAATTCCATCAAAATCGCCTCATTCAAATACACAAAATCTCAAAGACATTTGGTCTCCTATCCCTTGTAGACCTTCTTAGCTCTTGTTGTGGTAGCTGTTGGTCCTCGATTGCCTCAGCCTCATGCTCTTCCCCATTCAAAATTTCCATATCTTGGTCTTGAATTACAGGTTCAGTTGGCGCATTATTTTGTGAAGGTATCTCGGCTTAATGGCAAACATAACTCGAATTTGTACCACTCACAACTTCAGTTCCTATCTCTCCTTCTTCTTCAAAAACAAAGTCTTTGTTGAGTGCTTCACACTCATTATGCTCTATAAATTTTGCCTTGCCTGTCTCCACAATTCTATTCACATGATTAGGACAATAGAATCGAAATCCCTTTGATCTTTCAAAGATAACCAATGAACCCGCAACTTCTTGTTCTTGGATCAAGCTTAGCAAGCTCAGGGTTATAGACTTTGGCTTCTCGCTACAGCCCCAAACATGTAAATGGTTAAGGCTAGGCTTCCTTTTATTCCACAGTTCAAAGGGAGTTTTAGGCAATCGATTTGCTTGGACACCTATTTAGAATATAGTTTGCAGTCTTGATTGCATCACCCCACAAGAATTTTGGAAGATCAGTGTTGCAAACCATGCTTCTCACCATGTCCTTTAAGGTCCTATTTCTTCTCTCTGCAACTCCATTCTCTTGTGGTGTTCCAGGATTTGTGTATTGAGCAACAATTCCACAATCCTGCAGAAACCGTGCCAATGGTGAAGGATGCCTACCTAGCTCATCATACTTGCCATAATACTCTCCACCCCTATCCGACCTCAAGACCTTGATCCTTTACTCAAGCTGGTTTTCTACTTCAGTTTTAAAGACTTTAAAAACCTCAAAAGCACTAGACTTATTTTGGATTAGGTAGATGTAACAAAACCTTGAAAAATCATCAATAAAGGTGATGAAATACCTATGACCTTCAATGGTTGGAATTGGGAATGGACCACAAATGTCTGTGTGAATAATTTCAAGAAGACTTTGACTTCTAGTGGAACCTAGTTTTCTAGAGTTAGTCATTTTTCCTTTAATACATTCAATGCATTCTTCTAGATCCGAAAAGTCTAGTGGAGGAAGAATTTCTTCCTTCACAAGGTATTGCATTCTTTTCATAGACACATGGCCTAGTCTCCTATGCCATAGTTTTGCTGAGTTTTCATTATTATGAGACCGTTTACGTCCTTGAGAATCTACAGCAAACACATGGTTTGAGTTGGAACAATTTAACTTAAAAAGACCATCCATTAGAACTCCATTGCCAACTTCACTTTTATTAAAATTTAAAATAAAACCATCCTCAGAAAAACAAAAACAAATCTTTCCCTAATTAACCTTGATACAGAGATCAAGTTCCTTCTCGGGAAGGTACATAAGCAACATTATTCAAAACTAAAGAAAATCCTGAAGCTAATTGAAGTTGGACTGATCCTACCGCAAGAGCGCCACCTTCTTGCCATTTCCTACGAAGACATGATCTTGATCCTTACTTGGCTTGATCTGGTTTGTAAAGTCCTGCAGGAATTGGCAATGTGGATTGATGAACCGGTATCAATCCACCAAGAATTAGAAGGGATATTCACAAAACTAGACTCAAAACAAACTAAAACAGAATTTGATTTACCTTTAGCCTTCTTTTTCTCTACCCATCTTTTATATTTATGACACTCCCTCTTAAGATGACCTGGCTTTGTCACAAAAGTAACACTTAAACTCAGGTAGTTTTGTTAACGACTAGAGGATTGGGACCCTTTGGTGGAGAGTTGGCTTTAGTATTTTCCTTATTGGCGTGAATGTATCTTAGGCTTAGAATGGTGCCTTTTGGGAGCATTGGTTGTGAGGTAAACTGAGTTTGCTTCCTTCTCCTTCTTCATCCTTGCCTCCTCTTGCACACAAACTGAAATCAACTCATTGAGGCTCCACTTATCCTTCGAGCATTGTAAATCACCTTGATGGAGCAACCGAGAGGAAGTGAGTTTAGTGCAAGGTGCACCAAAAAGGGTCAGCTATAGGGATTTCTAGAGCCTTCACTTGCTTGCAACCTCTATCATATTCAAAAGATAAACCCTTATGTCCCCAACACCATCATACTTCATGGTTGCAAGCTTGGTCATCAAGGTACCAGTTCACCTTCTCCGATTCTTTGAATTTCAACCCTATGGCCTCCAAAAACTCCTTAGCATTCTCTCGATTCGGTGATGCCTCCACAGATGGATTCTGTCATGGATTTCTTCATGACAAGCGGACATATCCTATTTGCCTTCTCCCACCTCTCGAGTTTCTCGTACATTCGGCATTGCTTTCAGCAGTGACCTCAGGTTTTTCTTCTCTTAGCGCGATGTCATGATCTAGAAGACCTAGAACTATCTCTAAGTCTCTCTTCCACTTCTTAAAATTGTTACCAGTAAGTGGTTCAATCGAATTGATAGCAGAGGGATTTACAACTGAAAACATAGAATTTTGCAACACAATTAATCTTTTACCCCAAAACTTTATGCACATGTGACATACATCTGTGGACAGTACACCAATGTGCCTTTATTTCTTTCACAAGTCTAGTAACATGAGCTGCGTGATCTCCCTTTATCAAAACAATTTATCTGCGTGGACGGTAATGTTTGATCAATCACCGCAGATTAATGAACTCTCTTGTTCTATCATGGAGCATAACAATTGAAGTTCACACTTGTAAGCAGAGAAATCCAATTGTTACACTCAATGACACAATTCTGCCATTGCAACTTTGAGATGATATAGAACAGTCTATTAATACTCATCTGTGGACTGAACAACAACAGACTATCTTTATCAAAACGTGGCAACACTTTATGGGATGTTATTCTTTACGCGGAATCATAACATGTTCTAAAAGAAAACCAGTTTTAATCTCTATTATCCTAAGCATACTTGTACTAATACTTTTAAACATCAAGCAATACATCAAAGTCCAGGATCATACAAACAGAGTTGATTTATTAACATAGTATTCTCAAAACAATCAATATAGATCTGATGCATGCTTCTCAATTTTATCTTATTTAGACCTATAGTTACATATGACCGCTCTGATACCACATGTTAGTTTCATACATAAGTAGTCTATAGGCACTAACCTTGAGAAGCCATCGAGCAAACACAGGAGCTGCAGCAGAAACACACAAGACTGGTCTCGATCTTCCTCTCTCTATGCACACGAAAGCTCTCCTTATGGGGTAGGAATTTGAGTCTGTATTTTGTGCATAAGAGTGGGGACCGAACCTCAGTTTTTATTTGGTGAGAATCATGAGTTTCCTACCCATAAAGGAACTCTCTTGACTTATCCTTATCACCACCGAAATGCATAGCCTCATAGGACAGAAATTCCACAAGTAAGATAGAACTCCAACTCTATCTTTCTTTTCCGTGTTCACCAAGCAATCCCTCCCTTGAATCCTTGATCTGATTGGAGTCTAAATAGATGTGAACTCAAATAGAGTTCTTACACCACATGACTCTATAAAAAGCTACTTTTTATAAGAAAGGCACTACAAATAAAGCCACCTCAAAGTTGCTGAATCATTGTTGTCATCAAAAATAAAAGTTGCAAATTCATTGCCATTGTCTAGACTATGAGGTTTGATATAGATTCAGATTATTTTTTGGACAACCTTGTTATAAAGTGTGACCTTTTGATATAGATTCAGCTAAATCATTGAAACATAATTAAAGAGGTTAACTATTTGCTGAGGGGGGATAAGTAATTGAAAAACTCCTTCCACTTCACTCTTTTGAAGTCCCTGCCTTGATAGAGTCACAAACCATTTTTTTGGCTTCTAACTCATTCAAGATAATTTGAACTTAGAACTGATGAGAAGATCCATAAAGTTTTAAACTTTATATCTAGTGCCTCATAAATTCATTGAATTTATTAAATGTTTGAACTTTGAATTGAATGGACTAATTTAGCATGTTCCTCTAATATATTATGAGTTGGAAAGCTGTTAGCAACACTTGCTGACCTTTTTCTTGTCTAGCTATATGCTGTCTTTATGCAATTTTGAGCAAAATTTGGATTTTGGGCACTCCTATATAATTGGAGATAGACTTTTATAAAACAGGAATAACATGATTTTGTTATTTTCAACCAATAACATTATAACACACGTGACAACACTTCTATATAATATAGTATTATTGGTCAAAAATGGCAAAATAATATTATCCTCATATCTCGTTTGATTGATTGCTTCATTGGCTTTTTAATTTCTTAAGCTATTTAGGTGTGACATCTTTCCAGTATAAGAAAACCACAAACAGCCACATAGGAAAACAGGAACCCACAGTTTCATGTGACAACACAGGATGAAGTGTAAAGAATCCAATGGTAGCTTCAAAGAGATCCAAGATTAAAGAACTACCACAATAATACAATAATGCAATCACAAAAGGCATACACGTGTCAGTACCCCAACTCCCTTCCAGGGCGCCACAATGTCGACCGAAAAACCTGGAATTGCCAGTCAACCAAGGACACATTATAACCAAGTTCTCTTTCCTCTCCAACGGTTCCCCCTTCCCTACTACTATGCTATGGTCTTAGGCTCTCTAGATTATCTTTCCTCTGTTTTTCGTCTTATATCTTTTCGAATTATTTCATTTTGGCTTTTGAATTCTTGCATATTTGCTGAATTCTCGATCTGGGTTTTGTAAATTTGTATCTGTATTCCCTGGAAACACTCAAAATTCGGCATGAGAATGTGCTTGGTTCACCACACAACACAAGAAACAGAGGGCCATCGTCTTTCAAATTGTAAAGGAGCTTGCTTTTGCGATCTGTGATATGCACGTTATGCAAATTTTGCATCTTGGATCGACAGCTTGATAGTTTGGACAGCTGGGTTTTTGTGGTCTGGCTTTTGGAGGCATTTATTGTCTAAAAATGCGCTGTCTGTGAGCAATGTGCCTTGGTTGACAGTTGGTTTTGGCTTTTAGCTGAAAGGTCATCTGAATTGGGTTGTTTTCTTAGCAGTTATGGTGGTTTAGCTAAAAGGGTTGAGAGTTTAATGGGTTAGGAAGGAGAAAAATGGCTTCAGGAACTGCAGATATCTCGCCTCATGTAACCAGATTGGATGGTGGGTGCTTAAACGATGGTGGTATGCCTATCATGGAGGATCAAAATGTGGATGCTTTGGGAAATTCGAACCACGTTCCTACTGGAAAGCCTCCAAGAAACCTCTCAGTTATGCGGAATTGCACAAGCTATGCATTGTTGACCGAATCAGTAAGTCTGAGTGAACCCCTGTGCCGTCCTCTCTTTCTTTCCTAATCTTCTCTTTTTTGTTAATTGGGTTTGCAAATTATTGTACATTTCCAATTAAGAAGATGCATTTGATGTATGTCATGCTGACGGATGTTTGTGTTTTCTTCATTGAGTTGAGGCCTTCTAATTCTATGTTACATTGTGGATGAATATGAATGATAACAGCTGAAATGAATCTGGGATTTCCTGCCTAATGTTGAGTGAATGAATGGCGTCCTAGAGACTATAAGGAAACCATTTTCAATATGTTCAAGTAGCCAGGGGTTGCTGTTTGCAAACTGATCTGGTTTTTCCTTGCATGCTTCAAATGGAAACCGTAGAAATGCGTAGGTAGTTGATGCCATTTTGGATCGTTGATCCTTCTAGCTGCAAGTAGATCAAGTTCTCTCTCTCAAGTTGAACCCTTTGTGTCTTATATTATAAATTTAGCAAATGAATGCCATCAGTCATCACTACCTCTCTTTGATCTGCTCTTGTATGCGATGCATGTTTCCGAGTGCATACAGAGGTACTTTCCTAGGTCAACTATATAATGCTTAGTTCACACAAGCTGCTTTAATTAGTGTATCAATGCTATGACTCCAAAATTTGGAGTTTTGTGGTTGAATTAGGCCTCTATTTGGAAGAAGTAGTACATTAACTAATTATTCCTCTATGTTCCTTTTTCTTAGGAATCAGATATTGGAAGTATGGGCTTGAAGTCACCAGCAAGTGAGACGGCAGAGTTCGTGTCTATATTCCGTTCAGGAAGCTGTTCTGAGAAAGGACCTAAACAATACATGGAGGATGAGTATATTTGTGTAGATGATCTTCATGAACATCTTGGTCAAATGGAAAACTTGCCTTCTCCTGGGGCATTTTATGGGGTGTGTAACTTGCTCTCGTTAGTTTCTTTTTGCGTGGTGCTTTTTTGGAGTGACAACCATACTTCACTTCCACCAATGAATTTTCCATATCATATGACAAAGGCCATCGTATTCACTTCATCCCTGGGTTGGGCATTCTAATATGTTAGAAGCTAGGTGACAAGAAGCATTTATATCCTTTTATCCTAGAGTATTAATTGGACTCTTACTGAGATTTTGTTGACTTCCACAGGTCTTTGACGGACACAATGGTGTTGATGCAGCGTCGTTTATTAAAAAAAACATCCTTAGATTCATTGTTGAAGACTCTCACTTCCCATCAGGCATTAGAAAGGCAGTTAGGAGCGCCTTTGTGAAGGCTGATCATGCATTTGCAGATGCTAGCTCTGTTGATAAGTCCTCTGGTACCACTGCTTTGACTGCCCTTATTTTAGGAAGGTGAGGAACTGTACTATATACATCTAGCTATATATGATTATCTGCATTCATGAGTAATTATCTTTTGTTGGCGCTGACTAATCATTGAAGTTGGTACAAAATAATTAAATTGTGTCTATCCTATTTACTCTCCCATGGACATTTGCTCAATACTGTACTCTTGCAGGACCATGCTAATCGCTAATGCTGGGGATTGTCGAGCTGTGTTGGGAAAGCGGGGAAGGGCAATTGAACTATCTAAAGATCACAAACCTAACTGCACCTCTGAAAGATTAAGAATTGAGAAGCTGGGTGGTGTCATCTATGATGGCTACCTCAATGGCCAACTATCAGTGGCACGTGCTCTTGGTGACTGGCATATCAAGGGCTCTAAAGGGTCAAACTGCCCCTTAAGCTCTGAGCCAGAATTGGAGGAAATTGTCCTAACGGAAGAAGATGAGTTCTTGATAATGGGCTGCGATGGCTTGTGGGATGTGATGAGCAGCCAGTGTGCAGTTACAATGGTAAGGAAGGAGCTCCTGCAGCATAACGATCCTGAGAGATGTTCAAAAGCACTTGTCAAGGAGGCACTCCAACGGAACACATGCGATAACCTGACTGTTGTTGTGGTCTGTTTCTCCGAAGATCCACCTCCTAAAACCGAAATTCCTAAGTCCCAGAAGAGGAGAAGTATTTCAGCTGAAGGGTTGGACCTTCTCAAGGGTGTCTTAAGTAATATCTGAAAACACAACGGCTTGCATACATGAATGTGCAGCTTACACCCCTAGTTGGGAACTTTTCTAGGTTGCTCCTGTGCCCTGCTGCGGATGTCGCTTCCTGATTTCTTTAACTATACGTCCTGTCCGATTTGAGATACTATTAACAATCTCAAATTTTGAAGCTTTGATTCGGAAATTTTTTGAATGTTAGAAATATATAAGTTGCTGCAAGGCTCTCTTGCACCAGTCAGCCTACTTCAACTTGGTTATAGGATTCAAATAGCAAACTATAAAACAAGTGGTCGTTTGTAGAACTTGAAGAAATGGATCCTGTATAAAGCCTTTTTTTTTTTGCTTTTTCTTTTTCTTTTGGGTTCATTTGCCTTGAGTGGCTGGATATTGTAAATAAGTCATACAATTGATATATTGACATTCACACATTAAAGCATAATGGGCAAGACATTGGCTGCTACAACACTACAAGTCCATTTTCCTTCCTTCCTACAAAGTGTGTTGTATGGCAGTGGACCTGGGTGGTGCAATACATTGCTATAACAAATAAGATCAAACACTTCTTTGGATCAGATTATCTTAAAATAGGCCTTGTAGTAGCATATCATACCCTTTTTGTTACACTAGAAATTTTATCTTGATTCTGAATGACTACGCTTTTTATGTATGATTGATACTAGACGGGAGAATTCGAACAAAAGACCTCATGCGTGCATGTGTAAGCAAACAACATGTGGTGTAGGCTACTACATTAATATAATAAAAATTGACAAAACCCCAATTTGAAGTTTAGCCCAAATGTGCGGGTTAAATTATCAAGAAACCAATTTACTAATTTGCCCCGGACACAATAATATCGTGTCACTAGATACAGCAATCGCATACTCCACATTTTATTCTTGCGATTCCATCACCACCCAACTACCATTCCAAAAACGCTATATAAATCAAAGCCTATAGTTGTCATTTTGATTAATAATTCTGCACCAACCACCCATAACGCATAAGCCAAGCGTCCACGTGTCCCGCTATTTCCACGGCACAGCCACTAAGAAACAGAAGGAAACACAGCAAAACGAATCCCAACCAATGGATCGACAGCACACGGATCGGGCAAATCATTTTTCAAAATCTCGCCTAAACCCGGACTTCAAATCCACCCTTCGCAATATGACGAACTACAAAATATAACATTAAAATACATACATACAAATTTGACAAGCTCCCACCCAAATAAACCGACCCACCCGAAGCCATAAAGGAAAAAGACTTTAAAGTTACCAAAATCAAAGTCCATTTTGTCAGAATTGGCTTTGTCTATTTTGAATTTGTCAGATGCAGATTCTGTGTTCTTCTTTTGACTATTTTGAGAGATGTCAGTGTCACCTATACTCTTCCTCTATAAACCGGAGAACATCTGAGCCAACAATACTGTTAACAACAGATCAACTATCTTCAGAGGATGAAGGCTCACCCAGATTACCAACTCTAACAATCCTATTGGACTGCATGAGCTCCTAAAGCAGTGTGTTGAATTGAACCCACATGTTACTCTTCACAGAGGAAGAATGAGCCAGAACGGCATTGAGATGATCCAGTTCATCTCTTTCACCTTCTGTTAGGCCAGACTTCTGCTGGTCCAACTTGATGAATTCGTGTTGCTTTTTTATTGCTACAAAAAGCACTTTTGCGATTGAAATGCTTTCCGACATTTGAGTTGAAATTGGGAAAAGAGGTGTGCGTAAGGAAGGTTTTAGCAATTTGCACAATCTTCAATGAGACGTAAAAGAATTAGATGAGATCGAAAAGAATCCAAGAATTTGTAGAGCTAGAAGAAGACGAAGGCAAATAGAAACCCAGATCGTTCCTGGCTCTGGTTTTAGCAATCCTGTTGGCTCAAATATGTTCCGAATTATAGAGGAATACTCTAGTCGACACAAACAGCAATCAAAAAAAGGCAACCACAGACTCTGCCAAAGCCCTATCAACGTGACAGGCAGAGTCTATGGTCTCCTTTTTTGATTGATGTTCGTGTCACCTAAAGTCTTCCTCTAATCTAGAATATATTTGAGCCAACAGGACTGTTAACAAGAGATCAACTATCCCCGTGAGTAATTTCCCCACTGTGGTACTACCATACAGAACCAACTCTTGATTGTCCTCTTAGACCATTTCTTCCAACTTTCGGGTGTTATTGGATGTGCAAGTGGAACCGGTAGATTTGGTTGGGTCATTACATATTTCGAAATAAAATCAACATCCAGATCTTCAAAGCAAGAAGGCTTACCCAACTATACCAATCCTATTGGATTCCATGAGTTCCTAAAGCGGTCTGTTGAATTGAACCCACATATTACTCTTCACCGAGGAAGAATGAGCCAGTCTAGCTTTGAGATGATACAATTGACTTCTTTCACTTTCTGTTAGGTCATACTGCTTCTAGAGTTTCTATTGGTCTTCGTGTTGCTTTTTTATTGCTTCAAAAACCTTTTTGTAATTTGAATGCTTTCCGACATTATTCTAAATTTTGTGTTGAAAATGAAATTGGGAATGGGGTGGAGGGAGAAAAGAGGTGTGCAAAATTCACAATCTTTTTCAAGAATCTAGGAAATATGAAGCTCTTTCTTTTATCCATATGTCCATGAAATCTTCGATGTCCTTTTACTTTAATAGTAGTTATGTTTTAATTATTATTTACTTAAGGAATAATTAGTATTCAAATATTTTAATATATTTTAATTCTATAGTATTTTGTATATAATACATGAATTTTGTGTGTAATATTGAAAATATGTACGTATGTGTACAATGAGTATTAAATATGAAAATGCTAGATTCTTTATACATGAAATAACTCTATAAAAGTAAAATCTTAAGGGGGCAATAATTATTTATTACATTTAATCCGTTAAGTGATGTCGTGGCACACATGAGGCCCACTTTTTTGTTTAATTGAATTAGAATATTATTTTAACAATATAATTAAATGTAATAAATAATTATTAAAAATTTAAAAACCAAAAAAAACTCCATCGCCATGCCTCTCTCTCTCTGCAACTCTCTCTAAGCAATTGCACACTAACACAAATACAAAGCAACAAAGCGATTGCAAACAGCAACCAAAATACCTGAAGGATCCAAATCTCCAAAAATCTCAAATGGGTTTGGTTCCTCCTGAACTGAGCTTGGATAATTTTAGACCTATTTTTGTGCCTAAAATGATCAGTGATTTGCAGAAATTATGCAGATCCAGTTAGACAAACCATTTTGAGCACTTAAATACAGCTCTTAAATACCGGATATGCACCCACAAAACTTGCAGGATTCGAAGTTATACCTGCCAGATGCATAGATCTGGGATTCTGAAGACTTTCTGCTGCTTTGCCCTCTGAGTTTGTGTGGCTACTGTCTTGCCCTTGAATCCATCCTGGATCTGCATACCCTACACAGAGCACAGCAATATGAGATTTTGCAGAACCATAAAGCATCCTCTTTACAGATCAGGACCTACATACAACCCCAGACTAGTTTTACCTTCGTGTGGGAGACTGGTCCGTGCTGTCCGAGCTGTCATGTTTTATTCCTTTATTCCGAGGCCAAATTGTTGCCCTGCATAGCTCACAACAGAAATATTATTGCCATTTTGACCGTCATGATCCCGGGTACGAATCACTTCCAACACACAATACACAATATTATGCCAATCAAGAGCAAGGAAGAGTGTTGCTACCTCTCAGATTCATTGAACACTTGGGGAGATGTCTTGCACTTCCCCCAGGGATCTGAACCTTGAGAGCTCCGGCTGCTGGGATCTGGAGAATCTGAACTTTGAGCACACCGTCCCCATCTTTCAGAGATCTGGTCTTTGAGCTTCACTCTATCATGGCTGGCTTCGGATTTGTGCAGAGACAAGTTTGGGGGTGGTCCTCACACAAAGACGCATGCATGCACGGGTTAGACCTTGCTCAAACCATTAAATCTGAAACGAAAGTTACAATATTTAAGGAAAGTTCTACCTGGCTATCGGATCTGGTCTGAAGCACTGGATCTGTTGTGCGAGCTGACGGGTTGAAGAAAATGCCGAAGATGAAGACATCGGTTTTTGGTTTTGGAGATGAGGGAGAGTGAGCTGAACGACGGTTTTGAGAAAAATGACTAATGAGAGGAATGACCAATGAGAGCAGGTTTCTGAGCTGACAGAGACAAGGCAGGCTTTGAGTTTTGAAAAACGCAGAGAGTTGAGATGAAGGAGATGGTGGGTTTCTGATTTTCTACACAAGAGAGGGGCTTTGGGATCTTTTCAATTTGCAGAGGAAAAATGAAGGAAGAAAAGCTGAGGTGCTGGGTTGAGAGCACTGAAGAGAGAGAGGTTTCGGTTTTGACAAAAGAAAGAAGGTTTTTGAGTTTTTGAGAGCAATAGAGAGAGGCGTGGTTTCCTGAGAAAAATGCATGATTTGTTTTTAGCTGGCAGCATTTCAAATGCCAGAGTGATGTGCGTGGACCAGTTTGCAGCATGGCTAGGAGAGCCATTTGGCTCTTGGCTCGAGACCAACACGCAATGGCCAGATTGTTCAGCGATTACATCTAACCAAGGAATAAAATATCCATAATATCCCGATATTTCTACGAAATTTCCGTATTTTTGAATTTCTGATATTTCCGATACCATCGATATTTTAGATATCCATTTAACCAAAATATCGATAATATCGACGACGTGACCGAAATATCGATAATATCCCGATATTTCCATCAAAATTTAGTATTTTTGACTACCGATATTTCCGATATCATCGATATTTTATTCCTCGCATCTAACGCACGGCAAGGCAGACAACTGGTTGACAGCTGGGGTGATTCTTGGGCTGTGTTGACTGTGGGCTGTGACATGAGAGCTATCGGGCCAGCATTACGAGCATTCTATAGAAAGCGCTCTGCATGGACCCAAATCGTTTATCCTTATTTTCTTCTTTTTTTATTTTTCTATTTTATTTTTCTTAGGTTCTTTCTTTTAATTGTGCTAGCATTTTATTTTTTTGTTTTATTTTAGATTTTGCTATTTTTATTAATGTCTTTATTTTATTTTCCACACCTTGAGAACAATGTGTGATTTAAGTTTGGGGGTGGGATGTAAATTTTAGATTTTTAATTTTTTGAGTCGTGTCAAAAATTTTCGTTTTTGAGTTAATATCCATAGATTATTTTAAACGTTAGAACAAATGGACATGGTGAAGATCAATCCTACAGTAGAGTCTTTTCTATTTATTGTTGCTTAAACATTAAGTCATGAATTATACTTTGAAATTGGCCCATCACACCAACATGGTTTGTGGGGAGTGAGATTGAAATACTTACTCTTTGTCCAAGTGTGTTTTAATTTTTGTTCAAATTTAGAATTATGAAAAAAAAAGTGTTATAAAGTAATAATTGCCTCACCCGAAGCTTTGCCTAGTAACCGGGCCAGTCCTGCCTAATCAGCAGTGATTCTCGAGTCAAACGGTAGAGTTTTGGCATGGGGCATGGTGGTTAGTTGGTTTCGTAGCCTTTCCAGTTCGGGTTATTAAGTCCGTACGGGTGTTCTACACCTAGTGCCCTAAAGCCTTAGTGGTTTGGGAGTCATTGACCTAAAGCTCACTACATGGGTTGGATCGAAAGCTTAAGTAAACTGACATTGCACGACCACTACTGTTACAAAAAGAAAAAAAATGAAAAAATGAAAAAGGAAAAAAAAATTGTGTGAAGTTTGTATGTGAAGTATGAATAAAAGGGATGAGAGGTAAGGGTTTTGATCGAGTTTCCTTGACTATGATGGTTCACTTACACTGAAGGAAGTTTGTGAATTCTTGTCTAATTGACTCTAAATGGCTTAGACTTTGTAGTGGGATTGGTTGGAACTTTTGAAAAGATGTTATGATTTTTAACATTTTCTATGGATTGCAACTTGAATAGAAATTTTGTTTAGCTAGGTTTTATTTAAAGTTTTTTGTTGGTTAGTTTTTATTTTCTAGATTTGTTTTGCTTGAGGACAAGCAAAAAGCTAAGTTTGGGGGTATTTTGATGGCATATTTTATATTATATATTTAATCTCATTCTTAATAGATTTTGGTTAATATTTTGGAAGATTTTTGATACTTTGAAATGTATTTTCAATATAGGACTTTTGACACCCTCTAGAGCAAAACATAATCAAATGGACGAATTTTGGAGTAATTCCAGTTGGAGGACGTTCGTGAGTCACTTAGCTTGATCGTATCAAAATCTCATATTTTTCTACCAAGCGTTTATTTTCTGGCAATAAATTAAAGGAGCAGTGCACGATGCTGGAATATTGACGTTTTGGGCTTTATTGCGTTTTTGGAGCCCAATATGACCCCGGATGGGTTCGTGGCCTTCCGGAGATGTGTTCAGAATATTTTTATATTTAAAACAAGCTATCTTGGGCCTGATTTGGAGGTGTTTTGAGCCAAAAACGTGGCTAGGCAATTTCTGGGCAGATTTTCCAAGATTCTAAATCTTAGTATTATTTTATTTTAATTAGTTTCCTTGTGGGAAAAGAAAAGATGTATTGGACAACTAGGTTTTAGGAGGTATTTAAGTTCTTTTTCACAACAATTTTAGGGATTCAATTCTTTTTGGCTTCTTGAACGTGAGAGTTATTGCTAGGGTTTTGGAGATTTGCAACTTTCAGGTGTTTTCATTCTTTTTCTTCTTAATGATATTTTCTATGAATTCAATTATGAATATGCGTAACTAATTCCCTTTTGCTAGGGTGAAGCCTTGAGCCTTAGCATGAATATGTGATCTTTATTTAATTGCTTATGATTGATTGCATGCATACTTTGAATTGTTAATCACTATTTCAAACTATCTAATTGTCTTGATGCCTGATCACCATTAGGATCTTTAGAAAAGTAATTTGATGCAATTTTGGTCGGAATGTTCCCTGGAATTGACGCTGGCTTCTTGTGGTTAATAATTGTAATTTCGCTTAAGATGAACATCACGTCTTAAGGGTTGCATGGTTTTTCAAAGGGTTTTCACAAAACTTAATGAGTCTTTCATGTTCATATTTGATTCGAACGTCCGGACGGGTTGCATGTTAGATATACGTTCTATGTTGGAGGTTCCAAGTAGAATATACATTAGGAAAACCTAACCTTCAAAGTGGCATGTGTTGATCATAAGTAATTGGTAAAAATTCATAGGATTGCTAGGTGACGATGAATCCCTAGTGCTTTTATAAATTGATATCTAAGACTATTTTCTTTAATCGTAATTGCTTTTAATTAAAATTCGTTTTTAGCAACAACAAATTCAAAATCATATTTCTTAGCTTTTAATTTAAGTAGTTAATTGGAAATCATTTTTACATAAATTGCTAAATAGTCCTTGAGGAGAACGACCTTGCATGAGCATCTATACTACAATAGCCTTGTATTCTTGCAAGTATTTTATGTGATTTTAACCTGTTTGCACATGTACTAAAATTCCTATCGTGTACTCGGTGAATAATTAAATTAGTTCGATTTGAGAATTGGGTTTTTCGTGTTTGTTGGATTTGGTTAATGGGTTTTTACTTTTGAAGATATTGATCAATGGGTTTTTATTTCGTGCTAACTCTTTCTCTCTCTCACTCAACTCTTTCTTTCTTTCTTTCTTTCTTTCTCTCTCTCTCTCTCTCTCTCTCTCTCTCTCGCACAAACACCAATGGACTATGCTTCCAGGCATGGCCGCTAGTACATGTTAGAAAGCAGAAGGATAGGGCTGATGATGGGCTTGGTGTGGAGGCGAGAGCATCGATCACCATGCCTACAAGCACCGATCTTGAAGTAGAAGGGACGATTGACACGGTGATGTTGTTTGCCGCTGTAATTCGTTTAGCGTAAGTCAATTTTCATCCGGGTGGTTGTGGGCTGGAGTTCTGGGTTCATGGGGATGTGGTTGCAGGCTATGGTGGAGGATGGCAGTGGGATGGGTTTGGGGGTTGGAGCTTGAGGGTGGTGGTCATGGGGGGGAGAGTTGCAATCACTTTGTTGCTTTGTGTTTGTGTGCAATTGCTTCGAGAGAGTTGCACACAGAGAGAGAGAGGCATGGTGATTGAGTTTTTTAATTTTTAATAATTATTTATTACATTTAATTATAGTTTTTGAATAACATTATAATTCAATTAAACAAAAAAGTGGGCCCCACGTGTGCCACATCATCACTGAACAGATTTTTTGTCGGCCAACCTAACGGTGGAACCACATTGCAATGAATTTTCAAACTTGGGGTCGTTATTGTTAAAATTGAAAAGTATACATGTCTTAAGTGTGTAACCACAGGGTACTAAACTGTAATTAACCCAATAAAAAATATAAAAGTAAAGATGATGACATGGGCCGGGCCCTGTAATTACTGGGCTTGTTATTGAACTCTCCGCCCGGCCCTTATAATTGCTACCCACGCCATTCTCTCTCCCAAAAACTAAAAACCATTCATCAGAGTGAGAGCAGCGAAGCCATGTCAACCCTGAAGGAGATTCTTACTCGACGACCCGTGCTGACGACAATCCGGGTCACAGCCCCGGCGGGAGCGGCCACACCCCAATCGCTGAGCAAGGGTTTGGGTCAATACAGGATGAACATGATGGCCTTCCGCAAGGACTTCAAAACCAGACCCAAAAGTTCAAACCCGACATACCCATGGCGGTGACCCAGACGGTCTTCAAGGACAACACCTACGATTTCACGGTAAAGTCACCGTCTGTCAGCTGGTACCTGAAAAATGCCACCGGCGTCAACTCCGACAGCAGCCGACCCAAACACGTGGTCGCTTCTGAGCTATGTGTGAGGCACTTGTATGAGATCGCCAAAGTGAAGCAATCTGACCCGTATTGCCAGTACATGCCCTTGGAGTCCATTTGTAAGTCCATTATTGGTACGGCTAATTCTATGGGGATTAAGATTGTTAAGGACTTGATTGATTTGGGGGAAAATGTCACATTTTGAAACCATCATCATTGTTTTGAAAAAGATTGGATTTTTGTTTGGTTTGAGAGGTTTTGCTTGGGACTTGTTAGTTTTATAGTGATTTTGTCAGTGTTGTTCATGAGCTTAGTGTAATTGGGTAGCTTTTCTTGTTTACGAATTTTGCTGTAGCTTTTCAATTTTAATGAGAAATGAGGATGGCTTGCACTTCATCAAACTAGCCTTGTTCTGTTTATGAATTCTCTTATTATTTGGTATTTTCTTACAAGACACAGCTAAAGTTGATTGCTTGAAAAGTTCCATATAAAATTTACCTTGCAAATGTAAATGCACTTGGATCCTATGCAGAATTGAGTTTTTTTCTCTCTGTTTCTTTATGTCATTCTGAATATGGTTGTGTCCTGATTGAATACGTTTATTAATTGACCAAGTTGGAAAAGTAGTTTCCCATAATGAGCTGAGGAGTAGCTCTCTGACTGACACTTTTAGTTGGTGATGTGGGATTAGGCTCTTGAGCTCTTTACTCATATGGCAACAGATTTTATTACTAGTTGGAGGGTTTTACTGATGAGGAAAATTGATTAGATGAAGCATTTGAGCTTTTAATAAGAATAGGAACTTGGAGGGTTTTTACTTGTTGGGCTTTTCTGAGGAGGGTGCCACTGAGGATAGAAGGTTATAACCAGAGAGTTGGGGAAAGGGAATTCCAGGTCTCCTTGTCGATGATCGTTTCATCCATGGATTAAATTTTGCCATGAACAAGAAGGGCATGTTCATGACGTCTTCGGTCTGATGAATGAGACGATTAGTCATGGTTACCTTTCTGTTGCATCAACGTTTGATGTTCATGTTCAGCTCATGGGTTTTGTGTGCAAGCAAAAGTTGGTAGTGAATTGAACCATCATAGTTGAAAGAGGTTTATAGATCTCATCTGTCATCACCTCAATACCTAATACAGGCTGTTATAGTTCTCCGCCTGATTCGCAGGAGGCTTCGGGCGCCATTTGTCTCTGCAAATGGTACAAAATGGAATATTTACTCATTATTTAGGAGGAAGTCGTTGCTTTTGCGTCTGTGTTAAGGAACAGAATGGTTTCGAGTCTTGTAGAACAAGAATATGCCCCTTGCAAATAACCCGTGTTCTGTGTATTGTTTAATACCTGAACTGAATTAGATTCCGGCCGCCAAGGGAGATGGCTCTTTGTTGACAATAATCCTTTGAAAAGTTGCAACCTTTAGCCTGTGATGATGACTCATCTCCCGTGCTGTTTGGCTTTATTAGCAAATAAGTTAGGTCCTTCCTTTCATTTGTTTTGGCTTCATCAGAAAATTAAAATTAATTATGTCAATTTATCAGAAAGGTCCTGGAAATAAAAATGAATACAATATTGAAATGTGGTGGTGAGTAGAAGAATTCATTTGTTGTGGTGTGGAGCTGGTGTGCCCTGTTGATTGTTATGCGAGGACCCGCGTGACCGACTTTGTCACCTCAAGAGTAATTATGAGTGTACCGATACCGGCGGTAAAACATTCAAAAGACACTTGTAATATTATTTCAATTTAGATTGTACTTCCTCTCAAAATAAAATTTATAATTACATCCGATGGTAATAGTTCAATTAAAAGAAGGGTTTGATTTTTGACACATATACAATGAAGTATTTCAAATTAATGCCTTCTTTGCAACAAATATCAAATCAAATCCAAGAATTAAGAGAAAAACCATATCCATATGTTTACTATATCCTCCAAAAATATTTACAGTTTCCTTGATAAAAGAAGAAAATTTGGATTTGGTGGAACTTGAATTTTGAGGAAACAATTTTTTTAGGAGATATTTTAATGCTGGTCTTGGATAAATGCCTGTTCTCATTTGGCTTCTTCGACCCTTCCAAAATAAATTGCACGAATAGACTACCAGCCACCACCAGCAGCCCCATCCCCAAACCCATTTTTCCCATTTCCCATCATCCCACGAAAAATCTCTCTATCGACTAAAAATTTCATCCATTCTCTCAAATTCAATTCACTTCTTTAGAATCAAAAGCTCAAATCCCAGCAACCCAATTTCTCTCTTTTTCTTCATTAAAATTAGTAACTTGAGATTCGCCACCCAAAGGCACAAAGCTACCATGGTGGTGTTTGACAAAGAAGCGACATCATCCTCACAAACACTCCCGCCTTTTCCTAGAGAAGACACTCCACTTCTAGCCAGACCTCGCAAGCTCTCATCCCAAGGCAAGACCTTTGCCAACGTCTTCATAGCCATAGTGGGTTCAGGCGTGCTGGGTCTTCCGTACACTTTCAAGAAAACAGGATGGGTCTTCGGCTCTCTCATGCTCTTCTCTGTGGCTTTCTTCACCTACTACTGTATGATGCTCTTAATTCACACTCGCCGCAAGCTCGATTCTGTCCATGGCCTCTCAAAGATCGCATCTTTTGGTGACCTGGGCTTCGCTGTGTGTGGCCGAATTGGACGACTCTCAGTTGACATCATGATCGTGCTTGCTCAGGCTGGTTTCTGTGTGAGCTATCTAATTTTTATATCAAACACTTTGGCTTTTGTTATCAACTACTCTGGACCAGATCGAATTCTGGGTCTTGCCCCAAAATCCTTGTACCTTTGGGCTTGTTTTCCATTTCAGCTGGGATTGAATTCGATTCCCACGCTGACCCATTTGGCCCCTTTGAGCATTTTCGCTGATGTTGTTGATCTTGGAGCTATGGGGGTTGTGATGGTGGAGGATGTTAGGATTTTTCTGCAAAATAGGCCAGCTCTGCAGGCTTTTGGAGGCTTCTCTGTTTTCTTCTATGGTCTTGGTGTGGCTGTTTATGCCTTTGAAGGAATTGGAATGATATTACCATTGGAATCAGAGGCTAAAGACAAAGACAAGTTTGGTAAAGTCTTGGCCTTGTGTATGGCTTTCATTGCTTTGTTGTATGGATCATTTGGAGTTCTGGGTTACTTTGCTTTTGGTGAAGAGACCAAAGACATAATCACCACCAATTTTGGGCAAGGCTTGGTGAGCACTCTGGTGCAGATGGGTCTCTGCATTAACCTCTTCTTCACATTACCATTGATGATGAACCCTGTTTTCGAAGTGGTAGAGAGAAGGTTCAATGATTCTAGGTACTGCCTGTGGCTGAGGTGGGTGATGGTGTTTGTGGTCAGCTTGGTGGCTCTTTTGGTGCCTAATTTTGCAGACTTCTTGTCTCTGGTTGGGAGCAGTGTGTGTGTTGCTCTGGGCTTTGTGTTGCCTGCTTTGTTTCATTTGATGGTGTTCAAGGAAGAACTGAGTTGGCATGGGATGCTTTTGGATGGGACTATTGTGGTTCTTGGTGTGGTTATTGGAGTCTCTGGAACTTGGTCTTCAATAGCAGAGATTCTTGCACCCACAGCCTGATTTGATTAGGCAATTGATCAAGTAAATTGATTGCTCTCTCACTGTATTCTAGTGCTACGTTTGTTAATTATTTCACCAATTGTAAGACCTAATGTGTAGCACTTTTGCAGTTGATTTGGTGGGTTGAGTTCTGATTTTTCAGTCTTGCAACTTCGATGGTCAAGCTTTTCAACTTCAATTTGAAAATCAATCAAAATTGTGTTGGAGATTGGGTGATATCAAAGAAGGGTCTAGAAAAATGTGGAACTTCCTCACTACCTCACTACCTCACTACCTTTGGATGTACTCAACTTTTTGGCACAGCTTACGACTTTATGAACATTTCAGGTCTCATTAAGGTTGTACGGACATCTGTGTCATGTTGGAATGAGAAAGATGTAATGTAACCCATGGCATATGCATAAAATAAGTGATGCAAAAGCATGTGATTGTGCCTATTTTAATCTTCTTCAAGAATCATTTATGTACCAATCGAATTTAATTCACCATTGCTTAAGTAACGGTTTGGATCTTATTATACTTTTTATTATTTTCAGTTGTTTTTTACTTTAGTGTAAATTATATGTGATATGATCATTATTGATAATATTATTGTCATGTGTATTATTTCCATTATTTATTTTTCAAACAAGCTGGTCGCTACTTTACAACAATGAATTGGATTTGAGCAAAACCAAAACAAGCTCACTCCTTTAATGCCAACGTACGCTTGGAACAAATCAAGACACAAAATAAGTTCCTATCTCGAATGGAACTCAGTGCATGAAAGTATCTTTCCAATACACAAGTACGTCGGTGCAAGAATTCTGTAGTGAGGACCTCATATGACCCTTAGGTGAGGTTTTATTTTTTAATCGTTGGATTAAATTGGTTAGCATGATCCAATGATTAAAAGATAGAACATCATCTAGACCATATATAAAACCCTCATTATAAAATGACTCTATGTCGATAATGACTTAATACCTACTTAATATAAATGGCCGCGACAACACGATATTATATATTTTACACCTATAATAACCCAACATAATTTTTGTGCTTCTATTATTTCTTGTGTTAGGTTAGGCCCAAGAACCTTAGAGCAGCTCAGCGCTGCTTCAAAACCGGGCAAAAGGCCCCAGTCAAGCCCGAGATGGCTCCAGCAAAAGGCAAGCCAGTCCAAGAGCTGGGTCCCACCAGCCTGGGCAAGCCTACGGGCAAATCTTGCCTGGTGGATTTCTTGACGTGATGACGACAGTCAAGAACCAAAAAATCTATAAAAAATCCAAAAAAGCTGAAAAATATTTAAAAAATCAGAAACATTTTTTATACATACCTAACAATTTTATTACTATTAAATTTTATCCAAATTAATTTTTAGTATAAAAATAGGGGAAAAATTAAAATGAATAGTGTTTCTTGCGCTTTGGGGTGGAAGCAAAAAAGCGAGGCTGCCACTATTCACGTGAATAGTGGCAGCAGCTGCTTGCTCTTCAAACAGCCTTATGGTGGAGATGCTCTTACAAGGACTTACAACGCCCAAGTTACTCATGTTTTTTTTTTTAAAGCAAAAGTTAGGAAGGGGGAGAGAAAGAGGATGGGGTTTTCTCAGGCACCTACTGTGAATGTGAGAATACGTTCATGGTTTAGTTAGACAAAACCCATAAAGAATTAAAGAATGAAGGGCAGGTGGCTAACACCCATCAACCATCAACCTCTCCCAACTCCAAGAAATCGATCACTTCACACTCCACCTAATGAGTACAACCCTTTAATCCCCAAAACCATGGCCACCTCATATTCATCTTCAGATCTTCTAGTGATTTCCAAAATCCCCATTTTGCAAGTTGTCACAAAACAAAGGGCAAAATGAGAAAGAAAAGAAAAAAAACAACCATTTTCCTCGGAAAGACCCACCACTTGCTGCACCGGGGAAAAGGCCAGCAATAGTAAGCAACTAGGAAAAGCAAAAGAGAAAAAAGTGGAGAGACGAGAGACGTGAGAAGAGGCTTTGTGGTGAAGGCCACACAAACTCCCAATTTAATCTGAGACAGAGAGAGGGAGAGAGAGAGAGAGTGAGTGAGTCTCCTTTCTCATTGCAATAGAGTCATCAATTTCAAATCAAATCCAATCCATTTATCAATCCAATCTGCATAAAACAGGAAACTTCCCCCTTCCCCCCTCACACACACACAAGAACATCGACATCCATCCATCCATCCATTTTTAGCTTTTTACCCAACAATTGTTTCTTTTTCTAAATCAAACTTCAAATCATCATTCATCAACAAAAACAGAGAAAAAGGAAGGACCTTTTTCATTGGTGAGATTCATATTCAACAAACCCAATCCAATAGATCAGAGAATCAAAACCCAGTTGGATCAACGACATGTCGTGTTCATCTTCATCAGGGTCAGAGGATGACGATGAGGGCATCGACTCCTACAGGAAAGGAGGCTACCATGCCGTCAGGGTCGGCGATCAGTTCGCCGGCGGCCGCTACGTCGCTCAGAGGAAGCTGGGTTGGGGTCAGTTCTCCACCGTCTGGCTCGCATACGACACCACCACCTCTGTAAGCCGCGCCCTTTTTTAATTTTCTTTGTGTCATTATTGTTGATCTGTTTTTACCTACTTATTGGTATGAAATATTTACTGGGTTTTATTTAAATCTCTCGATTTATTGGTTTTAATTCATGATTGCTCTTTTTTTAATTGACTTTAGCATTTTTGTGTGTGTGGATTCTGATACTTTTATGAACAAGATCTTCTTTATTTATTCGAATTAGCTTGTATTCATGCATTTTTAATTGATGTATTATGTAAGTTTCAAGCTTTTTGGCTCTTCTGTGTTTGATTGTTTTCATGTGATGTTGGATCGCCTTTGGCTAACGCATAATCTGAAGAAGTGATATTTTTATTAACAAGACATTATCTTTACAATTGTGAATTGTGATATTTCTTTTGATTTTGATGCTATACTTGGATTTTTGGCTCTTTCTTTTCTTCATGCATCCATGAAGTAAATTGCTTGTTTAGGAAGAGTAATATGTTTGCTTCAGTTACCTGATTTTTGCATCGTCTTATTTCCCATTTATACTTCTTAGACGTACGTGGCTCTTAAGATTCAGAAAAGCGCAGCACAGTTTGCTCAAGCTGCTCTTCATGAGATTGAAGTTCTTTCTAATATTGCGGATGGTGACCCCACAAACTCCAAGTGTGTTGTGCGACTGATAGACCATTTTAAGCACGCAGGCCCAAATGGGCAGCATCAGTGTATGGTCCTTGAGTTTCTTGGTGATAGCTTACTTCGGCTGATCAAGTATAACCGTTACAAGGGCCTTAAATTGAATAAAGTTAGGGAGATCTGCAAATGCATATTGATAGGTCTGGATTATTTGCATAGAGAACTTGGTATCATTCACACTGACCTAAAACCTGAAAACATTCTTCTATTTACCACCATTGATCCTGCCAAAGATCCAGTCAGGTCTAGCCTCACCCCAATTCTTGAAAGGCCTGAAGGGAACCTGAATGGTGGAGCCACCATGAATCTTATTGAGAAAAAGTTGAAAAGGAGGGCAAGGCGGGCGGTTGCTAAGATTTCCATGAGAAGAGAATCTATGGGAGGTGTTGAAGCTCCGAAGTCTGAAAGAAACATGGATGGGATTGATGTAAGGTGCAAGGTTGTTGATTTCGGAAATGCCTGTTGGGCTAACAAGCAACTCACAGAAGAGATTCAAACAAGGCAGTATAGAGCTCCTGAAGTTGTACTGCGATCTGGTTATTCCTACTCAGTTGATATGTGGTCATTTGCTTGCACCGCCTTCGAGCTTGCAACTGGTGACATGTTGTTTGCTCCAAAGATGGGACAAGGCTTTAGTGAGGATGAGGTAAAGATGGGTTTCACCTTTGCACTATTTTGATTAAGTTTCTTTACGATGGGAGTAATGTTATTATAGCATGCCCACTTTATTTATAGAAAATAAAGTTATATATAATCTGTTTTTTTTCAAGTTGGACAACGGGAACCCGGAACCCCAACGTTTCTCCTTTTGATACAATATTTGGGCTGGACTTTCTCTTCTCTATGAACAATTTGACATTTTTTAACAAGGTTTCTGTAATCAAACGTAATTCTTCATGTTAATCAATATTAAATCTCAGTTTCTCAATTTTATGTGATTTGGCAATGTTATGTGGAGAATATTCTATCCCTCACAGCCTTCTTTTTACTGCTTTGCAATTGAAATATCCATTGGATTGATTTCAGGATCACCTTGCTTTGATGATGGAACTGTTTGGAAAGATGCCTCGAAAGGTGAGATATTAATCCTTCATTGCACTTGGATAGTTCTCCTATAACTTTGTCTGATTCCATTTCTCTCTTATGCTTGGGTTTTCAGGTAGCAATTGCAGGAGCTCGTTCCAAGGATTTCTTCGACAGACACGGGGATCTAAAAAGAATTCGAAGGCTGAAATTTTGGCCACTTGATAAAATACTGATTGATAGATACAAATTTTCTGAGACTGATGCTCGGGAATTTGCAGAATTCCTTTGTCCCATTTTCGATTTTTCACCAGAGAAGCGGCCAACTGCTCAGCAATGCCTGCAACACCCGTGGCTCAATCGCAGTACTCCAAGCCAGACTGAGATGAAAAATAAATCTAATATGGAGAAGGTGAATGTCGGGATGAGCAACCTTCAGATTAAGGTTGGCAAGTGAAGAAAGGAATGAAGGATGATGCTGTCACCTACCTCACTATGTTAACGCTTCCAAACGCTCCTCCACACCACATTGTGACAATTGATTGTGAATTAATTTTTGTTTGTTACTCATCTAATAAAATTCTTATTATTTTTTTATTAACTATTAACTATAAGAGATGTAAATTAGTAACGATTTTTGTGAGAAAAATTACAGTCAGAATTCAGATAGAGGAATTCGACTGTCAAAATGGAAATGCCCTGGTGGCTTGTAAACTAGCTAAAGCCAGAACAACAATACAAATCTATGTTTCCCACATTTTTATACTCATGATGATTGGTGACTTTCTTCTTGAGTGAGTTATTGTTTCTTAAATTCTTTCTCTTTGTTTTCCACATTTTTGTCTGATGGGTTAGTTTCTTGACTTTTGTTTTGCTCTCTAATTCAAGACGCTCCATCTTCAGTATGAATTCCTACTTAATGAAAATGGAAGCACAATCCAATGAATTGTGACTTATACATAAATTCGTCAATTTAACGGCTATAATTGCACTCGTAGACAAATTTGTACCCTAAAAATCCACCATAGCGGTATATTACTGACATTTTCATATCTCTGACATAACATTCCACCTGTCTGGGCCGCATGACTGAAGTGAAGGAACAGTCCTGCATAACTGAAGTGGTCCCAATATTAATTACAATAAATCAATTGAGAAATAAAATTATTATTCACGTGTATGATTTTTCAGTTTGTAAAAATTTTATCTGATGATGTTGGGAACGCTGGGAAAATTCCAGTGGATCTACTACTTGTATTAATGCCTTTAATTAATTTCCATATGAAAATTATGTTTTAAATGCTCAACTCAACCAACTGTGACATGATAACCCAAAGTGTGGTCACCGCCCAACAATAAGTGGCCCACTTCGAGAGCAGTTTCATACTTTTTTCTAGGGGTGGGCATCGGAACCGCCAAACCGCAAAACCGAACCAAATCAAACCGGAAAAAACCGTCAAAAATCGTGTTGACGGAAAAGTCAACAACCGAACAAAAAACCGAACGGACCGGTTTGGATCGGTTCGATTCGGTTTTTCACAAGGAACCGATCCAATCCAAACCGGCCCAATACATTTTTTTTTATATTTTTAATATTATACATATTTATATTCTTTATTTTATATATATTTAACATGTGGTTATTTTTTATTGGTTCTTTATGTTATATATATATATTTATTTATTTAACATGTGTATAATTTTTATTTTTT
This sequence comes from Prunus padus, assembly GCA_024362665.1. Lineage (NCBI taxonomy): Eukaryota > Viridiplantae > Streptophyta > Magnoliopsida > Rosales > Rosaceae > Prunus > Prunus padus. The sequence goes on along the minus strand of JANFAM010000007.1, from coordinate 17,644,036 downwards.
TAGAAATTTATTTAAATCCAATGCTACATTTTTAATGTTATAACTAATATTTTTCCAAGTCCAACTTCAAAACATCTCTCTTTTAAGAAATTGGATCATTTATTAATTTTCAATTCCAAAAATACAATTTTAGTTGGGATTTGTATTTTTAAAAATAAAAAAATGGAAAAAATTAAGAACCCGGTTCAATAACAAAAACCGAAAACTGGACCGAAACCGGTGAGAACCAAACCGGCCGGATTCTTTAAAAAAAATCACTAAAACCGGACCGAACCGAACCGGTTAAATAATCCAATTCGGTTCCGATTTGAGGTGAAAACCGGTCCAAACCGGACCGTGCCCACCCCTACTTTTTTCTTTTGGGTGTGATTCTGAGGTTTATGAGAAAAGATTGAGACTTGGGAGTGGGAGAGGGAGAGAGAGAGAGAGATGAAGACTTTGGATTTGGAGGGCGCTGATGGGTTGGTAGAAAATTATTTTAGACGTTTTAGAAGTATTTTAGTTTTCTCTTCAAGGTTAGTTTTGGTTGGTTGAGTTGACTCCAGCGGTAGATTTAACAGCAATCAAAAAGATAAAATTAAAAAAAAAACTCAATTTTATATGTCAAAGACGTTGAAAAGAGTAATAAGTTATGATAAAGACCAGTATTTTACTATTTACTTTTCACCCACGGTCGGCTAATGTGGGTTCCAAACTTCCAATTAGTATTTGGCCCTGAAAGCTTAAAAATTCCTTAAAGCGTCAGCAGAAGCAGAGTTTTTGACAGTTATATATAATATATTGCTGGCACCCTGGCAGCATCTCCAAGATCGGATTTCAAAACCATCTTCAAAACCCAAGTACCAAACATCAAAGGCTTCTATTCTTTCTCATCAATTTATTGTCATACAAGGTTTCACAAACTCATCACATTTGTTGCCTCAAAATGAATTCATTGAGCACACCGCACAGACTTGGTTCATTTAATAGAGAAATATGTATGGACCTCATCCCAGATAAAGTTCTGATCATCTGTCCGAGGTGCGAAAAAGAACGAACGGATCTTGTAGGGTTCCCGAGAAATTCTTCAATCGCTTCCAGAAGCAAAGCTCTGAATTTATTTGAAGTGCTAACAAGTGAAACCATATATGAACCAGAAGAATTTCAAAGCAATAGGAAATCGGAAAAGGAAAAAAGAATGAATGAATTTCCAAAAGAATATGATTAACAAAGACATTGACAATGTTTGTACATCTATCATCAGCACACCAGCGGGAATTATTGTGCAACATATCAACAAAAGACTAACCAATCTAGTGGAAACCCCTGTTTTTTCTCAACTTCAAGCTTTGCTGTCAAAAGAGCAACAGGCAATTTGGACTGTAAAGCACGGACGCAAGCAACAATTTAACATCTAAATTTACATGTAGTCAGTTCCAAGTTCATTACAAAACCAAAAGGAGCAAAAAGATAAATCAAAATAAGGGCCGTTTCTATAAGAAGCGAAGAACATCGTGAATCCTACCTCAGCTATCCCATTCTATCTTATAGCCACCTGTCACAAAATATCAATTCAGCAATATTATGACTGCATGACTTTATTTTGTTTCACACACACAGGCGCCTTGAAATCCTGGTATTTCCACACTGGTGTGGCCTCAATTGGCAGTATACTATCAGCAGAAGACTCCACAGGAAACAAAGGCTTCTTTCCAGCAGTAGGATTGCCCCTGTTCATGACAGTCAATGGAGAGCCTCTTGCATCCATTTCTTCTTTGGGATTTGCTTGATCCCTGAAGGTGCAAATGCTTAAAGGCAACTTTTTTAGCTTCACTCTTCCCCTCTTTTTACCACTAGTACACACATCATCCCAACTTTTTTCCTTCATCTGACTTGATTCTGCTTCCCCATTATCCATCTCCAATCGACCAGGTTTATCATGTCTACAAGCTTTTTCTTCGGCTTTGTTTTTGTACAACTCTAGAATGGTGCCTTCAACATTGACCTTACCTGCTACTGCATGTCCATTGCAAGCAGGTTCAGGGTTTTGTTCCAACTCAATACCCCCATTGGAAACCCTAACTTTCTCATAACTGTGCACGATTTTAGGCTTCTTGTGTTTATGACCTTTCGAGTCAGTACTTGATGAATTCTTTGAGATTCTTGGGGAGCTATTTATAGCTCTATGCAACTTTCGGGCCAACTCTTCATCTTTCTTGCAATTCTCAATTGGTTGGTATTTTTTGTACAAAAGCTGAACTGGAACATGCTTCTTGAGCTTGTTCTTTTTCAGGTATTTTTCCTTGCAGCCTACATCTTCAGAAAAAGAGGCAACCAATTCTAAAGCACTCTTGGCTGCAGCCACTGCCTTTGCAGCTATGCCAGCTCTCTCTTCAGCTGCAGTTCTTGCATCCTCTGCAGCCTTAGCTGCAGCAGCAGCAGCTAAATTTGAGATCTCTACCAGCTCCTCAGGTGAAAGGTTAGGGTTATGAGAACTCAATATATTGTTAAGACGTGTGTTAAATTCACTTGAAGAAGGCGATGAAGAGGAAGATGCAGATGCCGAAGCTGATGCTGATGCTGAAGCTGAAGAAGCAACTAGAGACAGCCATGAAGATCCATCACCATCCGGACTCTGTTTCTTCAATCCAGCAAGCAGACGCTTTCGGGGAGGCAATAAGACATCGGCATCCAAATGATTGACATCACATATGTTAGCCTCCATTGGTCTGCTTCCGATATACCCTTTTACACTGAAATGACAATTACTCTCCACACAGAGAGAATGACCACTCCATCTGCAAAACAATAAGAACTTCATATGCATGAATACAGAAGATTTGGTAAACCCATAATTTTGTGGCATACAAAATCCAAAATCCAAAATCAATTCAACCATTCTTAATATTGAATCACCATACACAGAACCCAGATGGAAAGACGAGAACTTCACATCCAGGTTTGGATGCCTTCAATTTCTAATAAAACCTTTTAAAAAAACAACAAGCTTAACTAAATCCCAGGTAATTACATAGCTAAATTGAGTTTCTTTTCTTCTTCCTCAATCATCCAAGTAACTTAAAAAAACGAACGAACAGCAGAAAACCGCAAATCATCTTCCCTTATCCAACCGTCAAACTCTTGCCAGGAAGCAAACAAAGCTTCATCAACAACATCCAATAATTCAACAACAACAAAAACAACACAGCTGAATTACAAGCATCACAAGCACAACAGAATTCAAAGACCAATCTGAATTCATCAAACAAGATCGGAAGCAGACAATCAAACGAATGAGAATCAAAACCAATCCATAATGCTACAAGCTCAATTCACCAGAATTCAACAAATCAATGCAAGTTTAAGCGTCATTACCGATAATTCTGCAAAATTCAATACAACGATCAAAACAGAGATGAAGGGTAAGCAAAAAAATACCTGATCTTATTGCTAAATTTGTCTCCTTTGAGACAAGGAGAGAGATAAACGGCACAGCTGTAATTAGGGTTTTCAGAGAGAGAGAGAGAGGAGAGGAAGAAAAATCAGGGTGGTGAAAGAAAAATGGAAGATGTTGTTTGTGCCCTTTATATATTATTTTGAGTTAAAGACAGAATTTCGATTGGTTCTGGTTCTGGTTCTAGAACCCCAAGACCCAAATCCCACAAAAAACCCACCATTTTTCTTTTTTACCCATTCACTCACTCACCTCCTCTTTCTCATCAAACTACGTTTTTGCCACCATGACATCATCATGTTCATGCACGCATTCATGCTATTGCGATTCCATCCGTTCAATTTTTATTTATTTATTTATCCCTATCTTTAAATATTAACTAATTTATGAATGTCATGTTATTTTGTAAATCAATTATTTATTTCCTTAAGCAATATGAATTGCTTGCTTATTGGGTAATTAAGGTTGGACTTGGTTGGACATTTAATGGATTAGTGAGGGTTTTTTTTAAAGACCTTTTTTTATTGAAATATGTGATAACATACTAAACTCACACACACTACACAAATGCTATGACTCGAACCCATGACTTTTTTTGGGACAGCAATTATTTCAAACCACTACACTAATGAATTAGTGAATATTAATTGATGTAAGGCATACAAAATTTTAAATTAATTATGGCCCACTATTGATTTCATGTTGATATTTTCTCCATGCATATCACATTTGTGTGCATAACCCTTCCTAAGAGGAGGAGAGGTTCTATGATTGTTTTTTGTGTGTATGTAAATGTTGAATTGAGTTTGAATTGAATGATTTCAATTAAAGTATTGTCCAAATTATGAGCATTGGACACTAACTTACTCACACTTGAGCATGTTATGTTAAGTAAATTACTCATTACTCACCTCCTTTTTAACTTTCCAACATGTCATCTATTACAATTATATAAATTTGTGTCCAAATGTTCAGACTTTTTTTTAAGATAAAAAAATTTCAAAGAAAATCTGCGACGGATCTTACCACCGAATTTTTTATATATCTTATAGTATTATAATTGGTTGTTTAATAACATTCTGATTTAAGATGCACCTTTTTCATATTAATTTTTTTATTATAAAAAACTACTATGTCAATATTAAGTTTGTTTTGGACACCCCCCAATGGTCAAAGTGTGTTTGAGCTTTGATCTTCATGACCAAGATGAGATAAGAGCAACTCCACCCGTTAGGGGTTGCCATGGCAAGGGGGAGGGTGGGGAGCTAGGGGCTACTATTCACGTGAATAGTGGCTGCCCTCGCAAATAAGAATCTAAGACTTCCACCACGCGCAAGAGCTACTACTATTCACTTTTATTTTTATTTTATTTTTTTACATGGATTAATTTTAACAGATGTATAAAATTAATAATAATAAAATTACAGATGTATTAAAAAATATTTCGAATATTTCAGATTTTTCAGATTTTTTTCAGATTTTTTTAAAAAATTTTGTTCTTGACGTCCTTTGCCTTGGGCGCAACTTCACGCATGCCAAGTGTGCGTCGCATGCTGCCTGGGCTGCCCCTGCCGCTGGAAGGTGATTTTTGGGCTCGGGCCCCTGGGTCCCACACCCCCGGGCTGCTATCGCTGGACTTGCTCTAAGTAAATTATTTTCCTCTTGGGTAGAATCGTAATTACACAAGAGGACGTCTGGACATGCCTCCTATACGTCATTAATAAGTAAAGTAAAATGGATAACGACTACTCTGAAATCAAATTACCCGCGGGGAACTTTGACATGTGGCTCCGCAGCAAATCAGAATTCAGAGCCACAGCCGTCAAAAGATAAAAGCGGATGTACATCGTCCCAGGTACGACGTGTTAGGGTTTCAAGGATCGGGCCACTGACGTCTCAGCTGTGAGTCACCGAATCCAGAGGCCTGTGACTTTATCAAAGCCCACTTAATCTCACGCCTCTCGACACACGCGCAAGCGGCAGTTAAAATACCAGTTAAGTTGAAACTCGAGTCTGAAGCCGACCCGCCTTTTTTCCTTCTCTTTGAAAACCGGCGAAGTCGGAGCTCCGAATTGTTGTCTGATTCGTCGGAACGTCGTCGTCTTGGCAAAGCCCTAAACCCCTAACCGGAAAACCCTAATCAAATTGGTTCCCTCAGGTAAGCGATAAGAGCATTTCAATTCGATGTTACATTTACTTTAGCTTTTCGAATAGCACAACACGAACATTTTCATTTTCTTTGTTTGGTTTACGAGAAAGTGGTGGAAAATAGAAGAAGGTAAAAATTTCGTTTGCTCTGTGAGTTATATGGTTGGAAATTATCGGCATGGCAGGAAATGATGAGGGGCGTGAAGCCCTTGCCGGAGGCAGCTCGTAGTTCGATGCGCTCCGGAGTTATCCTGTATGACTTGACGAGCGTTGTGGAGGAGTTGGTCTTCAATAGTTTGGATGCTGGCGCAACAAAGGTAATTACTTTTTGCCATTTAATTTAGTTTGGGCATTAAGCAAGACTGTCATATTTAACATTGCATTATTGTATTGGTGGTGTAGATATGTGTGGAAATCGCAATAACTAGTGATGAGAGTAAAATCACTTTTTTTGTGGTTTCAGGTATCGGTTTTCGTAGGTGTTGGGACATCCTATGTGAAAGTAGTGGATGATGGTTAGCACTAATCTCCTTCATTCGGTTATGACTCTGAGGAATATTTAGGTTTAATGCCTTATTTATGCTCCTTTAATGTTACTTGTAGGATTTGGGATTACGCGTGATGGATTGGTGTCAGTCGGAGAAAGATATGGTAACGTTTTCATTTTCCCTTATAATGTTTTGTAGTCAATGATTTTAGAATGCAGTTGAAATTAAAATGCTAGTTTTGAATATAGATGCTTGACTTGTATTGGTGTATATTTTGTGAATTTGGTATCTGTTCATGGATGAATTGTTCTTTATTTATTGTAAGCAGCGACATCAAAGTTTGATCATTCTCCTCAGACGGATTCTGCAAGCGGGAGCTTTGGTTTTCGAGGAGAAGCATTGGCTTCCATTTCTGACGTGTCATTGTTAGAAATCTTAACAAAAGCTTCTGGGAGGCCAAATGGGTATCTCAAAGTCATGAAGGTTTGGGTTCATTGCTCCTTTGAATTTGTTGTTCATAACAGAATTGCTTTAAGGCTTTATGCAAGTTTGGCTCTGGTTGACTTTTCCTCTATTTTTCTTAGGGATGCAAATGTTTGTATCTTGGAATAGATGATGATAGGAAGGATGTGGGCACTACAGGTAGGGACCTATTACGATTCTTATTGTCTCTATTGAAGCTTGTCAAGTTGTCTCATATTGCATCTTTGTTTATGGAAATGGATGTCAAGGAAGGTTACCCACCAGAAAATTACCTTTGATGGGTCATTTCCATTACATTGCCCCAAATAGATGATTATTGGAATTTTCCCTGAATAAATTCCATTTATAGCTTTTGATTAATCACTTGGTTCTTCTTGCAGTTGTTGTTCGTGATTTGTTTTACAATCAACCAGTTAGGAGGAAGTACATGCAATCCAGGTACCATTCTGGATCTTTTTTATTTTATTTTTAAATGTGGTTTCTATGGGATTGTCCTCAGCAGCCTCAAACAAGATGGTGCAATGCATTAAACTGACTTGATCTGCTTTGTGATTTGTGTTACAAACTGGAAGCCCCAAGAAGGTATTGCATGCTGTCATCAAATGTGTACATCGGATTGCCCTTGTGCACTCAAAGGTTTCTTTCAAACTCATCGACATTGAAAGGTGTCTTCTAAACACATTTTTAATTGAAGAATGTATGGTTGTTCTTTATTTCTTTATAGGTTTAATTACATATTTCACTCTATTTGTAGTGAGGATGAGCTTCTTCATACAATTTCTTCTCCCTCTCCCTTGGCACTATTGAAAAGGACTGTTGGGATTGAGGTCTCCACTGCTCTTCATGAATTGAACATTAGTGATGGCAAAATAGAGCTTTCTGGATACATATCTAGTCCTTGCAATAGTCTCACCATTAAGGTAGAAGGATTTATGTACACAACGTAGCTGATTTCTAATTTTTTTCTTTCTATTATTAGGATCTTTGTTTCTTATTTTTGGAACATTTATTTTGCAGGCCTTCCAATATGTCTGTATCCATGTCTGTATGTTGGAGTTATTTATCAAGTTATAGAAGGAGGATTTACATTTTATTCTTTTGTTCTTGACCTTGACGCTGACAGATATTAACTCAAGGTTCATTTGCAAAGGGCCAATTCATAAATTGCTTAATCAATTGGCCAGTAATTTTGAATGCTGGGATCCGGGGAAGGACGTTGATCTGTCCCAAAACAGGAAACGAAGTAGGCCTCAGTCACTCCCAGCTTATTTTTTGAATTTAAGCTGTCCCCGATCATTCTATGATTTAACCTTTGAGCCATCAAAAACATATGTTGAGTTCAAGGTAAACTTTCTTATTTGACTGTAGATTGTGATCTACTTATCATATATGATATGCAACTCTAACGTCATGTTAAACATCGACTTACTGTAATAATATTTACCTTTGTGTTTACAATTACTAAACACGTCTTCTTCTTCTTCTTATTCTCTCTCTCTCTCTCTCTCTCTCTTTGGCCAGGATTGGGTTCCTGTACTCACCTTTATTGATAAGGCCATCCAGAACTTCTGGAAGGAAAAGATATCTGATGGTATACCTTTTCCCCTGGCTTGTTTCTGAGAGCTTCATTTACTTTTTTTTTTCTGGTGTGAAGACATATTAATGAATCACTAGTTTGGTACAGTGATTTGTAGAAGTGTATTAACCTCTGGGATATTTCTAGGAGAATCTGGTTGTCATGGAGCTGATATGGTTGGAGAAGATCAAATGTGGAAGAAAGGTGACAACATTGTATCTTGAGATGAAATTAAGAAACGAATTTTATAAACATTTTCATTTGACACTGAACTGAAATCAATCTGATTCTTGACCCAAAAAAATTCAATCTGACTATCAGTTTCTGCGATTTCATTTTAGTGCTATGGAGTGAAATGAAGTTGGTTCGGTTCAATTTCCTGGGCTCATATCCTTTTTCTTTGGTTGCTAGATTTACTTGATGGAGATTTGTCAGAACTCTCCAAATTTAGGAAAAAGAGGAGCAGGTTACAAAATTGTCAGGCTTCTCCCGACCTTATGGAGATGTTAATTAAAGAGGACAACCATACATCTCAGAAGAGACATGTCAGAATGTCATATGGATACTTGCATGAAAATACCGAGGACTTCAACGACTTCCAGAAGCAACATATTGAGATTGAATTTGGTCATCATACCGACTATTCTTTTCAATCACGGGATGATCATCTAACCAAGGTCATGTTCACAGCAACTCCAAAGAAGGAAAAGCATCCTTCAATGACTGATATCAATTTTTTCTCTGAGGAAGATTATATCATGGAGAATAGGTCCACAGCTGCAGAAGGATCCAGTAATGTGGAGGACAATATCTTTAGCTCATCATGGCAAGATGAGCCCTTTAAAGTGGATCCCAGTGTTGCAAATGGTTCAACAGGTGGTGGAGTATCTTGTGGCCTTAGTGAATTTGGAACCGATGTAGAGTTCACCCAGGATTTAGTACAGCCTTTCCTCAAGAGTTGCTCCTCAAAAGGAAGGTTTCTATCTGAGAGGGATTTGTGTACTGATGGTGGGTTAAAATTTCAATATGATGGCTTTAGGAACAAGAGAAGGCGAGGTGGCTCTTACAACAGTGTAGAAAGTCCAGAAATTGATGGCAGCAAGAGTTGTGATTTCGTTTCAAGGACCTTGTGGCCAGAGGAGGAATCAAGTGTTCAGCCCTTTCCCAGTGTTATAACAAAATTTGATCTGTCTACAGAGTTTGATTCTCCGTCAAGAGATTTTATAAAGTCAATTCCACGCTATGGGGAGCATTTTGGTGGAGAAAATTCATTCATGAATGCAGAGAACATTGTTTCCTGCCATAACATCTTAATTAATGATTTGTGCTCAGTGACCTCCAATTCCTTATCCCAAAGCACTTATTTGGATTTTGAACCTTTCTCTAATACAAATGCAGTTGAAGGGCATTATAGATCTGTTAAAAAGGATGCTATTAAATATTTTTTGGACGGTGAAGAAAAGGACTGCACATTTAGTTATGATATAATATCAAAGAGCTCCAGTCGAGAACACTGCACTACACATACAGACCGTGAACTAGAGTTTAATGATTATGCTGGTTCGAGAAAATTCTTTCAACCACACAATTTAGATGGTGAGTTTTCTCCTGAATGCCCACATATATTAGCTGATGAGACAAATTGGTCACGTCAGTATTCGCACTGCAAAGATAACGTGGGTATTGACATGTATAAAAGACAAAAAGATCAGTTTAAAGATCAAGATTGTTTAAAGAATCATGTTTCAATAGGAAGATCAAAAAGAAGCCATTCAGCTCCACCATTTTATAGAAGTAAGAGGAGGTACTTTACTTTAAGTCACCCTTTGACAACAACAGCAGGAAAACTTGATGCAAAAAACTTCCATAATGCAGCTACTTATCCAGGTACTATTATGTGATTTTCCATTTAAGACTTGGAAATTGATGCAGATTCATGACTACCTAAAACACCTTTTGTGCAGAAGCTAGCAAGATGAAGGATCTCCATCAACCTCCTGATGGTTGCCATCTAAATTTGAAGCTGAGTGCTGTCGAGGATATATCGGCAGATGACAGGTACTTGAACTCTAATTATTTTCTCGTTACACCATAAGTTGCAGACTTTATCCTCTCAGTCACCAAAATTTACTTTTGGAGCAGATATCAAGAATCTCAAGATTTTAAGGCTGGTGTAAACAAACACGAAGTTGAAATGTTTGAACAGTCTAAATGTTCAGGGATTCAAGCCACTGCTCCAATTAAAGGTATCTCGTTCTTTTATTATTCTAAAATTGTAATCAATACTTGAATTAGCTTTTGCTTATTATAAAATTACTTCTTTAGCATTTGTTGGACAATATAAGGTTGGTTCTCATCCTTCCTTGCCATGTTTCAGAATTTATCTCCATGGATCAAGATTTCCTCAATTGTGGAACCAAATGGCGGAATTGCTGTCCCCAGTTCATGGTGAGTGATTAAAGATGTGTAATACATATGTGGACGGTTGAAGCTCAAGATGAGTTCATTGCTATACTCGTTTGCCACAAAAGTTTACATCCATTTGATTAACTTATTACTGTGAATGTATTTTTTTATTTTTTATAATGCAGAATGCAAGTAAAATGCAAGGTCTTCATGATCAAAATAGCATACTTGATATATCATCTGGGTTCTTGCATCTCGCTGCTGACTCATTAGTCCCTGAATCCATCACCAAGAACTGCCTGAGTGATTGCAGAGTTCTTCAGCAGGTGGATAAGAAATATATTGCAGTTATGGCTGGCAAAACACTTGCTATTATTGACCAGGTCCGTTTATTGTATATTTTTTCAGGACATTTGTTTTAAGTTTTGGCTTGGGATTTCTGCTTTTCTATAACTCCACGATATGTTTCTTGGTACATGAGGGGCACCTGCAGTTCACTTATAGATTACAACAAAAGTTTGCATGCATCCAAACATGTTCTTGCACTTACCAAAAAGTGGCCTTCAGAGAGGAGGAAAGAAACTAAGGATTATGTATGAAAATCTTGCTCACTCGAAAACTTTATCAGAATAAGATATAATTGTACATCTTCAAAGTAGATGCATACATGTAAATATACAGTACGTGCAGCTGTTCTTACAACATATATTTGAAAAACACTTGCGTTCATGTAAACACATGCGCATACATTTACACTAAATCTCACATGCACATGAGTTCAGCTGGTGTTCTGACTTTGACAAGCAATTCTTTTCTACAGCATGCTGCAGATGAAAGGATTCGGTTGGAGGAGCTGCGTCAGAAGGTATTAATATATTTCCTGTTTAAATGTTGGAAATGATTTCTATCATGGCTTATGTGACCAGTTGAATACCTAGGTGTTATCTGGAGAAGCAAAGACGATTACTTTTCTAGATGTTGAGCAAGAGTTGGTATGTAGCGTATCTGATGCTAAATTAAGTTTTTATGGTTGGATTCTTTCACTCTTTGATTTTTATATTTATAATTCAGGTGCTGCCAGAGATTGGTTATCAGTTACTTCAAAACTATGCTAAACCAGTGGAAGAGTGGGGTTGGCTCTGCATCATACAAGCTGAAGGTTCAGGGTCTTTCAAGAGGTATTTTACGTGACTTGCCCAACATATTTCTCATTGATTATTAATTTATTAGATTTATAAAAGAATATGATACTGGTGTCAGTGTTCAGCATTATGAACATAGCAAATAATTTTGATGCAGGACAGCACAGGCTGGGTGTTTGGGTATAGTTATGGTGAGCTTAGGATGATAGAAATTTTAGAGAACAAAGAAGGTTTAGGGTTGACTTTGTAGAGAAGACAGAGAGATGGGAAAGAAATTAGACACAAAAGAGAGAAGGTGGAAGAGATAACAAGGCACAAAACCTTAAGCAATCACTCAAATTTTCATTCAATTCAAAACTGATTTGGTTTACAGCAGATAGCCTTATTTATAGGCTTCAAATGGAACACTTCATAACTTGTAGAAATAGCAAAAGACTCTTAAGAACCCTAGAATACTCATTAATAATTGGAAGACTCCTAGAAACATCTGTTATTTTCTGAGAGAAACAGTATTGTTCTTTTAGCCTGATTTTCTTGGGATTTAACTGTTTTGCAGGAATTTGAATCTCCTGCACAGGCAGCCAACAGCCATCACGCTAATTGCGGTGAAGCACCATCACTTCTCATTTTCAATCCTTCCATTCACCCTCTTCTATGAGCTCAAAACATTTTGAATCAAGATCTTTTACCTTTCTCTGTCATTTGTTTAATTCAAAGTAATGACTTGAAACCCATTGCAAATTCAGTCACTTTTTAAATCACGTTATTGATACCAATTTTTTCCTATAAATGGCATGCAGGTACCCTGCATCTTAGGTGTCAATTTATCTGACTCAGATCTGATGGAGTTTCTTCAGCAGGTAATCTAAAGCATGCCTCTATTTCTAGGCTGTCTTTCGCCCTCTTTTTATGTTGATGTCTTTTATCATCCCCAACTTTAGTTAACACCAATGTTTGACACATCTTACTGTTCAATCTTCAGCTTGATGATACAGATGGATCATCAACAATGCCACCATCTGTTCTTCGAATCCTTAATTCTAAAGCATGCAGAGGTAAATGCTGAACCACCACACTCTCACTAGAGGCAAGCAAGTCTTGTTTAAACAAGGCGCCATTAAGGCCTTTCCCTTGGGTGTAAATGTTTGTATCGTAGAGAATGTCAACTTTGAGTTGGTGCTAATATGATTGACAAAACAACCTTCAACTATTTTGCCTCATTTACGCAGTTTCTGCTTGATATAAAATTGCCAGACAAGTTTTGCTTGCATTTGAATTTATTACTTACATTTAGATGATTTCTTTTATTCAATAATTTTCCATACTTTTTTGTTAGGTGCAATTATGTTTGGGGATTCCTTGCTACATTCAGAGTGTTCCCTCATTGTTGAAGAACTAAAGCAGACTTCTCTATGTTTCCAAGTAAGTGATCATTAGAGGCTAAGAAGGCATCGCATGGATGTGAATGTGGGTTGCTGGTGTGTGGGAGGGGTATGATGGCTCATCGAATAATTATGAAACATTTGTTTTGCAGTGTGCTCATGGTCGACCAACAACTGCCCCGCTTGTCAACTTGGAGGCATTGCATAAGCACATAGCTAAAATGGCATCATTGAGTGATGGTGAAGATCAGTTGTGGCATGGGTTAAGTCGACATGAACTTAGTCTCAAACGTGCTGAAAAACGTTTAAGCTTGACTAAAAGCTAAGCTTTACATTCATTCTCATTCTTTGTACCTAGTGTATAACATTCTTCGTACTGATCAAATAAATATGCCATCCCCCCCACTTTTTTTTAGAACGAGCATTTTCATTAGAAGAATGATGAATTGTGTCAGTACTTGATTGATTGATTGATCATGCAACTTGCTTTTTCTCAAAAAGATTATCAAAAATCCATTTTTATTTAACTTTCATTTAAGCAATATCTGGGTACTATAGTGATGGTATAACAGATGGTCATGGCAGGGTTTTGCAGCAAAACACAATCATGATAGTTGTTGGGTGCGTGGGTTTTTTAATTTTTTATATTATTTCTTTTAATCTTTGGTGTCAAGACAGGAATTTGGTAAACCATGGTTTTCAATCATTTGTCTTGTAGAAATTTAAATGTTTTCTACCAATTGTGAAATTTAGGGTGAAGACACATAACATAATGTTATTATCTCATGTTCAGAAAGTAAACAATCAGGCATTATGCGATTTTACCAATGACAGCTGAAACAGGTGCAAATGTTAAAAAGCGGTCCTCGCTAATCAATATTGATTAACTTTAGCTTCTCTTTTCATTGTAGGGTTGAGATTTTCCATTTCAAGTTATGTCAACCTACCATTGGAACTACCTAATATCCTAAATTATTGGGGAAATAAGACTCATGATCAACCCAATTATAGTTTTTTTGTTTTTTTTAAAAAGAGAGTCCAATTCTAGTATCTAAAACAACTGTATCATGCATTAATGCAGTACCATCCGTCTCCAATTATAACAAGAGTGAAGGGAAGAAAGAGGGGATGAGAGGGGTGGAAAGAGCCATCAGTACACAAATGAGATTAACTCGACCACTAATTTGATTGCTATGTCAAAATGTTACCTTTCCAAATCAACGTTAAAGACAAAAAAAGAGAACAAAATTTGAATTTACATTGATTTTGGCTACAATTAAATCAGCAAATTGTACAGTGTGATTTGTGTAACTGATCAAAATAGGAATCGTGTTTAATCTTGTACAAATCAAAACTTTCTACTTTCATCCTCCTCCTCGCCCCTTTTGCAATAGAAGCCGTATCAATCGGAATACTAAACAACTACGCGATCTTGAAGAGGATGCATTAGCTCTGCAAATTATTCTATGTTGCTTGAGCAGCAAATGGAGCTTCTAAATCATAATTAACATTTCCATCAACCATCTTCCATGGATGTGTTTGAGCTTCCTTTAATACCAGTGGCAGCACACAAGGCCTTCCAGATGGGGACCAACATTTTCATAGGTGGACGTAATTCCTAGAAAGTGAATTCAACTTTCAAAAGCCAAGTAATAAATGCAAGAACAAGAGAAAGGAAAATGTTCTTTAAATCAATCACACCTTTCCATATACCACCTTTATAGCTTATTAAAGAAGTTATGTTAGAACATATGATCAGCACTTTCATCACATTTATCATTTATGCCTCCTAACAGCTTTCCAATAAGATATCTTCTCCAAGTCTTAAGTTAATAAAATGAATTACGTACCTTGAAAACTAACACCAATTCTGCTTCCCCGTGTACAATGAAAGATAGGCTCCAGTAACAAGTAACTGGAGTCACACATTCTAGTAGCACAGGTTTCAAAATCTTGTCCATAGGAACGAACCGACGAATAATCTTTCCACTGTACGGATAAAAAAGGAGGAAAAAGAGACTATTAGGAAATATTTGACTATACAGATCTCTAAAGTTAACACTCAAGTACAAATAATTTATACATGTACTCCCACCAAATTGAAAATTCACACACATAATGTAAACAACAAAGAAAATATCCATAAAACAAAAATAGAAGCTACCTCACATAGTGAGTTTCTAGTTGAACTCCAAAGGCTGGCATAATCACAACGGACTCTGTCATTAATACATTAAACGGGTTAAAAAGATGACAAGAATAGTTCTTAAAAAGAAATAATAGTACAGGAAGTGCTCTATAGCAAACCTTCTTCTAATTGGGGAAAAAACACACACACACACACAAGAAGTACCATCAGAGGACCAAAAGCCCCATCACTCGGATCCTCACCTTTCTCAACACTCTTCCAAAGCAACTTTACAAGGAATGCATCTAACAGGAGACTCCATAAAACAATGATCACTGATTTCTCCTGTTATTTGTAAGATCATCATGTCAAGTTTCTTATTATAGAAATCGGAATTTCAGATACCCAATACATTTTAATAAAACAGACATATAAAGTCAATCATAAAGTTTCTTTCAAGAACATGTATTCAATAAACCAATCCGAAATTGTACAATGGAAAATGGTAACTAAAAGTCTCTACCAATCTATCCTAAATTAAGCTTTGGATGTTCTAATGAATGGGTAGGCATATACTCAGTAGGACCTCAAGAATAAAGGATATAAACGGAAGAACATATAATTAGCCTTATACTAGATATATGAAATTAAGAGGATATAAGGCATACCTTAACCAAGAAAAGGTAGAAGGCAGTAGCTAGAATAATGAAAGCGAAGAAGTATACAAAGAAACCCTTTGCACCACTCTTTCTAACAATGATGTGGTGCACGTCAACTGCTTCACGAGGCCACTTACAATCATGTAAATATTTATATCTTGAATTAGTTGATGAACCCACCATTCCCCCAAACTTAAAGTTTCATATAATTGTGCCCTTATACTTTCCTCTGCATATTCACAAAAGTACCAATTAGTAACATTGCAACCAAAAATATAAGGAAGAAAATCTTAATCAAGATAAATGTGTCATCCAGTGAAGCTTAATTTTAACATGAAAGGGTTTTTTACGTTACACTGTAAAGCTCCCATCATTTTTCTTTTTGGGACAATCTGTAAAGCTCCCAATTGACTCAGCCAGTCCGAAATAAAAATAAATAAAGAAAAATGAAGCTACCAAGAACATTGAATTGCAGCATTGCCACTGAGCCCCAAATTACAATGCTTTAGCTATATTTCCACAATTGAGCAATCTTACAAGCATTTCCAGCATATGAATTGTTGACTTTTACCCGCACTTTATATGAAACAATTAATAAAAGAAAGGAAAAGAAAAAGCCAATCTTCATTATCGGCAAAAAGATATATGCTTGTGAACAGACACGAAGACAGAAGATCAGTAGATCAGTAGAAGGCTCTGTGTTGTTTCCATGGATTTGGCACTGCATTGACATTGGTCATTACAATGCCAAATCCAGATTCCATGTCTATTTGCAAATTTATGTCAAAATGGCCCAAATCAACTTACCCGAGACGAAGTCCACTTTGAACCTCAATGGCGATCCGAAACCTGGCCTTGAAGCCTCTCAAATCCTATGCCTCCTTCTCTCTTCTGCAAACCCTAATTGTTAATCCATGGAAGACGATGACTGTGATACGCAGGTCTTAGTGTACGATGAGAAGGGAGAGAGTCTGCTGAAAGCCCTAATTCGAAACTTGTTGGAGCTGGAGCACTCTACCTTCGCACTTTACCACCATTTTCAGCTGCCCACTAACTTGTGTGTTGCATTATTTTGCAATGCAATTTGCAACCATGTAATTTAAATTAAATTAAATTATAAGTTATAACTACGTATTTGTAACAATCTAATACATGTGAGATGATGCGCTCAACTATGTGAACAATGAATATTAATTGTAATTAATTAAAAAAACTATGTTCATTAGTAAATTTAATTCTCAACTAAAAGCTATTAAAACGAGTCGTATATCAACAAGCATATTAAATAAGGTTTATAACTTTATATATTCAATAGACCAATGTTCGTCACCTGTAAATGCTTTGTAGGCTCTACATATATTTAGACTTGGAAATCAGTTATTGCGTGTAGATTACTACTGATCATAACATGTTGTTATTTACGATGGTTGTACTTTAAAAAAAAAACGAGCGATGGTTTAAACTATTAATTTACTATACGAGAAGAGAAATTCAAACTTAGGTGCTAGGGTACGAATTCACTGTCCTAGCCAACTTACATATGCTTAAGATGGTATTAAGCCCTTATCATTTTTTCAATATTCAATAAAATCTTCCCTCCTACCATCAGACAAATTAGAGAAAAGGGGCATCACATAGATTAGAGAAAGGGGCAGCTTTAAAAAAAAAGGCAGCTCAGAGTGAGAGTCACGGATAAGAGAAGGAATTGGTACATTTTGTCCCCAACAATTGATACCAGTCTTTTCTTTTTTTGGGTGATAAAAAAAGGTTTAGGGGAAGATTGGTTTCTTTCACCACCATCACCAAGGCAAACTCACAACATCGAAATGAAGCGACTTACGCAAGACCCAATCACACCGCCACCTACCACTTGCCATCGGTATGAATTTATGTAAGAAATTACAGATCGAGCACCAATGAGGACTGCTGGCAGCAAGATTCGACTGATAGGACTACACACAGTACAAGAACCTTACCAACTGAACCAACCCTCATTGGGAATTGATACCAGTCTTTAATCATTGATTAACAATGTTACAAATTACACTAGCAACCAGGGGTCTAGTGGCAATTAAACAATTTTACATTCCATACCCCAACTGATCAATCAAAATAACGCTGGTGACCTTTTCATAATTGCACCTACGCCCCTCATGCCAGTGAATGCAATGATTGCACTCAACCTTCATTTTCAAATGGCAATGAGCTACTTTTTCTTTCTTTTTTTGGTGAAAACCTACTTTTTCTTTCTTTAAAGTCTAAACTTTATGTCATCTTTTCCATGATCCATTACTTGAAATGGCAAAATATTTAAACAGACTTAAAACACCTAAAATCTTTCCTTGGAAACAAAGATATATCATCAAAGTAGAAATTAAGTAGATATCATCAAAGGGCTCTCAGCATTAAACATCTGGTGTTCATTCTATTAACAATAACAAGAGGCAATGCAAAGATTGATCAGTCAAGACTCAAAACACAAAATCCCAACAGCAACTTTTCATATGTCATGCTAGACTAGTATATCACTATTATATCTATCTATCTAAGTCTCCACTTAAACTCAGCTGGAACCATAAACTCTGCTGCTAAGGTTAGGCTTCGTATGTCGCCACATTCAAACAGGACCAAACTCGATCTTGGAAATTGACGGATGAATGTCACCCCGTCATGCCGTAGTCTTCTGCCTGCTGAAAAAGATTATAGTTGCCTACTTCGATCTTTCCAGTCATGAGGTCATTTCCTACAAACATAAATACCGTTTCTGTTAAGAGTTTCACAAATTTCTAAAGTTCAATGCATGTATATTTTGGATGTATTTAGATAAGAGAGCTATGGGGAGGGAGCGCACTGACTTAACATCTTTACCTAAATCAATTGACAGAAAGAATTTCTATCATCTTTGTTCATCCAAAGAAAAAAAAATCACTGAAAACATTGCTGGCTTATTCTCTTAACTTAAACTTTTGGGGTTCAGCTGAGAACGATTAAAGCTCTAATCAAATTGATTTAAATTTCAGTTGTTGATATATCAGATAGTAAGCGAAGAGTCAGAAAGAAAACTTAATATAACAACTTACTTGAGCTTGATAGCACTTCATCATAGAATGACATTTCGCTTAAATGTCTGGAAGTCCTTAAACCGCTGTTTGGTGGGAACATTTTATCTGTCTTCGTGGTCTGTGGATCCAAGAAATGCAGGTCAGAACTTATCTCAGGACTCTGGAAGCACAAATCTTCAGTCCTTTGAGATGAGTTCTGCTGGGACTGAAACAGTTCCTCTGGTCTTGTTTTCTTGTCCTTTGGTGAGTCCACTTCTGTCTCTACTTCTGATTCAGCATGGTTACATGCTGCATTTTGTTGCTTCCTTTTTGATCGAGCACGCCGGTTCTGGAACCAATTGTAAACATTCGTTTCAGAAATTTGCCCGTGCTGGCTCAGTTCAGAGGTTATCTCTTTGATCTTTTGCTTGCTTGGAGTTCCATTCCCTTGTTCAAATAAGCGCTCCAGAATTTGTAGCTGCACAGGTGTTGGAGTCCACCTCTGTCTGGCAGTAATTTTGTGTCCCGCAGATGTCATCAGCGGGTCGCAGTACAGATTTCCCATCCGGACACCTGATAGAGCAAGTGCACAAGTTTTGTTCAAATCAAATATGGTGTCATTTCAAATACTATAAGCTAATAAATTCTCTCCCTCACGGAAAGATTATCAATGCTTTCAAAGTACGATGTGATAAACAGAACAAAATTACGGGTAGTATCCTAATAACTTCAACAGAACTAGTTGAATTTTAAGATCAGTTTAGTTTCAGTTTCAGAAAGAGAATGAAATGAAAATGTGGCATGTGATTGTTGCAGAAAGAATGATCACATAGAGTCACACTCTCTACAAATCCTATCACCCAGGCACTCCTCACCCATGTATGCTCAGTAAAAGGTATTGAGTATGTTCTTCTGTGCAAGGAAAAGCAAGCAAAACAAATTGGCTGAAGAAATGACTGACTGATCTGAAAACTACACAACAAATTTCAGAATTTGTATGATCCAAATAAAGTTTAGAGGAAAGAGTTCAAGCCCATGTGCAAAATAGAATGGAGAAACCAGATGATACTCTCCAATCATATAACATTGTTGCTTTTAGAGTAAGGTTGAAATTCAACCAACCCAAAAAAATTGAAATTCAAAATAGAAAATTAGCAGCTTTTCCCTGTGATTTATGCCGCCAAATTTGGAGAAAGAAGTTCTCTTAACAAACACCAAACAAACTAGAGATCAATGGTAAGAAAGATCAACCAAAATGAGGCCCCCCAAAAAAAGTGATAAATGAGTGACTAACCAGGCCGGGAAACAAACAAGCATCCATAATCATGCAAAAGAAAGCCAGAAATGATACTAGAAAGAAGAAAAAAAACAATAGCCTCCAACTCCAAGGACAAATTGACAGGCATGATATGAATTCCAAACTAAAAAAGGCCAAAGCTTCGGGAAAAAGAAATTCCTTCATTTGGAAAACGACAAAAGAATCAGAGAAAAACCCATCACAGAACAAAAACAAAGACTACAATAAAAATAATAAAATTTGAAAAAACTAGAAGAGAAACAGAACAGTGAGAACAGAGAGACCTGCAAGATCTTGCTGGGCTGTAAGGTTCTTGTGCATCTCAACAAGCTGCTCACAAATGGAGGCATAAACAGCAATTTGCTTGCGAAGAGTCTCCAATTGCTCATCAGTCATCACCTTCACATACAACACTCCTCCATTCCCATTCCCATTTGCCTGCCCCTCCATCTCATGCTCTTTCTGTTGCAGCTTTTCCCACTCCATCATCCTCAAAAGACCCACAAACACAAAACTCTCTCTCTCTCTCTCTCTCTCTCTCTCTTTCTCAGTCTCTGCGTGTTCAAACTGAGACAGTGCTTGCTCTTTAGCAAAGAAGAAGAACAAAGATAACGAGAAAGTAAAGGAAGAGACAAAAAGAGGCAGAGAAAATATAAAGACGGGCCGGAGAGTGTAGAAAAAGAAAGAATTAGTGGGTAGGTGCCGTGTTCCCATGTGTGTGCTTTAGCATTCATATGCTGTTCCTTCTTCTCCTTTTTTTCTTTAAAAATAAATTTTTAAAAACAGTTTTCTCGGATCCTAAGAAATCTGTGATTGATAATAAATATGATTTACCTACCCATTTTACATATGATTTTCATTTGTAATAATCAATCATCATATCCTTGTTTTAGAAGAAAGTACAAATAAAGAAACTCAAGGAAAAAATTTTGCGTAATTATCTAGTTACCACAACTCATCATACATTGAGTAAACTGCAACCCATCATTAACAGTGATTTTGTGTCTTGTCTCTCACTCCCTATTAGGATCAGTGTCGAGTTTATTTCTTAACATGTAAAATAAAAGAGATAAACACATAAAATACATTCCGAAACATACTTAATAGTTAATATGTTATTTATAATTAGATATATAAAAATCATAAATGCGCATGAGCAAACATTAAGAATGGGAATCCTTCTCTCTAACCTACCTTCTCCTTCTCCTTGCCTGACACGCCAATTTCTACACTTAAAACAACGTCATTAATTACATTAGACTTTATGTCAAAATCTCCTTTTTTTAAGTGTAAAAAATGGCATATTATGAAGAAAAAGTTAGAAAGGTCTGCTAAGATTCCCAAGAAATATATTGAAACATTTCTATAAGAATTTAAAGTAGCATGATGGGAGGGAGGTAGTAGGCCCAGTATAGGGGAAGAGAGAGTGACATGCCTAGTTAGTGCACTGTGCGCCACATAAAGAGAGATGGATAGATAGATTCTTCGATCTTGGTCTTGGTCTTGGTCTTGGAGCACCGTGCTCTGCTGCTGCTACAGTACTTGTACTGCCACTTCTATCTGACATTATGTGATTTTTCTGTCAGAGCTTGTTCTTCTGTCACTTTGTCTGACAAACTTCATTTTATTGTACAAGAACCAGAGAATCCATCACATAAAAAGTGAGCAAGTAATTTCTTGGACTGGATTTTATCTTCTTCTTTTTCTTTTTTTTTCATGACTTCTTTGGTTAGCTGATTTTAGGTTAGGTCCAAGACCAATAGCTTGCACAAATCATTCGTGTCTAATTTAAGGATTCAACATGCTTCAATGCTTTGGACAATTTGGATTGAGATTACTAACGGGTTTAACCTCAAACGTACTATTATGAGATATTTCACCTCACGAGTGACATTGACATATAACGCACACCACATGAATGATGATTTGTAAAATTTGGCCAAACTGCTCAATACTAGTATTTTTGCTAAGGTTATTGATGGTTAATGTGATCTTAGTTACACATGAGCACTTGAATAAGAACCCAGATGCAAATTTAGGACAAGGGTTTGGCTGCTACCTGTCAACATATATAAAAAGGTTTTTCTTCTTCCTTGAAAAAAAAAACAAAGGTTTTTCTTCACATGCATGTGATCCACAAATTCATGTGTGCATAACATGATATGCATTTAAATATAGAGGAAAATGTAAATGAAGTGTATTTGGAACAGAATCCGTGCTTTGATGCTGCCATAAAAAATAAATAAATAAAATTGTGACTAATGCATTCATTTGGTCTTTGGCCTAATCATGTTCATTGTTTTATTTCTCCGGGAAAAAAATTGACTAGGATTTGAGTTTAGTACAAGCAAATGACATTGTTTTATTTATTAAATGTGACAAATTAGCCTCATTAGAATTTAGGAGACAATGCATGTGCACCGTCACCACCGGGTCAAAAATTGAGGGCGACCCGACTCACAACAGAAAACTTCGTAAATTTGATTTTGCTGCTGAGGCTTAGAAACCATTCATTTACCATGTGATTCTTCCACAGTTGGTCTTAGTTGAGGGGTTGGTTGGCTATGGATAACCATTTTTGTCCCTTAATTGGATTTGGCATTTAAGCCCAAGAAGAGGGTGTGTTTGGTTTGGTGTGGTGCTTGTTGCCTGTATCTATCTCCAAGATCCCAATTTGACCAAGCAAGTGTTTTGGGCACAAGGAAGGGGAGGAATTGGTGCAATTTTCTTTGCTGAATTCAAAACACACTCATTTTTCAACCATGGGCTGCTAAGGGTCAAGTTAAAAGTGAAGGATTCTAACAGGAGTGGGACCAATCTTAGCTGCTAGTTGAAAATTCATAATGATCATCCACCACTAAATTTATTTTTTTGGACAGTTTCAATATTCTAAAATACCATAATATATCGGGAAGGAATTAAGTGCAAAGGTGTAGGCATATTGCCTTGACCAACTGGCTTATTCGACATATGTAATATATTTGTTTAGGTTTTTATTGGCTCAACCTTTTGGTTATAAAAACTTGAATCCAAGTTCTCGTGGGCCTGTACTTACTTGGGTTCTAAGTTATAACTGGGACATAAGAACACAGATAACCAAACAATAATATACAGGAACTAAATCCCATGCTTCTTGTTAATATTATAAAACACTCTATTGTTAGATAACACAAAAACAAACAAGTTGCTCCAACAAATTGGATATGAAGATTTTCTCTGAAAGAAAAGGAGAAAACTAAAATACATGTACCCAATGTACACACTACATATATGTATAACTCCATCCAACGACTCAACCTATTTCCTATATCACAAAGAAAGACAAAGAAGAAGATATATACAAGCATATGCAATCTCCCATGAACACTCAAACTATACTAAACAAACATGGCAATCCATGTAATCATGTATTTACTTGCTTCTGTATATATAAGCCACTGACTCTACTAAAAAAAGCTTCAAACTTGCACTCCATCATAACTGCATATCATCCAAAATTTCCTGAACAAGATCTTCCATTATCAGGCTTTCCATCTCTCTTCCCAGAGCAATAACGTCATCGTCCATCAGTCCCGACCAAGGACTCGATCCAAGATCCCGGGAGACCATGTCGTCGTCAAGTGAGTAATAGGGTCCATCAGTTGGAGGGTGTAGGTGCTCACGGATAATTTGCCAAACACAATTTAACAACTTCTTACCACGTAAAGGTGGCAGCA
This sequence comes from Prunus padus, assembly GCA_024362665.1. NCBI lineage: Eukaryota > Viridiplantae > Streptophyta > Magnoliopsida > Rosales > Rosaceae > Prunus > Prunus padus. The sequence goes on along the minus strand of JANFAM010000007.1, from coordinate 17,620,137 downwards.
CAGAGGAACTTATAATTTTTCTCCTAAACTTAGACATGCTTATAGGTGGTCCAAGAACAGTTGAAAGAGCTTCGTTCAACAAATCACATAACACCTTGTGGTCAACCTTTTCATTGTGATCGTTTGCTGAGCTATCATCTTTCTTGGCCAATTTTTTGTGAGATTCTTCCACTTCTTCAAACACTGAGTTGCTGATGGGCTTTGAAAATGTGTCCCATCTCGCTAATGATTTCTCAAATGACCCATCATACAAACCACAAGCAACAAGCAAATCTCGTATGTAAGCCTCTGCTGGGTCCTCTAACCCAACCATTTCAGTCTCGACCACTTTCTGTTCATCTTTTATGTCCTCAGGCTCATCAGACTCAAGTTGATTCAGTTGCCTTCGCAGCTCTGTAAAATCAGCATCAGACAATTAGATGATTGTCACTTGTCAGTTTACACTTCTGTCTAATTTCATAGCAGTCATTCATGCCTCATAAACACAGAAACATATACAATCACAAAAAGTAAATTTAGGAGTAATGTCCAGTAAACAATGCAGCACCACATTCATACTTATCACCCATTTGTCACTTCAGAACAGAATGCGTAGAAAGAAACATCCGTACCATTCAGATTATCGCTGATGTCTCTGAAAGCCTGAGGAACAATATTATCCTCTCTTGGAGTTGCAGGAGTTGATATTGGACTAACATAATCAGTTGGCCTCCAGAAATCTTCCCTAGCACTGCTGCAAACAGATGCAGGACTAGGAGGGACCTCAGTGAAATTCTCCTAAGACCATGTGAGAAAATATATTTAGATCAAAGAACTACAAGAGATGGAAAGCAATTGAATCCATTGATTCATTGATGAATTAGTAATATGCAAAGATAAGATAAAGTATCCTCTTACATGTCTCTCTCCGGAGTTCATAACCACTGTTGGCCCACTCATGATATCCTTCATAGGATAATGGTTACGATGTGATTCTGCAATTGACTGATTTTTTTTGCCAAACAGTCTCCCCCTAAGAGTAAAACTGTATCTGAAATTGGAAACTTTTTCTTTAAAATTAAACCTTTCTTTCTTCTGATGTTTCATCCCCATGGACATGTGGTCAATGCCTTCATGCTTCCTCTGGACGTGAGCACCAGTTAAAACATGACGGTCCTCCAGAAGAAGTTTCCCAAAAGATGTTCCGGGTACTGGGGCTGATAAAGACCTAATGAGGTTTCTAGGGGATAACTCTCTATCAAGCACCTCATTATCATGTGGTCCATGTCTGAATGATCTTGTTTTTTCATGTTCATCTTTCACTATTCCCCTTTCCCAGCAACTCATGTCTTTTTGAGCTTCCAGAGTATCTCCCACTTGTTTTAGTCTGACCCTTTCATTGTCAAATGCAGATAACCTAGAGCTTCCAGAAACTAATACAGGAACACCAAGATCTGTTTCTCTTTTCGAAGCACTTCTTAGTCTCTCTAAGAAGATCCTTCTAGTATCTCTATGTATGAATTCTGGGGAACCTGGTCCATTGAACTGAATTTCGCTTCTGTATGATTTTGTTGATTCTGACCTGAGCAAATTCATTCCAAGGTCCCTAGTTACACTTTCTCTAACCTGGTTTGCTATGTGTCGAGCAATTTTCTTAGGAGCTGATGGCTGTTCACTATATGGGGTCTCGACTCCACTTCCTCGGACAACAGAACCCCTTTTATGCATTTTCCCTTGCAGTTCACATTTTAGCCGTTCCTTCACCTCCTCAAGAAAATCTTCTATGCCACCCCTCTGCTCTAAAGTGTTTGAAGAACCTATCCAAGTCTCTTCCTGGTTACAAAGTCTATCAGGACCAGGTTTTAAGATAACTATCCTTGTAGAAGCAGAAGATGCGTCCAATCTCTTTTTAGAACTCATGGAAGATTGCTCAAAGTCTAAGCTCATGGTTCTTCTGCTTCTTGAAGAAAAAGGTCCCTCATGCTCAGCTGGGAATAATTCTGTCTTATCTCCACGACATTGCAAAACACCTCCTTCATGTGAGATTGTTTTTACTGCATAATCCTTAGGTTCTACAGTCTTCTCAATTGCTGTGCGCCCTGAAAGTGCCACCTTTTCCTTGTTGAGGACCTCTTGACCAAGCAAATGTCCTGGGGTGCTGTCAACTTTGACAATCCTTGAACATTCCCTAAACCTGGCAGCTTGCCATTCTTCAAATTCTTTCTTGAACTTTTTTAGTTCCTCCTCTTGAGGATGTTCTTTACGCCTTGGATTTTCAATTTTCTGGTCATCACCCCACCTAGTGGCATCTCTATCGTTATTATGATAATAAGAATCAAGATCAATCTGCCTGGAGGAATTTAAGTTAGAAGAGACATGAGCAGCTGAGCTCCTTCCATTCGTTTCCTTCTTTGAAGATTTCATTCTCCTATTTTCACTCTTTTCCTCAATTGGCTGAACTGCAGATTTTGTATCCAATGGAAACACATCCATCCCCATGAGTCGGGCCACAATGTTTGGTGCATTTTGTCTGGTACTTGAATGTTTTGATATTTCCTCATTGATCAATTTCTTCATTGAACTTTCAAGCGGATAATTCTTTTTGGACCAATCTTCTTCAATCTGATACAATACAAGTATTGAAAATTCATCACAAAAATACAATTAAATGTGATTGGAGAGAGAGAGACAGAGAGAGAGCACTACACAAATTTTTTTATAAAGGATTATTCTGATCACTCATTGAACTAAGGAGCTGGATTTGGAAATTTACTCAAAAAGTCTGACATGATGCAATTTGGTAGAAGAAACACAGTATGAAAGAAGAAAATATTTCTAAAGAAAGATCACTGATGCATACGAGAAATCAGATTTTGTTATACAACCCAAAAATGCATGATTACAACAAAAGTTTAGTCCCACCTAATTAGAAGCAGATCCTTCCTGTAACGACCAAAATTTTTTACTAAATCAAGTAGCAAATGAGTTTTACAAATTTGAGAAAAGATGCATAGAGAAAACCCAAAATAGTCCTACTGTGAAACTCAGAAATTTCATAACCAAGACTCACAATGTACCATGTATCACAAGAATCATATTACAAACAACCGGAAACACCACATTCTCATGACTCTGAGAGCGCAGCATCCACAGAATCAAACCACCTAAGCCACAGGACATGCAACAAGAAGGCATGTGATGAAAAATTACCGGTAAATCTCCCACATCACAATAGCTCTGAGGTTCTACTTGCAGCTCCAGGCTATTTCGTGGAGCTTCCAGGCCTGCAATGCATTCAAACAACCTACTGTATCAGCTGAGTAAGTAAATAGACAGAAACAGTTCAACTATTCAAGTTATTATCGTGATTCTTTTGTCTCAATGATTGTCTGAGAGAGAACCATTTGTGTCATTCACAAGTGGGACCTTCCTTCCCATACACACTTTTTAGACTTTTTCTTGTTGCATAGAGAGAACAGTAAAACTCACCGCCATCATGCTTCTTATGAGTAAAAAGTTTTCTGGCCATGCTGCCCTGATTGAAATCAAAAAGGTGCAATAAGCCTCCTCCCATGCAGCCACAAGATCTACCAGAAGAATATCATTCCTTTTGCAGTGCTCTGTGTCTTACCCCATTCGTACAAGAATTAAATGCCTTTTATCCATCAGAAGAATAAGCTGGCACTTTAAGCAGTCTGTTTATAGCCTGAAAAACCAAGATAAGCCCAGATTTCACTTGATGAGTTGAGTAACCTCCCCTTATGGGTTTTTCTTTTACAGTACAAAAAGCAGACTTTACAGCAAAGCGAAATGAAGGGCCAGCCCAGCACACAAAGTTACTGAAATAAGAGAGCAATAATTAAAAATGGCTTCAATTCATCAATTGCATTTCATGCAACCAAAAAGTTAAAAACCCAGAAATTAAGACAAGAACAGAGAAATATCAATTCTAATTCCAAACAAAGTTAATCAGAAAAAAAAAATTATATCAATTCAAAACCATTAGACACAAGAAACCCAGTAACTGTTTAGCTCTGAAAAATGCAGGGAGCTAAAGAAACCAAACTTCCTGAATCGATATGATTTCTGTTGAGTGTGTGAAGGAGCCCAGATAATTCAAAGCTCTATCTCACCATTTTCTGCACTTGTTTCTCGGCAACCAAACATGCCAGTGGGCTTCTGACGTTGAGAGAGACCAACAGAAATGTCAGTTTCAAAAAAAACAATGACGATTTATGAGGGAATTTGAATTGTATGGAAATGAGTGTGGGAAATTAAGGATGGAGAAAAAGTATTTTTCCTGTAACACAAAAGTATGAGAGAGATATCAATGAGAAAATAAACGGAAATTCAAAGCTAACGAGGAGTTCTGAGTACGGTTGGATCGTTTTAATATAATAATGATAAAAATATCTTCAATAATTATAATAATGCGGAACAGAGAAAGCTACTGCTTTTGTCAATGGCTGGAATGGAATAAAACGACCAGAAAGCGAAGCTTCCATTTGCTACACAATATCTTCTTTTGTTAATTTTTTTAAGCAACTTTTAAAGTTTCCGACATAGGTGAATTGGTATGAATTTGATTGAAATTTACACCTATGCTAAAAAGTAATATGAATTTGTATTTCCCAATTTAACCGAGCCTAATTGCGTAGTTATGTGATCAAAGATGACCTAATAAATTAGACTAACCGTTATTCTTGACAATTGCAACTAACGGTTTTTGACACTCAGTTATCACATGCACAATGCTAACTAACATCATACATGACATATGACAATGCCATTCAATCTAATAATCTCGTTACACTAATTGTATATACTTGGAGAATTAGTCAAGTTTAGAAATTTCGGTATCCCGAAATTATAGGGAAAAAATGAAGAAGAAGATAAATAGCTTACCCAATTAAAACCTTAACTATGTGCATGTATCCACTTTGGTACTGTCTAATCCATAGCTTGACTTTATAAACATGCACGGTCCACCAATTGAATGTGACAATTATTAAGTGGTACCACCTAAACTTATCCATATTTACCAAAATCTCTTCTAATAAAATTTATACAAAATAAATAGAAAATACAATTTCTGTCATTTTACGCGACAGTCATTTTCCAACTTCTGTGTAATTTAGTACCTTGTCTTTGTTTGGAATTTATCGTTACCATTTATTCATCTGCATCAAATTAAGCCCAAAACAAAAATCAATTATAGAAATTATGAAAATAAAATAGCAAATTGATGTGATTGGATGTAGGCTTGCAGCACGTAACGAACAGCTCACAGACAGTTGCTTTTGACGCGCGCGACACCTCCATTTGGCGCCACAATGAACGGGTTTTGGTGTCGTCAATACGATCGCGTGAGGAATGCGTTTCCACATTTTTACATGTGTTTCCTTGTAATGCGCGCACGGTGCGCATTGCACTCGCTGTGCCGACGTGGCGCTTCCCAAGCGTTACGCGCCAATGTGCGCCTCTGAGTTCGCGCCTGTAGATTCACGGAAGAGAGAGAGAGAGATTGTTATTGGACTTTTCCGCGAGGTGGTGGTGTTTGGCAACTAGCGTAGGCTAGTCCGGTCGACTACGAATCTATGATAGCTCTAGCCCTACCAAATGAAGGCACCAAAATCGATCCCAGTCAATTTCAATGTTAATGTATTTCACTAAGCACTTTGAATTTGCTTGATACAACGAAGAGTTTGTGCTAATGAGAGTTGTTTCGCAAATGTAAGGGGTCGTCAATCTCGTTAATTCATTATGGGATACACTTACATCAACAGCTGACAATCACTCACGAGCGCATAGACGACTATCCATAGCATTAACTTCAAATCAAATATGTTAGTTTGATTTCATTTTTAGTAATCAATCTTATATTAGTGTCTCTTCAAGTATTCAAATGTCATGTACTCTAAAAGTACTTGAAACACATTCTTAAATTCAAGAGTAACCTTTTGAAAGCTCTCTTTGGTAAATATCAAAGTTAAAAACAAAAACAAAATCAATTATGCCTTTCTCGTACCAAACCATTTTAACAATTGATTACAAAATTAAAAGTTGTTTCATAACTATTTCATTTTTAGTTTTCACATTTAGGTACCCACATTTTGTATTATACTTTTAATTTCTTTCTTCATACACTAAGTTATATGATATGTCCTATACTCTCAGAGGACAGTTTGCTAAAAAGTAATATGAAAGTATGTGGAACGAAGACACTTTCAACATATGCAAGGTTTTGGACTGGTGCTTTCTTTCCCTCTCGATCCATCCACCTGACCCAAATTATTGTATACAAAGAGATAACATATTATTTTTCAACCATAAAAAGGCAAAAGGTAAGAAAGCTAAAAAAAAGTCTATCTGTTGCAATTACCTAACAACTCACCACCATTGAGATGATGGGTTTAGCCGCTTAGGTAGGGTCTTTGGAGCTCCAAAGCCACCCTTTCCTTTTCATGCAATGATGTTGAGAGCGCTTGTTCATGTGCTTCAAAAGCCAAGCCAAGCCAACCACATGATCATTCATGAGATGAGTGAGACCAAAATAATAAGATGAATATATATATATATATTATGCTTTTAGCACCCAAGAGAGAGATCCATACAAATAACAAATGGGGGACCAAAGGTTTTCAGCAACTTTTCAACACAACCCACCTGGCTTTTTGAGATTTCGACACCTAGTTTGGTATTAAAGCTGCACCTTCATTATTTGGGGTTCAGATCTTCTGTCCATGCTTTTATGTGTCATTCTATATCCATGCCTTAATTTTGTGACACGTGACATTATTTTATTATTTTATTTGTATTAAAAGATAAAAGCATTAATTTTGTTAAAGTATGATTAAGTGGAATATCACGTGTCACAAAATTAAAGCATAGACAAAGAGGGACACACAAAAACATGGACAGAAAATCTGAACTCTGTCTTAAGAGAGAAACTCTCATGCAATTTGCTATTTCGAGCGAATAACGCAATAACATGTATAATAACTTTTTCACATGTTATTGTGTTATTGGCTGAGATAATAAAACATTGTTATCCCCGTTATAAGTAAATTGTTTTGCTTTCTTAGGTCTCAGACTCTCAGCTGCCTGAGGAGAGCTTGTCATAAGCCACTTGTTGTTAGGGGCGGTGGAGGACAATAGGGCTTTGGATCTTGGTGTGATGTTCTGATGGTAATTGGGCTTCTGGTTTAGCCCATGTCATGTTTGGGTTAACCTTGGTTCAAAATATCATGCCTACATGGACAAAGTTGGTAACCGGTTTCGGGCCCGTGGGCTGAATGATGATTAGCTTATGATGAACTGACGTCACTCATAAAACGTTGTGATTTATACCTGGGAGTTGTTCTTGACAACTCTCTAAAAACGCAAAATTTTGCTTTTATAGAAAACAATTTGTATGCCTTTTTTTTAGTCATTATAAATTCGTTCACATTCATTACCTCATTAGAACGTAACACTTTAAATTTCATCATTTTCCTATATGGTAATCACAATTTAATCATCATTAGGTAACTTCTATTAACTAAATGACCTTCGAGTATATGAGTAATTACTCTTAATCACTTGAGCTATAAGTATGTTGCATCGTTATACAAATTTTAACTACTAATTAAGCCCATAAACATTAAATTGAGTAGACATTGTTGTTTCTAAGAAAAAAACTCAATATTAATCTTCACTCGCCGCACTTTAAACTTATTTATGTATTTGGAACACCATTAACGATTAGACACAGTAACTCAGATTAGTAGAGTATTGGATGACACTAGTATGTATATGGTAAATTTTAAATAAATTTTTTTAAAAAGGGAAATGGATAATATTGGCATTTTAGAAAAAGAATTGTGTATCTTTGTAAATTTGGAAATTCAAAACTAGGTCTCCAAAACATATTTGCATGGATTCTCGTGCATTGAAGACTGGTCGGAGCTCAATTTCCCGTTTCTCAAATCAGCTGATGATGCTATGAAAATTGAATATCAAATTTGAACATTCAAAATTTTCAACATGAATTCTTGTGCATTATCGAACGGTTGAAGGTCATTTTCCCTACTTTCCATATTCATCATGTATATCGTGAGTGCAATATAGTGGCAGATAGATTAGCTGAATTGGGTTCATGTCTTGAGTTGGGTCTGTCAACCTTCCATGATCCTCCTGATAGTATTAGGTCTCTTCTTAGTGAAGATTTACTTGGAGTCTGTAGGCCTCGAGCCATTATTTAATTTATCTGTTAGGCGTTAGCCCCGTTTCTTCACCGAAAAAAAAAAGTTCATTTTTTCCGATTAGTTGCAAAAGTTCAACTTTACAGTAACCAGTAAACTTTTACGATGATTATATTAAAACACAGTCCACCGTACCTTGAAAATAAATTTTTTATATTTAAAAATAGTAGAAAGGGCGAGAATCAACTGTAACAAATCAAAACATTTTCGTTTTAACTTTTTACAAAACAGAATTGTATGAAATCATGTAAAACTTAGGACAATGTGGTGAGAGAAGGAAGCTCCTCAATTTGAATGAAAAATAAGTGAAAATGCAGGGCTTTTCCCTCCTTGCATTTCAGAAAGGCGCGACACTTGGGCCAAAAGTTCCACCTTCCCGCCTATACGTGTTCATCGCTACTCGGTTCAAATTCTCACAATAAATACCACCAAATAGAGACGAGAGAGAGCGTCAGCCCTCTCATTACACCCCACATTGCGCATTCTAGGGTTTCACTGGCGATTAGGGGAGAAATGGGTTCCGCAGCGGCAGCAGAAGCGGCAGAAGCAGCAGCGCTCTTGGAGGCCAAAGGCGCCAATGGGACTAAACCACCATCTTCGTCATCTTCAGGTACTTCAATTCCCCCAAATGGTTTCTTTTGGTTGACTTGGTCTTTTATGTCTTGACTGCACCTTTGCTTTAGTGTGAATTTATATGATTATAGTTTATAATTATAGGTTGTTTTAGATTTAGACTGCCCTTGGATTATATTATGAATTTGTGATTATGGGTTCTTAGGCTTCGACTTCCATGTTACTGTATTATGAATTTGGGATTATGGATTTATGCTTATGGTTTTTCAAGTTTTGACTGTCATTTTATTGTATTATGAAATTATGAATATGGAATATATTTATGGGTTTTTAAGTTTTGATTGTCATTTCATTCAATCATTAATTTGTAATTAGGATGAGTTTCAACTTTTATTACATCAAGATTCATTATTATGGTATTGGCCAAAGACAAAGAGAATTGAATTTGTTTTCTTTATCAGGACCCTAAAAAGCCTTGATTAACTAATTGATTTCTCATGATTTTGTGTGTGCATAATTTTCTATTTATGCTTTGTATTTCTTCCAGTTTTGAAAGCAATTTGGTGGAGTTATACTTCGATCCTCTTCCCCCGTTGTTTTGTAAAAAAATATGATATGCATGCACAAGCCTTTCTTGGTCTGGGTCTTGGTTTTATTTTTCAGTTAGCTTTACCTTGTCAATCATTTGCCTAATTTCCCTGATTCTTTTGTAATAGGAATGACGAAGAAGAAGAAGGGTAAACAAGATTCCCAAAAGGCAGCACCTAAAGCTAAGAAGCGAAATTTGCCTCAGAGCAGTGAAGAAGAGCCTTCCCGATCTAGGAAAATGCCGAAGCGGGCTGCTGCTTGCAAAGACTTTAAGGATAGGTCTGTTCATATTTCTGAGAAGTCTAGCCTTATTGAAAGCAAGGAGGACCAGATAGTGGAGGAAGAAATTCTTGCTGTACGCCTGACTTGTGGCCAGGACCAAGATGCTGAGCGCCCAAACAGAAGACTGACTGATTTTGTTTTGCATGATGCAACTGGTTCTGCACAACCCCTTGAGATGTTGGAAGTTTCTGACATGTTTATATCTGGTGCTATATTGCCTCTCAATGAAAGTTCTGACAAGGACAAGGAAAGAGGTGTTAGATGTGAAGGTTTCGGGCGAATAGAATCTTGGGACATCTCTGGTTATGAAGACGGCTCCCCCATAATATGGCTTTCAACTGAAGTTGCTGATTATGATTGCCGTAAACCGGCCAGTAGCTACAAGAAATACTTTGATCAATTCTTTGAGAAAGCGCGTGCTTGCATAGAGGTTTACAGGAAGCTGTCTAAATCCAACTCTGACTCCACTCTTGATGAATTACTTGCTGGTATTGCTCGATCAATGAGCGGAAGCAAATTCTTTTCTGGGAGTGCATCTGTCAAAGACTTTGTCCTATCTCAAGGCGAGTTTATTTATGCTCAACTGATAGGTCTGGAGGAAACATCAAAGAAGAACGATCGGCCATTTGCAGAGTTGCCTGTCCTGGCTGCCCTCAGAGATGAGAGTATAAAGCGTGGAAATTTTGTGCAATCAAAACCGGGAATTTCAAGTGGAACTTTAAAGATTGGTGGAGAGAATGGAGTGGATTCTGCTGGTTCATCTGTAGTTGAAGCTGAGGAAAATGAGGATGCAAAGTTGGCAAAACTCTTGCAAGAGGAAGAATACTGGAAGTCAATGAAACAAAGAAAGCGCCAGGGTCCTGCCTCTGTGTCAAGCAAATACTACATCAAAATTAATGAAGATGAAATTGCCAATGATTATCCTCTACCTGCTTATTACAAGAATTCCATTGAAGAAACTGATGAGTTCATAGTTTTTGACAATGAGTTTGATATCTGTAATGCCGATGACCTTCCTCGAAGCATGCTTCATAATTGGTGTCTATACAACTCAGACTCAAGATTGATTTCGCTCGAGCTTCTTCCAATGAAACCCTGCGCAGACATTGATGTTACCATTTTCGGGTCAGGGGTTATGAGTGAAGATGATGGAAGTGGCTTTTGTCTTGATTCTGATGGTACTTCAAGTGGTCCAGGAGCCCAGGATGCTGATGGAATGCCAATTTACTTGAGTGCGATAAAGGAATGGATGATTGAATTGGGAGCATCAATGGTTTCAATATCAATCCGAACAGATATGGCCTGGTACAGACTTGGCAAGCCATCTAAGCAGTATGCTCTGTGGTATGAACCAATTCTGAGAACAGCAAAGATTGGGAGAAGTATAATCACTATGCTGAAAGATCAAAGTCGAGTAGCACGGCTTTCTTTTGCAGATGTCATTAAGAGATTGTCAGGGTTTCAAAAGGACCATTGTGCTTACATTTCTTCTGATCCAGCATTTGTTGAGAGGTATGTGGTTGTCCATGGACAGATAATACTGCAACTGTTTTCAGAATTTCCAGATGCGCAGATTAAAAAATGTCCATTTGTGATTGGTCTTACAAAGAAAATGGAGGAGAGGCACCATACTAAATGGTTAGTAAAGAAGAAGGTTGTGGAAAAGAGTGAATCAAATTTGAACCCAAGGGCATCAATGGCACCTGTGGTTTCCAAGAGGAAGACAATGCAGGCTACAACAACAAGGCTGATCAACAGAATCTGGGGGGAGTACTATTCAAACTACTCTCCAGAAGATTCAAAGGATGGAGATATTGGCGAAAAGAAAGAGGAGGAGGAAGTTGAAGAAGAGGACGTAGATGAGGATGATGTAGAAGAGAATCCAACTGTAATGGAACAAGCTCAGAAGCCTTCTTCAATTTCAAGACAAACCAAATCATGCCTCAACAACAGGGAGATTTTGTGGGACGGGGAGCCAGTGGGCCAAACATGTTCTGGTGAAGCTCTTTATAAGTGTGCCATTCTTTGGGGAGAAGAAATTTCTGTTGGCGGTGCTGTTTTGGTGGAACTTGATGAATCCAATGAACTTCCTGCCATTTATTTTGTGGAGTATATGTATGAAACATTGAATGGAAGCAAAATGTTTCATGGAAGAGTGATGCAGCGAGGATCTCAGACTGTTCTTGGCAACACTGCCAATGAGAGGGAGGTATTTTTGACAAATGAGTGCACAAATTTGGCATTAAAGGAAGTTAAACAGGCAGCTGTTGTGGACATTAAACTAATGCCGTGGGGGCATCAGTATAGGAAGGATAATGCTGATGCTAACAGAACTGATAGAGCAAGGGCAGAAGAGAGGAAGAGGAAGGGTTTGCCGACTGAATATTACTGTAAAAGCTTGTATTGCCCAGAGAGAGGTGCTTTCTTTAGTCTTTCACGTGATACTATGGGTCTGGGTTCTGGTGCCTGTCACTCTTGCAAAATGAACGAAGCTGAAGAGGCCAAGGAAGTATTTAAAGTAAATTCATCAAAAACTGGTTTTGTATACAAGGGAGTTGAGTACTCAGTAAATGATTATGTCTATGTAAGTCCCCATTATTTTGGCGTGGAAAGGATGGAAACTGAAATTTTCAAGGCTGGAAGGAATTTGGGGCTGAAAGCTTATGTCGTGGGCCAAGTGCTGGAGATAGTTGTTATGAAGGAATCTAAACAACCTGAAATAGAATCTACCCAGGTTAAAGTAAGAAGATTTTTCAGACCAGAGGACATATCTGTTGAGAAGGCATACAGTTCGGATATTAGAGAGGTCTACTACAGTGAAGAAACACACATCATGCCTGTTGATAATATAGAAAGAAAATGTGAAGTCAGAAAGAAGAGTGATCTTCCAGTATGTAATGCTCCTGTCACTTTCCAGCATATTTTCTTCTGTGAACATCTATATGATCCTTCTAAAGGGTCTATTAAGCAGTTGCCAGCTCACATCAAACTGAGGTACTCAACAGGAGGTGGTGATGCTGATTCTAGAAAGAGAAAGGGCAAGTGCAAAGAAGGAGAAAATGTTTCAGAAGTTGAGAACCAGAGAGCTGATTCTGAGCAGAAACGCCTAGCCACATTGGATATATTTGCTGGTTGCGGTGGCTTGTCTGATGGGTTGCATCAGTCTGGTGCTTCAATAACCAAGTGGGCAGTTGAGTATGAAGAGCCTGCTGGGGATGCTTTCAAACTCAACCATCCTGAGTCGTTGGTTTTTATCAATAACTGCAATGTGATCTTAAGGGCCGTAATGGAAAAATGCGGGGACACAGATGATTGTATTGCAACTTCTGAAGCTGCTGAATTGGCTGCATCACTTGATGAGAAGGTTAAAAATGATTTGCCGTTGCCGGGGCAGGTAGATTTCATCAATGGAGGACCTCCATGCCAGGGTTTCTCTGGAATGAATAGGTTCAACCAAAGCACTTGGAGTAAAGTTCAGTGTGAAATGATTTTGGCATTCTTATCCTTTGCCGACTACTTCCGGCCAAAGTATTTCCTCTTAGAGAATGTGAGGAACTTTGTGTCTTTCAATAAAGGACAGACTTTCCGTCTGACTCTGGCTTCACTTCTTGAGATGGGTTATCAGGTGAGGTTTGGTATTCTGGAAGCTGGAGCTTATGGAGTTTCCCAGTCACGAAAGCGAGCATTTATATGGGCAGCTGCCCCAGGAGAGATTCTCCCAGAATGGCCAGAGCCAATGCATGTCTTTGGCGTACCAGAGTTGAAGATCACATTATCAGGCAATTCACAATATGCTGCTGTTCGTAGTACTGCAAGTGGAGCCCCTTTCCGTGCAATAACCGTAAGAGATACAATCGGTGATCTGCCGGCCGTAGGGAATGGAGCATCCAAGGTGAACTTAGAGTACGAAAGTGATCCCGTCTCATGGTTCCAGAAGAAAATCCGAGGGGAGATGGCTGTTTTGACTGATCACATTTCAAAAGAAATGAATGAGCTGAATCTGATTCGATGCCAGAGAATTCCAAAGCGGCCAGGTGCTGATTGGCAATGCCTTCCAGATGAAAAGGTGAAGCTCTCTACTGGACAGATAGTTGACTTGATACCATGGTGCCTGCCCAACACAGCCAAGCGCCACAATCAGTGGAAGGGCCTGTTTGGAAGGTTGGATTGGGAAGGCAACTTCCCAACTTCCATTACAGATCCTCAGCCAATGGGGAAGGTGGGAATGTGCTTTCACCCTGACCAGGACAGGATTCTAACTGTTCGGGAATGCGCCCGGTCACAAGGTTTTGCGGATAGCTACCAGTTTTCTGGCACAATTCTTCACAAGCATAGGCAGATTGGAAATGCTGTTCCTCCTACTTTGGCCTATGCACTGGGGACTAAACTCAAGGAAGCAATTGACAGCAAGAGGTTGTCTTCACAAGAGTAAGAGTAGTAGTTGTTTGTTTCTATGTAATACTGATAGTTCCATTTGGTTGCCTTCTAAGGCAAAAACACAGCTCAGTTTGTTGTCTTTGATTTTCTTCTTGTATTGTGTTTGTAAACTTGTCTTGATTGAGGAACTTCAATTCAATACACAGAAGTGTCACAAGAGTTTGATACATATATATATTTGAAATTATTTTATTTTATTTAGTAAGCTTCTTCTGATTTGGCCACGTAGCTCAGTAACATAGATTGGCAGGACCAGGTATGTGGGTCCCAGGTGGACATCATATCCTGCCACATGTCCACGTGTGCTCTCTGATTAAGCTCTGTCCCAGGAGGAAGGTCAATTCTGTCATTTTGTGAAACAATCTGTAGTTTTGGCCTTTGCCATTGCAAAGAGAGTAGGTGAGTGAGTAAGTGAAAGCGAAGTCAAGGGTCAGGGCGTCAAACATATTTTCCTTCTTAGAGCATCTCCAAGGGAGATGTCAATACCAAACATCAAATTTAAATTTGACTGATGTAATTGACATCTTACACTTTAAACTCCACCCGATATGTCAAATTAAATTATTAGTTTATTATATTTTAGTGTTGATTTATTTTTAATTAAAAGAAAAGAAAAGAAAAATAATAAAATATTCATTTTGACATCTTGCTTTGGGATGTCAAAAATAACATCTCAACCTCCAACCTTCATTCCACATCATCTTTGACATATCTCGGTTGGAGTGATGTAATATGTTATTTCTAAAGCTACATATCTATAAGCACTTTCGACGTCGGTTGGAGATCTTTCTTGGAAATTAGCAATTAATGGTTCGGGTCACCTAATCAGCCTCCACGTGTCACCGTCCTTTGATCCGAACCAACATTTTATTTTGTCCTTGAGAAACCGCTAATCTTGTCCCATTCCTCTTCCAACATAAAAATTGAAAAACTGCGATCAACGGCTCATTTCAAAGTTTTCACTTCACTCTCTTCTCCTCTTCTTCTCTCTCTGGTCTCTGTCGTCGGTTATTTCAAAGCAGAGAACTTTGGCTTTCTCAGGTCGTCGTAGTCTTCATCTCAGGAGTTGGGTTTTTTTGGTGGTCTCTAATATTCTGTAAACATCAGAGCATAGACCAGATCTTCTTCTTCATCACCATCATCCATGTTTGTCAGAAAGCTTGTGGAGAAGGCTTCCAAAAAGGCAAGTGATGTTCTTTTCCTCTTAACTTTCAATGAATTTTCAACCCATCAATCAATCTCTCTGTTTCTTTAAGAACATGGTTCAATTTCAATTCAATGAGATCAGTCTATGCTTTTGAATTTGATCCACTGTTCTTCTCCTCCTCCTCCTCCTCCCTCTTGTTCTTCTTGTTCTTGTGAAAAAAAAACACAGAAGGGTACTCAAGAGCTAGAATTAATAACGAATTAAATCTGTAATTAAGATATTAATTGTCAGGGGATCTGCAAATAAAGTTGTTTGCTATCATATATGTTGTATCCTTTAGCCGTTTGATCCACGTTGCTTCCAAATTTTTTATTCATTTAGTACTTAAGATATGTATGTTATTATGTATGTCAGGTTAATAATTATGAACAAATAAAGAACTGCCATATACTTATTTTGTTGATTATTTTGATGACAACAGTAATAAAAAGGGGATGAAAAATAAATAAAATATTATTTGGTTGCGTTACGAACATGAAACTAGGGGATTGGGTTTTTGTTTGCATTTGCTTGATATGGACAATGCTTAATCACATAAGGAATGTGACATGATGGTATAGGTGTCCGTTTGGTAGATGAGAATGTTACTGAATTTTAAGTTGTATTTGTTTAATATAGTGATGCGTTACTTCATTCGTTTAATATGAGAAAAACTTCCATATCTCGGTGGTATTGGATTACTCTTTTTATTTCGAGAGGCAATAAAAGAGGGACAATGCCAACGGGGTATGAGCCTAGTGAAAATGACATTAATTTGTAGACCATATGTATTAGATTCGAGCTCCATAACACTTTGGTAATATTTGTGTGTGAGAAACTCCATCTTCTTATAATTTAGACTATCATTTGTACTAAAAAAGAAAGAAAAGAAGAAAGGGACAATGACACCGAAATATAGCAATATTTTTCTTTAACATGAGTCAATATTAAGAAAGAAACGCGTTTAATGGATGGATGGGGCCTTGAGGTGGGCGGTTGGATAGGAAACAAGCCAATGTTTTCATAAAAGAGTTTATAAGAAATTTGTAAATAGTCTTATAGTTTGAACTTTAGTATCGTCTCTTGGGTCTTGTCTTGTCTCATCCAATTTGGTATTGATTTATCTAAATTGGGTTTCCTTGTCTTCCTGTCATTCCTCCTTTCTTTTGACTCATTCTCCATCTTGCAAGGGGATGTGACCTCACAAAGCTTAGCTTTAAATTGGTTTTAACTAAATGTATGTCTCAAGTTTTATTAGACCTCCTTTTAAACTTTATTAAAGGGATTAACACCCCCAACTCCATATAAATAGCTGCCACGTACACCCATCGAAGAAAGAAAACCCATCTTAACCTTAAAAGACCCTGTTAACATATTCTCCGTATAACAGTTCTTGAAAAAGCATATATTAGGTGCTTTTCTAGAAAACATTTCTATAACGAGTTTTTAATTCGATGCCGAACATGCCCTAAATTTGTGTTATAATGTATTTGGTGCATGCCATTGAAAATGTGAAAGATCGCTGACGCACTCCCATCTTCCATGAATGAATACTATTAGCAACCAAAAGCATCAATCTTATTGTATAATTTGGATCTTATATTGGATCAATTTTCCAGAAAACGAATTAAGGAAATATAATGGATTTATAGTCAACTCACGGCAAACAAAAGAAAAGTTAATATTTGTAAAGACAATAAAGAGTGAAAGCTATCCATGTGATGGGCGGTGGATCAAATGTTTGTTTATCTACAATCAGATTTTGTGGGCCCATTGTAAAATCTCAACATGAACTTACGTGTCATGTGATGGGCTCGTACGTGTCATGTGATATGCAATTTAGAATTTACATAATGTAGTTGTAAACTCTTTTTTATTTTATTTTAAATAATTATTATTGGGTTTTAATTTTTTTAGAATTTACATAATTTTTGTCAATTTAATTTGTAGCCTGGTGGAAATTCTGATGGTCTCAAAGGCAGTGATATAGACCCACGTCTATTATTTCATTATGGGATCCCATCAGGGTGTAACATGTTGGCTTATGATCCCATTCAAAAAATATTTGCAGTTTCGTCCAAGTGAGTTCTCATAATTTATTTCTTGCACCAAAATAGCCTCATTGGTTTTCATGTTATGTCCAATTTTTATTGTTCATTTTTATCTTTGCCACTCTCAGGGATGGCAGAATTAAATTATTTGGCAAAGATAACACTCAAGCTCTGCTTGAGTCTGTCAATGCAGTACCAAGCAAGTTTTTACAGGTTCTGTATTAAAATATCATGTATACTTTCTTCAATTTCCAGCTGTTTTTGTTTGTGTGTGGTAATTTTCATTTAATAATATTTGGTGATATTTGTGTTCAGTTTGTGGAGAACCAAGGCATACTTGTAAATGTGAATTCCAAGAACCATATTGAGGCAAGTTTGATCCACTATGCTTATAATCTCTGAGATTTTCCCAATGTTTGATGAGTGCATGGCTTAGTTTTTAACAAACGGAATGTTGTTGTCCTTAGATTTGGGATATAGAAAAGAACCTGTTGGCTGATGTGCATGCTTTTGAAGAAGATATTACTTCTTTCACTGTCATGCAAAATAGTCTCTACATGTAAGTTTGTTTCAGCTTCCAATTTGGGGGATTAAGTAGATGAATCGAAATGCGGTTTGTTCATTTCAAGTAAGTTTATGTATTGGCCAAATGTATGATGGCAGGTATGTTGGAGATTCTGCTGGTAATGTTAGAGTTTTGAAGCTTGAGCAAGAACATATAGTACAAATGAAGTACACTATACCTTATTCGGCTTCTCATGGTTAGATGCATTCCTCTTCACCTTTTATACTCAGAGGATAGATTATGCTCTCACCATTTCCTTTGAAATGTTGGGGGTTTATAAGCATTTTCTTTACTTTCCAACTTGATTTTATCATCTGATCAGGGAACCCAACTGAAGTACCTGGTGATACTTCTGTGGTACATGTACTGCCTCAACCAACAGCTGAAAGTAAGAGGTAGTCTCACCAAAATTTACTGCCTCTCTCTCTCTCTCTCTCTCTGCCTTCCTCAATGCAACCTCTCAGTTTACCAATTCTTAAGTCATATGTTTCAATGCAGAGTTCTTATAATTTTTAGAGATGGTATCATATCCTTATGGGATATTCGAGAAAGCAAAACCGTATTCACAGCAGGTGGAAATGCATTGCAATCACTTCATCATGAAGGGAAAAAAGTGACTTCTGCATGCTGGGCATGCCCCTTTGGGAGTAAAGTTGCTGTTGGGTACAGCAATGGAGATATTTTCATCTGGAGTGTTCCAACAAGAACTGAATTACCATCAGAGCCTAGTACGCATAGTACTCCGATCTTTAAACTGAATGTTGGTTATAAGTTGGACAAAATTCCTATAGCATCATTGAGATGGGCTTATGCAGATGGAAAGGCAAGTAGACTTTATGTTATGGGGGTATCTGACACCATCTCTTCAAACTTGTTGCAGGTACATATCATTATTAACATGTGCCATTGAAGCATTTCTCATTTTGTTTATTGGTTCTTAATCACAATCCCAACCGAGAGCAACTGTGAAAATTTGGTTTTGATGAGGCAGGTAATCTTGTTGAATGAACATACAGAAGGTCGCACTATTAAATTAGGGCTTCAGTTGCCTGAGCCTTGTATCGACATGGAGATCGTTTCAAGCTTTAGTGAGCAAAGCAAACATAAACAAGATTGCTTTCTTTTGCTTGGTAATTCAGGAAATCTTTATGCCTATGATGATTGTTCGATCGAAAAGTATCTTCTACAAAGCCAATCGAAGTCTTCACCATCATTGCCAAAGGAGGTCATGGTGAAGATACCGTTTGTTGATTCAAACATTACAGTGGCAAAATTTATCACAGATAATACCAAAATGTTAAGTTTTGCAGATGAGGTAATATGACCGTTGAATATTACATACAAAAGCTACATCTTTTCATTTAAGATTTTATTATTAGTTTTTACAGTCAGTGATGTGGTACTCTTGACTACATAGGACTACCTTCTCCTGGCAAAAAGCATTCAATCTCCTTTTTCTTTTGAGACAAAACCAAAAGACGGAACTCAGTCAAATGCAGCCCGCTTTACTGGATTTTCGAAAGTTAAAAATTTGTACATAACTGGACACAGTGATGGAGCCCTGAACTTTTGGGATTTGTCATGTCTACATTTAGTACCAATACTATCATTAAAGCAACAGGTAAACATTTCATACGATATCATTAAAGCATTTTGAGCTTATTTGCAGATTAGTGGAGAATAATAGATAATTCTTTACTATTGTGCTTATTTACTCTCCTCCACACACCCCCCTAAACAAAATGCAGAGTGAGGATGATCTTTCTTTAAGTGGTATACCAGTCACAGCGTTGTTTTTTGATGCGAACTCTCCGCTTCTTGTTTCTGGAGATCAGAGTGGAATGGTAAGTTCAATTGGGTGAATTATGATCAATTTAATTGCTTTCAGGAAAATATGTGGTGTATTTAATATATATGTGATTTACAGGTTCGAATCTTTAGATTGAAACCTGAACCATATGCCAATGTGAGCAGTTTCTTGTCTCTTCAAGGTATGATTAAGCACATGATTCAACTATCAGGCCATTGCCGTATAACTAGCAATATGCTTCACGTTAATGAAGTACATTACGAAGGGCCTTATGAATTTCACATACTTATGGCAGGAAGTACGAAAAAAGGAAACGATCACATCATTCAAAGTGTTAAACTATTGAAGGTTAATGGTTCTGTACTTTCTGTGAACATAAACCACAGCACAGGACATCTTGCTGTTGGGTCTAGTCAAGGATATGTAAGCTTACTTACTATCTAATAACTACTTTTTGATCTTCTCTCTTTGCCCTTATTCATTCTAGATTTCTTCTCCTCTTTCCATTCTATTCTTACACTTGAGCTTGTTTTCATCACAGGTTTCAGTTCTTGATATAGAAGGGCCAACTGTATTATACCAAAAACATATTGCAAGTGAAATCTCCACTGGCATCGTCTCTCTGCATTTCCATACCTGCAGTTTTCATGGTTTTGACAAGAATGTCTTAGCAGTTGCAACAGAGGATTCATCTGTTTTGGCTCTTGATAGTGATAATGGAAACACATTGAGTACTAGTTTGGTTCATCCCAAAAAACCCACTCGAGCACTTTTCATGCAGATCTTGGGTAAGCTCTGGTCTCTTCAGGTTCCCACTTTTTTTTTTTGGTTGAAATGTTCCCATATACTGCTCTATTTTAAGGATCAAATTATGTGATTTGTGTGTTTATTTTCTTTAAAAATGTTACACAGATGGGCAGGATGTTAAAAGATTAAACTTATTAAATGGTCTTGACTTGAGCAAAGGGAGCCCTGTTGAGGACGGCGTGCCAAAGCAGTCTTTACTCCTGCTATGTTCTGAAAAAGCTGCATACGTATATTCTTTCACTCATGTCATGCAGGTAAATAGTGTTTCATCTTGTGTACGAATTGAATTCAAAAGATTTTTTATCTGATTCTATAGTTTTGTTGTTCTTTCTTTTATCTCAGGGAGTTAAGAAGGTAATCCACAAGAAGAAATTCCAAGCATCTTGTTGCTGGGCTTCGACATTCTACACCTCCTCTGATGTTGGCCTCATACTCCTTTTCACAAGTGGAAAAGTTGAGATAAGGTCGTGACTTCTCATAGTCTATTTTTCAATCATCTTGTAGCTCCAAATTGTCATCATTTGGGGTAACGGGAAAAATTAGGAATGCATTGAATGTGATCTCAAACCAGAATTTTCAGATGTTCTAATTGGTCGTGTGTGTCACATATTTAAATTTCTGAGTGTTAAGTGATATTATGCAGCATGTAAGCCTAAAAAGCTGTTTATGTAATGCTAGGTCCTTGCCGGAGTTATCCTTAATAAAGGAGACGTCAATAAGGGGCTTCACATACTCCACTCCAAAACCAAACTCATTTTCTGATAGTTCAATATGCTCTTCGTGTGAAGGAGAACTTGTTATGGTAAGTGTAATTCAAGCTTTTCATATCAGTCGCATAAGGTATGATCTTGAGAAAATCCTCATCATTTGCTCTACTTCATCCTTGCACAGGTGAACGGTAATCAGGAAATATTTTTCTTCTCTCTTTCACTCCACAAGAAAAGCTTCAGGTATACATATCCTTGAAAGTTTCTTTGTACGTTTATTTCTGTCATAATTTCTATTATAATGGAAATTCTTCTAGGTCATAATATCTTGTGTTTTTCTTTCCTCATACAAGGCTTTTAGACTCTTTCAACTTGACTTACCAGAAAGATTTGATAGTTCCACAAGAAGATCCCATTCCAGGACGCTCCATACAAAAGGAAAAGAAAAAGGTAGATGGGGAAATGATACTTTACCAACTCTGCCTACAACCTATTTCTTGTGGAATGAAAGGTTTCAAAAATGTTATTTTTTTGCTAGGGTATATTCAGCTCTGTCATTAAAGATATTGTGGGAAGCAAAGCGAAGAATGTCCCTGAGATTGAAACTGAAGATACTAAAGAAAGTTTCGAAGAACTTTCGACGATCTTTTCAACTGCTAACTTTACATTAGATGCTAAGAATACAGATGAGCAGGCCAGGGATGAAGATGAGCTAGACCTAGGTATGCATATAAATTGACTGATATCATATAACATCCTAAGTGATCATTAAACATTTCGAGAAAGTTATTCATATATCATTTCAATCTGCATGGAGTTTTGAGATGAGCCATTTTGTATGAAATTTTTTGCTTAAAGATGACATTGACATCGACATGGACATGGACATTCCTGGAGAAAAACCAAAAGAGCAGAATATGTTGGCAGCTCTTAACAAGGAAAAATTGGCAAGCAAATTTATGGCCTTTAAAGGTCCGTACAACACTTACATGGCATGAATTTATCAATCAGGTCTGCCAGGGCAGTGTCTTACCTGATAAAACTTTCCAATCTACAGGTAAAGTTCTGAAACAAATGAAGTCCAAGACTGAGAAAAACTCCACCAAAGAAGAGCAACAAGATGAGAAGGTTGGTCAAGTTGACCAAATTAAGAGGAGATATGGATTCTCGTCAAGTGTAAGCACACATCCTTCTTTAACTTTCAGAAGATGAACAACTTATTTACTTAGATATTAAACCTTTTTAAAATGCTGTCAACAACATCATTTCATGTGCCTCTGGCTGCAGGAAGCAAATATTGCTAAAATGGCAGAAAGCAAGCTGCAGGAGAACATGAAAAAATTGCAGGTATACCTTTTTAGCATCCCAGATAAATAAGTTGTAGGAATTTAGCAGTGATGAAATGGTACCCTTTTATTCCTAGATTATTTTTTTCAAGTGCCAGAATGAAATTGCTTTATGTTAAATTAAACAAACCATATTTTTTGTTGAAATGAGCAGGGTATCAACCTGAGGACTACAGAGATGCAAGACACAGCTAAATCATTCTCATCCTTGGCAAAAGAAGTGCTGCGAACTGAACAGAATAGGCGAGGCTCATGACCCTATTGAGCTTATTGTCTTCAGCAATCAAATTAAAATTATATCTTCGTATTAATTTTATTTTTTTTGGCTTTAACATCAATCTTGTTTGTTTTTGACACAGTTTTCTTTAATTCTTTTGCATGTATTGAATGTATAAAAAGAACAAACTTTTGCATATAAAGCGAAGTTACATGATTGAAATTGTTTGTCCTCTCCTTTGTCTATTGAGAATTAACCTAACATCTCTCTCTCTCTCTCTCTCTCTCTCTCTCTCTCTCCAGGTTACAAGCAAACTAAAATAAGATAATGCTGAAATTGAGAAAGAAGAAATACACTTTTAGTTTTTATATTTTGTTAAAGCCTATTGAGTACATCAAAGCTCCTTCAAGTCCTAACTTTTGAGTATGGAGCAGCTGATAAAATATTGTTCACAACAAGGACCACATTGATTGTCCAACATCTATTGTTTACTCAATAAGTCTACCAGTTGGAAGTAAATCTCTTCTTTAACAGCATCCCGGTTACTCGGGCTCAGTGTGAAAATCGTTGCACCCGGATGATTCTTTAACCGTGCAACTGCAGAAGATCAGATACCCTAGTCATATACAGATTCAGCTCAAAAAGCAGGATGGCAGAATGCTAACACCAACTCAATATTTATTCAGTCACAACTCCAACTCCATAGAACAAGCAAAAATAACAAAAACACACCAACCAAAAAACTCTACCCAAAATTTACTTTAAGAAATATTTGAATTGTGATTAGAAATCTGTGAAGAAAGTAATCAAACTTAGAGAAAATGTATGACAGCTGACAAAGCAAGTAATCAAAACATCATAGTGAGAAAGAATGAGGAAAATGTACCTCCGGGTATATCACGTCCAAATTTGGGAATTGGGACTGAGGCCAAAAGTGGGATATTGGATTCCAGAACCTTCAAAACAGCAGGGAAGAAAGATGAACTGTACAACTCCATCTTCCCAACTTCATCAATGATGAATAGATCAGTATCTTCTTTCACCTGATAAGAAATCGGGAAAAGGATGCAAATTACTCAAATTCCATAGTCTAACCCTGAAAGAATATAACAAAATCCCCAACCAAAAAGGCCAAAACTTTGACTAAATTGTGTAGATGGGGTGGTATGAGTTGAACAGTAAGCAGTGGAAAAACCACCCCACCTGTAGTTCAGGCAGTGCCAGTGACTCAAATGAAGCAACATTTACTTTGTACTTCCCCACATTGGGCCACCTGAAAGACTCTGGGCTGACATTAAAAAAAAACACATACTTTAGGCTTTACTTGTTATATAGCTGGTGGAATAGGATGCAAGTGAAATGAATGATTAATCTGACAAAGCATTCTACCAATGGATTAAGGAGTTTGAGGAACTGCCTAAGCAATGCAACAAAGAACAGAAGAGTCACTGAGACTGGATGAAAAGAGGAAAAGGAGGCAACAAGACCTGGAAATGGTGGAGGCCAGAGGAGCTGTGCGGCCGTCTAATGTGATCACTTGGAACCCAACTCTGTCACTTCCTTGTCTAACTTCACCTACAAAATTTACAAGTACAAATTCGAAAACAATTACATCAATCTATTATATAAGAAAACATAACCCAACCAAATAAATTTTATTTGAAAACTTACTTGTGTAGAAACCCTGAATTTTTAAGTTGGGATTTGAGGCCTTTAGGGTCTCAAACACTCTCATAATTAGAGTGCTTTTTCCCACACCCTGTGCATCAGCATGAAGAAGAAAGCAGACTGAGAGAAAACATTGAACAAAAAGCAATACGAATTCTGAAATGAAGAATGGCTGGAAATTCATATTGAAAATGTAGAGAGATAGAATCGAAACTAACAGGAGGTCCCGTCACCAGCAAGCATTTTCCGGAAACTGCCATCTCTCTCTCTCTCTACCACTCTCGCTTTTACCCAACACGACAAACTGTAAACGACACACGTAGTCGAAAATATACAGAGCTAAGCTAATTCATTATGAGAATGACAGGTCGTAATGAAAGATAGACTACGCGGTTGATTTCTTTACTGCTTGGGCTGGGTAAGTAGGAGACTTGGAAAGTCACTTGGTTGCCCATTATTATATTTGTTAATTATAAATAATTAAGTTGCTTTGCACTAAAGAAATAGAAAACATAAGAGCATCTCCAAGAGTAGAAAATAAAACTCTTCAAGAGCATCTCACATGTAGCGATTTGAAAAGCTTTATTTCTTTCTTGAATAATTTTTCTTTCCAACAGATTTCTTCAATTCAATTAATGCAATATCATGGAAAAGAATGAAAAATATGAAAACATGTGAAAAATGGTATGTATTTATTATATGAAAAGAAAAATGCATGTTTTTAACATTTTCAAGGTAGGTTTTGTTTTTCCAATGTAAAATTAAATATTTGAAGAGCAAAGTCAACTTACCAAATTCACGAAGAGAGAGAAATAGGTTGCACTTTGATGAGGTTGAAGAGATACTGTTGGAGAGAGTTTTTACGATGCGCTCACCTATTTTAAATTCCAAAGTATTGAAGAGCATGTTGGAGATCTTCTAACATTAAAACACTGGAAAAGAATCCGGATTAAAACATTCAATTTTTAAGTGCTTTGATTTGATATAAAGGCTCAAGATCCATTAATTATTTCAGGATAAAGAAATTAAATTCTTAAGTATTTCAAAAGCATCTTGATTCTTGAAGCCTTAATTATTATTATATTTTCATGTCGGTTACAGATGGAATCGTGATTTTTACCCTCTTTTTTATGATTTAAATAAAAGTCAAAGCGCAATGAAGCCATTTGCCATATTACACTCGACATGGATGAAAAACCATGTCGTCTTCTATTTAGCTAAACAAAGGCTTCATGTTTATACTTTCAATATATCCAGCATGTATCAATTCGGAAACTACATTATATTTTGCGCACCATTTCGAAATTGGACGAAATCACTAAAACATCGCGGAGAGATCCTCAATATAAGTCAAATTTTACGGCTCAAATACAAGTACGAAAGCTATATTCAGCCAAAAAGCTAGAAACCCTCTATGAAATCTACTGCAAAGTCTCTCCTAGAAATAGCAAGCTACGTAACATCTAAAATGCACCACAAATTGCAGATTCAACTCACCCACATTGTAGCAGTTTATATCCAAAACTTGTTTGCAATTTCCAACCCCCAATTGCAGTAAAAATACCAAAATACCGAAGACACTGAACAACCCCCTAAGCATGAAGAGTTGACAATCCTGGTAAATGGTTAAACTACACTGACAGAGAATCTATCAACCAATTGTTCCAACATGCACAAGGCAAGTCAAACACTAGCCGCATTGTAAAGTCAAACCTTTATTATGATCACATCACATAAAACAAGATGCAACAATGAGTCATGGGTAAGAGAAGACCAAGCAATATTTGATCCAACCAAGGGAACCATTCAAATGCAGAAAGCATACTCAATGAAAGGCACCATATGATAAAAAACAAACTGAAAATAATTGAACATAAGAAGATCATTAAGTACAGAACGATATGGGAATCAGTCAGGAAGAAGAATCCCTGAAACTTAATCCCTTTTAGGGTCTTTTTGTTTTTCCTAATCTAAATCCTAAAACAAGGTAGAGAGCTATTTATCCATGAGAGACAAAGAGCTGCGAAAATCAGAAATGTAGGTCAATCAACATCTTCTAAGCAATCCTACACAATATTGCTTCTTCTCCTCCACACTTCCTGTTACCCCTTCAATCTACTCATCATCATCTTCCTCCTATAACACAACGCAATCATATAATTAACTCACATAATCACAATTAAGAAACAAAGAATATTTAATTAACTTAATTAGAAAAGTCACAACTGACCTCTCCGCTCTCGTCCTCGTCTTCATCATCATCATTCACTTCAGACTTGGACTTGTCAGACTCTTCCTCATCAGCTCCATTAGTGCCCTCAGCCTATTTCACCCAAATTAAGCCACAATTATTCTCACAAAATCCTCAACATAATTGAACCATAGAATCGAAACCACAAGAACTGTAAAACAAGCACTCACTAATCTCTTGTTGTAGGCCTGAATGGTCTTGTTGTATTCAACCTTCCTCTTCTCTGCCTTGGCTACATAGGGAGCCTTTTCCTGTAAAATCAATTTGTACACAAACGAAAACGATCAATAAACTTCAACAAAATAAACAAAAGACTATGCAATTAACAAATCAATGACCATAAGCTTGTAACCAAACACTCACAGCTTCTGACAACGACTTCCATTTATCACCTCCAGCTTTACCGACCTGTTTGATTTCAATACAAAATCAAAATTAATTCATGTAAAATTATATTCTTATCAATTTAAGACAAAATCATGGTGAGGCGAAAAGTATATGAGTAGATCTGAGAAGTTGAGATGAACTTACAGCGGCAACCGATTTGTTGTTTGGATGCTCCTTCTTGTACTTCTCTCTGAAGTCCTCCCTATATATAACACAAATAAAAGTGAAAAAAAATTAAGAACAAGTAAAACGAAGAAAAAGTCAGATCTCAAACTTAAGCCAGGAGAGAGAAAGAGAGTTGACCGTACATGAAAACGAAGAAGGCACTAGCAGGCCTCTTAGGCTTGTTTGGATCCTTTCCAGCTTTCTTCGCTGGCTTCTTGCTTGCCCCAGCACTCTTACTCTTCAACCTGAAAATTTCAATCACAAGCAAAATTTCAAAATCCATAAGCACAACAGAAATCAAAGTAGCCAAACAGTCACAGATCTCCGATCTAATCGATACAATCGTAGCGTATACACAACGAGATGAGCAGAAACTCACTTCGTATCGGTTCGTTTGGGAGCAGCTGCTCTGGCTTTACCCATGGAGAACGAACCTGCAGAGAAAAAGCCGAAACTCAGTGAGAATAGTTCCGGAACGGTGAAAAACGAAGCGACTCGGACCGAGTCAGTGCCGCAAGGGGACCGAGTTTACCTTTGGTGGAAGGCTAGGGTTTTGGAAGATAAGACGAAGACGCAGAGACAGAGAGAATACGCTTTGTTTGGTGCGGTGCGTGTGTGAAATTTGTGAGAGGAGTGAGAGGGATAAGAAGAGGGGCCTCGTGAAGCCTAAAAATTAAGAAGGGGCAAAATTGAATTTCGACTAACGAAAAAAAATTGAAGTTTGGGTTTAGGCGGGATTTCAAAAATGTTTTGCCGCGTCAGCTATCCGTGCGCCCTCTCTCCATTTGCTGTTGGCCTTTCGCTTTGTGTTTCCTTGTGTGTTTCTTCGCAAGCTTGGAGGACACGTGGACGTTCGGGCGCATGTGGCAGTAATGGCACGTGCGGGGTTATTTGTGAAATGACGAATTTGGGGTTTGATATTTTGGCCCTTGAGGACTTGTGGTCTGGTGGTTGAGACTGATCGAATCGCTAGAATAAAACGTGTAGTACGCAACAGCTGTATTGGTGCGGGATATTATTGTGTTGGGGGCAAATAGGTAAAACTGTATGCCTGATATTTCAACTCTTTAGATATTTCTGATTGGATTTGACCAAAAAGAAAAGTTGAGATATTTCAAAATGGGGCTGTTGAGAAATGGACCCTGGTCAAACAAGGGCCACCCAATCGCGGGAGCTGTGGACTTGGGCTTTGAATCCGATCGAGTTGCAGAGAAGCAACTGAAGTAAAACCCAGAGCAAGAGATAATAAAAATCTAAATTGGCTTTAGAAGCCGTTGGTAAATACCAAGCAAGGAGACATGGTAGAGGAAGTACAAACCCTACAGCATCACTCAAACTCTTATCTATCAGATTCTCCACAATAATTTCTAGTACCACTTTAAAGCAAGTTCTCTGGTAAATTACTGTATCTCTAAATTTGGTGCCTTAATTGAATTCATTATCTATATATCCATCGATAAAAGATAAACATCTATTTCGATCGACAGAGGAGAAACAAAACTTGTGACCTGCTCTGGTCACTCACAAAATTTGTGACCTCTTTCAATGTAAAACAAACAAACACATAACGTAATTCACCGGCGAACGCAGGGTCACCAATGTCTCCCAACTCGTAGCAGCTTCCTTATCCCCTACTACCACAACTCGGATAAAATACAGACGAAGTGAGGGAAGAAACTAGAAGAACGATTGTGCCAAACTTCTTACCTCTCTACTCTCATGTAACTTATTAAAAGAGGAGAGTTCAACGGGACAATACAACAGGGCCAAGTCTTTCTCATCAAAATGGGTATCATTTGTAATGTTGCACAGTTGACAATCAAGTTATGCAAAATACTGACAGGATGGTCCAACAGAAACTAAAATGAATCCTACCGGTTCCAAGATGAATAAGTCAAAAGAGACGATAGATCCAAGTCAAGCCATCATCATCATCGCATAAAACAAGATAGAGCAACGAAGAGAATGATACAAAATCCAAAGCTCAAAAGAAGACAAAATTCCCACTCCCAAGTCATTGGAAGGCAAGATATGTTTGTCAACTCTATCAACCACAATGAATACTAGACAAGCATGGGGCTCGGCCACCACCAAACCAAAATATGCAAAAAGCAATTCAAAGGCGGCGCATTATAACGCAAAATAGAAAGCATTTGGACATAAAAAGGATCATTAGTTAAGTACAGATGATATGGGAAATCAGGTTTACAAGACCCCCTGAAACTTAATCCCTTGGTTTTTTTTTTCTTTTCTCTTTTTCCTTCCCTATCCTAAAAATGTAGCTATTTTATCATGAGACACAGAGCTAAAATTCAGAAAATGCAGGTCATTCAATATCTTCTAAGCAATCCTACACCAATTGCTTCTCCTTCCAGCGTTCCTTCTCTACTCGTCATCATCTTCGTCCTAAGATAAACCCAAACAGAAAAAATTAATCCCACCAATCAAAAAATTAATCAAATATCAAAATGAACAGAGAAAGCTTGATTATCAGAATAATGAGAGGGAGGGCAAACCTCTGCACTCTCATCATCTTCTTCTTCTTCATTATTCACCTCGGACTTGGACTTATCAGATTCTTCCTCCTCTGCTCCATTGCCTCCCTCAGCCTTTTTCAAATGAAGCAACAAATCTCAACACATTGCTCAAATCATAAAAACTCAATTGCAAGATATTGAAGAGAGGAGCACTCACAATACTCTTGTTGTAAGCCTGCATGGTCTTGTTATAGTCAGTCTTCCTCTTCTCTGCCTTGGCTACATAGGGAGCTTTCTCCTGAATAATTTTTTAAATTAAGGAGCCAATCAACAAACAGTCGCAGAATATTCAAATAATTAACAAATCAATCAGGAAAAACAAAATGATCGGCCAAAACACTCACAGCATCTGACAATGATTTCCATTTGTCACCACCAGCCTTGCCGACCTGTTCCAATAAAGTGACAGAAAAATGGATATAAATAAAAATTATATTGTCAATTTAATAGAAAAATGGGTCTGGATGAAATCAAACCCGTAAATCTAAAAGAATGAAATTCACTTACAGCAGCGACAGATTTGTTGTTAGGATGTTCCTTTTTGTACTTCTCTCTGAAATCCTCCCTATAGATAATTCAAACAAGACGAAAATTCAGAGAAATAAAATCACAAAAATGGAAGATAAACGAGACGACCGATCTAAAAACGAAAATTAGAGAGAAAAGCGTTGACCGTACATGAAAACGAAGAAGGCGCTCGCAGGTCTCTTTGGCTTGTTTGGATCCTTTCCAGCCTTCTTCGATGTCCTCTTACTCGCTCCAGCACTTTTGGTCTTTAACCTAGCAAATTCAACAAACAACAAAATTGAGCACATAAGAACAAAAATAAGAGCAAAATTGAGATCTCTGATCGAATCGCTGAAATCGCAGAATATTCACAAGAAAACGAAAATCGAAACTCACTTGGTCTCGGTTCTTTTAGGAGCAGCAGCTCTGGATTTCCCCATTTTTCAGTCGAACCTGCAAAGAAAACGGCAAAAAACGATGAGAATCGTTCGAGAACGGCGAGGGCCGAGGTGACTCGGTCCGAGTCGGTGCCGAAAGCGTACGAGTTTACCTTTGGGAAAGGTGGGCTAGGGCTTGAGAAGAAGATAAGGCGACGACGAAGAGAGAAAGGGAGGAGAATAGAGTAATGAGATATATGATGCCTTTGGCTTTGGGGGGGCTTTGCTTTGTTTGGTGCGGTGCGTGTGTAAATTTTGCCAAAGGTGTGTGAAGAGATAAGAAGGGGTAGGGGCTAGTGGCGCAAAAATAAAAATAAAAAGGCGGAAATTAAATTTCGTTTCACGGGAAAAATTGAAGTCCGGGTTTAGGCGGGATTTTGAAAAATGATTTGCCACGTCAGCGATCCTTGTGCTGTCGATCCATCGGTTGGGATTCGTTTCGCTGTGTTTCCTTGTGTTTCTTTGTGGTAATAGGAAGACACGTGGACGCTTTGGCGCATGCGTTATGGGTGGCGAGTGCGGAATTATTGATGGAAATGACAAATATAGGCTTTGATTTATATTTATATGGCGTTTTTGGAATGGTAGTTGGGTGGTGATGGAATCGCAACGCGACATTATTGTGTGAGGGGCAAATCAGTAAATTGGATTCTCGATAATTTGTCCGGCACATTTGGGCTCAATTTCAAATTGGGCGTGTTGATTGGACCCATTGGCAAATAAATATCGGCCCAATTTTCCATTGTGGCCGTTGGGCCTTGGGTCAAGAAACTAATCCAGATGAAGGAAGCGTCTTTGGGGGTGGGTGTGTGATCCTGCATGTAAGAGTATCTATACTTGCTAGGAGCATTGATAAAGGGATTGTAGAGAAAGAGTGCCCCAACAGTGTGTCCTGTGCTGACATTTCGGCTCTTGCTGCCATAGACTCCACATCCCAAGCCTAAATTCACATATGCTGAATATAAATTGTCGATGCATATTGCAGTCTGTCTGGGGGTCCAAACTGGGAAGTTCCACAATATCTAAACAAGAGCTTAGGATTAGGAATTTTCCGTAGTCATTGAATTTGTATTGATTTGCTCTACTTTTTTGGTCTATGCAAATTTAGCTTAGTGTTTGTAAACTCTCTAGTATCTTACTGAAAGAAAAATCTAGTAAGATACTGTGATGTATTATTCTGTGTTTGCCACTCAATACCCAGCTTTCTTTGAGGGATGGGTGTGTTCCCGTTATCGTTCATGTTGAACATAGTTAATATAGAAAACAGAGGCTGAAAAAGGTTTTGTATTGTATTGATATTGTTTGTATTGGTGTACATAGTTATATACATGTCTGGAGAGAACTTTACATGGAAACTAATAATGTAGAATGCATTAAAATAGCAGTACATATATGCAAATAATAATTTCAGATTTGGTAAGTAACAAACCAATTCTAATGCACAAACTCATACGACAATATCAAGTTTATTCAGTACACTTCAACGCACAGCCTTACAATCACCTTTAAACTCTCGTAATTATAAACTATAAACTTGCACCCAACTCAAAAAGAGTTGATACACACAAAAGAGAATACATAAGTTGCTCTCCCACCTTGTCGTCACCAAGTAGAAACAAAAAGCAAGAACTCCAAATCTGCAAAATGAATACACGCAAAGCAAACAAATGCAGCCACACAAATCCAGGAAAAACTACCAAGCAATACAGGCCATCCAAAAGCTAATAAAAGCCCAAGGGAGAGGGGAGAGGCATGGACGAAGGTTGGAAGGGAAGGGAGGCCACCGACTAGTCTCAATCGAGATGTGACATCTACTTTTTATTAGCAGACAAGCGGTTAAGTTTATATCGTAATATGAAATAGTTCTCCGGCTGAACTAAAAAATATCGAACATAAACTAACCAACTGATTAAATGGGCAACAAGAAATAAGCCCCAGTGAGCAAGTGAATCATCACCTAAGACTGCATATGTGCATGAAATGAATGCACCCATCATTAAAGCTACAGAGAACATGGTCACTTTTATAATCACATGCCACAAATGTTTGGACCTCACTGCATCTGGGCGTGTCAATGTGAAAAGGTGCATAAAGACAGAAAAAGTGGAAAAACCCAAGGCAAACATATCACATAAATAAAAATATCCGAAAGCCGTTTCTTTTTTAGAACTGCATAACCCGGAGTTGGTCCATTACTCGGGGCCGGGGACGGGGCCGTAACATTTTGCCTTGATACGTTACTCATGCCATTTCCCTGATCTGAGGTTTGGTAATAACCACCAGGCATGGTGATACCTGCTGCGAATGTAACAGTTGCTACGAGTGTAGCCACTATCAGATGGGATTCCCTTATATTTTTAGTCGTTTCAGTGTCTTCGCCACCTTTGTTTTCCTTTAATTTCTGGCCATCATTATCATTTTCGCTTAGAATTCGATGGCCTGATGCTGCACCATTCCTTTTCAACTCATTCGAGAGAAATATCTGCAACACAGACCAAAGAGTATAGTGGTGCAATTTTTCAGTTGTCTCCGACACAAATCATCACCTAAATAATAATTGAGGGCGAGGGATTATTAATTTAACCTAACCATAAGTACTTAAAAAGAAAAAGACTACATGATGATACTTAATTGAAAAGGAATACCCAAAAGCTACGAAGACCGAATTGGTTATTTTTCCGAAATCAAATAAAAAATTAATTTGCACTAGTATTCAAACCCTGTCAGTCTAAATTGTTGTTTCTCTTTCAATTACAAAAGTGTATTGGAATAACCTGCGGTTCCAACATATCCACAATAATACATGCAACGAGGGTAGTAAATGAATTTTATTTTCTTATGGAAATAATTTTTAAATTAGGGAATTAAGTTAAAAACTTAGTAGTAAATGATTTTATTATGGGCTTCTTAGATCTAGGTCCAAAAAGATTAGTTGTCATTAGCCTAAGTCCTCACCGTTTTGGTTTTAGATGCAAGTCCTTTGACTTTTTTTTTTTTGGTGCCAATTTTACCCTTTAAGATAAATAAGGAAACACATTGAAAATCCAAATTTAATGCATTATTTCATTGTAATTGAATTTCATAATTTAAATTTTGAATTATTTCATTGTGACTATTTACTGTATAAAATACAATTTAATCAATAAAAGTAAAAACTCACATATTACACTAATCGATGGAGCAAGCACCCACACGAAATTATATACCTATGCATCAGGTAAAAAACTTGAGAAAAACAAAATAAACAAGAGAACTATTGATGACATTTTTATGTACCTAATATATAGGTACTATGAGCTAATGTGCTTTATATTAATATATGTATATATAGGTAGAATTTTCTAATGTACCTAGTTACTAGGTAATATAAGATTATGTATCTAATTACTTGGTAAATGTGAGATTATGTACATAATTTACTAGGTAAATATAGGATTGTACCTGATTATTGGGGGAAGTATGAGATAATATATAATCTACCTGACATATAGGTATTTTGTTATTTTCAATACACCTTTTTTTTGGTTTCTTCAATTTACCTAATAAAGAGGTCGTAAACAATAAGAAATAAAGCCAACTATTTTTGGGTTAAAATAAAAGAAGGAAAAACAAAGACAACGTTAATATACAAAATCATGGACAATTAATAGAATTCATGGATGCAATTAAAAGAAGAAAAAAAGTCAACGTAATTAATATACCAAAATCATTATGGTCATAAGCACTTAATTTGTTAATTAATTATGGTCATAAACAATTCTTTCCCATAATTATCACATAAAATACATTTACCCGATTCAAGGTATAAGGGGCAACATTGGAGCAAAAATGATTTTTTTTTTAAAGATTACATCATAAAATATTAAAAAGGAATGTAATCTTATGTGGCACAAAAGTCAAAGGACTTCAGTATCAAAGTCACCAACTTCGAGGATTAAAACCAACTTCTTAATGGGAATTTGGATCTATATCAAATTTTCTATTTTATTATTTACTTTAAAATGAGGGGCCAATATATACTAGTTCAATTATCTGTTATGACAAAAACAGCAAAAGGCTCAAGGCCACTTTAGACTTGATGTGAGCTCCGTTCCTGAATCAAATAGTCTGTCATCGTGCACAATTTTCTGTTGACATGTACTGTCACACAAGCAAGTTTAATGGGATCATACCTTATATTTTGAATCATCAGCTATAACGACGTCGAGAGCGTTCATGTTTTTGTTATTGAATGCCATCTTATCAACCCTATCATCATCAATGAAAGGAATCCGGGTGTAGAGAGGAGGATTAAGTAGATGGAGGGGTGTGTTGCCGTCAACATCCTTGGCATTTAAGAGGACGTTGCTAAGCCATGTATCCGTCATAACAAAATCTATAATTCGAGATTTACGATTCTCCAAGGCATAATGAAGAGCATTTCGACGTCTTCGGTCGACCACTTCGCAACAATCAGGACAATAGGAAATAAGTTGTTTCATTACATTAACATGGCCTTTGGAGGCTGCAATGTGAAGAGCGGTCTTCTTATCAGCTTCGTCACCCATGTAGGCACTGCATTTATCAGTTTCTAGTAGTTGTCTAACAATTGAAGCACGATCATAGAATGCAGCGTAGTGAAGTGGGGTCCATCCTTTTTCGTCTGCTGCTATCGCCAATTCCTTTTTCTTCTCTAGTATTTCTTTGGTCATTTCTAAAAAGTATATATAAAAAGAATAATTAATCAATGCAAAACTAAAAACAGTGTATAATAATAATCTTATAAATATATATATGTATAAAAGAAAAAGGAGAAAGAATTAATTATGTAAGTTTATTATATTTATATATACCTACCTTCATCACCGTAAATCACTGCAGCATGCAAAGCGGTTCTACCATTGGGGCCTTGGTAAGTTGGATGCTTGCAAGTGCAAAGTATTTCAGAGAACAAAGCTTTGTATCTCCTCTCGGCAGCCAAATAAAGTGGAGTCTCCCCAGCAACATTAGGAGGGTAGGCAAAGTCAGGGTCTTCTCTGATCAGTATCTCCACCACACCAAGGTGCTTAAACCGCACTGCCTCGTGCAAGGCTGTGTCCTTCTCCTTACTAGGTGTCCTTATGAAAATCTTCCAGTAGGCTGCTTCTTCTTCCGATGATGATGATAAAGCGAAGGCGGCAGCCCCTTGCTCTAGGTCTTCACAACGACGAGCTTTTGCAGTTAGGATGAGAAGTTCAACTATTTCAGCACGCCCATGTTTGGCCGCCATGTGCAAGGCAGTCTCACCGCTCTCGTTCTGCTGCCATAGCAGTGTCGGACAGATCTGAAGGATATCCTCCACAAATCTGGTTGGCTTGATCGGCGCTTCTTCTTTAGGTTTGACGAGCTTTGGGGTGATTGCATAAGCTATATAAACATGGAGGACTGTGTTACTGGTTGGAGTCAATATTTGGTTAAGATGCTGCGGATCGTGTCCCCTGAGGACATCAATTTTGCCTTCTTTTGCAGCGTTGAAAACATCTAGATCCATGCCCATTAAAATTGGGACGTCTGTTGCAGCAGCTTCCTGGTCAACGACTTCGACCGATGCTGACGGAGTCTGATCAGTCCAAGTGGTGCGATCCATGTGGTTCTTTTTGGTTTTGCGTAAGACAAAGTACTGATCAGCTTCCACTTTTTGAGTGGATGTTGGGAAAAGTTAATGACAAGGTCAGATGAATGAATGAATGGATGAAAATTGGTTTTACTAGTTGAGATTGAATTTGAGAGAGTGAAGAAGAGTGACCAAGGAGAGGGAAAACGGGTAAACTTATATAGATGGAAAGAAAAGAGAGAACAGGAAAAAGGAAGAAGAGTAGCGGAGAGAAATAGAATATTAAAATTAAAAAAAGAGAAAAAGATCAGAATGTGTTTTCGATGCATGTCTTAGTATGTACGTAGAGCCTAAAGGTTAGAAAAAAGCTGAGAGCTTCATCATTCCTGACAAGAACAATCAACAAACAAACTTCCTTCCTTTTTTTTTTCCCTTTTTTAATTTCATTATGTTTTGCAGACTAAAGCGACGCAATGCTCGTACGAAAAGAGAGAAGAGGAAGAAGAATAGTGGCGGGGAGAGAATAAAAAGAAAAGGGCCATATAATGATAGGCCCTTGCAAATTAAAAACCCTAGACATTAACCCGCCTAAATTAAAACTTCTAAACAAAACCCAATTTTGAAATTGGATAGTATGTAGGACAAACTATGTCCATGTAATTTAATTTAATTACAAATTATGCCATTGAATCCTCTCTTTAATGGGCAACTGTTTTCCCCCTCATAATTTCTTTAATTGAATCCTCTCTTTAATAGGCAACCGTTTTTCCCCTCATAATTTCTTTAATTGAATCCTCTCTTTAATGGGCAACTGTTTTTTTCCCCTCATAATTTCTTTAATTGAATCCTCTCTTTAATGGGCAACCATTTTTTCCCCCTCATTACCTATCTTTTAATATTGACATTGACAAATTTTTACCTAATATACTCCGTATAATATTGTGTATATATATATATATATTATATGCTAAGTAGGTACGTAGATGCCCTACAAATTTTTTAATATAGAGAAACATATATACTAGGGTGGTGATCTGCACGTATTGGCTTAGTTGTTTTCCTCTTTGTAATATATAATGTACCTATAAATATACTCCTATCAAGAAAAATAATTTTCCTTTTGCTCATTGTGTACGGGATAGGTAATAGGTACATTACCTATCCCATTGTTTTCCTCTTTGTAATACGTTATTTACAAAAATAAAAAAGTAAGTTATATATATAACATAGGTACACTATTTATAAAATTATAAAGAGGTACATTATTTATAAAATAAAAAAGGTACATTACTTATTTACAAAAAAAAATAGGTACATTATTTATAAAGAAAAAGGAAAATTACTTATTTACAAAAAATATATATATATAGGTACATTATTTATAAACAAAATAGGTAAATCATTTATTTAAAAAATAGGCACATTTTTTTAATAAAAAATAAGTACATTATTTATTGAAAAGATAGGTACATGTTTTAAGTAATATAGACATTATACATATATATTATAATAATATGTACCTAATAGTCAAGTTACTTCATAGGCACACATACCAAATGTATATAAGATATATCACAAATCTACAACATAAGGAAAGTTGACTCGATCAAAAAACAAAACGAAGGAAAGTTGACAGAAACTATAAACCCTGACGCTTAGCACTTCTAATCCTGCGTTGAATAGATAAAGGGTTTATTAGGGTATTTTGGAATCTAAAAATATAATAAATCCTATCTTAAGCTTGATTAGGTAACTAGCTGACTTGGATCCTAATCATCGGGTTTTACATATAAAAATTGGATTTTATTTATAGAAAAATAAGATGATGGGTTGTAGGTATGATAAAAATAGTTTGAAGGGGAAAAACCAAATTTACGAAAAAGAAAAAGAAAAAGAGAAGCTAATTAGTACGTAGAGGTTAGAAAAAGAGTGAAGGGAGCCAAAGCTGAGAGCTAATACTGTCCATCATTCGTGACAAGAAGAACAATCGACAAACTAACTTCCTTTTCTTTTTCCTTTTTAATTTCATTATGTTTTGCAGGCTGAAGTGACACAACGCTGGTAGGAAAAGAGAGAAGAGGAAGAAGAAAAGTGGCGGAGAGAGAATAAAAAAAGAAAGAAAAAAAGAGAAAGCCATGTGTCTTAATGAGTACGTAGAGGTTAGAAAAAGAGTGAAGGGAGCCTGCGCTTAGGGCTAAAGCTGAGGGCTAATCCAATCCAATATCAATTGGATCAGATCATATTAGATTTAAACATTGATCTAATATGACTGGATCATATTGAAAATATCACAATCCAATTTATATTGAATCGGATGGACTAAATTATATTGGTTTCGAATTGACGTACAACCAAATTGGACTAAATTGTGTTAGGATATTCTCTTAAGTTGAAAGTTTCATTTCTTAAGTACCCAATTAAAACCTTTATTAGGTCTTTATTTGTATCAGAGTATGGATTCAAATAATTGATTATCTGTGTGACTATATTCTAAGAGCATCACCAATGGGAGGTGTATAAGGAGGTGTATATCACATTTACACCCTCTTTGGCGAAAATACTACAATGGGAGTGTGTATATGGGTGTAAATATAGAGGAAGGGGCTGAGATGTAAAAAAGATGGAGCTTTACATCCGTTTTTACATCTTCAAAATGGGTCCCACATGAGAGAAAAGTAGGAGAGAAAAGAAAAGTATGATAGAAAATAACTTTTCTTGTTGGTGGGCCTTTGTATGTGGAAGTGATGTCTTGTGTTGGATTTGTCGAATATGGATATACATCTTTGAATTTACATCTTCTCATCGGATAAAAATCACATTTACGGGAGTGTAAGCGGGATGTAAAAGTGAACTTTTTTCAAAATACACCCTCCACTGGTGATGCTCTAATGGAGCCGTAAAGGTTTTATGAATGATACTACCGTCTTTTTTGGGTAAAAATGATACTACCGTTTGGTAACAAAAGAAAAACACAAATATCGTATGTTAAATATCAAATTTGGACCAAAGTTCAAGTTGGGTTTGTTGAATTGGACCCTTGTGCAAACAAATATCAGCCCAATTTACCAAAGTCCCCATTTGTACTTGGGTATAGTCTAGCAACTGATCCCGATGACATCATCAAATATTAAGAGTCATTCTTTTTCTATAGTGAGGTTCTATTTAAGATCTCTAGATTAGATATATCTCTTAATGGTTTGATCAGACTAACTAATTTGATCCAACGGCTAACCAATTTGATTCAGTAATTTAAGAAATATAGCCTCATCTAAGATAAAGACCTCATTATAGAATTCTTGAAAAGGTGCTGTTAAACGAACCCTAAAATTAACTGACTATACCCTACTACTAAACTATTTATTGAATTACTAATTTACTCTAATATAAAATGACAAAAAAGAATATATTGAATATTGAAACAAAAATAATTTTAACAAGTACACCCTACTCTACATATTTAACCCTAATCAAATTAGAATTTCATATTTTGATTCCAAGACCCATCTCTACCCCAAAGCATTCATCTTTCTCTCTGTTCCTGCTCTACTTCGATCCGAAACCAGAAACCGAGTTCTTGAATTTGGTTTTGTGTGACTTGGACTTTGATTTTGGATCAACCAGATGAGTCTCGATCTCCTCTTGGCGAAGCTCTCACTGCGTCGATCACGCTGCTCCTTCAACTTGGAACCAAGGAGCTTTTGATACTCTGCTGCCTCAGGCTTCGCCTTTGCAACTCTCTTCTTCTTCTCTGCGATTCTTGCTCGCTTCCTCTGTAAAGTCAATGGAGTAACCAGTCTCTGAATTTTGGGAGCCTTGCTGCACTTTTTGCCTGCAAACCATTAAATTTAGTATTTTATCAAAAGGCCAACGACTCACAACAAACTTAAATGGAAATTTTACCACTCCCTGGTGACTAATATTCTAGCAGAGTATCTTTTTCCTATTTGGATGTTGTGTGAAAACAAAATTTACAGACCGAAAATATAACCCACCAGTTTTGCTTGTGAATGTTCTGCGGTAGGTGTTGACATACTTCCTCACGTCGTCCATCTTGAAAGCTGGGTACCTCAGCAGCAGCATCGATACAACAGGAGACTTCACTCTGCATTTCAAAAGACATAATAAAAAATCCATAATTCTTCTATTCAAAATTCTATATACACTGCACATCTTGTAAACAAGATAAAGAAATACTTGGTACACTGTTAGTATGTGTTCATGCCCAACAAACTCATTTGAGTCAACATATAGCAAGACGAATTACTCCAAAATTAGACAACTTTGGTACTAATACTTTTCTATCAAACCAGTAAACATATTCATTCTACCTACATTTTAAGAATAAGAAACTCGAAATAACTTTGGATTATAAGCACCCCAATGTTTATGACTAACTCATTAGTCCTACTAACCCAGAGTGTAGACTCCAAATCATCATAAGATGCATGTGTATGAACTCTGCACATAGAGTTTTTGGTGGATTGTTCCAGCCAGATTTAGTTACATGGTCTGCTTTGATAACTGGGTGTACTTAGTATTAGTGTGTTGTGTGAAATAGGATGTACTTAGTATTAGGGTGTTAAGTGATAGAGTGTATTAGGGTGTATCATGGGTATTTTTGGTAGTTAAATAGGGTGTACTTAGTTAATTTTACATTTTGATTTAATTTTTAGGGTGTACTTATATCATAGGGTGTACTCAGTTAATTTTAGGGTTCGTTTAACAGCACCCTTCTTGAAAATATCAAGTATGAGTAACCATATTACTTTTGAATATGCGATAAGTTTTGAGAAGAGATGTGAGGCTATACCTTAAGTTGAAGGCTTTGTTCATCACGAATGAATATTGAAATCATTTGAACTCATGGCTTCTAATGAATTTATTAACACATAAACAATAAAAAATTATGAGGAGTATTGTACATTAACATATGTAATCCAATAATTGAAAAACCAGGAACAAAATGTATTAAGGTCGCAGTTCATCTATTCTCATTCTTATATTTTCTATCACAAACTTGCTAAATCCATTAATTATAGAAATAAATAACATGGCCTCGCGACCATAAATATGTTGTAATATCTGTTCTGTGAATTGTTGAAGCCCTTGATAGGAAGGGGAAACTTCAGAAAGTGCAGTATGAGTTAAGATAAAGAAGAAACTACAACCAAGCACACACGCCACTACGGCAAGTATTGGAGAATGACCCATATGTCTCTGTAATGAATGCAACCACCATTGCAATTAAAGCTGACATGGTGATATACAACACCACGTCAAACGCTGTGGAAATTCCTTTTCGCTCTGTGTGCATCGATACGTAAAGGTGCATTAAGACACAGAAACTGGACATACAGAAGGCCAGGAAAATCTACCAAGCAATACAAGCCATCCAAGAGCTAATAAAAGCACAAGGGAGGGGAGAGGGCAAGGAGAGGAGAGGAATGGACGAAGGTTGGAAGGGAAGGGAGGCCTGATGCTGCACCGTTAATTTCATTTCAAAGCATTCATGAGACGCATCTGCAACACAGACCAAAGAGTATAGTAGTGCAATTTTTCAGTTGAGTCTCCGACACAAATCATCACCAAACTAATTAATAATTGAGGGCGAGGCGAGGGATTATGAATTTAACCTAACCATAAGTAGTACTTAAATGAAAAATATTTTTCTTTCAATGTTATTCAATAGATCAAATTTGGCACTATGTTTTGCATGTGGCAATCGGTTTGAATGCATAATTGGTTTGTAATGAATCAAGCTACAACTATCTAAATCTATTTATTCTCTATGTTCAGAATCTTGGTGTCAGAACGGCATGTCATAATATCCTTTTGAAGGCATGCTATCTTGCTGGACGAGTTGATTTGGCACAAGATATTTACAGGGAAGTCCAGCATTTGTAATCAACAGGAGTGTTGAAATTGTACGTCTTCACATACAGCACTATTGCAAAGGTAAATATGAATTTGCTTATGAGTTATATTTTTGCTTTTGTTATACATGGATCCTATTTTGCTTCAATTAGGACTTAGTAGCAAATAATTTCCATTTACCAATTATCCCGGTCTTTGCAGATGCAAAATTGTTCAAATTTTCATTCGCCCTACATAGTTTTTCAGAACCAAAACTCTAGGTAAATGTCTTTTGAAAAGTTATGGTTATCACTGGTTAAATTTGGATTAAAGTTTGCAATATCAGGCAAGAATTTCCAAAAATATCAGGCAACAAATTTACCATTTGCCAGGAATCGAAGTTGCGAAATCTTTGTTCTTTTCGTTCTTTTTCCTTACAATTGAACCAATTCAAGAGATATTCAAGCACTTCATAGACTAATGTGAGTAAATTCATGACTTACTTAAGACAGATATTGAAAGCTGAATGTGCTCAAAGCTTGAATTTCTGCCTTTTGCTTGGTTTTCACCATAAGAGTAAGCTCCTCAACCCATTTTCTTCACAAAATCTTCCTCCAACATTTCTTTCCCTGCTTTAATATCCTGATTAGTCATTGTCTGAAGTTCAGGATTGGTAATTGATATTAAATTCTGTTCATATCAGTTTATGCTTTTTTTTTTGTGTTGGGGAAAAGTTGGAAGCATGAAAGCTACATACAACATGTGATCTGCAAATTATTTTTTTTAATTTTCTCAATTAGTCTCATGCAATGAAGGGTAAAGTCAAATTGTTATTCAATCACTGTTTCGATTGATCATTGCAGAATTCAGTTACCATGCTGTGATGATGTTAATTTAAGGTGGAAATTGATTATGAAAAGCTCAAGTTCACATCAATTAAGTCTCCCAGGTTTTAGAAAAAACAGAGTTTTTGGTGCTAAATTTGATGTCAAACGGAAGTTTTTGAACTGTTACAATTTGGATCAGCCTTTCTTGAAATAACTAAGAAGCTTAGTGGATGGTATGTATATCTATATTTGGATGGTATGTACTTGGATTAATTGAAACAATTCATATTGAGTTTGTCCCTGAATATTATGCGCAAAGTAGTTAAATTTTCGTCCAAAATGTTAAAACATGTTATTACTTTTTATTTTGTAACTTAAACTTGCTACATATTTTCACAACTTTGTACACATTTCAGACGATTTTAAAACCCGCAGCATCGCGCGGGCACCTTTGCTAGTGTCTCACTGAAGGAGAGATTTTGTTTTTGTTTTCTTTTTACCTACAAGTACAACAACCGATTTATCCGGTAAATCCGGTAACTAACTCAACGGTGTGGATAACTCCACACATCACCAACTATTCATCCAATGGTCTATAACAATGGGCGCATCCATGGCCCAGGCCCACTGTAGAATTTTCCCTCCTATGAATTGTCCAAGCCTTTGGTAGTTAGGGGAAATTTCAGAAAGTGTGGCATGAGTCAAGATAAGGAAGAAAAAGCAGCCAATCACACAAGCCGTAATGGCAATTCCCGGAGAACGACTTAATACTGCATATGTCCCTGTAATGAATGCAACCACCATTAAAATTAAAGCCAACATAGTGATATACAACACCACGTCAACCGCTGCAGAAATCCCTTTTCGCTTTGTGTGCGTCGATGATACATAAAGGTGAATCAAGACAGAGAAACTGGACATACACAAGGCGAGTGTGTTTGTTATAACAAAGGCCTTGAAAGCTGCAATTTTTGATAGAACTGCAAAACCCTGCTCTGGTCCTTTCTCACCATGGTAACCACCAGGGATGGTGAAACCTGCTGCGAATGTTACAGTTGCTATGAGGGCAGCAACTACCAGATGGGCTTCACTAACATTCTTCGTTTCATCAGTGTCTTCACCACCTTTGTTTTCCTTCAATTTCCGATGGCCACCATAACTTTTCCTTAGAATTCGATGGCCTGATTCTGCACCATTCTTTTTCAAAGCTTGTTCCAGATATATCTGCAACACAGACCATCAATGTTGCAAATTTTTAGTTGAGTCTCCGACACAAATTCTCACTTAACGAGAGATTATTATGTTATCTAGATAAAAGTTCATACCTCATTTATTGAATCATCAGCTATAATGACATCAAGAGCGTTCATGTTTTCCTTATTGAATGCCATCTTATCAACTCTAGCATCACCAATGAAACGAGTCCCGAAGAGAGAAACATCAAGTAGATGGAGGGGTGTGTTGCCGTCAACGTCCTTGGCA
Source organism: Prunus padus (assembly GCA_024362665.1). NCBI lineage: Eukaryota > Viridiplantae > Streptophyta > Magnoliopsida > Rosales > Rosaceae > Prunus > Prunus padus. The sequence continues at coordinate 17,575,660 of JANFAM010000007.1, read as the reverse complement.
TTTAGGAGGATGTTGCTAAGCCATGAATCCTTTAGAACAAAAGTCGTGATTCGTGATTGATGTTTCTCCAAAGCATAATGAAGAGCATTTCGACGTCTTTGGTCGACCAGTTCACAACAATCAGGACAAAGAGAAATAAGTTGTTTCACTACACCTACATGGCCACTGGAGGCTGCGATGTGAAGAGCGGTCTTCTTATCAGCTTTGTCAACAATGTAGGCAGAGGATCTATGAGCTTGCAGTAGTTGTTTTACAATTGAAGTACAACCAGAGAGTGCAGCGTAGTGAAGTGGGGTCCACCCTTGTTCGTCTGCTGCTATCGCCAAATCCTTTTTCTTCTCTAGTATTTCTTTGGTCATTTCTAAATAAATAAAAAACGAAATAAAAACAAATACAAACTGGGTTAGGCAACCGAACCAAGATGAACCGAGTGAGACATAACCGAACCAAGATGAACCGAGAGAGACATTCTAACAACCGAACCAACGCCATTGGTGAGACGTCTTTTGGGAGTGACCCGTCCATAGGTTTTACTAACCGTGGTCGGTTCACCATCGGCTTGATTCAGTTAGCTTTAGAAATATCCAACCAAAAAGGAAAGTGAATAAAAAAAGTGTATAATTGGAAAGTGAATTAAAAAGGAAACGAAAATGTAAGTTTATATACTTTTATCACCGTAAATCACTGCAGCATGCAAAGCCGTTCTTCCATTGGGGCCTTGGTAATTTGGATCCGTGCAAGTGCTAAGTATTTTAGAGAACAAACGACTATATTTCCTCTCGGCAGCCAAATAAAGTGGAGTCTCCCCAGCATCATTAGCAGAGTAGGAAAAGTCAGGGTCTTCTCTGGTCAAATTCTTCACCACATCAATGTGATTAAATCGCACTGCAAAGTGCAAGGCTGTGTCCTTCTCCTTATTGGTTTCCCTTATGAGCATCCGCCAGGCTTCTACTGATGATGAGGGTCCATTCTCAAGGTCTTCACAACGACCAGCTTTTGCAGTTTCGATAAGAAGTGCAACTATATCAGCATGCCCATTTCTGGCAGCAATGTGTAAGGCAGTCTCGCCACTCTCGTTCTTCTGCCACAGCAGTGCTGGACACATTTGAAAGATTTTATGCACAACGCTGGGTGGCCTCAGCGCTTTTTCTTCTGGTTCGACGAAATTTGGGCTGCTTGCAGAAGCTATATAAATATGGAGGACTGTGTTCTTGGTTGGAGTCAATATTTGGTCAAGATCGTGTCTCCTCTCGAGGACATCAGTTTTGCCTTCTTTTGCAGCGTTGAAAACATCTAGATCCATGCCCCTGATTAAAACTGTGTTGTCTGTTGCAGCTTCCTGGTCAACGGCATTGGCCGATGCTAATGGAGTACTACTCTCAGTCTGATCAGTCGAATGATCCATTTTGGGGCCGTTGGAAGTATCGGAAGTACCGGAAACTCTAAACCAACGGCCCTTTTTGAGTGGATGTTGGGATATTAATCAGAAGATGAGATGAGTGGATGAAAGACGTTTAATTGATTAGCAGATGAGATGAGTGCAAGCAAGCAAAAGCAGCTGTATGGGATACGATACGCTGGGGGATACGATACGTAGTGGATACGCACCGATATGCACTGGATACGTATCCGAGTCAACGGATACGGTCAAGATGAAAGGGTACGCGTATCTGACATTACAGATTAGAGTATCCCAATTTTCAGATACGTTTTATGTATAATTTTGGGGAAAATTATAAGTCTACACAAATTCACGGAAGGTTTAACTTACCTCTTTTGAAACTTTGAAGATCTTTTCCTGCAGATCTTCTTCTTTATATAAATAAAGAAGCAAAGCGACCGCCACCCATCACTTCTTCATCTTCATCAATTCTTCTTCTTCAATTCGTCTTCTTCATCAGTTCTTCTTCACCCATATATAAATAACGAAGCCCAAGTTCTTGAATTCATCTGGTGTGGCTATAGTGGTGGGATTGTTCATGAATTTTGGTTCTGTTTCTCACGCTCCTCTCTCTGTTCTATGTCTATTTTGTCCTTATTTGACCAACACATATTATATTATTAAATGTAACCAACAGATATATGACTTTTGAATTCCCACCCCCCCACCACGTGAAGAACAATTGTATATTTCAGCTATATATAATGATATTTGTTCTGGTCCAACTCAAGAAAAATTATATATTATATTAAGATATTTGTTTTGGTCCAACTCTATATAATCAAAGAATTCCCCCACCTCACCAAGTAAAGAGCAATTTTATTTTGAAAACGTATGAACTTGTAGCTATCACATGTTAGCTACTACATAATCAAAGACTTCTGTTTTCTTTTATTTTTCTAGAGTTTAAATTTGAATTTGGTTGATGAATTTGAATTTTTATGTTAATTAAAATATGTTTTAAATTATATATATATATTGTTATTATTATATTTTAATATAAATTTTTAATTGATCCTCGACGTATCGTATCCTAGTTTTGGAGATTTCTATTAAGGTGTCGTGTCGTATCATATCGCCGTATCCGTATTCGTTTCCCTGCTTCTTAGATAAAATTCCTTCAAAAGCAGCTGTAAACCAACCCATCTTTCCTTCAAAATCTAAAAGTATACTATTGATATTTGTAATAAAAATTCTTGTAATAAAGTTATTGTGAGCAACTGTAACTGGAGATGTTGATATTTATAAGAAGCTTGGTCAACATAATTTATCTTCTCAAGACCACAGACAGTTGGAATAGCCGTCCGTCTCATTAAAATGGGACGAGTATTTATTAACTGATGATGACCATCAAAATCGTTCATGTGAACTCAAACATTTCTTTGGTATTCACCAACGACTTTTGCCCCCTTCTTCACGCTCTCATTGATTCTTCTCAGCTGGTTCTACACGGTTGTGCTTGTCTTTTTCACATCTGTCTCTATCCAATATCTAAATGAACCTTCACAGCAAATTCATTAAGGAAAAAAAGAGGAAGAAAAAAATTTGCACCATGTCTTTGATATTTGGTCGTCTTTTGTCTTGGTAGGCATTTCTTTCTGCATGTCAAAGGGAACCTAATTTTGATAGTCAAGTTGTCCAGCGAAAAGGACCAAGCAATACAAGCCATCCAAAAGCTGGTAAAAGCCCAATGGAGGGGAGAGGACAAAAGCTGACATAATGCTCACGTAATTGTGACGTCAGCAGTTAATTTAGATAATAAAAAATTAAAAGAAAAGAAAAGAAAACCAAAAATTTCATAATTTTTTAAAAATAAAGATCTAGTCATATTCTTCACTTTCCACACCAAAACTCTATACAAATTCCTTTTCTCATATCTCATGGGAATAGTGGTTGCCCTTGGGTTGTCAAGGCAATGGGTGGAAAACTAACAAAAAAATTGCAACAACATGCACTATTCACATGAATAGTAACAACCGTTGCCTCCTCTTACCTTTTGCTATGACAAATGAATGAAAATGCTCTTAAAGAAAAATCATTTAATATTCCGCATACCAACCACACTGAACCGATTTTTCGATTTGATTTGATTAAGTCAGTAATTCTTTGAGTTCACAATTTTCTCGACCCAATCCAAACTGAAAACAATGATTAAAAGATTCAGTTATAATGCTAAGCAAGCAAGCTAGCTAGCATTTCTCAAGTTGTAGTTGACTATAACGCTGAGTCGTCCCATTTGCCAATCCAAACTTGATTTGCAAGAGGTTCCGTTTTCTGCTTACTACATTGCATCTTTGTTAGCCTATGAGTTAGGATAATTACTGATTGTTAAAAGAAAATGAAGAAAGAATGGTGCTACTATTTTGATTTAGAAAATTTAGATTAAATACTAATATGGACACTTCGTTTCGTTTAACAGTAGTGGAAACCGCTAAGAGTAAACTGTCAATTTACCCCTTGAACTTGTACGCTATTTTCAATTTGCACCCTCAAATTTTTTTTTTTGCGGAAAATTAAGTACATGAATTAATTTCTATTGTCAATTTTCCCCCTACCGTTTAATTCTCAACATTTCATCCAATTTGCCGTTAAATATGAGAGCAAATTGGTCTTTTTATATGTCAAAATAATTAAATACTATAAAATAAAATAATCTGAAATCTGAAATAAAAAATAAATCATTTTAATAAACAAAAAACAGAGAGGAGGGGGGAGATCAAAGGAGAGAGAGAGAGAGAGAGAGAGAGAGAGGGAGAAAATGGAGGATGGAGAGTGAGTGGTTGGCAAGGCGGGGATTAGTGGGTAGGGACAGGAGTTTGGGGGACTCTTCATCAATATATTTACTTATTTATTCATAAAATTGCCATTTGGACTTGGGTCAGAACAACAAAGTAACCGAGAAAACGACAACATTGGTTTGTTGATTTCACTATTGTAGACTAAGCAAATTGACGTAGTTGATTTCAAATAGCCAATATCGTGTTAAGATTTGGACTTTGTGAGTATCTTGTGAAATACATTTTAACTCCTCGTCCACCGACGCAACGACATTGCTTTCACTCGGTTGTTGAGAGATGAAATGTATTTTACAAGATATTCTATGAAGTCCTAATCTTGACACGATATCGGTTATTTCAAATCAACTACCAATATGCGTCTCTCTATTTAATTTGTTCCCTCTCTCTATTTAATAACCTGAAATTTAAATTTTCAATTGGCTCCCATGTGAATTAATTGAGAGATGTTTGGAGTGGTGGAGTGCATCCATATGAACTCAAGAAGGTTAGGCAGAATTTGGACCCCATGGAGAATTGACATGGGAAATTGAATATTAATTTTTCCAGTACATATATAATTGAATATTAATTTTGAATGAAGAAGAATATTCATTCCGAGTCATGACAATGAAGGAAAATCTTGTTTAGCTTTATTTGAGTGAACTATACGTTTTTAAACATGACTTGACTATATACATTGGCCAAAACATTGCACCTCCCTTGAAAAATGAATGTGACCCCTCACCGATTATTGGTTCCCACAATTTGTTGTTGATCTCAATGAGCCTGCTTCCTATCAAGACCTGGACCTTGTCGAGTTTCTTCAAGTATGTATCCAACGACCCATATGAACAAAATAAATTTCCAATGCCCCTTGCACGTCTCATCAAACAAAAACTTGGAAGAAGTCCATAGGTGTCACCGATGGACTTCTTTCTTATTCTAGAAATGATTTTAGCGAACAAGACTGTCACCAAAAGATCGGCTAGTTTTCTAATTCTGGTACCGCGATCCCAAAACCAACTCTTACCCCTCTTAAACCACTTTTTCCAAGTTTCTGGTTTGATGGGACGTGCATGGTGGAACCAAAGCAAGGGCTGCTCTTGGCTGTAGCCCAGCCCAGGGACGGTTTTGGGAAAAAACAAATTAAAGATACATATAGTATAATATTTTAACTATAAATAAAAATATATATAATTTCAACTACTCTTACACATTTGTATTTGGTGTCAAAGTTTGTCCCAATATCAATTTTAAATTTTTTCTATTAATTTGTCTCCAAAAGAGAAGCATTTTTCTAAATGAAATTCACCATTTCATGAATAATATGGCTCTAATTTCTTTTTTTTTTCTTGTGTTTACAATTAGCATGATTTATATGATTTAATGTATACTTTTATTTCTAGAAAAACTATAGAAAATATAAGTACAAAAAAAAATTATCATTAGATTTTAAGCTAATAACTTTAGCTAATCCACCCACTGAAAAATTTCTAGTTCCGTCCTTGGGGACGTGCAAGGGGCATTGGAAGATTTTTTCGTTATCATATCAACTACAATACACATCAACGCACAAATTTACAACCACCTTTAAACTCTCATAACTATAGACTACACACTTGCACCCAACCCAAAAAGAGTTGATACACTCATTAAAACTCAAAAACTACAACATGTAAGACAATAACTTGCCGTACATGATTATGGTCTTCTAATCCTATAACGACTCGGCAATTTGCACTGATCTAGGAGTATAGACTTAAACATTATCTGCAATTCTTTTTCTAAGAGCGTTTTAATAGGAAACAAGACCTAGAGAATTCCTAATTCCATATGGATTAAAACAACCTATCCTAATGCAAACTGAATTACTCAAGTGTTTCTTAATAGGCAGGAAACTTAAGTAAATGCATATAAGTAGAGATCCCTTCTCTAGCGGTCAATCACCTACAGTACTCATACAAAAATCTCACCCCACTAAAAAAAGAGCTTAAGGACTGCACAAAGAAGAAGATTTCTATTTTACCTACTAAAGCCATGTCTAACCAAGATTAGTGTTATTGAATAAAGACATGAAATAACTTACACAACACACAAAAGGAAATACATAAGTTGCTTCACCAAGTAGAAAAAGAAGAAGCATGAACTCCAAATCTGTAACATACGTTAACAAAACGAATGCATAGACGACAATAGAAAACACGAGGTAGCAAGTGCTGGATAATTACCTAGGACTGCAAATGTGCCTAAAGTACTAGTGAATGGAACTACATAGTTATGTATATGATAATACGCCAAAACCTTTTGGACCTCTCTTTTCCCTCTGGGAGTGTGACATATGTAAAGGTGCGTAAGGGCAGAATAAGTGGACAAACACAAGGGGCTAGCATATTGAATAACCAAAAAAATTGGAAAGCTCTATTGTTTGAATATAAAAAAGTAACAAACATTATGTAACATAACACAACAAGGAAAGGATAGAAACAAAATATAAACTTCTTCAAAATTATTCCAATTTTTGCCTCCCTTCAAAATTATTACAGTCTTCCCCTGCATTTATTAACACGTAAACGTAAAAAATCAAACGTTTTGTGACAAAAGTTATGAAGGACCTTGAGATCAGTAAATGCTAATAGGAAACAGAAAAAAGGATGCCAAAGTAACAGGTATATCATCCGCATCCCCCCCATCATCCGTAATCCCTCTCCTATGGAGGGAAAATCTATAGTGCACCAGGGGTACTGATGTATAAATTCCGTAATTTTATAATTTTATGTAATTTTCAATTCCTTTATCCAAATAGAGGGAATGAATTAAAACATAGGCTTAATTACACTTAATTGCTATGCTATTTTTAAATTTCAGTGTTTTCATAATTCAATCCAAAAGAATTAGCTTTTTTTTTGGTTCAAAAATTGGTCACAAGCAATTGGAATTATTGACGAAGTGACAAATTTAGAGTTTGATTTTAGAGATATTTAGTTAAATACTCATTCTTAGCACTAATAATATAGATAAACCTCACACTATTTAATTTCTATAAACAAACCCAAAAAATGAATTTAATGCCCTATTGAATTTAATTTTAATTATTAAATTACTTTAATACCCTATTGAGTGTTTTGAATTTTTTTATGAAGTTTTGGGATTGAGTTTGTTTTAAGAAAACCATGATAGTTTTGTAATTATAGGAAGTTTGAAGTCTCTTTATTATGTTGTAAATGGATTTTGGGTGCATTTTTAAAGTCCATTTTATATATTATTTTTTTTATAATTTGGACCCTAATATTTGGTATAATAGTGAATCTCCTTTGATTTTATGGTGCTTCTAGAATGGTATTAGTGTTACAGGACACTACTGTTTGTTTCAGCTGTACATTAGTAAATTTGCATTGTCGATATTTTCAACCTGTGATTTGGGTTTGGGCATAAATATCGGCCACTAAATTCCCCATTTTTTGTCATAAAATTCCCCATTTGGACTGGGTCAGAACAACAAAGTAACCGAGAAAACAACAACGTTGGTTTGTTGATTTCGCTATTGTACAATTGTTGGAATTGATAAGCTTCAACGATTTGTATTTTCTCGTCGCCAAAGATTCAAAATTAACCGCTAACTATGAGGCCACCAGACAACGTATTAGCGACAGCCATTTTCAATAGGCATCTACCTATTGTCAATATTATTAGGGTGATTTTATTTGCACTCCATTATTTACTTTTTACACCCCACATTTTTTTTACACCCCATTAAATTTTAGTCAAATATAAAAATATTCACTACACCCCATAATTCTTCCTAAATTGCCCTCACTACACCCCATTCCTAACTAATCTGTGTAAATCTCATCCCATATCAAACCCCACCCCATCGCACACCCCATAACACACCCCATTCAATTTCAACTCCACCCCAAACCCAAACCCAATCGCACACCCCAAACCCAGATCGCTTGGCACCATCGCACACCCCAAACCCCAAATCCAGGTCGCTTGGCACCTTCGCAACCAAGCAACCAAACTTACAAAGAAAATGTCTAACAAGTCACCAATATTTCCAATGCCATAACCTCAACACTTCAGCGACTATGGCCTACCCTCAAATCTACCATTTTCAGGTCCCATTAATCTTCACCATTTCTCTCTCTCTCTCTCTCTCTCTCTCTCAACAATTTCTCGAGGGAGGTACGGAAATTTTATCGGGGTCAGGAGATGTTGTATTTGGGTGTGAGGGAGTCATAGAGACAAAGTATCCAATGGAAGGTTGCCGTGGATTAGCCATCAAAGATTTGAAATTTTCTCTCTTGAAAACTAAAAAAGCTCAAGAACCCAGGATCGATAATTAAAATTAAATAAGGCAACAACAAATTATGTCCGTTTGAAAGTGAGGGTTTCGAGTTTGAAGGCAAATTAAACGAGTTATTCATATAAATTGAATTGAAGGATGATATGAAGTAGTGTACGTGAAAAGTAGATGCACACATGGATCTTATTGAAACGCAAAGATTTTGAAGAAAGTATAAACAAATTGAAGGCCTTTGATAAGCAAAAACCTCCTAGAACCCCAGTCCAAAATTAAGAGGAAAATGAATGAAATGGAATGGAATTTAGGGCACCGCGTTACTGGGTCTCGATCTTTTTACAGTAGCCGCTCTTTATAAAACTTGAATTATAAAGAGAGACGATAAGAGAGTAAAGGACGGGATGAATAATTTAATTATTTTATTCTTATTAAGAGATAACAGAAAGGATCTGAACACGTTAAAATATGTGGGGTGTAGTGAGTAATTTTTATTTTTATTTTAAATATTTTTTGTCTTTAACGATAATTGTGTACAATGGTAAAATAGGTTATTCATATTTAAAATTAGAATTGGGTGTAAAGAGCAAATAATGAGGTGCTAATAAAATCACCCATATTATTATCTATATATTGATATGGATATTAAGAAAAGATAATCAGTAGATAATATTATTGACAATAACAATCTACTTATTATCAATAATTTAAATTAATGGCAACCAAGCTTTGATCACTTGGTTTGTTCAGCACTAATTAATCAAAGTTTAATCAAGAATAAGAGGAAGGGACTCAAATATCTATTAAGTTTGGCCTTATTATATATATATTTCAGGGCCGGCTCTGGGGCCTAGTCCAATTTTTTTCTCTTGGATTCTTTCTACGAAGATAAACACAGTGATTGAACCCATAGAGAGAGGCATGTCCTCAGATGATGTCCATGCATGTGAACCACCAAAGAAGAATCTGTACTCTCTCTTTACCCTACTTGGATATATGCAGCACATGTCATAGTCAATTATTTTTACTCCAAAGCTAAGTTTGTGATAAAGAAAAAATAAAGTAGGTGGTAAATAATGAAGGGAAGTAATAACAAACAAACAGATTTAAAGAATCCAAAATCTCTCTCTCTCTCATAAAGTGAGCTCTTCCTCTTCCCAAATTAGAGAAGCAGAGGAAAAGCTTACCAAGCTCCTCTTTCTTCTTCTTTTGTGAAACTCTTAGCTTTCTTCTTCTTTTTGTGAATCTCCATTGAAGAGAACAACTAAAATGACAATAGTAAGTGTGTATCTTGTGAACCACCCACCCTCATTTGCTTCGCAATATAAACCCCCCGTTACCCCTCTTCCTTAATTCCTAACTTCACACAAACTTGAATTATGCAAACGGGGCCTTAGGGGATAAAGGGTCAATATTGAAGCATTTATATGAAGGGTAACGTAGTACTTTTAAGTTGAAAAATGAGTATTTGTTGTTAAATTTTATAAAGTGAGTATATTTGATTAAGGTTTATCTTTAATGACAATTTCCCAAATAATAAAAAAAACTGTCCCAATCAAGTATTCGAATTCCACAAAACAGCAAAGTTTCATTCTATTATATATCACCTTCAAAATCAGAGAAGTGACTTAAATCACTTTAATTTCTATTTACCTTATCATTTTTGCTTTTCTTTACTGTGATTTAATTACTGTACAATCTGTGGTTGAAAGTAAGCAATCACAAAGGCAGAATAAGAGTATGATAAGGGTTGCTTGGTGATGAAATAGCAATTAATAATTAATGATGTAAAATCTAAAATAGATTTTCACACGTAATTGTTTATCGATAGTGGTTGGATTAGGTCCTTCCTTAATAATTCTTTCTTTTTTTTGGGTCGACTTTTCACTATTTTTTAAAATTTTTTAATATATATTATGAGATTTGTAAAAACGTTGTTAGTAATTTAAATGTGAGTTTTTCAAATCCCTTGTCAATTTTTTCACACTTTATCAACAACCTTCAATCACATTTAAATGTGAGTTGCAAAGCTAGTAGTTAGCATTCCTCTACTTCCAATCTACTTCTTATAATGCTTTTGGATATAAAAAATACAAAATAATGGTGTGGGATAGGTCGGCAAAGCCTGTTTCTATCAACCATGTCTATGGTTACTAGTTGCTTTTCTGGGATTTATTTGACTGCTAGTGCGTGTGTTGTAAGCAAGGAATAAAATATCCATAATATCCTCGATATTTTCACGAAATTTCCGTATTTTTGGAGTACCGATATTTCTGATACCATCGATATTTTAGATATCCATGAACCAAAATATCGATAATATTGACGACATGGACCGAAATATCGATAATATCCCGATATTTCCATCGAAATTTCCGCATTTTTGGACTACCGATATTTCCGATATCATCGATATTTTATTCATTGGTTGTAAGTGCTTGTTTGGTGTGCACTGGGAGCTGCTTTTCTCTCCTCTACTTTATTGTATTGTGTTTGCTTTCTCGTTGTATCATCTCTTTATGCAATGAAAAGTACAAGTTTTCGATTATGAAAAAAAAGGAACCTGTTTCTATGTTATTGGTAAATCAAACTTTCCTGTGTAAATTGTTTTTCTTTTTGGGTGAGGTATGTGTAAAAACGTTGTTAGTAATTTAAATGTGGGTTTCTCAATTTTTTCACACTTGATCAGCCACACTTAAATGGGTGTTGTAAAGCTACTAGTTAGCTTTCAAATCTCCTCTAGAAATTAGAATGTTCAATAGCACAATCTATTTTTTATAATGAATTTGGATTTATTTATAAATATAAAAAACTACTCCCAATCCACTTTTTATAAATAAAGCTACTCCCAATCTACTTTTTACAATGCTTTTGGACAAACAAATAACAAAATAATGGTGGGATTGGTCAGCAAAGCCTGTTTCTATCAGCCATGTATAGGGAACCCAGGACAAAATAATGGGGGGATTGATCAAATATCTATCTGTGAAGTTATTGGTAAATCAAACTTTTATTGCTGACGTCAGCAAATTCAGAACAGCCCTCAGATTATTAGCCTTGGCTTGTGGAGCCCACAACCTGCCTGGGCAAGGCTTGCTTGCTGGAAGCTGAAAAGGGAACTTGGCCCCTGTTGCCCGGGCTGAAGGCAAGCCGTTGGACTTGCTCTAAGCACATCACCATTTGTCTTCAAGCAGCAGCTATCCTCCAAAGTTGCACGGTACCAAGCTCAAGATCGGAAAGATGCAAAGGAAAAATAAAGTGCTAAATTAAGTTCAAATGGATAGAACTAAATCGTTTTAAATTAATTTGTTTTGGTTCAATTTCCTCAGTAATTTTTATCAAAATCGAACTGAACCAGATCATTAATTTCTGCCAAATCAATCCAATTCGTTACTTTCGTTTTATTAGAGCATCTCCAACCGATGTATCAAAAGTGCCACATAGGCATTTAACGGCTAGAAATAACATCTCACGTCACTCCAACCAACGCCACAAAGTTCGATGTGGAATGAAGGTTGGAGGTTGAGATGTTATTTTTGACATCCCAAAAGCAAGATGTCAAATGAATATTTTATTATTTTTCTTTTTTTTTTCTTTTTAATTAAAAACAAATCAACACTAAAGTATAATAAAATAATAATTTAATTTGATATATCGGGTGAAGTGTAAAGTTGTGTATGATGTCACAATCACACATCACCATCAAATTTAAATTTGATGTTTGGTATTTGACATCTCTCTTGGAGATGCTCTTATATTTTCCATGGATTGAGATTGATTTCGAAATGACATAAGAGCCCATGGCACTATATGGTTTTAACTTTTACTTTACTTGGATACCGTATCCGTGACCACCGACAACACCCACACCCCATCACTTAAATTGTTTGTATAAAATAATTAAGGGATTGTAAAGCCTCTGCTGGCTAGATTAAAGTGCGTTTTGCCACCACTTTAACTAGGTGTATCCTCATCATCATTACCGATGCTTGTGGCGTCCATATGTATAACTATGGTTCTATAAATACAAAGAAAAGTTAACTATAGTTATGCGCCATGACACGCCAGTATTGGGGATAATGATAAGACAGACACCTATAGTTAAAGTGCGAAGAAAATGATCCCCTAGATTAAACCTGTCTGTCAGTTACTCTGACATTTCACATTCCCGCCTTTTTTCCCCCTCCTTCTATTCCTACAATTATTTACTTATTTATTCATATTTTTTACACCTTTTCTGATTTCTCAACTTTCTAGGCTAACACAAGCACGAATTATTATTCCCCTACGCAACCCCCAAATTTTTAAAAAATATATATATATAATATTAAATTCATTTTTAAAATTGTATTATTCCTTGGCATTGCAACCCAATACATATATATTTTTAAAATAATAAAAAAGTGAAAATATTGGTATAAAAATTATTGGCCCATATTTTTAGAATATTCAAAACTATACACAGTTCTCACGAGCTTTGGGGAAAAAGTGAAAATTCGAAATAATGGGATTTCATTACTTTTTGCTATAGAAATTTATTTGACTTTACAGTATTTGTTTCAGGTACATCTACAAGAGTATTGATTACATTTGCTGCCAACCGAAAAAACCGCCAATGAGAAAGCGTCATGTCAGAACCGCGGGTCCCACCAAGCACATACCCAAAAAATATCTAGCTGTCCACAACTGTACAATGCAAATGCGATGCGCACCCATTGGCTGGCAAACCGTTTCTCCATCCCAAATTCCACTTGTCCACGCGATCGAGTCCTATTGGCTCGAAACTCTCGACCTTCTGTACGACCTGGTCAGCTTGTTCGCAAGAGCGGAACAAGCTAGCATTCCTCTACTTCCAATCTACTTTTTATAATGGTTTTGGATATAAAATAATGGTGGGATAGTTCGGCAAAGCCTGTTTCTAATTCTATCAATCACGTCTTCCATGCTTTTCTGAAATTTATTTGACTCCTAGTGCGTGTTTGGTGTGCACTGGGAGCTGCTTTTCTCTCCTCTACTTTATTGTATTTGCTTTGTATGATCTCTTTATGCAATGAAAAGTACAAGTTTTCGTTATTTAAAAAAGAACCGGTTTCTTTTTTTTTTTGCCAAACGATAGAAAGATTGATTGATAGAGTAGAATACAAGAGCACAAAGGCCCTACATACGTAGCCCAGACAGAAGAGCACAAAGGCTCTACAATACGTAGCCCATACAAAAACCCACTACAGGAATCATACAGGATACAGGATACAGGGGTACATCGAAATTTTCTTCTATGGCACCACCCCAAGACAACACCCAACACGTCACCCAAGTACACAAACCTGGCACAAACCAGCACGACCTGAGATAACCGAGCCTGGTACTAGACCAGCACTCATGGGTAGATCACGAACCTCTCCCAAAGAGAGCACCAACAGCCTCCGCACAAAGGCAAAACAATGTGCGAGTTATTACAACCTCACCTAAAGTGAGCACCCAGGGCAACCTCCGAAGAGTTGCAACCTATTTTTTAACACAAAAAAACAAAAACTAGAGACTCTACCACCACCACCATCACATAGATCCACCAAATCCACGCCACCGAGAGGCCGAGAATGGCCAGATCCACCCAGATCTGATGTAGATTCACCACAGCAGCTACAGCCTGCAATTATCACCACTTAAGACCAAGGTACACCGAATCTATCCAGATCCAAAGCACACCAGTCGGTATCAAGCCTGGTGGTTCACGAGAAGGAGGATGGAGAGATAAAGAGGAGGGGGTAGACTAAAAGGGAGATTAGGAGAACAGAGGGGCGGAAAGAGGGAGAGGTCGGGAGAAAAGAGGGGAGAAGGGGGAAAGCAGCGTAGGGAAAGGGAGATAGGGAAGAGGGGAAGGGGAAGAGGGAAGAGGGGAAGGGAGGAAGGGGGAGGGAGGAGGGCCAGAGGCCACTCCCCTGTAGTTGTTGCAGTCGGCGAGGGTTTTTGAGAGAGAGAGAGGGGGTGCAAAAATAAACTAAACTACTTTGTAATCACCACCAAAAAAAAGAAAAAAAAAGAACCGGTTTCTAAGTTATTGGTAAATCAAACTTTCTTGTGTCCCCAGCTGGCTACAGTCCTCCAACACCCCATCATGGATTAATTTGTTTTTTTTTTTCCATGGATGACTAACGTTAACATGTATCCAACCAGGGACGGATCCAGGAATTTTACTTTCAGGGGTCAACGTGTAAAAGCTCACATATTTTTTTTAGACAAAAAAGACACCCTTAAAAAAATTAAACGATAGTATTAGCATTCATAATTCATACAAACTACAATAATCCACAACGATTTTTCATATTATGAAAACATCGTAATATGATTTGATTATCAATACAAGCAAAATCATATTTCTCAATATAAACAACCAAGCTAACACTATCATTGATATCTCATTTGATTCCGCGAGGCAAAGCCTAAGTCTCGAGACATTGAGACGTAAGTCTTTTTGAGAAATTATTATAATTAAGAAAAATATAAAACAACTAAAAATGACTTTTTTTTAATACTATATATATATATATATATTGTGGTTAGAAATTGTGAATTCATTAAATGACCTCAGTAGTGTCAAGGTTCTAAACATTAAAATATAGGCTAAATGTAGTGATTCTATTGGGGGTGAATGAAAAGAAGATGGTAATAAAAAGGCAGAGTTTTGGTCAAACAGGGGATTTTACAAACCAAGCCAAGGTGTCTTTATTGTATGAAACCAAACTACATGAAACACATCGTTTCATTAAAAAAAAAAACCAAAAACTCAATCCGACGTCGTTCAAGGAAAACAAAAGTTGAGTCAGGGTTGGGTCTTCTTCTTCGTGAGAATAAGCCATTGACGGCGCCGAACAGAGCTAAAATCGTGTGGCAACCAAAGCTGCTGCGCCTGTTGCAGGGGTCAACAAATTTCGCTGAAGTGGCGAATTCCGGCGTTGCGGGGGTCAATTGACCCCCTTTGCTCCAACGTGGGTCCGTCCCTGTATCCAACTATTAATAAGAGTGCTTATGCTGAGAATTCAAATTTCACACTCATACAAACTTTTATCCATCTTTGGTGCCTGAGTATATCTCTGCTCTCCATCACTAGAAATAGCAAGGGAGAGCACATGCAAGAGCAACTCCCTTCCTCCTTCACTCTCCTTCTAACTCCAGAATTAAACCTAACACTCAACCTCCTTCTATATATTGACTTCATCTTCCTTCACATCCTAAATTAACAACATATTTCATTTACATCATCCTCTAAGCACATTTTACATGGCGATTCCTCGTTCTTTAAAATTGATCCGGCTCGTGCAAAAGTATTGGAAAACCAATACTCTCAAATTTTAGGAGAAACAAGAACCAGAAGATAGTTTACCAGGTGTACTCGCGAAAATTCACCAACTTAAGAAGCTTTATCTCAAAACAAAGCAAGATATGATCACCGTGCAAACACTCATCTAGGACCCAGAAAAGTGGAAGGACACCCACGTTGTCGTTCAGAAAAAAACAAAATGCCGCAACCTCAGCTATTAAACGAATAGCCAAAGATCTTAAGTTAGATGTCATTGAAAGTGACGATTGGGTGGACGAAAAATAAGCATTTCCTCTTTTTTTTTTAGTATTTATAATTTTCATTTAGCTTAGTTATGAATATTATTATAATTAATTTTATATTTAATATTTATTTAGTACTAAAAGTTCGATGGAATCCAAGAAAAGCTCTGAGGACTCCGGGAAAGGAGACACCAGTGGGAAGGACTCTGACACTGACAACGACAATGACAACGCGGGAACCAGCTCCTTTAACCCGTTTAACTATTAATTTAATTATTAGTGGTTATGTAATTTGAACTATTTGGACACCGAAATAAAACAAATAATAGTGAACAAATATTTCTAATTACATAACCACTAATAATTAAATTAATAGTTAAACGGATTAAAGGAGCTGGTTCCCGCGTTGTCGTTGTCGTTGTCGGAGTCAGAGTCCTCCCCACTGATGTCTCCTTTCCCAGAGTCCTCAGAGCTTTTCCCATATTCCACCGAACTTTCAGTACTAAATAAATATTGAATATAAAATTAATTATAATAATATTCATAACTAAGCTAAATGAAAATTATAAATACTAAAAAAAAGAAGGAAATACTTATTTTTCGTCCACCCAATCGTCACTTTCAATGACTTCTAACTTAAGATCTTCGGCTATTCGTTTAATAGCTGAGATTGCGGCATTTTATTTTTTCTGAACGAAAACGTGGATGCCCTTCCACTTTTCTGGGCCCTGGATGAGTGTTTGCACAGTGATCATATCTTGCTTTGTTTTGAGATAAAGCTTCTTAAGCTGGTGAATTTCTGCGAGTACACCTGGTAAACTATCTTCTGCTCTCTTCTTCTGGTTCTTGTTTCTCCTAGAGTTTGAGTTTATTGGTTTTCCAATACTTTTGCACGAGCCGGATCAATTTTAAAGAACGAGGAATCGCCATGTAAAATGTGCTTAGAGGATGATGTAAATGAAATATGTAGTTAATTTAATATGTGAAGGAAGATGAGGTCAATATATAGGAGGAGGTTGAGTGTTGGGTTTAATTCTGGAGTTAGAAGGAGAGTGAAGGAGAAAGGGAGTTGCTCTTGCATGTGCTCTCCCTTACTATTTTTGGTGAAGGACATTGGAGAGCAGAGATATACTCAGGCACCAAAGATGGATAAAGGTTTGTATGAGTGTGTGAAATTTGAAATATCAGCAAAAGCACTCTTATTAATAGTTGGATACATGTTCACGTTAGTCATCCATGGAAAAAAAACAAACTAATATCAGCCATGATGGGGCCAGTTGGAGGACTGTAGCCAGTTGGTGAAAATACAAATTTACACAGGAAAGTTTGATTTACCAATAACTTAGAAACCGGTTATTTTTTAAATTTTTTTTTAAAATAATCAAAAACTTGTACTTTTTTCATTCATGCATCTACATATAACATGCCAATATTTTTCATTCATATATAAAGCATGTTAAGATTGATTACAATCAAAATCAAACATCTATATAAGACATACCTTTCTCCCCAATATAGCCACGCTTCCTGTTGCCTTCTTTGGTGGACCGTCCAACACTGCAAATGGATTCTATGTTGGGCAAACCCTAACCGCTCACTCCAACCCTGCATTTACTAAAATAAAAGCATAAATTAAACTCCAGAAAGTACAAATTTCACAAATGGTAGCAAGCATACCTCACAGATTGAAAATTTTACATTGTATTAGGAGCTATACAAATCAAATCAAAGAATCTAATTTAGGGTAAATTGTCGTAAACCCCTCCGAACTAAGACCCTTGTTGAAATTAATCCCCTGAACTAAAAAATTAGCCAATTTAGTCCTTATATTAATTAAAATCGCCAATTTAACCATTGCTGTTAAGTTTTTCAAATTTCATCTATTTTTCTGTTAGTAATAATGGTAAATTTGTAATTTTGAATAAAATAATAGTCAAATACATAAAATAATAATAAAACCAAAATTTATCCTTTTAAAACTGAACTTTCCTGTTATCAAACCCGTCTTTGATGGGTGGGGAAAGGGTATGGAATTATATACTAGTACTTGGGATCCAATAGAACCAAAAATAGAATACAACCCGAGTAAAAAATGAGCACAAATAAAAGAAAATTTGCTTCAAATTGTCTCTTCGTTTTTTCCCCTTTAGTTTCTCAGCAACCAAACAGGGCGTAGGCGTGGCCCAGAAGAATTATTTAAAATTTTCTCACCTGGTAAGGCGATTGGATTGAAGATGAGAGTTCTCTTTTTCGGAAGCGGAGACCGCAAAGCGATGGATCCGAGATTATGTGATTTTCCTAAAGATTGCCAACTTGGGAGATTTCTGAGCCTTTGACTCTCACACATCTGAGTCTCTTTCTATTCCCCCACTGCAAGAAAAATTCTGGTTCTGAAGCTTTATGCGCTCTCTGATTTCTCTCTTCCGTCTCCATATCTGCCATTAAAAATTAAAAAAAATAATTGAAAACTGAAAATTTGAATGCCGACATATAAAACCCAGAAGTGAAAAATCAATTTGAACAATTAACTAGAAACCAAAATTCCAAAGAAAAATTGGGCTGTCTTTGCCAACTGATAAAACCCAAAACTGGGAAAACCCAAAGAAACATGATAATACCTAAGCCTGAAGATTCAAGATCTAAGACTGTAACAGATAAATAAAGGGTCTTCTTCCTCTGCTTTTGAGAAGTGATTGAAGTGGATCGACTGGGGGAGAGGGATCGAAGATTGTAAAGAGAGAAAGTGGGGGCTATTCAGAGAGAACGAAGAGAAAAATATAGAGAGAGACAGAGAGAGTAAGTCACAATTTTTATTTATTTTTTAAATTTTCTAAACATTTTAGGTTTTATAATAATAATTAAAAAAAATCAAATAGTAAGTAATGTTGATAACACGTGAGTTTTTGAACGTAAAAAATGGATGAAATTTGAAAAAATTAACGGCAAAGTTAAATTGGTGATTTTAATTAATTTAGGTGCTAAATTGGCTGATTTTTTAGTTCAGGGGTTAATTTCTACAAATGACATAATTCCGGGGTAAAACAGCTGAAAACCCTCTAATTTATTAGTTCACACCACCCACTGGAGGAGAAAAGGTCAAAGATATTCTTACGGAATCCTCTGCCCTCCATTCATCATGGCTTTATGGTACTACCACTAAGTTACAAAGTTTACAAACCCTACCCTACGAACCATTCACAAAAAAGAAACAGATCGTTACAATATAAAACATATCCCACCCATTTCCAATTCAATCAATATTTTAAAAAAACCAACAAAATAATTACTGTACAATCTTTGGGTGAAAGTAAGCAATCACAAAGGCAGAATAAGTGCCAGTTTGGTATTGCTTATTTAGAGTGATAAGTGATTTTTTAAAAATTTTGGGAAGACCAGCCCGTTTGGTAAACTATGAGAAAATCACTTATTGTTAAAAATTGTTGTGAGCGAAATCTATAAAGGAAAGTAGCTAATGATGTGCTTTCATTTTCTGATTATGCAGGAATTAGTATTAACAACACTTTTAACAAAAAGTTTACCAAACACCAAACTACTTTCTCTCACAGCTGATTTTTCTCACAGTAAATTTGACAGCGATTATTTTCACAACACAGTAATGTCAAACGGGCCCTAAGAGAATGATAGGGTTGCTTGGTGATGAAATAGCAATTAATAATTAATGGTGTAAAATCTAAAATAGATTTTCACATGTAATTGTTTATCGATAGTGGTTGGATTAGGTCCTTCCTTAATAATTCTTTTTTTTTTTGGGTCGACTTCCTTAATAATTCTTAGGTCTTTTAATTATGATTTTCCTATGTAATTATGAAAAGACTAAAATGGCCTTTCATATTGGCCCCACAAGATGTGTCACGCCAGTAGGAGAATCAATTGCATGTAAATTTGTTTATAACTTTCTCATGTGTAAATTAGATGAAGGTTTTAGACAATGATACTTTTCACAATAAAAAAACAAAACAAACGGGATTGATCAAATATCTCTGTTTCAAACTTTCATGTGTAAATTTGTTTTTTATTTTTTCCTGAGCAAAAGACACCCGTTTCAAAGGTTTTTTGTACTACTTGACCAAAAACAGAGATATTTGTTTCCTTCAAGGGTACACACAATTTTGTCATTTTGAGGGGAAAATGACAACAACAACAAAAAAACACTAGCTGCTTCCCATCCCATCAAAGGGCCAAGTTTCACATGTGGCTTCCCATCTAACACTAGCTTGTTTTATTGATAAAGAAGAGAACCATTTCCCCAATGCAATTTCCCATCAAAGGGTCAAGTTTCACATGCTGCTACTGTTGCGTTTTACAGTGGCGCTAGCATTCCTCCACTCCCAATTTACTTATATAATGCTTCTGGATAAAAAAACAAAAAAAATGGTGGGATAGGTCAGCAAAGCCTGTTTCTATCAACCATGTCTAGGGAACCGGCTTCTTAGATTCCCACGCTTCGTTAAAGCTCATCACGTACCTGCCTTGTATTTTCACCAGCTAGCTACAGTCCTCCAACTGTCCCCATGATGGCTGATATTAATTTTTTTTCCACGGATGGCTAACGTGGTGAAGATGTATACAACTATAAATAAGAGTGCTTCTGCTGATATTTCAAATTTCATACTCATACACTCATACAAAACTTTTATCCATTTTTGGTTGCCTGAGTATCTCTCTGCTCTCCAATGTCCTCATCGTTCATCGTCCTGGATAAGTGTTTGCACGGCTATGATATCTTCCTCTATTTTGACATAAACGGTATCAAGCTGGTGAGGAATAGCCATGGTAGCCATGCAAACACTTATCCAAGGCGATGAACAGTGGAAGGACACCCACATTGTTGTTCAGACCAAACAAGATGCCACAACCGCAAGTATTAAACAAAAGGCCTGTGAGCTTAAGTTACAAGTCATTGAAAGTGACGATTGGTAAGTATTTCCTTATTTTTTTTTAGTATTTATAATTTTCATTTAGTTTAGTTATGAATATTTTTATGATTAATTTTGTATTTTGTATTTAATATTTACTGAGTAGTACTGAAAGCTCTGTGGAATCTGGGAAAGGAGACATCAGTGGGGAGGACTCCGACTCTGACAACGACAACACGGGAACGAGCACTGTTAACTAGTAATTTAATTATTAGTGGTTGTTATGTAATTTAATTGTTAGCCCGAGGCAGGAAATGGATAACAAAGTTGCTGAGGCTCCATCTTCCGGAACTACAAATCCTGATGCAGCATGACGATGGTCTCTGATCTCCTAATTTTATTATTATTATTTTTAATTGTGATGTTTTAAGGGAGTTTTTGACTTTAGGAGAGTTTTTCCATATGTTTTTGTAATATTGCAAATTATTATTTACGGAATTGACCATCTGGTTTGAAAGGCTTGCCCACGCATTTACTATTGAGTTAATGCTATTTTCCCGCAAAGTTACAGGAAAAAATACAAAAAGCAAAGCAAAACAAAAACCAACTGAGTGAGTTAGTCAGATAGTGTCGAACACTTGGTGAGAGAAAGTGGTGCAATTACGCGGCCACTGCATAAAGTCCCTTCAATGTGAATGAGTTTGAGTTACTTTCCTTCCGAGTTGAACTTGAAACAAACTAGAAATCCAAAACCATCGAGCACGCACCAAGTCTACATCACTCACGTGCTCTTTTTTCCTCCTATACGGTACCCTCTGCCCTCCATTCATCATGCCTTTATGGTACTACTACTAAGTTACAAAGTTTACAAACCCTACCCTACGAACCATTCACAAAAAAGAAACAGACCCATTTCCAATTCAATCAATATTTTAAAAAAACCAACAACAAAAAAACATTTAAAGAAAAAGGATTTGTCGGTTGGCCATTGCCATTGCCATTGCCATGCATCTCCCTCTCACCTTTAATTATAATTTATATATTATATATAATTACTCCACACCTAACTACCAAATCAGACCATAAATGGTCTAATTTAGTTTGATTTTGAACTTTTGCAAAACTTATCTAAACTAAACGGGACAATCTCATTTTCGTTTTCCATAAATGAGCATTGGAGTTTCATTCTCAACAAGTTTATTCAACAAATCACAAGATATGTTTAGTTTATATGTCAGTTGTTAACAAAATGCATGACAGCTAGTAGTTTAATGATAATTTTCTTCCTAATATTAAAAGACATCTCATGTTCGATTCCTCTTACTCCCGTTTTTGAAAACAAAATGCAGTACATGATGCTAATATACCCAAGGATTTATTTCGTTTTCATTTTAGTGATAAATTCTTAATGATATTTCTATTGAAAATGCATGGGGCGGTTGGTCTTACTACATTTGATCCCTTAAATGTCACGACAATAAGAGACCTATTAAGGGCTAAAAATCTTATTTTAAAAATTACTATAGGATTCCTTAAGATGCTAAAGTGGTAGAAACATGGTTTGAATAATATTTACATCTTGAGATTTTTTCATATTTTTTACTAAATCCCGGAGATTTCAAAAATTACACAACACTCTTTAATGCTTTAAAATTGTTTTACCAAACCCATTCCTTTAGTTTTCCGTCCAAAAGTTGATGATGTCTTCCTCATGTGTAAACACGTTGTTACTAAATTAAATGTGGGTTTTTCAAATCCTTTCTCAATTTTTTTCACTTTATGGACAACCGGAATTGACAAAAACAACCTTCAACCACATTTTACTCCCCATAAAAAACTTAAAGAGCTCCTTTATTTATTTATTTATTTTTCCTTCAAGGGTAAACACAATTTGTCCAATTTCAGAAAGAAAAAAAAATCATTTACAGGTTTGCTTCTGTCTTGTACAGGCGTCACAACTAAAGAATCTTTAAGAGCTCTTAAATGCGGATTTGCCAAGGAGTGTGGTATATGGGAGTGGGCTTTGTAGTTTATATGAATGGGCCAAGGAGTGTGGTATATGGGAGTGGGCTTTTGTCCTATCAATCTTAATTTATTTGGGGCCTAGTAAATCCAATAAAAATTCAAAGCAAATTAGCAGGGTGAGAAATGTGCGTGAGGTTAGGGTGAAACTACAATGAGGGGTTTAAAGTGAGGGTTCAATCTCACCATCAACAAAGCATTGGGTGTTGGGGGGGGGCATTGGGGGTCCCATCTCCTTTTGATGGTGAGATTGAACCCCTCACTATAGAAACTCCCGTGAGACTAGGCTCGTAAAATAGGTAGGGTCGGGCTGACATGGATCTAAGAAGGGTCGACCCAATCTCTACTCAATAGCGGGGTTTTTTTAAATTCTAACCGTATTAGACTCTGGATAGGAGTAAATAGTCCATATCAGGTGTTTGGTGTCAACTTGTATTATTTAATTACCTGACTGTTTAAAACGGGTTGGACTTTTAATACTGTCCTTACCTGACTAACTAATACAACCCACACACCCCGGTTTAGATAATACACCCTTAATTATACGACTAGGGAAAAAGTGTTCACGTGAGAAATCAGACGTTATTTTCATCTTCTTCTCTCTAGGGTTTTTCTCTGCTATCTTCTCCACATGTTATTCTCTTCACTCTTCTCCAGGTATCCATCTCCATCTCTCTTGTACTCTATGATGAGACCTATTTGTTTTATATTTGAATCAATTTTACTTTTTATTGCATAAATTGTGAATGAATCAAACAAAACAAACTTTTTTATTGGTCGTGATAAAAATTGATTCAAATATTGGAATCTAAATCAATTTTGTTTTCGTGATAATTGAATTGGAATGCTGAATCAAACAAAACAAACTTTTTATTCAATTTGAATCAATTTTGATATGCGGCTGTGTTGGTATGTTTTCTCAATAATCGAATTGGAATGTTGTCTTTTTTTTTCTTCTGCGCATGGCTGTGTTGGTTTGTTTCCTCAATAATCGAATTGGAATGTTGTGTTTTTTTCTTCCAATTCATGCATGATTATTTGTATTCGTTTGACAAATTTTTTTTCATTTATATTATGCTAGATATGGATGAAAGAAAGATTGTTGCTTACTTTATTATTAGATTGTGGTTCTTGCATATTATGGCTTGGTGCATGATGTGGTTCATGACAAATTACAATTTGGAACAAGGGCACCAAGAAAGGAATACCATTAGGAGTCAAAGGTTTTTCAGGATTGCAACTAGGTCAAGTTATTTAGATAGCATTATAGGAATTGATGACATCCAATGTGTGAACCAAATTAGGATGGATATGAGAACTTTCCATTATTTATGTCAATTGCTCTGTGATGATGGGAGAGTGAGAACAAATGGTTCAGTAACCATAGAAGAGCAAGTGTGTATGTTTTTACATACACTCACACATCATGTGAAGAATCGTACTATGAATAGTAGATTTAAGCGATCGGGGGAGAATAGTAGTAGGTACTTCAATTCAATCTTGCATGGAGTGTTAAGATTGCAAGGTAGACTTTTGAAGGTGCCGGAACCCATACCTGATAATTGCACCGATAATAGATAGAGATGGTTTAAGGTACTGTAAAATTAAATTAAGATTGGACAATTTTATTATCATATTCAAGAGTTCATATTCTAAGGTACCTTGTTTTTTTAATTGCGTAGAAATGCTTGGGGTCGTTGGATGGGACGTACATTAGGGTTCGTGTCCCTGAACAAGATAAACCAAGATATCGAACACGAAAGGGGGAGGTTGCAACCAATGTAAGAATTTAACATGTGTTTTATGAAACAAATATGATTGCGGATAACAAGTATGTGACATAATTATGTGCATTCTTGTATTTAGTTTTCTAATTTCCGTATTTTGTAGTCGTTATTATTTATTTTCACTTTCATAATATTGGAATCCTTCGCGGATCTTCGTCCTAAATTTTGCTTGTTTCATTAAAAAAAACCGAGTGAGTTAGTCAGATAGTGTCGAACACTTCATGAGATAAAGTGGTGCAATTATGCGGCCACTCAATGCGGATGAGTTTGAGTTACTTTCCTTCCGAGTTGAACTTGAAACAAACTAGAAATCCAAAACCATCGAGCACGCACCAAGTCTACATCACTCACGTGCTCTTTTTTCCTCCTATACGGTACCCTCTGCCCTCCATTCATCATGGCTTTATGGTACTACTACTAAGTTACAAAGTTTACAAACCCTACCCTACGAACCATTCACAAAAAAGAAACAGATCGTTACAATATAAAACATATCCCACCCGCTAATTTTAAAATAAAAAAAAACATATTCCACCCATTTCCAATTCAATCAATTTTTTTTTATAAAAAAAAACATTTAAAGAAAAAGGAAACATGTATCAAGAGTTACAAAACAACCCCAAGTCAATCGTCAAGATGCGATTATTTATGTAACTATCTCTAGCCGTTTACTTACTAGGAATAAAGAAAAAGGAAACATGTATCAAGAGTTACAAAACAACCCTAAGTCAATCGTCAAGATGTGATTATTTATGTAACTATCTCTAGCCGTTTACTTACTAGGAATAAAGAAAGTAAGGAATTGGGGAATTTAGAAATCGAGGAAGTAATAAATCGTTCGCTTGCATGGCAGCATGGTGGTGAGTAATGAATCGGGAAAGTAAGGAATCATTGCACAGCATGATGCTCATCCCATACATATATAGGGGCAGATTTTGGTCAAAAATGGAGTCTGTCATATGAAGAAAATGATAAGATTACAGAAAGAACATACCCCTTCGATGCAACAAACATTGGGAATTAGTTCATTGTGTCTACATTTATTACCAATTCAATAAACTGTAACTTGGTTAGGCACAACTGATGGATAGGTTCAGAACTAACAAGAGCAACAAACATTGGGAACTTGTTCTTGTTGTCTTTATTAACTCCTACTGTAATTACTAACGACTACTGCTTAAAAGAATAGAAACATACACATGCATCTGCTTAAAAGAAGAGAACCACTCATTGGAAGACTTTCCAAATGAAGACTTAACCAAGGGAATAAGAAAATCACACATGTTTGAATGTTCTATAGAATCCAAAGGAACCAATCCAGATCATTGAAAAAAAAGAAAAGAAAAAGAGAATAACGAAAGGGAAGATGATAGATGTAAGGGAGTGAGGAGAAAATGTATACAAGATGATTCATAATCAGCTTGAACTCTAAGTATATGAAACAAATTCGAGGCATCAAAGAACTTGGACGCACTAATAGCTAACTAAGTGTCTGCAATGAATTGTGGATGCTTCATGAGATTCTCAAATAGATGCTCCTTCAAATATTCCAGCATGACCCGTAAAGGCAAAGACACACAAAACAACTAGAAAACCTTGCATCATACTCATAGCCAAAGTACTTTCTGCTTCAGCCAATAGTGTCAAATCCCTATATATTTGATTGAAATGTCAGCACAAGTAGATCTTATATTGGAATAAGGTCAACGTTGTTTAGCAGAACCCTCAGAAATATGCAAGAAATATCAACCTACACCATGATTGAAATAATTAAAGAGCAAGCAAGCAAAGCTAGGAAGCAATTAATTAAATTAAAACATACGACGATGATGATGATGATGTTGATGATCAGAGATTCAGTCCACTACTACTAGATTTTGATATCCTGGGTCAGAGATGGCTGCCTCCATGACATGGTCCGGGCCCATTTCGCCGTCATTGTCCAAAAAGGACTTGATCAAATTTGTGCTGTAGCCACTCAACATCGCCACCCCTTGTTGTGTAGAACGCACGGAAGTTCGGATAACATTGCTCACATTCCAAAACACAATATGTGGCACCACATCCCCATACCCTTTGTCCTTGAACTTTCGCTGTATCGCCTCATAATCAGTCTTCCAGCAACGATCATAGCCCAAAGCGTCATCAAAGCCTTGGGCACTGGCGAACACGAACACCCTCCTGATCATCTGCTCTGGCTTCAAATGACCCTTCACGGCAACCTCCAAAATCAAATCAAACACCTTGTGCATATCAACCACGCAGTCCTGGCAGTCCATCCTCTTCACAAGCTCGCCCTTGGACTTAAGATCATCAAGGCCTTGTAATGAATATAGCTGAGGGTTTTCACTGAAATTGATCAATTTTCCTTTCCATGGCTCTTCACTCAGTTCGGACATCAGTATTTGCAAAGCCGCCAACCCTTCTGCGAAGCTATCACATACAGGCAAGCAGTTTTTGAACTTGCCCTGCTTTAAGTAGATGTGCTCCACCATTGCCTTCCACTGAATCTCAGCTACTTGGCCGACATCCCCGTCGTTCACATAGCCTATGATCTCATCTGGAAGCAAAGCACCGGGCTCAATCTTGGAGTTGCCGGCGGCTTTCACGTCCTCCAAATACTTCTTGACCACACAGGGCTCTCGCTTCAATCCCGGATCATAACCCCACTTGTTCATACTTGTGTGATAGTTGGAACACTCCAAGACCTTCCTCAAGGGCACCAGAACCTCCTTCCTCAGACGGTGACGGACTCTGTAGGCGTAATCGGCCTCCTCAACACCTTGGTATTCCGGGTACGATTCTCGGGGAAAAAACTTCTTGGCGATGCTCTCGCAGAGCAGAGTGGCGTGATCGAAAGAGGAGTCGATGGAAGGGCACCAGTCCGCCGCGGAGGTTATCTCCAAGCACTTAGTAGACTCATCATCCTCATCATCATTGATACTCTGCTGCTGGTGTTTGTTCAAGTTTTGAATATCAGACTTCAAGCAATCGGCAAAAATATCCGAAATCCGGTCGTGTAAGAAACGATAATCCGGGTCACGCTGGTACCTCTCAACGGCAATTCTGGCCAAGGAGAGGATCTTCTTGCTACCAGCAGAGCTGACCTTTCTGATATCCCCGTGGAGACAGAGATGGAGGGGGCGATCTTGGCCTTGTAGGATCCGGTATAGAATTCCCAAAAGGGTCGTTAAATGGCCCAAGGACCCGGCAATAGACGGGACGTTGCAGGCTAGGGTCTTAGGGTGGTTCTGATGGAGCCAAAAAGCCGCCGTGTAGAAGCCATCTTTGTCGTATTTTCCACGGACATTGAGTATGTTGCAGATGAGCTTGAGGGTCGTTGAGGGATTGTGGGACCAGGCCACCGGCAGCAGTTGCTTAAGATATTTGTGGGAATCGGCACCAGCATCGGCGGCGTCTGGTACTACTTGGTAAAACAGATCTAGGCAAGGGTTGCCGTAGGAGGGGAAGACCTTGTTGGTTAATCTTGTGAGATCTGGAGGACCAACAAGAGTTGTTGTTGGAGCAGTTGGAGTTGCAGCAGGAGCCCTTACTCTTTTGATATTCGGTTGTGGAGGTGAACAAGTATTGCCGATTTTGACATGGTTCCGGCATGCTTTCAGAACCGAACTGATATACACTCTCACCGGTTTCTTCATTTTCATTCAATTTGTGGGAGGGAGAAACAAAGGAGAAAGGAGAAGACGACTACGGATTGAAAGATTTTGAACCTATATAGACTTGGGCCGGGCCGCCCGAGGATTTTGTTACTTGTGTTCCACGACAATGTATGTATGTAACCTAATATTGTTTGAATCTTTGCATCCCATTTAGTTTATTTTGATATCTTTCCTTTTGTTTTGTGTTATAATTTGTTTTGATTTTGTATTCCTTGATTGTCAGATGTACATTTATACTATTCAATAATAGTTCTCCCTCTTCACTCATCGTGATTTATACTTTTTCTTGATTTTGGGTATCCAATAAAATTCTGCTTAAATATTATTACCATGTTTGGACGATGCAAGATAGCATAAGTAGACTAACTAGCTCTTTGATTTAGTGGTACTCAGTGGCGGAGGTAGAGTTTGATATTTGGGGGGGCCACAAGCTTAAAATTATGGGTTTTTTGTTGTGCAATGTATGCTATACTCTCTATACAATCGAAGATGTGAGAAGATGGTAGGGGGGCCCAGGCCATCTCAGGCCTGTGAATAGCTCCGCCCCTGGTGGTACTTCTTTTCTCAATGTTGAAAGATTACCAAAGTTCGAAACCCTCCACCTCCATTGATAAACAAATTTTTTTTTTTAAAAAGATAACATAAAATAGAAGGGAGCTTTGGTTACTTTAACAATGAGGAAGATAATAATACAATTTTTTCTATTCTTAATAAGGGGTCAATGACTAAAATATAGAGGGAGCTTCACAATTAGGCTCTAAATAGCAAATACAAATGGGTGTTGTTAAACGAATCCTAAAATTGACTGTGTACACTTTATTACCAAACTATTTATTTTATTACTACTTTACCCTAATATAAAATGACAAAAAAAGATATATTGAATTGTGAAATAAATGTTAATAAGTACACCCTACTCACCATATTTAAACCCAAATAAAAAGTAAGCGAAAATTCTTACTTTCGAAAACCTCATGGATGCTTAATCTTCATGTTGTAAGTGGGATGAGGCCTAAACTTGAGAGGTTGTAGAGAGAAGTTGACAGAATAATGGAAAACATCATCGAAGAGCATAAAGAAGATATGGCAACAAAAAGTCATGAGGGTGAAGCAAGCAGAGGAAGACCCGGAAGATGTTCTCCTAAAATTTGATGAGCAAAGTGGCCTAGAGTTTTCGCTAACTACTGAAAACATCAAAGCAATAATCGTGGTAGTTTATTTTGATATCTTTCCTTTTGTTTTGTGTTATAATTTGTTTTTATTTTGTATTCCTTGATTGTCAGATGTACATTTATACTATTCAATAATAGTTCTCCCTCTTCACTCATCGTGATTTATACTTTTTCTTGATTTTGGGTATCCAATAAAATTCTGCTTAAATATTATTACCATGTTTGGACGATGCAAGATAGCATAAGTAGACCAACTAGTTCTTTGATTTAGTGATACTTCTTTTCTCAATGTTGAAAGATTATCAAAGTTCGAAACCCCCCACCTCCATTGATAAACATTTTTTTTTTTAATTTTTATAAAAGATAACATAAAATAGAAGGGAGCTTTGGTTACTTTAATAATGAGGAAGATAATAATACAATTTTTTCTATTCTTAATAAGGGGTCAATGACTAAAATATAGAGGGAGCTTCACTATTAGGCTCAAAATAGCAAATACAAATGGGTGCTGTTAAACGAACCCTAAAATTAATTGTGTACATCTTACTACCAAATTATTTATTGAATTACTAATTTACCCTAATATAAAATGACAAAAAAAAATATATTGAATTGTGAAATAAATGTTAATAAGTACACTTTACTCACCATATTTAAACCCTAAAAAAAGTAAGTGGAAAATCTTACTTCCAAAAACCTCATGGATGCTTAATCTTCATCTTGTAAGCGGGATGAGGCCTAAACTTGAGAGGTTGTAGAGAGAAGCTGACAGAATAAGGGAAAACATCATCGAAGAGCATAAATAAGACATGGCAACAAAAAGTCATGAGGGTGAAGCAAGCAGAGGAAGACTTGGTAGATGTTCTCCTAAAATTTGACGAGTAAAGCGGTGGCCTGGAGTTTTCGCTAACTACTGAAAACATCAAAGCAATAATCATGGTAAGTAAATACACTTTTTGCATTTCGATATCATGAAGTTCATCAGCAACTTTAAAACTGATGATGCATGAAGTTCATCAGCAACACCGAAATTTGGGAATTTTTTTGTTGATAAGAAGAAGGATGAAGCGTAGCTGGAACGGCCCAACAAATATCAGCAATCTAAGTTGAAGAAGCCGGAGCTGATCTGCAAAAAGAAAGATGATGGAAACTTGAGTAGAAATTATGTGAAGATGGTGATGGGAAATTTGGGAATTTTTTGCAGAACAAAATCGACCCAACAAATACCAGAAATTTAAGTTGAGGAAGCCGGAGCTGATCTGCAAAAAAAAGATGATGGAAACTTGAGCGAAGATGATGTGAAGATGGCGATGGGAAATTTGGGACTTTTTTGCAAAGGATTAGTAGGGGATTGGAGAAGATTAAAATTAGAACCAACCTGGGATTAGTAGGGGATTGGAGAAGATTAGAAGAAGATAAAGGACAAAAAGGACAACAAGAGCAGGACTAGAAGATGAAGTTATGAAGAGGAAAAGAAGGGGCTGGAGACGGAGAGGAACAGAGAGCATGTGAAGAGATAGAGGGAGGAGAGTGGGAAGGCTTGAACGGTAAGTGGGTCAAATTTTTTTTTTCTCCATGACTTTATAAGAGAAACAGGACTTGATAATACGATAAGGAAATTGGAAACCACCTGCCTTCCATTGCTTAAACTTATATCAATTTCCCAGATTCTATTTTCAAGGGAAACAAACAAGAAAGAAAATATTGAAAAACAAAAACTGAAGCTATAATCAAGGAATAAAATATCGATGATATCGGAAATATCGGTAGTCTAAAAATACGGAAATTTCGATGGAAATATCGGGATATTATCGATATTTCGGTCCATGTCGTCAATATTATCGATATTTTGGTTCATGGATATCTAAAATATCGATGGTATCAGAAATATCGATAGTCCAAAAATACGAAAATATCATGAAAATATTGAGGATATTATGAATATTTTATTCATTGGCTATAATAAACAACAATTGCATAGTTTTACAGGAGCATTAAGAAACATCTAGAATCGAACAAAAGATTTGAACTTTACCTTGAAATTGGAGTAGAAATTATCTCACTGCAAAGTTGTAAAAGCAAAAAGACCTGCTCGCGCAAAGATCAGAAGAAGCAAAAGAGAAAAAAGAAGAAGACAGTGGAACGAGGGCGAGGTACGACAGAGCCCTTCTTTTGATATAGCGAAGCTGGAAGGAGAAGGGTAGAAAAATAGAAAGAAGTGAGAATCAGGCATAGGAGGATGAGATTTTTTATGGGACTTGGTATTTATATCACCTACTCAAAAGTCTCATACAATACACCATTTAATAAAATATTTTAAAATTAATAAGTTTTTGAATACCACTAGACTTGTATTTAATACTTAAAAATCATAATTGAATATCATTGAATTTTTAAGCTTCAAAACAATCTATTTTAAAATCTTAATTGAATACCACTGGATTTTTAAGCTTCAAAACAATTTATTAAAATCCTAATTGAATACACCCCCTTAGTATGTATTGTCTGTCCATATCAGTCGCGAAGCTTAAAATCGAAAGAGAGAAGGCAAAAATAGAACCGAAGCAAAAGATTTAGTGGAGGGCATTTCAGGTTTTTCGCTGTGCTGCTGGGAAAAGGAAGGCTTTGGTACAGGGGAAATGGGGGGTATTTTCATCATTTCACTGTTCAAGGAGCAGTACTTTCCCAAACTGAGTTAGTATATAATATAATTTGATCCATTGGTCCAAACATTGTATCACAACACAGTGAGTTTGGTGGAGTATTTTATCACATATTAACAACATAAGAATTTAATATTTGTTTTATGAAGCAAAAATTATTGCGGATAACAAGTATGTGACATAATTATGTGCATTCTTGTATTTAGTTCTAATTTCCCTATTTTGTAGTCGTTATAATTTATTTTCACTTTCATAATATTGGAATCCTTCGCGGATTAAAAAAAACCAACTGAGTGAGTTAGTCGGATACTTGGTGAGAGAAAGTGGTGCAATTACGCGGCCACTGCATAAAGTCCCTTTCAATGTGGATGAGTTTGAGTTACTTTCCTTCCAAGTTGAACTTGAAACAAACTAGAAATCCAAAACCATCGATCTACATCACTCACGTGCTATTTTTTCCTCCTATACGGTACCCTCTGCCCTCCATTCATCGGTTGGCCATGCCATTGCCATGCATCTCCCTCCCTCTCACCTTTAATGAGATTTTGCAAAACTTGTCTGAACTAAACTTGTCTAAAAATCTTATTAAAAAAATTACTATAGGATTCCTTAAGATGCTAACGTGGTAGAAACATGGTTTGAATAATATTTACACCTTGAGATTTTTTTTCATATTTGTAATAAATCCCGGAGATTTCAAAAATTACACAACACTCTTTAAGGCTTTAAAATTGTTTTACCAAACTCATTCTGTTAGTTTTCCGCCCAATGGTCGGGTCAGACCAACTCTATCTTCAATAAACTAAGCCCATGCCTTACTCATGGGCCAACTATTTTAGACCTTATGTGCTGGCCAATGAACCGGGCCTATCTAGCCCTATGAAATGGGCCATTTTCTTGACATTGTTTGGCTTATACTTAACATAAAATTAAATTTATCTCTCATGATTATTAACTTTGTTATGAAAAATTAATTTTAATTATATTAAAGTAAATTTAATAACTACTTTGTCGATAATTATGATTTATAAGATTAAAAATAACTCTTTTTATATTTTAAAAAGCCAACTCTTATTTCTACAAATATTATTTATTAATAAACTAAATTAAATATTGGGCCAACCCAAGTTGTCTATGGGCTTAAAATCATGGCCTATGTCCTACTATTTGCATGATGGTCTGGGCCAAGCTCACTCATAATATCAAAGCTGGGCCAACCTTGGCTCAAAAAATAAGACCGAATTTGGGCTAACCCATCGAGCCTAGGCCATATTTACAGGGGCATGTGAGGCTATAATGATGAGATGAGACGTGGTCCAACTCACAAAGTTGCGGAGCAGCAGAGTTGTTGAACGGTCCTCTGAAATATTCTCTTCATGCAATTCAAATTACGTGACAAAAAACATCATGCTTTTTTTTTGGTTGAGGAAATGCAGTGGGTATGCTTTTAGTACAAACAAGTCCTTTGTCCTGTAGTTTCAATTTAAAGTAATTCAAGGACAATTCTCAATTTTTCTCAATAAAGTTTTTCTATTTAAACCACACACTTTTCTTTGTTCACCATAATACTTAAATCATTAAGCTCTTAAGTTTTATTATTGTGTGACAAGAAAAAAAAAAGGTCATTCAACTTAATACTTAACCCTAGTACATCTATACACATACCTCACACACCCCACCACTCCATATTAAGTTTTAGAAAAAACACAAACTCTTCTACACCCTAAATACGGTATGCAAATAATGGCTTGTGGGTTGTCAATTGAGGTTTGTAATGTGAGATTATTTCTTGGTTTGAGACTCTTCCCAGAATTATTGAAGATGTTGTGATCAAAGACTTGTTGTAATTTAGAGTTGTGAAGGGCAAGATATTGAGGTGTCGGATGTGGGGTGTGGGGTGAGGTTGATGTAATTTTTTTTTCTGCTCAATGTGTATTTAGGGGTAGTTTGGAAAAATGTAATTTGAGACTCTCATCAATAACCCATTTTTGCTACACTGCATGCACACTCCACGTTTACTTAATTCTTCAGCTACTAACTTTGCTACTGTGGTTGAATGATTGTTGTTCATTTATATATAGAAAGCCAGCTAACTCTCCATGTAGGAAGCCATCTAACTTTTTTATGGATACTGTTTGTCTAATTCCCTCTAAGCAGATACTCCTCTTTATTGTAAATTATAATTTGACACATATGAAAAAATAATTCATCAAAAATATAAAAAAACTTATGCACAGATGTCGCACTGTTATTGACATTTGTTTTATGAAGCAAATATGATTGCTCGTTTCATTAAAAAAAAAAAAACCAACTGAGTGAGTTAGTCAGATAGTGTCGAACACTTGGTCAGAGAAAGTGGTGCAATTACGCGGCCACTGCATAAAGTCCCTCCCAATGTGGATGAGTTTGAGTTACTTTCCTTCCAAGTTGAACTTGAAACAAACTAGAAATCCAAAACCATCGAGCACGCACCGAGTCTACATCACTCACGTGCTCTTTTTTCCTATACCCTCTGCCCTCCATTCATCATGGCTTTATGGTATGGTACTACTACTAAGTTACAAAGTTTACAAACCCTACCCTACGAACCATTCACAAAAAAAAGAAACAGATCGTTACAATATGAAACATATCCCACCCATTTCCAATTCAATCAATATTTTAAAAAAACCAACAATAAAAAACATTTAAAGAAAAGGGAAACATGTATCAAGAGTTACAAAACAACACAAAGTCAATTGTCAAGATGCGATTATTCATGTAACTGTCTCTAGCCGTTTACTTACTAGGAATGGAGAAAGTAAGGAATTGGGGAATTTAGAAATCGGGGAAGTAATGAATCGTTCGATTGCATGGCAGCATGGTGGTGAGTAACGAATCGAGGAAGTAAGGAATCATTTCACAGCATGATGCTCATCCCATACATATATAGGGGCAGATTTTGGTCAAAAACGGAGTCTGTCATATGAAGAAAATGATAAGATTACAGAAAAAACATACCCCTTCGATGCAACAAACATTGGGAATTAGTTCATTGTGTCTACATTTATTACCAATTCAATAAACTGTAACTTGGTTAGGCACAACTGATGGATAGGTTCAGAACTAACAAGAGCAACAAACATTGGGAACTTCTTGTTGTCTTTATTAGCTCCTACTGTAATTACTAATGACTACTGCTTAAAAGAATAGAAACATACACGTGCATCTGCTAGAGCACCACTCGTTGGAAGACTTAACCAAGGGAATAAGAAAATCACACATGTTTTGAATGTTCTATAGAATCCAAAGGAACCAATCCAGATCATTAAAAAGAAAAGAAAAAAAAAGAGAATAATGAAAGGGAAGATGATAGATGTAAGGGAGTGAGGAGAAAATGTATACAAGATGATTCATAATCAGCTTGAACTCTTAGTATATGAAACAAATTCGAGGCATCAAAGAACTTGGACGCACTAATAGCTAACTAAGTGTCAGCAATGAATTGTGGATGCTTCATGAGATTCTCAAATAGATGCTCCTTCAAATATTCCAGCATGACCTGTAAATGTAAAGACACACAAAACAACTAGAAAACCTTGCATCATACTCACAGCCAAAGTACTTTCTGCTTCAGCCAATAGTGTCAAATCCCTATATATTTGATTGAAATGTCAGCACAAGTAGATCTTATATTGGAATAAGGTCAACGTTGTTTAGCAGAACCCTCAGAAATATGCAAGAAATATCAACCTACACCATGATTGAAATAATTAAAGAGCAAGCAAGCAAAGCTAGGAAGCAATTAATTAAATTAAAACATATGACGATGATGATGATGATGTTGATGATCAGAGATTCAGTCCACTACTACTAGATTTTGATATCCTGGGTCAGAGATGGCTACTTCCATGACATGGTCCGGGCCCATTTCGCCGTCATTGTCCAAAAAGGACTTGATCAAATTTGTGCTGTAGCCACTCAACATCGCCACCCCTTGTTGTGTAGAACGCACGGAAGTTCGGATAACATTGCTCACATTCCAAAACACAATATGTGGCACCACATCCCCATACCCTTTGTCCTTGAACTTTCGCTGTATCGCCTCATAATCAGTCTTCCAGCAACGATCATAGCCCAAAGCGTCATCAAAGCCTTGGGCTCTGGCGAACACGAACACCCTCCTGATCATCTGCTCTGGCTTCAAATGACCCTTCACGGCAACCTCCAAAATCAAATCAAACACCTTGTGCATATCAACCACGCAGTCCTGGCAGTCCATCCTCTTCACAAGCTCGCCCTTGGACTTAAGATCATCAAGGCCTTGTAATGAATATAGCTGAGGGTTTTCACTGAAATTGATCAATTTTCCTTTCCATGGCTCTTCACTCAGTTCTGACATCAGTATTTGCAAAGCCGCCAACCCTTCTGCGAAGCTATCACATACAGGCAAGCAGTTTTTGAACTTGCCCTGCTTTAAGTAGATGTGCTCCACCATTGCCTTCCACTGAATCTCAGCGACTTGGCCGACATCCCCGTCGTTCACATAGCCTATGATCTCATCTGGAAGCAAAGCACCGGGCTCAATCTTGGAGTTGCCGGCGGCTTTCACGTCCTCCAAATACTTCTTGACCACACAGGGCTCTCGCTTCAATCCCTGATCATAACCCCACTTGTTCATACTTGTGTGATAGTTGGAACACTCCAAGACCTTCCTCAAGGGCACCAGAACCTCCTTCCTCAGACGGTGTCGGACTCTGTAGGCGTAATCCGCCTCCTCAACACCTTGGTATTCCGGGTGCGATTCTCGGGGAAAAAACTTCTTGGCGATGCTCTCGCAGAGCAGAGTGGCGTGATCGAAAGAGGAGTCGATGGAAGGGCACCAGTCCGCCGCGGAGGTTATCTCCAAGCACTTAGTAGACTCATCATCCTCATCATCATTGATACTCTGCTGCTGGTGTTTGTTCAAGTTTTGAATATCAGACTTCAAGCAATCGGCAAAAAGATCCGAAATCCGGTCGTGTAAGAAACGATAATCCGGGTCACGCTGGTACCTCTCAACGGCTATTCTGGCCAAGGCGAGGATCTTCTTGCTACCAGCCGAGCTGACCTTTCTGATATCCCTGTGGAGACAGAGATGGAGGGGGCGATCTTGGCCTTGTAGGATCCGGTATAGAATTCCCAAAAGGGTCGTTAAATCTCCCAAGGACCCGGCAATAGACGGGACGTTCCGGGCTAGGGTCTTAGGGTGGTTCTGATGGAGCCAAAACGCCGCCGTGTAGAAGCCATCTTTGTCGTATTTTCCACGGACATTGAGTATGTTGCAGATGAGCTTGAGGGTTGTTGAGGGATTGTGGGACCAGGCCACCGGCAGCAGTTGCTTAAGATATTTGTGGGAATCGGCACCAGCATTGGCGGCGTCTGGTACTACTTGGTAAAACAGATCTAGGCAGGGGTTACCGTAGGAGGGGAAGACCTTGTTGGTTAATCTTGTGAGATCTGGAGGACCAACAAGAGTTGTTGTTGGAGCAGTTGGAGTTGCAGCAGGAGTCCTTACTCTTTTGATATTCAGTTGTGGAGGTGAGCAAGTATTGCCGATATTGACATGGTTCCGGCATGCTTTCAGAACCGAACTGATATACACTCTCACCGGTTTCTTCATTTTCATTCAATTTGTGGGAGGGAGAAACAAAGGAGAAAGGAGAAGACGAGTACGGATTGAAAGATTTTGAGCCCATATAGACTTGGGCCGGGCCGCCCGAGGATTTTGTTACTTGTGCTCCACGACAATGTATGTATGTAACCTAATATTGTTTGAATCTTTGCACCCATTTAGTTAATTTTGATATATTTCCTTTTGTTTTGATTTTGTATTCCTTGATTGTCGGATGTACATGTATACTATTCAATAATAGTTCTCCCTCTTCACTCATCGTGATTTATACTTTTTCTTGATTTTGGGTTTCCAATAAAATTCGGCTTAAATATTATTACAATGTTTGGACGATGCAAGATAGCATAAGTAGACCAACTAGCTCTTTGATCTAGTGGAATTTCTTTTCTCAATGTTGAAAGATTACCAAAGTTCGAAACCCTCCAACCTCCATTGATAAACAATTTTTTTATTTATATAAAAGATAGCATAAAATAGAAGGGAGCTTTGGTTACTTTAATAATGAGGAAGATAATAATACAATTTTTTCTATTCTTAATAAGGGGTCAATGACTAAAATATAGAGAGAGCTTCACTATTAGGTTCAAAATAGCAAATACAAATGGGTGCTGTTAAACGAACCCTAAAATTAACTGTGTACACCTTACTACCAAACTATTTATTGAATTACTACTTTATCCTAATATAAAATGACAAAAAAAGACATATTGAATTGTGAAATAAATGTTAATAAGTACACCATACTCACCATATTTAAACCCTAATAAAAAGTAAGTGAAAAATCTTACTTCCAAAAACCTCATGGATGCTTAATCTTCATCTTGTAAGCGGGATGAGGCCTAAACTTGAGAGGTTGTACAGAGAAGCTGACAGAATAATGGAAAACATCATCGAAGAGCATAAAGAAGATATGGCAACAAAAAGTCATGAGGGTGAAGCAAGCAGAGGAAATCCTGGTAGATGTTCTCCTAAAATTTGACGAGCAAAGCGGTGGCCTGGAGTTTTCGCTAACTACTGAAAACATCAAAGCAATAATCGTGGTAAGTAAATACACTTTTTGCATTTCGATATCATGCTTTGATAAGTAAAACCATGTGTTTGTAATGGAATTACAAAAACATCGTTTTTCTTCCTTAAAATAGAATTGTTTGCAATTTCTGGAGAACATTGAATTTCTAATCAGTTATCTGTTATAAACTAATCTTTTTTAGGAGAGTTTTGCTGGTGGGGGCGAGACATCATCTACAACTGTAGATTGGGCAGTGTCAGAAATGATTTTAAAAAATCCAAACATAACGAACAAAACACGATCTGAAACATGGGTGTACTCAGTTAATTTTAGGGTTCGTTTAACAATACTCATACAAACGTACATATGGACATATATGGACACCTATTATCTGTGCACAGTGTTTATAGATATGAATGTACAGGAAGAGACAGAGATCCAACAGCTGGAGAACCAGGCTGCAGCCTTGGCTGTTGCAAAAAGGCAAAGGATGTTGGAGAATGAAAAAGAAAGTATAGAGATGAAAACCTTCTTGGAGATGAAGACCAAGACCAAGAAGTTCAGGCAAGATGTTTTCAAGAGAAGGCATAGAGCTAGAGTTCTGAGAAGGATTGAGGGTCCACTTTTAACATTTCTTAAATTCAATTAATTTTACCCATTTCTCTCCTTCCTGGTATCTTGTTCATTATCATGGCCGCTCTTGTTATGATATTGATAATCTAACATTTATGATACTGTTTATTTTCGTGTTCTTTTCATTTTGGGTTTAATTCTCATTCAAATACTTAATTTCCTGAAACTAGAAGGTTGATGTGTGGTTCTTTTGGTGGATGGAAGAACAATTTATTAATTTGACAATGTCGCCCCTTTTGATTAACTTTCTTCTGACCTCAAACTTTCAATTCACAAGAGAGCTCTGTCCCCTAAATTTGACAAGTGGCTGATGAAAAGTGCTTGCAGCGCGCAAGGAGCAAAGCAAGCGGTAGACCGCCTATCACTGAAAAGCTTTTGGGGCCTCTTTCCTTGCTCTCCTTCTTCATGTTATTTACCTTGTGCACCAATTCCACAGGTATTCAGATTCCTGCGGTGAGAGCACACAGTCTAGACGTCTGCGATCTTTTGTTTCATTTGTAAATAAAAGGGAACAAGAAGTGAAAAGCCGACCCAAGAGAAGGAGGACTGAGAAAGCCTCAAACAAAATATTGCATGATTCATGAAGATAGCTCCATCAGTGGTTTGGATAAAGTGTTTGATCAGATGACAGAGCGCTCTTTTCCTAAGCAGAAAAGCCTAATCAGTCTGCTTTCAAGAAACTTAAATGAATTAGTTTTCGAAACAATCCTTTGTTTATATCGTTGGTGCTAGAACCCTCGTATTCTTGGAAGAATTGGAACAATCCTCGTACGATTACATGCACACTTGACTCGACAGAACCCTCGTATTCTTGGAAGAATTGGAACAATCCTTGTACGAATACTTGCACACTTGACTCGACAGCTAGCATATTCAAAAAACTATCTTTTCTTTAGTTAATGTAATTAATGTAACATGGCCAATTTTATCTTTTGTTTTCACTGGAAAGGGCCTTCCTTTTTATAGAGGGGACAATGTCATTAAACTGGTGGTTAATTTTCAACTGGTTCGGCATAGATCTTACTAGGGCTGGCAATGGGTCAGATCGTGTCGGGATTATATACGTGTCAAATTCGAGTCAACCCGTTATGACCCGTTTAATAATTGTGTCAGTTTCGGGTTGACCCATTTATTTTCCGTGCGGGTTTAGTCTTAGCGGGTCAACCAGTTGAAAATTATTCTAAATTTTGATAATTTAATCAAGTAATTACATTTTTTAAAATATAAAATAGTTATTTCATTTTGCCTATCTCTATGTATAAAGATTGAGAAAGAGAAAATTAAAAATTAAAAAAATGATGAAAATGAAGAAGAAACGAATAAAATAATTATTGCATTTTGAACAACGCCATCAATTGTTTTTTTAGTGGGAGAAATCAAAGAGAGAAAATGAGATTGATGATGATGATATGAGAGCTTAAGAGAAAAAAAAATAGACATTAACATATTTTTGTTTTGTTTTGATTGGACATGCGCTAAAATAGTTATGCATGTAATTTTTTGAATATAAATATCAAATAATACATGTGAAATTCTAGTTTTTTGAAAAACAACTTATAAAGACATTATAAATATCAAATGTTGTAGCATATAATCACAAAGAAATTAGTAGCATGATGGATAAGGTGCAAAAGGATGGAAGTGGTAGGGGTTCGAAACTCCTTGTGTGCATTAAAGCCTCAAATTTCTTTAATTTTTTCGCGGGCTGGCGGGTTGTACACGGGTTGATAGGTTTTTTAGCGGGTTGTACACGGGTTGACAGGTATGTTAGCTGGTTAGCGGGTTGATTTTTTCACGGGTTGGCGGGTTACACACGGGTTGACACGACCCGTTTAATAAACAGGTTAAACATGTATTTTAACGAGTTGGCGGGTTGACCCGAAACCCACCCGTTTATAAATGGGTCAATGACGGGTTGATCCGAAAATGACCCGT
The DNA here is from genome assembly GCA_024362665.1 of Prunus padus. Taxonomy (NCBI): domain Eukaryota; kingdom Viridiplantae; phylum Streptophyta; class Magnoliopsida; order Rosales; family Rosaceae; genus Prunus; species Prunus padus. The sequence continues at coordinate 17,534,151 of JANFAM010000007.1, read as the reverse complement.
TTATTAATCGTGCGGGTTCGTGTTGTGTTTTTTTCGTGCGGGTTTCGAGTCGTGTATCAGGTTAAGTCGGAAATTGCCATCCCTAGATCTTACCAAAACCATGGCGTTTTAGTTGTGATTGAAGTATCTTTTGTAAACGACATGTCGTTTAAACTCTGAGTTGGGTCGTAATTCAACCCAATTTCATCTAAGTTGCCAATGGGCCAAAAAGAAAAAGATGCTCCATCCACTTAAAGATGAAAACCTAACTAAGATTCTACCCCACAACAAATACACCAACAAGGCCGAGCTTAGGATTGTGACTCAAGCTCCCACCCGGAAGGGTTCGAAAAGCTTTCTTGGCTAGAACCATACCAAACAGAACCAAGCCAGATGGGGATCACACACTCCTTTCAAATATAGTTTACCAAATGCAGCTACTTTTTTTCACAGCTGATTATTTTCGTAGTATAGACCTGAGATACGCTACGGATGTGACAAAGTGATTTTATCGGCAGGCTTGTAAAGGCGTCGAGGAGGATATCATTGGGTAGGTCCATTAAGGCTGACTTCTCGTTTCCCTTAGCCCTCGACTTCTCCAACCATAGTAACAAATTTGAATGTAAGTATTGAACTCATCACATACATCGTTCATAAGAATTGTATCCAAAAACTTAAGATATTATTTACACAAAATTGTATTATTTACCAAAAACAAAAACACAAACAAGTATCACAGTTGACGTCATACAGTTACATATTCAAGTAAATTAAATTGTAACAACAAATCAACAATACTTACCTTTGATCGAAAATATTAAAATATGCGGCATCAAAATTAATAGAAGATCGATGCATCCGGTTACAAAGTTTCTTCCAAATTTTGTGTCGAAGCAGTTTCTTCCAAACCAGCAACTACCAAGGATTCCCTTCATCTTAACCCCAACGACTCTTCGTGAAGAAATAAGAATAGAGTTTGTTGATGATTTGGTGTCTTCATATACGATGTTCGTTTTGCTAACTGGAATAGAAAAAAAGGATAGGGTTTTTCTCTTTTCCTTGAAAGGAAAGTAAAGAACAAACAATTAATCAATAAATAATAAAGGGGACTGGAATGACAAATTTAGGCTTTCATTTTATGGCGCTTCTGGAATGGTAGTAGTTTACGGACATTATTGTTTTAGGGGTACATTAGTAAATTTGCATTGTCGATAGATTTGGGCCGAATTTGAATTGGACCATGCCCAAGCAAATATCAGCCGCTAAATTGCCCATTTGGACTCGGGTCAGAACAACAAAGTAACTGAGAAAAACGACGACATTGACCAAAGAAAACAATTAGAAAACAACGACATTGAACAGAAAAAAAGAGAGAAAACGACGACGAGCCAGATGTGAGAAGCAGGAGAAAGTAATCGAGAGCCATTCTGTCCAAGAAAAAACCGACAGCCAGATGCAGAGGTGGCAGTGGTATTGAGATTCTGAGAGGACGAAGAAGGTGTTGTTGGTAGGGATCGAGCAAGGAGACCATCAGAGATGGGAGAGGTGGTTGAAACCCTAGAGGGCCATAGAAGGTCGGTGGCAGCTCCTCTCGTCTTCATACTCGTCGTCGTTTTCCAATTTGTCTCCAGGTGGCTGCAACAGTTGAAGAAGGTACTTGCTTCAACGATTATCGATACGCATTTAAGCAATTAATGCTAATTTGGTGTGAAATGATTCTCTTAATCATATTTTTTATTCCTTAATTGTATTTATTCGCAGAGGGGAGTGAAGACTGCTACGGCAAACCGGTTGCGTGGAGAAATTAAGGACCTTTTGAAGGAGGCAAGCTCATTGTCACAGTGAGTGATTCTTACTAATTAAATCTTATTTTCCATCAATTTAAATACATGCTATATTAATTTTGGTTTTTGGGTTCTTAGCATTCTTTTGATAAGTGCATCTTCAAAGTTTTTACATTTACACTAGGAGGATAGTGATCTTATTTTTGTTGAATCCAGGCCTTCAACATTTGCACAAGCTGCAAAGCTAAGGAGGATGGCAGCTGCTAAGGAGAAAGAACTTGCAAATTGTACTAGTTGCTGCAACTCCACCCATTCATGAATTATGTTTATATATGTTTATAAATAATTATTTGCAACTTGCTCGGGTTCAAAATTGTGTTTGTATAGTAGCAGCCACATACACTTTAAGAAGATGAAGTTGTTAAGTGAAGGGTTGAATGTTTAATACAGTCTAGGTAGTTGTTAAATGTCTTTAATTACTAGGTGTCCCCTGTACATTCATTTTGTTGACTCAAATATCAATCTCATTCAGAGATATGAGTGGTTGATTATTTAGATTAGCCAACTTGCTTTTCTTTTATTTTTATAGCATATACTCTTAATTCCTATGTTCTCAGTACAAATTTAGTCTTGTTGCACTGCCCATCAGGTGGATGTATGATTTAGAAAACATAAAGTGAGTGCAAAAAAGATCACTTGATATAAGTTATTGCTAAATTTACTTAGTTTAATTTTTACTTCTTGTATCTATCCCCCCCTCCTTCAGCCTCATGCCCGGTTATATTTTCCTATCTTTCATAGCTTCAGTACTCTCCTGTGGCGCAGTTTTATTTTCTTAGTGGAGATATGGTGCCCTACTATGGATGGGAGATTCTAACACTATTACCTGACTTCCAGATCAAGAATTGCATGGCAAGGAGAGAAAACTTTCATATGAGTTGTATCTGAAAGTTGTGTTCATCGCAAAGGTAATTCTGGGTATACTAGATTTTTTAGAAGTTTTCTTTCTTCCTTAATCAAGGTTTTTATTGACAAACTTGGTTGTCCACCACTTAGGTCTTAACATATCTTGTGCTGATTTACTGGTTTTGGAGGGTTCCTGTTGCCTCCATATCGCAACAACTTGTGCAACCATTTGGTAATGCATTATTGTTGCATATTTACTTATTGAGTTCCATTCTTTCTTCCAGTATAGCTTTTTGCAAGAATCTTCTGTTTTGCTCTTTATCTTTGTCACTTGATTATTTGAGTTCTGCTTACTACAATTAATGCTTGTTTTTACTTGTTATATTCGCCTATAAGCCTATGTGGTGAGTTAGGATAATTACTGATTTTGAAAAGAAAAAGAAGAAAGAATGGAGCTACCATATGCATAAATCAGATTAAGTAGCAGGCAGTATAACAACTAAACTGATTGTAATTCTGATTGATTTTCTTGTTGCTTTGCAGGGAAAGTGCTATCATGGAGGGCTGTAGGAATTTTAAATGAAAATGTTATGGTAAATAAAGTTCAAGTGTACTTTACATTGTTATTATCTTTATACTTTTCCCGGGTGAAACCTTATGTCAAAAAAGGGGGTTTTAAGTGATCCCTTAAGCAAAGATGCTGAAATATGTCTCCTTGTATTGCTCTTAGCAACTAAATGATCTAATTACTGTCAGGTGCTCTTTTAATTACTATGTAATAAGCGTCTACAGTTTTCTCATTGTGCTTCTAATCTTCTCGTAATGTGTTTTCAGATAGGAATAATACCTTGGTTGATACTCTCTACCAGGGTTAGCAAATTTGTTTGTCGACTGTTCAAGTTGAAAGAATTGAAGTGATCTTCCTGTGAAGTTGTCTTGAGGAGAAAGTAATTTGGTCTGATTTGCTTTACCTTGTAACCACAATATCTAAGCAAGGGCTTAAGAATTAGGAGTGTTATTGAATTTGTATTTTGCTTTACCGTTTTGGTCCGGAAATTTAGTTTAGAGTTTGTAAACTTTGTAGTACGTAGAAAATGCACCTTTTGTAAAACTTATTCTTTGATTTTATTAACCAAAAGAAAAATATAGTTACATAATGTGATGTGTTCTGTGTTTGCCATGCAGAGAGCAATTATTTACAGCATGTTTAGGTTCAAAATTGTCTTTGTATATATAGTAGCAGCCACACGCAGTTTAAGTGTATGAAGTTGTTTAAGCCTGGCTTTCTAATAGTGAAGATATATATGGTGCCTACTGTGGACGGGAGATTTTAACACTATTCTCTGACTCCCATATCAAGAATTACATGGCAATAAGGAGAAAAAACTTCCATATGAATGTATCTGAAAGTTTTGTTCATCTCAAAAGTAATTCTGCTGGGTATAATCAATAATCACAAATTTAGTCTAATAACAACTGCACCAATTCCTTCATTATCTGTTCAAACTTTCGGACAGCAGGGGAAACTTTCAGAACGTGCGGCATAAGTTGAGAAAAAGAAAAAAGCAGGCAAGTACACAAGCCGCAGTGGCAAGTCCTGGACAATGGCCTAATACTGCATATGTCCCTGTAATGAATGCAACTATCATTGCAAATAAAGCCCACATAGTGATCACTACTATGCTGTCGAACGTTCTGGAAATCCCTTTTCGCTTTGCTTTCGTTGTCGATAGGTAAAGGTGCATCAAGAGAGAAAAACTGGACAGAGTCATGGCCAGTGTATCAGCTATAACAAAGGCCTTAAAACCTGCATTTCTTGATAGGACAACAAAACCCTGCTCTGGTCCGTTTGCACTTTCCTAACCACCAGGCATGGTGAAACCTGCTGCGAATGTTACAGTTGCTATGAGTGCAGCCACTATCAGATGGGGTTCTTTTATGTCCACAGTGCCTTCCCCGTCTCTGTTTTCCTTCAATTTCTCGTAAATTTTGCTTATAATTCGATGGCCTGATGCTGCACCATTTGCTCTCAAATTATGTACAAGATCTTGCTGCAACACACACATTCAATATTATCTTATGACCTCACAAAATTAAAAGATTATTATTCTAAACAAATCCTAACTATATTGATATAATTGAAAAAGTCAAGACTACATGAGTACGTAATCGCTTATTTTTACATGAACATTTAACAATAATATGTGCAATGCCCATGTCGGGCCCAACACTAATTGTAATCTCATTTGTTTCAAGGAGTTCCTCCTCGGTTTTAAAGGGCCAAATTTTTTACTTATAATATTTGTTCTCCCATGTTTAGAAGAGGTTAGAAAAAGGAGTAATTTTTGGGTGTTATCGGTACACCACGTGGCTGGTGTACCATCCTACGTCTAGTGGTGTACCATTCACTAGACGTAGGAGAATGAGCACCATAAAACAAGGAGAAGCACATGCTAGGTGTGCTTATTCATAAGCACCTCCAATTGAAGGAAGCACTTTGATTTTGAACAAAAATTTCCACGTCTTTCTAATAAAAGCACTGAATTACAAAAAGTGCTTATGTGTACAAGTAGTTTATACAAGTAATCTTGAAAGAGCCCTAATACTATAAGCTCAAAATCTACATTGTTGACAACTTAAAAATTCATTTTTTATGTTTATTTTTTGAATAAAATTGATAGTCTAAACTACAAACGATAGTCTCTATTATGTATATTGGAGTTGCATGAGCCTATTTCTTAATGATCAGAGATATTATGTATCACACAGAAGCAAGATTTACAAGACCATACCTCATTTCTTGAATCATTAGTTATAATGAGGTCAAGAGCGTTCATGTTTTCCTTATTGAATGCCATCTTATCAACCCTCTTATCATTGTAAAAATCAGTTTGGTGGCCGGGACGAAGAACGAGCAAATGAAGGGGGGTGTGTTGCCGTCAACATCCTTGGCATTTAAGAGAACGTTGCTAAGCCATGGATCCTTTAGAACAAAATTTGTAATTCGAGATTGATGGTTCTCCAAGGCATAATGAAGAGCATTCCGACGTCTTTGATCTACCAGTTCACAACAATCAGGGCAACGAGAAATAAGCTCTTTCATTACATCTACGTGGCCTCCGGAGGCTGCAATGTGAAGGGCGGTCTTCTTATCAACTTTGTCACCCATGTAGGCACAGGATTTATCAGCTTCTAGTAGTTGTATAACATTTAGAGTACGACCAAGGAATGAAGCGTAGTGAAGTGGTGTCTGTTAGACTTAAATCATAAACAACTAAAAACACTAACCCGTGTAGCCGTATGAATAACACAAAAGTCTTCTCCCTTTTGCAAGTCCTTGATCACACTCTCTCTAAATGGGGTTTGAGTACTTTAAGTGTGGAACTAATTGCAAAGGCAGGGACCCTTGTTTTTATACTTAATTGGTGTAACCCTAAATGAATTCTTCCCATCAACAAATTCAATTAGGACTCTACTTTATCACCAAGCAAACTGGATAATTCATATCAGTTATAATATGGAATTAGGACTCCTTATCTCAATAAGATTCCTTATCACATACCAAAAGAGTAGCTGGATATATCTCATTTAATCTCAATGTATGTGTTATAGTTTCAGCCTAATTCCTCACGTGTGTGTAGTCCTAATAAGGCTTACATTCTCCCACTAGGACAAACACATCACCAAAATAAGCTTATCCTTCGAAACTACAACCAAACATTCTTGATTGGCCAAGAGATTAAAGAAACAAAGTCCTAATGTCAGGCTTCTGTCAAATAGAAACATATGTGTAGAACCATAGAAACATTTGCTCAAAACATTCAAGCAAGCTTCCATGATTACATACACAAAGCTCCCATTCACATGAAGCTCCCACAAGATATGAACGAAGCAATGTATAATGTGCACCAAATATGTGAACTGTAAGCACATCAACACATTAGGTCCTCTTTATGCTTCTAAACCGAAGCCTTTAATAGTTGCATAACTTGTCTTAGTAATCAAATACTTTAGATTACCATAAACTGAAATAGACAAGAAACTTAACTGAAAAACTGTACCAAATTAATGGAAAACTGAAGCAACTATAAGCATCAATGAACTTTAAGCAGTTAAGCAAATTGTAAACCACTACTCAATGCATATCTACAGATAAAACAAAAACTCTAACACTAATACTCCCAAAAAATGATCAAATAAATTATAATACCTTATGTGAACATCATTCAGTGATAAACTGATAAAACTTTATGCATAAACTGTAATGCTAGCAACTGTAATACCACTGATTGCATCCTTCATTCACAAACAAACTTTAAAGCAATTAACAAAAATATTAAATCCTTTTTAACAGCTTTCGAATTCTCTATTGTTTCAATGTTGAAACCTTGAAGAGAAAATCATGAATCAATACAATTAGCCAAATATTCTGATTGGTTGTCAAAATTAAAATTTCTTTATCTCGCAAATCCTTTAAGCAAACCAGAAATAATCCTTATGGCATAAGAAGAATGTAAGTTATATTTAAAATAGAACAGACAAAAATAAATTTGAAACTAAGCTCCCACTGATTTGGCACATCATACACATAATAGAATTTTAGCTTTTTCTTCTTTTACCTTTTCTCTTACAAGCATAAAACCATGTCTGAAAGCTTAGTAACAATCACAACCTTAGCACATCCATATTAACTTTATTTCTTATTACCTTAAAACTCCTTTATGAAAATATAATTCATCATCTACACCAAGCACAAAACATGTAATTTTAATGTTGATAATACTGAAAAATATACTAATGCCAAAATAACTCAAAACTGCAATTATCCTTAGGCTATGGCTCAACTTGAATTTCTTAATTGATGCATGTACTTTATTTAAATTTCAACTGAATAACTGGACAACCAAGGCAAATTTTTGGAAAATTTTTGGAAACATAGGCGAGTAAAACTTCATGAGCTTACAAAAGAAGGCAGTGAGTGTGAAGCCCAAAAAATAGTACATCACTTCTCCCACTTGGGCAAAACACTCACTACTTTACTACTATCAAAAATACACCAAAACTTTATGATGGTCACATAACTTTGAAACATAATAATTAGTATACTTTGATAAGGTAATATCATACCACTTTTAAGATATACTACTTCAAATAACTCACAATACCATAGGTGCATCAAGAACAAATACATCCCTTACATGAAAAATTATCACAATATCTTTATTAGCATGATTAACCCCAAATTACATAGAATCAAACTAGAGACATAAAACTTCACATAACAAAAATATATAGTCGTTTTATGTCCATTTAATTGTCTAAAATGACTTACAAAATCAACTTATAAAACCTGCCAGCACATACTTTCTCCTGAACGTGGGTTACTTTAAAATATTCCAGAAATAAAATCCATATCCAATAACCACGAAAATATTCAGTCTATAGGAAGACACATATACGTTCAATATACCAAAATTTCAGGTCATTTGAAGATCTTTAGACCAGTCATTCATTAATCTTTACTTGTAGTACCAAAACTGTCAGGAAAATTTCTGTGCATCTGTATCAACTTTATAGAACTACCAAAAATTCAATTCTCAACATATTTTGGTGAAATCAGTGCCTAAAGAAACCTTAGAAAGTCTACTTTATCACATAATTTTATTATGAACTGATTCGAATTAAAGCAACATCAAAACAGACATCATAGCACGAGAGTTCAAAACTGAAAACTTAACAAGTACCTTAAGCGATTTTGATATCCTTATGTATCCAAACTATAAGCACTATATATCACTGAAAACTAACCAAAATAAGTTAGTGGTCTTTAATATAAACACAATAAGATGTCCTTAAAAAACTGCAGCGGAATTAAACGAAGATAGACAAAAGACATGATAAACCGTAACATGACACACTCAATTTGTCATATAAAAGCTCAAATTTATTTTAGATTATCATTCAAAACAATTTTATTCCCAAAATTGTCGCATGCTATATTCTCACCTTTGGGGAGAATACAACTTCGTTTATAAAAACTATATCACAAGACTAAGGCACAATGAATATATGTCTTATCTTGTGCCATTATGAATTGAACCATACTAGTCCTCGTTGAGAGGAAAATTTTCATAATGCCATTTTGATCATCGAGCCTTGAATAATTAGGATGTTGTAACCGAAGAAGTGCTTTGACATTTCAATCGATACAAAATCTTTCTTTAAAATATGATCAATAAAACTTTAGTTAAATATGTAGGGAAATTTAAATATGACGCGATCATCCAAGACTTTCTTTCCTTTAATTAGTGATGAGATAATCTTTCTTTATAATATGACATGAAAACTCATGATAAAAATTCTGTAATAAGTGCTTTTGCTATATCACCAAAACAAACTATATGCCACTTTATAATTTATTAGAATCAAGCCGGTCCATTGATATACCGTAATTTGATTAATAACCATAACTATTTAGAAGACACGTGTTCAAAAGAAATTCTAGCATGTGTCAAAGCTTGTAATTCAATATATGCATAACAAAATTCATATGTATAAAGCATGCCAACATTTCAAGATATACACCTGCAATTGGAAAAGGCAAAACCAATTTTATTCTTTATATTGAATTACTCTAATTTACCATGCATAATACTGAATGAGCAACAGATCTTGAGGTGTAGAGGCATTCATAACTGTCAATATAGAATATGCAAGAGTAGACATCTTTATCCCCTTAACTGTAAGCCCATTAAATTCACCTTTGTTAGAGAATTCAATGTGCATATCTTAATCATAAAACTAGTGTACAAAACATACAAACTGACTTTCATGAAAATTTTTACACCTTTGAGTGATAAAAATCTCAACAGTTTTTATGACATGTGCACCATTCTATGCCATTACTAATCAAAACATCTAGAACAATTCTTCTTTGGAATGAAAGAATTGTGCCACATGTCTCAATTATAATGCAATCTCTAATCGATTTTCTTTGATCATTTAAGGTGTTACAATGAATAAAATGGCTTTGGCAATTTGTAAACATTGTAATACCCTCTTTTTGAACTCTATCGATTGAGCTATAATCTGCAACAATTGATTAGTACAACAATTTTAAGATCTTGAAACCTGAAATCTTAAATAACATGAGTGATAATCGAAATTCCGCAATATACTAATGCAATCCTTTAATATATATTCTATGCATCAAAATATGATGAGATACATGTATATTTTCCTTAGAACTGTCTAAATTCACTTTTCTCTCTTAATAGCTCAACTCCAACATAGTAAGATATTGTCAAAACTTTACAAGCTCCTAGCATGATATATTAGAGTTCTAAAGAAAATTTCTCTTAGTTAAAGGCTTGATAGAATTATACCATGATGACAATATGCAACACTAAATGACATTAAAGTATATATTCAAACTCCATAAGGATATATATTGAAAACAAAGTGGCAACAAAGATTTTCGCCTTTTTTTTTTATATTTAAAAGAAATTCTTAATCAATGATTAGATTCACTTCATATACTTTTATTAAAATCTGAATTTCAAGAATCTAATGCATCAAAAACTGTAATTGACAAAATCAGCTTGAAAACTTGATGCCCAAAAGACTTTATTTGCTTATTTTGACAAATCATTAATTAGCATCTCTTTATTCAAGTCAAACTATATAAAATAAAATAAAAACTGATAGGTAACAAATATCAGCCTTAATAAAATGCATAGAAATTCTTTTGATATTTGCACCGAAAACATAATGCATATATGACTTGATGATTTAAACCAAAATTTCAATTTTCTGCTTAATCCTTTTCCTTAATTAGTGAAGATCAATAAGAAAAATAAAAATAAAAATTTAATGGCAGAGGCCCAAAAAAGGGGAGAGATATAGAAGCAAAAGAAAAGCCATCTTTGCTTCTCTGTTTTGATTAGATCGTGGATGATTCAATGTCCACCACTGTTGAATCTACTGATATTCATCGCCCCAATTACTTAATTTGTTTTATTTGATTGCTACCGTATGTATCAATGCAAGTGAATATGAGAATAACCGGATCCTAATCAATTAATTCCCACATGCTATAACCGCAATACCAAAAGTAAGTCATAGGACTGCTGAAGCCAAATTAAAAAGCAAAAGAACGAAAACTTGATGCATTCATCTTGGATTAAAACGCCATTCCTTATTTCATCAAAACTGTAAGCATGAAAACTGAAACAAGAACCAAGAAGAATGCCATGAATTCTAATTGTTAATTTTAGAGTTTACCAAATAGGTCTTTAGTTGTGTTATGACCGGCTCTGATACCACATGTTAGACTTAAATCATAAACAACTAAAAACACTAACCCGTGTAGCCGTATGAATAACACAAAAGTCTTCTCCCTTTTGCAAGTCCTTGATCACACTCTCTCTAAATGGGGTTTGAGTACTTTATGTGTGGAACTAATTGCAAAGGTAGGGACCCTTGTTTTTATACTTAATTGGTGTAACCCTAAATGAATTCTTCCCATCAACAAATTCAATTAGGACTCTACTTTATCACCAAGCAAACTGGATAATTCATATCAGTTATAATATGGAATTAGGACTCCTTATCTCAATAAGATTCCTTATCACATACCAAAAGAGTAGCTGGATATATCTCATTTAATCTCAATGTATGTGTTATAGTTTCAGCCTAATTCCTCACGTGTGTGTAGTCCTAATAAGGCTTACAGTGTCCACCCTTGTTCGTCTGCCGCTACTGCCAAATCCCTTTCCTTGCTTAGCATTGTTCTCGTCATTTCTAAATACAAAATAATAAAACCAATATAAATTAGGGTTGGGCAACTGAACCAAGCCTGACCAAAAGACACATTCCAACCACCAATCGGCTTGAATCAGTCAGTTTTGTTTGATAAACAACAATCAGTGACTAATAAAAATAATTATATATATATATATATATATATATACCAACGAAATTGTATTTGTAATAAATTGTAATTTGAAATACAATTAACAATAAATAAATAAAAACTCTTTTCTTCAATCGTAATTGTTTCTGTTTAAAATTTGTTTTTAGTATCAAACAATTTCATAATCATCTTTCTCAACTTTTAATTTTAGGTAGTTAATTGGAAATTGTTTTTACATAAATTGCTAATTAGTCCTTGAGGAGAACGACCTTGCATGAGCATCTATACTACAATAGCCTTGTATTCTTGCAAGTATTTTATGTGATTTTAACCTTATTTGCGTGGATGGTAAAAATCGTATCAAGAAATTGGCGCCGTTGCCTGGGATCGAACCCGGGTGTTGGGGTCTTTTTCGTTCCAACAGCTTGACGAATGGGCCTGGGCTGCTGGAAAGAGCGAACGATGATGTGGACTTGCCCCATGTGTCTGAGTTCAAGGATCAAGCTCCAAGAGTGCTTCGAAAGGTTCGTGAAGCCTTAGGAAGCACCTTGGTTTCCTTCACCAACAAAACCAGCAGCTGCTTACAGATAAATATTATGGCTTGGCATGAGAAGCTTGGGGCATGGGAGCTGAGCATGCATGAGTTTAGCATGAGAGAGAGAGAGAGAGAGAGAGAGAGAGCTTGGATTTCCTATGAGGAACAGAGATCTAAAGCACGGATATAGGGAATTTTGAGAGGATTTGTTGAGGGAATAGAGGAATAGGTAAGTGTGGAAGAGATGAGTGGCTTGAGCAAATTTCCTATAGCTTGTCAAAGCTTGGTCACTCTCCTAAAGGGTTTTGCCAGAGGAGAAAAATGAAGGAGATAGAGCTTGAAATTGAGGGGTTCCAGTAGTGAGGGAGAATGCTTGCTCACTATGGATTTGGTTTGCTTGGCTCTCGATGGTTGGTCTGATGGGTAGGAAGTGCCCTATTTTATAGGCGCTGGAAGTTCCTCATTCCCAAGGAACCCCAGCTGGTTCTTCTCCAAATCTGTCAGGTCTCCCCCTCTATTCCTCTTCTCTTTCTTCAACGCATTCCTATTTTATGAAATTCCCTTAATCTCAGCACACATAGACAAGATTTTGGGAGCTCTAGAGCTTTCCCGCAGCCGTCCCTGTGCCAACCTCCTATCTTGGGCTACCATATATTCTTCTTTCTTCCCTTGTTTTACGGCAAGACCTAGTTAGAGGGGAAAGGAATAGGTGATGGCGTTGGTCTGAAGGGTACTTTGCTCCCAGCAACCTGCTCATGCCAGCATCCTCTGGTTTTTTAGATGGCTTGTGTTGGGATTTGTCTTTGGCCATGTGCTGGAGATTCCCAGCAGCCTGCAAACGTGCGTGACTTTTGGCTTTTGTCATGGTTTTGTCTCCAGCCATGTGCTGGAGACTTTCAGATATTTTCTTGGTCATTTGGGCCTTCCTAGGGTGATGGGTTAGTTTACTAAGGGAATGAGCCAGTTTCCTAAAGTGATGGATGTTGTGGCCCAAAAAAGTCACAAGAAGCCCAAAGATATTCGAAGCCCAAATGGTGGTCATGCGTTAATCCAAGCTGTATTTTTGGGAATTAATTCATTTAGTGTACATGCCATGCCAAGCTAATAATACATTTTTCCTATGCCAATCACTTGCCAAGCCCACATGAACCCAAGTCATGTGGTTCACGGGGCTTGCATGAGGGATTGTGGTGTGGAAGGTTACGGAGGTCCACAAGGCCCACGGAAGCTCTTGGATAATGGAGACTTTGGGCTAGCTACTTGGGAGCACCAAAGTCCAAGCCCGTTACTTAGAGTTCTCCAATGTGGGTGAGCAAATGAGATATTCTTCAAGCATCTTCCTATTACCCGTTGGAAACAAGCCTTTTCCAGCACTCTTTATTACCCACTGGAAATAATCCAATTCCGACACCTCCTTTTACCCATAGGAAATAGCCATTCCCCAATTCCTAGCTTTACTTGCTGGAAAATAGCATGCCCCAATGCCCCATTTTAACCATTGGAAATCAACTAGTTCCAGCACTTCCATTTACCTATTGGAAATAAAGGAACACCCTCACCCTCTATAAATTGGCCTTCATGGCTCAAGCACAAGGCAATAAAAACCGGAGCCATCAAACCCCTCCTCTCATGCGGCTACTGCAAGCATTTCCAGTAGCCATCCATCTCTTGGTTGCTTAAGCACCTAGCAACCAACGTTCATTCCTCCCTTCAGCTGCTGCAAGCTTTCCAGCAGCCATCCTAGCCATAGCCCTTAAGCCTCAAGCTATTCCTTCCTCCTCATGCCTTTCCAAGCTTTTCCTCCATAGCCTTCAAGCCTCAAGCTTTTCCTTACATCTTCCCAAAGCCTCACCAAGCAATACATCAAGCTTTCCCACCATAGCCATGGCTTCAAACCAACACCCAAACTCAAGCATATCAAACACCAAGCCAAGCACATGCAGTCTCATTTGCTAAACTTGTGGGTCTTTAGCTCCCACACTCCAAGCTCTCATGCCAAGCTCATATAATCTCAGTTTAACATCATGAAGTCGTCTTCAACCATCCAAAAGCATGACCAAGCATTCGTCAGGCTGCTGGAAATCTACTTAAGCCACCCATCCTTCAACTCTCTCTCTCTCTCTCTCTCTCTCTCTCTCTCTCTCTCTCAAAAAGCTCCATCCCAGATCTGAAACACCCATCCTCTCAAGCTAAAACCATAGTCATTACCTTTTGGTAAGAGAAATGCAGCGACAAGCTTTTCGTCAACTGCCGGAAACACTGAGAAAATCTCAAGCCTTAATCATTTCCTCATGCTCGTTTCCTCTTAGCTCACACACTCCAAGCTCTCATGCCAAGCCTAGTAGTATCTTGATTCACCAAAGCAAGCTCTCATGCCAAGCCCATGCAACATCATTGCACCATCTCCAACTCTTCGTCAAGCTGCAGGAAACGTCAAGACAAAAGCGTGTGGCACTGGAAGAAGAACAAAGTACTCCTGGGACTTGCTTATCTCTCGGGGTGCTTTGGGCCTAGTCCTCGCTAACTCAGAAAAGGGGCAATTTCATCCGTTCGCTCTTTACAGACCCAGTGCCCCATTCGTCGTCAGCTGAACGAAAAGACCCCAACAATGGACTATTGGGTTTTCTTTCATGCTTACCCATATGTTTGGGCTCAAGGAATGGGCTTGAGTTTTGGTGCTCCCAAGTAGCCCAAAACTTCCACTCCTTGGACCATCAATGGGCCTCGTGAATATTCGTAACCATCCATACCACAACCTACTCAGCAAGCCTCGGGCATTTGCGTGGCTTTGGCCCACTTAAGCTTGTTGCGTGGCTTGATGCAAAAATAAGGATTTTCCGCTTGGTGTTGCATGTTTGCTTGGCGCGGCATGTGGACTATAACTTATGGAGTACACTTGACGAACTCTAGTGTACTCCAATCGAGCTTTTTTCTCGGTAAGTGTCGTATTGAGCTAGAAATATATTTGGGCCCAGCCTGAGATTTTTTGGGACTCAACATTAGCCCCCTTGATTATTGGGGCCATGAATGGGTATCAAAATGGGCCAAATAATCAATTAAGCATGCCTAAAAATCAAGGTGTGAAACGGCATGGGATTGGCCTGGCATGGTATTCTGTCTTTGTAACAACATGTCCTCTTTTGCCATGGTAAGGCAACACATTGGTTTAGCATAGCATGAGATCATTTTTTTGGTGTGGCATGATAAATTTTCTTGGCTTGTTTTGCTTGAAATACAATTCTTAGACTGCTAGTCGTTGGTGATGAATGGATTTTGCTTGGGCTTATTAGATTTAGCATGTTATACTTGTTTGCTTGGAAGTATGAACTTTATTCTGCTTTGGGCATGGATAATCTTGATAGTTCATAATTGCTTGGAACTAGCTTGTGAGATAGCTTCAGGCATGGCATGTTGTTGGCATGCTTAAGTGTTTTGGCTGCAATGATTTGGCATGGTGTGAGAGTTTTGCTCGATTCATATGAAGCCATCGACTTCTCCTCCACTGAAAAAAAAAAAAACATGAACAAACATGGTTATGAAATCAAAGAACAAAACACTAATTTCGATTAACAAAATTTGCACCTATAACTTTTGATTTTATTTTTCAATTCATATGGGACAACAAAAATGCATTCAGTATGTATTTATAGCTAAGTACGAAAAATTTATTTGGTTTGGTTACACTTAAACTTATAGATTGGTTAGATTAATAAAGTGGAAAACAAAAATGCAAAAAGGATTCCAGTCCTTGTTATTCAAGTATTAGCCAGCAAATCTTAATTTGTGGAACTTAAAAATTCTAAATCTTTTTCTAAAAGGATTCCGATGATTATATAGAAACCATCTTACTAGCTTATAAATAACATGTGAGACAGGTTGCTTCTTCAATCATAATTAGTGAACATGTTGAATGCAATGCAATCTACCATACGTAACACACATCAGGGTCATGGAGGTGGAATTGTGACGTCTCTTATCTCCATGCTTTTTGACAGGAGGCAGTCTTGGTGGACTGAGACAGGTATAATATGATCATCAATCTTTCCACATTAGTTTGACCATAGAACAAAATCTGATGTATTTTTTGGTCAAATAACAAAATATGATGTTTGTTGGCAGTATTTTGATTGAAATCAGCATGCCAAATTTTGTGAGCAATTAAATGATCCCAAAATTTTAGTTCAACGCTGAAGTATTAAGGAAAATAGAAAAGAAAAACTAGGTTTCGTATCATTAGAAGATATCAGTCCCTTTTTGCCTGTAAATTCTATTTTCGTGTATTCGTCATATTGTGTTTTTTTAAAAATTGATCTCATGTCTAGTAAGCTGATTTCAGTTTAGCATCTTAACTTTCCTTTCAACTGTACTTGCTGAAGCCAATGGCGGATTCAGGATTCTCGGGCCAAAAGGTCACAGTGTAAAAGTTTCAAAATTTTTTTAGAAGAAAATAACACTATAAAAACAAAAAAATAGTACTTTCCATCCGAACTTCAATTGTACAAACGAAATTTTTTTTTTATAAAAGCATTGAATTATAGGTTCATAAATCATTTATTTTTTAATAATTTTAGGCACTTTTGTTAATGTCTTATCTAAAAGAGAATATCATTTTTTTTAATAAAGAATAATATTATTGGACGAGCCTAAATTGATGGATATACCCTGACGGGTTATCTATAGTGTAGAACGCACCGTCGTTCATAGATCGAAACGACACGCATTCACTATATTATAGGGAGCCGTAGGCTTAACACTAGAAATCAATCAATTAAAAAAAATTCCTAAAAAATCAAAATTCCCTTCACTCATGCTACCAACCCATTCGACCAAAAATAAAAATGCTACCAACCCTAATTCCCATTTACTTCTGATCAAAATTCCCATTTCGCATTCGCTAATCCAACCTTCCCTATTCTCTTCTTTCACCAGAAAGCTTTGTACCCATGGCCGATATAGTGAAAGTGACCCAAAAAATGGACCAGGCAAAGAAACTCTGCGAATGCATGAAGCAGCATTTGCACTTTCAAAGAGCTGTTGATCTTGATCTACAGAGCTCTCAGGCTCTTCTTGAATGTAGGTTACACAAGGATACATCAGAGGCCATCGTCAAACATAGCCAGCCTCTGCAAACCCAGATGTGGGACAAGCTGAAGGATATGTTAATCGCACTGATGGGAGAAAACGGCATCCCCTTGCTGCAACTCAACCAGCCCCAATCAGACAAAGATTTCAAAATTCTTGAGGCTATCTTGAACTACATTTCCCACCCACAACAGCAGCCCAAGGAAGCAAGTTGGAAAGACTACTTTGAGGAAAAAGGAAAAAATTGGCTGCGTCAAGCATTGTAAAGTTTTTGACCGGAATTGTGGAGCTTCAAAGTCTTTGTGGCGAAATTTATATCTGGAATTTGGAGGTGGTTTGTTGGAATCCAAGAACCGTCTGAGCGCACAAAAGGCGAAACCACTAAATCAGAGGATGAGCAGCTCGACTTTGGTATTTTTGCGCTCTTTTCTTCATTATGAATATCTGTTTAGGCGCAAGAATTCTGATCTGTAAATTTATTGTTCAGCGGCAAAAATTGCCCGAAAGGGTTCTTCAAGTGTGTCTGCTGCTACCCCCACGTAATTTGGAATTGAAGAAAAACTTACTTCTTTCAGGGTTCGTTTGGTACACCTCCCAGTCATGGACTGGATTAGACTACTTTTAGTTCACCTACTTTTAGTTTTAAATGGGGACTAATAATGCTGGGCTCACTAAACCCTTGTTTTCCTCTTCTGCTTCCCAAGTGAACGAAGTTCCAGTGCTTCTCAACAGGTCACCACTCTCTCTATCTCTGAATCTTCCTCTTCTCTCTACTTGATTTAATATTTTACTCAATCTTTCTCTTCTCTCTACTTTATAGTATGAATTTTTTCTGCTGATATTTTGAGATTTGTCTCTATTTTTATTTTTAGGTTTTCTACCTATTTTTTTGGTTCTGGAAAATTTCTTTCTTTAGACTCCTTCTTGAGTTCTGTTCTTGGTTCTTTGGAGTTAGATAATGTATAGTAGTTGTGTTTTTCGTATTATAATGGCTAGATCTGCTAGTTCAAGAATTGCGTTATGTGAAGAATTGAAAATTTTCCATTAGGTGATAACTCAAAAAAGACACACCAAAGAGGGTTCTTGAAATGACACAGAAACCCCTTTCAAACCCATGGAACTTGATTGCGGTCCCTTCCAAAGTCTCCTCTACTGTCCACCAATTAGTTTGATTAATTTCTGCACCCATTATCATTTATCCGCTCGAGGTAGCACCGGTGGAAAATTCGCTACCGCTATGCTTCAGCTTCTGTCCTAGCTGCCAAGCTCATGTCTGGGGTTTGGAACTGTTCGCTAGTAAAAGACCAAGAAACGGCCGACAAAGACACTGCACATACAAAGCCTGAAGACACTGAGCCCAAAGACAAAGTCGAACAGAATGAAGACCTAGACTTGGGTATTTCATCTAAATCTTTTTAATTTTTTAAACATTATCTGTTTAATTTTTTAAAGATTATATTTGTAATAACATACTGTTTCTCAGTTGGACAAATTGCTAAAGCGGCTCTGGGGCAATTCCTAAAAGAATCATTCGGCGATGGTGCACTAGTGGATCTTGAATTCTACTTCTTTCAAGGTACTGTTATATCGTTTTAGGATTTAGATTAGGACAAAAACAAAACCCTAAAAGGGATGACTGATTCCAATATCGTTCTGTACTTAATGATCCTTCTTATGTTCTGTACTTAATGATGATTCTTTTATCATATGTCATTTCATTTAGATTTTGCTATCTGCATTTGAATGGTTCTCTCAGTTACACCGTCTGTCCGAGTTTAGATTATGTGCTAGCTTTGGTGTGCCTTGCTCTGTTATTCGCCTTTTCATTTTTATGTCTTACAAACATTGAAATTGAAGTTCCATAATACATTTAGAAGGATCTACACGTATTTAGCATTAGGATTTGATGAACAATGTGTTTTGTAATGCTATGTGTCTGTTGGAATGGGTGATTCCATGTTCTGTTTGGTATGGTTCCAGCCAAGAAAGCTTTTCGAACCCTTCTGGATGGGAGCTTGAGTCACAATCCTAAGCTCGGCCTTGATGGTGTATTTGTTGTGGGGTAGAATCTTAATTAGGATTTCTTAATATGGCATCCCCTAGGTCGTGGACTTTTTAAGGATTAGATTTATTCTTTTCTTGAGAATCTTTTGAATACTTAAAAATTCAAGCAGTTTTATGCTTTCTTTTGGGTCTCAGGGTGTTTTTTAGTTAATTTTGGGGTTTTTGTTTGCTAAATGTCTCCATCTTTTTTCTATTGTAGATTTGAGCATACTATACAACAGAGGAATTCAAGCACAAGATTGATGCAGACAGACAGAGTGGATGACAAACTACCAAACCATTAGTTGCATTTTTAGGGTTGACCACTTTTGGAGATTGTTTGTATGACCTATTGGTTGTTTTTGTATGTACTATCGCTTGACATTTGTTTGTATGTACTATCGCTTGGATTGACATATTGGTTGTTTTTGTATCTAGTATAACTGAATTTTAGTATTGTGGTACAATTGAGGATTTTGGAATTTGTTTTTAATTCATACTCTCTCTCTTTTTATGAAGTGTTTGATTATGCAGTTGAGAGTAAGAGTGTAACTGATGTTGCTGCGTATTGGTACATTTTCATGCCAATCTAGTACGCAGCAACATCAGTTACACTCTTACTCTCAACTGCATAATCAAACACTTCATAGAGAGAGAGTATGAATTAAAAACAAATTCCAAAATCCTCAATTGTACTACAATACTAAAATTCAGTTATACTAGATACAAAAACAACCAATAGGTCAATCCAAGCGATAGTACATACAAACAAATGCCAAGCGATAGTACATACAAAAACAACCAATAGGTCATACAAACAAACTCCAAAAGTGGTCAACCCTAAAAATGCAACTAATGGTTTGGTAGTTTGTCATCCACTCTGTCTGTCTGCATCAATCTTGTGCTTGAATTCCTCTGTTGTATAGTATGCTCAAATCTACAATAGAAAAAAGATGGAGACTTTTAGCAAACAAAAACCCCAAAAATTAACTAAAAAACACCCTGAGACCCAAAAGAAAGCATAAAACTGCTTGAATTTTTAAGTATTCTCAAGAAAAGAATAAATCTAATCCATGACCTATGCCATATTAATAAATCCTAATTAAGATTCTACCCCACAACAAATACACCTCAAGGCCGAGCTTAGGATTGTGACTCAAGCTCCCACCCAGAAGGGTTCGAAAAGCTTTCTTGGCTGGAACCATACCAAACAGAACATAGAATCACCCATTCCAACAGACACATAGCATTACAAAACACATTGTTCATCAAATCCTAATGCTAAATACGTGTAGATCCTTCCAAATGTATTCTGGAACTTCAATTTCAATGTTTGTAAGACATGAAAAGGTGAATAACAGGGGAAGCTAGCACATAATCTAAACTCGGACAGACGGTGTGACTAAGAGAACCATTCAAATGCAGATAGCAAAATCTAAATGAAATGACATATGATAAAAGAATCATCATTAAGTACAAAACATAAGAAGGATCATTTAGTACAGAACGATATTGGAATCAATCATCCCTTTTAGTGTTTTGTTTTTGTCCTAATCTAAATCCTGAAACAAGGTAGAGAGCTATTTGTTTTTGTCCTAATCTAAATCCTAAAACGATATAACAGTACCTTGAAAGAAGTAGAATTCAAGATCCACTAGTGCACCATCGCCGAATGATTCTTTTAGGAATTGCCCTAGAGCCGCTTTAGCAATTTGTCCAACTGAGAAACAGTATGTTATTACAAATATAATCTTTAAAAAATTAAACAGATAATGTTTAAAAGATTCAGATGAAATACCCAAGTCTAGGTCTTCATTTTGTTCGCCTTTGTCTTTGGGCTCAGTGTCTTCGGGCTCTGTATGGGCAGTGTCTTTGTCGGCCGTTTCTTGGTCTTTTACCAGCGAACAGTTCCAAACCCCAGACATGAGCTTGGCAGCTAGGACAGAGGCTAAAAGCTGAAGCATAGCGATAGCGAATTTTCCACCGGTGCTACCTCGAGCGGATATCGAAGACGCTCCCAATTTGCATGAACCACTCCGTCCAAGTGGGTGGGATGGGATGGGCGAGTGGCCTCGGAAGGCTGCGGCGCTGGTCTGGGGCGGTGTGCACATACCTCAGCAGAAATTCAAGCACGTCAAAATCTTGATCAGATTGTGGCTCACCCAGACTTTGCGAAATCTTGTTTCTTTCCATTAAAGGGATCAACTTAGGTCCCAATTCATTCCACATCTCAGTTTTGACGGACTTGATATACTGAACAATGCGACGTGCATTCGAGCGCTTCTCGTCATCTTTGGCGTTGTCTTCGTCCTTTTCTACAACTTGCTGGAATTCAAAGTATCTCTTCTATGGATAGGAAGAGTTGGAATTCTGGTGAGTCTTCTACTTCCGGTAGTGAATTTGGGGAAAAGAAATGGTAAAATATCAGAGTAATTTTTTTGTTTATTATATATAGAAATGGGTGGCTTGTTGTATACGATTGAGAGGGGGTTATATGAGTAATTTGTTATAGGGTTATATTAGTAAAATCATTGAATCTGCTAAACATTTCTGTTATACTTTAAACCCACGTGGACAGTTTATCTTTCAAGATCTATAATATTATATATAGCAGGAAAAAAAGTAATGTGATCAACTGCCACCAAATTACTAAGCGGTCCTACGGCCTTGCTTTTCTTGTTTTCACTAAAGACCATGGAAACCAAATACCTACGCAACAACATGAATCATGATATAGGTATTTTCCTATCAGTTACTGCCCACTGGCATTTATTTTGAATGTCAATTGAAGCCCAAAACGAGACCTGTTTTTGCAGGCATCATATGCCCACTGGCATTTATTTTGAATGTCATTTGTTGTATTTGTAATGGAATTCGTATGTTCCAAACAAACTGACCTCTAGGACAATCATAAGAGAGTTGGGTATGTCCCATAGGTCTTGTTTTACCGTCCAATCTACCTGAACTTACTCAGATTAAGAGAGCCCTCTCAAAAATCATGGTTAAGGTGAGACATTCTGTTACCACATCCAATTTCCCAAAAATAAGGCACAAGTGACTTGCCTTGTGAAAGTAGGTCTTGAAATTGAAAATCATTTAAGGATAAAACTCTTCCCAACGTTCACATATAATAGTATTTATATCATAAGATTTGCATTCACATAATTTAATTGGGGGCTTAGGCTCGGTCACCTTTCACATGTGATCATCTTTAATAATTTATAGGCTCATATACTAAAAGTTCAACAAATTCATCCTCAACCAACGATGAGGAGAAGATATTCATCTAATAATATTGTTACCGACAACGAGATTTAGCCTAGTTGAAAATCTTTGAAAAATGATGATATGATAGATGCAATGTGCATCGCACTAATCAATAAAAATATCACTCTTCTACAAAAACGCAGGATTATTGCTCCTCTAAGCATAAGGTGGTTGTGTGCATTTAAATTGCATAGTAGCTGTGTTAGGATATGATTAACCCATAACCCGTAATTAATATGACTCCTTAATTTTCATGAAAGAAAATGAATGACACAATTATTTACATCCATCTTTTATTCCATAAGAACACAAAAACCATTATTTTTTCAGCTAGAAAACCAAATAAAAATCAACAGGAGATGAAAAGCTGTTTGGCCATCTTACGAATAAGTTACCATTATGATAATGCTTCGCATATAACAGTAAATGATACCCAAACAAATTTACCGGGTCTCCATCCATGAAAGTTTACAGTAAATTAAATTAAATTTAAAAAAAAATTGCAACTCCAAGTTACAAAGACTTCTCTTTCAATAAACCAAAATCCCATGTCCTCGATTTTGCTGCTTCAAAAATTGTCCCCCTGCGCAATTGTCTTTCAACTAAATTGTCGAAAGCCTTCAAGGAAATCATGCTGTTAGAGCATCCACAACGCTCCTATACCACCTCCTTGCCTAAAATTTAGGGAGGAATTGAAAACCCACCTCCAACCATGCTCCCTATTCAGCTCCTAAAATAGTGAGACACTTGGTGAGCTCCTAAATCTGAGGAGAGAGAACGACTCTTAGTGACTTCCTATAATTAAATGCTTCTTTATTTAATATTATTTTAAGCATTTATTTTAAGCCAACTATTTTTATTGTTGCTTTTGTGTCTACACTTTATTCAAAAATTGAATTAAAAAACATTAAAAACATTTATGACTC
Organism: Prunus padus; assembly: GCA_024362665.1. Classification (NCBI taxonomy): domain Eukaryota; kingdom Viridiplantae; phylum Streptophyta; class Magnoliopsida; order Rosales; family Rosaceae; genus Prunus; species Prunus padus. The sequence continues at coordinate 17,510,715 of JANFAM010000007.1, read as the reverse complement.
TTTAAACTACGAGTATGTTTGGAGTTGAAATTTTATAGAGAGCTCCTAAAATAGCTTTCTAGTGTTTTTAGCTAAATTTTAACTAAAAAATAGAGAGTATGATTGTGGATGCTCTTAGTATACCTGAACATGCTCAAACGCGTTCGCCTCCACTCTGTCGGATGAAGATAATGAAGAGTATCATAAATGAATCTGTGGCCTGGGAGTAATGTTTCAGCTTTGATGTATTTTATGGATTTATCTCTTACATCCCAAAAGTAAAACATACCACAAAAGCTGTCAGTTAAAAATATGCCATGCTCCCATTCACCACAAGTCTCAATTGATCTAAGATCAATTGGAAACATTTTGTTGTCAATTTTGTAATCTAGCTCCCACTCTTTTTTTTTCATAATTTTTTAGTATCCATATCTGAAGAGAAGTATACACATATGACATAATAGCCAAACACCCTCTCACGTGAAGCAAATGAATCATACCATGACGGAAACCCTGTGATGAACTAGGATAAGGGATCCAAAAAATTCTTCTTTCTCAAAATCAAAAGAAATAATACGATTGGGTAATCTTCCACCTATATCACGATAAATCAACCAATGCATGTCTCCGTATGCAGATACATTATTGCTACTAAACTCACACTGGGGAACTGAGTGTATTTCTCTCCACGATGATGATTTTATGTCCAATGTATAAACGTAAGCCACGAAAAAAACCTCCCGATAGCATATTTACTTTTAACAATACAAACAATCTTATGAGTCCTAGTTATACCATCAAATCCCATACCGTACCACTTTTTATCATAAGCATCAACAAAGTCATTAATTGGCAACTCTAGATCTAGAACTTCTCCTCTGAGAGGATTGACCAATACGCATTTACCCCTCCATTTAAAGCAAAACAAGTTGCCAAAAACAAAATCTACTTCGTAATAACAGAGACTGCACAAAATCTGTGCATATCTATACTTGCTTTTTGTGAAGTCGTGCTCGCCTTTGTAGTTCAATGATTGCAAGGCAAAGCGGCTACGGTGCCTAGGAATAAAAGACGAGGTTTGAGTAAGAAGCATAAGTTGAGGTCCTTCAACAACAGGATTAAGTGAACGTAGCGTAGCAAAAAACGGGTTATCAACTACGCTTAGAGAGGTCTTAGATACACTACGGATGTGACAAAGTGATTTTATCGGCAGTCTTGTAAGGACGTCGAGGAGGATATCGTTGGGTAGGTCCACTAAGGTTGGCTTCTCGTTTCCCTTAGCCCTCGACTTCTCCAACCCTAGTAACAAATTTGAATATAAGTATTCAACTCATCACGTAGATGGTTCATAAGAATTGTATCAAAGAAGTCAAGATATTTTTAACACAAAATTGTATTATTTACCAAAACCAAAAACACAAACAAGTATCATAGTCGATGTCAAACAGTTACATATTCAAGTAAATTAAATTGTAACAACAAATCAACAATACTTACCTTTGATCGAAAATATTAAAAAATGCGGCATCAAAATTAATAGAAGATCGATGCATCCGGTTAAAAAGTTTCTTCCAAACCAGCAACTATCAAGGATTTCCTTCATCTTACGCCCCAGCTGCTCTTGGTCAAGAAATAAGAATAGGGTTTGTTGATGATTTGGTGTCTTCATATACTGTGTTCGTTTTGCTAACTGGAATATTAAAAATTAGAGTTTTCTTTTTCTTGGGCGGAAAGTAAAGAGAGTTGGAATGGAAGTAGGGTTTAGCTAGGAAACAAACAATTAATCAATAAATAATCGTGGAAACTGGAATGACAAATTTAGGCTTTGATTTTATCGCGTTTCTGGAATGGTAGCGGTTACTGATATTATTGTTTTAGGGGTAAATTAGTAAATTTGTAACGTCGATACTAAGTTCTGACCTCAGATTTGGGCCAAATTTGAATTGGACCATGCCCAAGCAAATATCGGCCGCTAAATGGCCCATTTGGACTTGGGTCAGAACAACAAAGTAACCGAGAAAAACGACGACATTGACCAAACAAAACAATCAGAAAACGACGATATTAAACAGAAAAAAAAAAAACCCGAGAAAACGACGACGAGCCAGATGTGAGAAGCAGGAGAACTTAACCGAGTGCCATTCTGTCCAACAAAAAAAGAAAAGAAGAAGAAGACCCAGATGCAGAGGTGGCAGTGGTATTGAGATTCGGAGAGGACGAAGAAGGTGTTGTTGGTAGGGATCGAGCAAGGAGACCATCAGAGATGGGAGTGGGAGAGGTGGTTGAAACCCTAGAGGGCCATAGAAGGTCGGTGGCAGCTCCTCTCGTCTTCATACTCGTCGTCGTTTTCCAATTTGTCTCCAGGTGGCTGCAACAGTTGAAGAAGGTACTTGCTTCAACGATTATCGATATGCATTTAAGCAATTAATGCTAATTTGGTGTGAAATCATTCTCTTAATCATGTTTTTGATTCATTAATTGTATTTATTCGCAGAGGGGAGTGAAGACTGCTACGGCGAACCGGTTGCGTGGAGAAATTAAGGACCTTTTGAAGGAGGCAAGCTCATTGTCACAGTGAGTGATTCTTATTAATTAAATCTTATTTTCCATCAATTTAAATACATGCTTTATTAATTTTGGTTTTTGGGTTCTTAGCATTCTTTTGCATCTTCAAAGTTTTTACATTTACACTAGCAGGACTGTGATCTTATTTTTGTTGAATCCAGGCCTTCAACATTTGCACAAGCTGCAAAGCTTAAGAGGATGGCAGCTGCTAAGGAGAAAGAACTTGCAAATTGTACTACCCATTCAATTATGTTTATATATGTTTATAAATAATTATTTCCAACATGCTTGGGTTCAAAATTGTGTTTGTACAGTAGCAGCCACATACACTTTAAGACGATGAAGTTTTAAGCGAAGGGTTGAATGTTTAATACAGTTTAGGTAGTTGTTCAATGTCTTTCATTACTAGGTGTCCCTGTACATTCATTTTATTGACTCAAATATCAATCTCATTCAGAGATATGAGTGGTTGATTATTTAGATTAGCCAACTTGCTTTTCTTTTATTGTTATAGCATGTACTCTTAATTCCTATGTTCTCAGTACAAATTTAGTCTTGTTGCACTGCCCATCAGGTGGATGTATGATTTAGAAAACATAAAGTGAGTGCAAAAAAGATCACTTGATATAAGTTATTGCTACATTTACTTAGTTTAATTTTTACGTCTTGTATCTATCCCCCCCTCCTTCAGCCCCATGCCCAGTTATATTTTCCTATCTTTCATAGCTTCAGTACTCTCGTTTATTTTCTTAGTGGAGATATGGTGCCCTGCTATGGATGGGAGATTCTAACACTATTACCTGACTTCCAGATCAACAATTGCATGGCAAGGAGAGAAAACTTTCATATGAGTTGTATCTGAAAGTTTTGTTCATCTCAAAGGTAATTTTGGGTATACTAGATTTTTTAGAAGTTTTCTTTCTTCCTTAATCAAGGTTTTTTATTGACACACTTGGTTGTCCTCTTAGGTCTTAACGTATCTTGTGCTGATTTGGTGGTTTTGGAGGGTTCCTGTTGCCTCCATATCACAACAACTTGTGCAACCCTTTGGTAATGCATTTTTGTTGCATATTTACTTATTGAGCCCCATTCTTTCTTCCAGTATGGCTATTTGCAAGAATCTTCTGTTTTCCTCTTTATCTTTGTGACTTGTTGATTTGAGTACCGCTTACTACAATGCGTGTTTTTACTTGTTATATTGGCCTATAGGCCTATGTCAGTTAGGATAATTACTAAATTTGAAAAGAAAAATAAGAAAGAATGGAGCTACTATATACATAAATCAGAGTAAGTAGCAGGAAGTATATCAAAACTGATTGTAATTCTGATTGATTCTTCTTGTTGCTTTGCAGGGAAAGTGCTATCATGGAGGGCTGGAGGAATTTTAAATGAAAATGTTATGGTAAATAAAGTTCGAGCGTATGTTTACATTGTTATTTTCTTGTAGTATTCCTGGGTGAAACCTTGTGTCGGAAAAGGGGTTTTAAGTGATCCCTTAAGCAAAGATGCTGAAATATGTCTCTTTGGCTCTTAGCAACTAAATGATCTAACTACTGTCAGGTGCTCTTTTAATTACTATGTAATAAGGGTCTACAGTTTTCTCATAGTGCTTCTGGTCTTTTCGTTATGTGTTTGCAGGTAGGAATTATACCTTGGTTGATATTATCTACCAGGGTTAGCAAATTTGTTTGTCGACTGTTCAAGTTCAAAGAATTGAAGTGATCGTCCTGTGAAGTGGTTACGAGGAGAAAAGTATTTAGGTCTGGTTTGCTTTACTTAGTAACAGTATCTAAACAAGAGCTCAGGAATTTGGAATTTTCCTTAGTCAAGGAATTTGTATTGATTTGCTGTACTTTTTTGGTCTATGTAAATTTAGTTTAGTGTTTGTGAACTCTGTAGTATGTAGAAAATGGAACTCTTGTAAAACTGATTCTTTAATTTTACTTACTGAAAGAAAGATCTAGTCGGATGATGTGATGTATTCTGTGTTTGCTACTTAGTACTCAACTTTCTTTGAGGGATGGGTGTGTTCCTGTCATCGTTCGTGTTGAAGAAACTTGGTTATTTATATAGTTAATTCTTTTAACCGATCTAGCCGTGGTTGCTTTGCTTATATAAAGTAAGTTCTGTTGATTTTACTTTAACGATTTCAAGCCTCATAACATGGAAACAGGCAGATAAAAACCTTAAACAGAGAATCACAGAGCAACAGAACATTTTGTTTGTGTTATTGGTCTGCATAGCAGCAAATCTTTTTAGGTCCATGTTCATGGAGTTCATTGTTTGTAGAATATGTAGAAAATTCACCTATATTCAAAACCCTTTCTTTGAATTTAGTTGGCATGAGGACAATCCAGTAAAATATCGTGTATTTGATACCTCAAGTTAGAAAGAGATCAGATAACTTTGGACATGTGACAAAAGGCTTAGATTTGATTAGAAATCAAAGTAAAAAACATGACAAGAAGAGAATCTTTGGTTCAACTAAGCTGCAGTGGCAGCACGATTAAAATGCCTCCGAAAAGCTTTGGCAGATGGACGGCCAAGCATGAAGAAAGCTGCCCAAAAGTACCAGCAGCCAAGCACACAAGCCGCCACGGCAAGCCGCGGAGAATGACCTGATGCTGCATATGCTCCAGAAATGAATGCAATCGCCAAGAAAATCAAGGCGGACATGGTCGAGGATAAGGCCAAAACAATGGCATCCGGCCCTGGCAAATAAAAGTGCATCAAGACAGAACAAGCCGACATACACAGGGCCAGTGTATCTGTTACAACAAAAACTATCAAAGCTGCATTTCTTGCTAGACTTGCTTGGGCTCCTCCTTTTTCGCTTTCGTAACCAGCCATGGCGAAACCCGCTACGAAAGTCACAGTTGCTATCAGTGTAGCCATTACCAGATGAGCTTCTTTCACTTCCTTCAATATTACGTCAGCGTCTTTGCCACATTTGAACACACTGAATCCTCTGCAGCTACTACCACCTTTCTTCTCCTCCGTTTCCTCCATTTCGGCTTTTGCGCTTGAGCTCTCCTGTATATATGTACGTATATAAATGTTAGGTGTACATACGGAGTTGTCTAATTAGAAAAGTGCAGCTAGCTAATCTTTCTAAAGTAAACAAAGAATGCGTACTTTACATACCTTCAGTGTCGGCAGCAGGGAATCATCATCAGCTATACTAATGTGTAAAGCGTTCAAGTTTTCCTTGTTATAAACCAGTAGCTGCTCACAGCAACCAGGACAGTGAGAAAGAACTGTGTTCTTGTTTGGGGTTAACACTTGGTCAACGTGCTCTCTGTGCTGCCATTGCCAAAGGGCATCAACGTTGCCCTCCTCTGCAGCATTGTGTACATCAAGATCCATGCCAGCTTCATGGTTTCTCCGATCTGCTGGTAGCTTGGCCTCGGTCAAATTCCAAGCCTCCATTTTCATTTTTCTGGTTCCTAGTTTCTCTTGGAAGCATGATCTATCTGAATCTACCAAACGAGAGGCCTTCTTCCAAGCCCATGTTTTGTGGACTCAATTATTGGGTAGGTCCTATATTTATTCAAGTGGGTCTTATATTTTATTAAAATGCAGCTTTGTGCTTTTTTTTGGCACATGAGGAGATTTCTACTTTTCTTTTTTCTTTTTTGGGTATGGATATTTATAATTCTTGGGTCTCCTCTCCTCCAGCAGACTGCAGACTTGCTAAAAGGGTAGTTAACATAATTTACTGCTTAAAATGGATTATCAAATGCTAAGCAAGCTAGCATTTTCTTAATCTATGTCCCATTTGCCAAATCTTAAATTTTTCATTGGTTTGTAAAGTGGTCCCTTTTCGCAGAGCAGATTCCAACTTCTTTGTTCAAACGTGTTTGCATTGGGGTCCGTCCAAAGATGCTTTTTTGAAAAGAAAAAAAGGTCTTTCTTTTTTATTTTTAATTAAAATACTATAAAGAAAAAAGTACCTAAATATAGATATTTGGCACGTCCATTTAACTGTTGAAGGAGACCAAACCCGAAAACGTTAAAAATTTGGAGAACCCCAAACTCGAGCTTCCTTGGCTTCGGTTTGGTTTCTGGACTTCTCAGTTCCATGCTTTGTGTCTGTGGGCTTCTCCCTCCGTTTGTTTTCTTCTGCCCGTTTTGTGGCTTTATGAAGTTACTCTTTTACCCCAATAATGGTCTTTGAGTTTGAGGAGAGGACTATTCTTATTTTATTTAATCTAATCTACGGGTATTTATCTTTAGAAAAAATTTACGCGAATGGGGACTCGAACTTTGATATAAGAGGGTGGACTTGTTACTCTAGCCAACTGACTAAACCCATGTATGCTATTGTGTTTTAGTTTTTTGATTCAAGTCTAAATTTTAAAATGTCATGCCACGTTGATTTTTTTCTATTCCAAAATTGCCCCTATAATCAATCAGGCATTTAATTCCCACAAATTTTGGAGTTTAAAATCTTTCAATTATGACGTTCAAATAGTAGAGAACTCCAAAAAAAAAAATCCCACAAATTAGGAAATTTAAATCCAAAACCAGAAAATACACATACATCAAAATGACTTTGGATTGCATCGCATGTTAATTTGGGTTCGACCCAGATCATAGTGTAAAGGGTCGGGTCAAAGCCCAAGAAACGGTTGGGCCATGAACCCAATCAAACAGTCCAAAAACAAAACAAAAACAAAAAGGCAAATATTTAAGGAGCCTCTCAATAATTTTGGTAGATAACAGTTACATATTTCGATTTTTCAGTCGTTCCTTCTCCTGTAGAGAGTCGCAGCTGCCTTCGAAGACTCAAATCGTCGCAGCCATGTACGGATCGAGAGGGTAAGTCTAGTTCGATTTTGTTTGCATCTTTCAAATATCTGTGTGTTTCTCGTGATCTTCTCGTCGCTATTTTGCTGCGTTATGTTGCTAAATTTGTGATTGATTATCTTGGAACCTGATTGATGGTTTAATCTGATTCTGACGCGTCTTGGATTTAGAAAATTAATGAGGAAGAGGAATTGGTTTATTTGATAATTTGATTTCGTGGCTCTTGTATTTTCACGTAGAATTGAGTTTTGGGAATTTTTGGTTTTGATAGGTGTTTGCTTTCAATCTAAGCTATAAACATAATTGGGTCTTTTTCTCATTCGTCAAGTTAGTAAAATACTTAGAGCTTGGCTTGGTATTGAACATTTGTGTAATTCATCAAACAAAATCCCTGCAACTCTCATATGAGAAAGACAGGTGAACCATTGCAAAGCTCATTGACTATGCAATGGGAACTCAATTTAAATAAATAAGTAAGGGACCCATTTTACCTGTTCGGAAGTAAGGGCGAAATAGAAACTTTAATGTATCTTTCAAGGACTAAAAGTGTAGGTTTTTAGCCTAAAATGTACTGAATTTATGATTTTCATGAGCAGTCTGTGACATGTTGGAATGGATAGAGAAATTGATTCTATATTATTAAAACCTGAGAGTATATATAAGCTATGTTCAATTGTGTGAATGCGAACCTAATGCTTCTGCGTGTGACATCTCATATGGTTTCTTGCTTTTGGTAGTGTCAGTTGGTTGATATCTTATATCTAGGAAAAGGTGTTTTCTTTTCTATGCTTTGCTATGCATCTGTGGTGATTTCTGTTTTTGTCTGTTTGATATGGGGCTGGTAGATATAATTATATTTTTAGAATAACAAATGTAGGGTTTTAGACATTTAGGTGTCAGGGAAGTGTGGGTTGGGTTTGGTTTTATTAACAGGTTGAGTGGGGGATTTTCTCTTTTTTGGGTATTAAGGGCAATGTTGGGAAGCGGGGGGGTTTCGGACGGGTACGAGGTCGGCTCAAAGAGACCAAGAATGATGGACTCGAATCCCTACTTCGCAGTGAGCAGCGGCACAAGTGGCTTTCAACCTTACAACTATGGTGGGGGTTATCAGCCCCCTGCCTTTCCTGTGGCCCGTCTCAGGGGGCTTCCCTTCAACTGCACTGATATCGACATTTTCAAGTTCTTTGCGGGACTGGATATTGTTGATGTGTTGCTGGTCAACAAGAATGGACGCTTCTCAGGAGAGGCCTTTGTAGTCTTTGCTGGACCCATGCAGGTTGAGTTTGCTCTTCATAGAGATCGTCAGAACATGGGACGGAGGTATGTCGAAGTTTTCCGGTGCAAGAGGCAGGACTACTACAATGCTGTTGCAGCGGAGGTACACTATGAAGGTATTTATGATAATGACTATCAAGGAAGTCCTCCTCCATCTAAATCAAAGAGGTTCAGCGACAAGGACCAAATGGAGTACACTGAGATATTGAAGATGCGCGGTCTCCCCTTCTCTGTAAAAAAATCTGAAATTCTTGATTTTTTTGGAGAATTCAAGGTTGTAGAAGATAGGGTGCATATTGCTTGCCGCCCAGATGGAAAATCTACTGGAGAGGCATATGTTGAGTTTGTTTCTGTGGAAGAGGCTAAAAAGGCAATGTGCAAGGACAAGATGACAATTGGGTCGAGGTACGTGGAGCTGTTTCCATCGACACCAGATGAAGCTAGACGGGCCGAATCCAGATCAAGGCAGTGATGATCAGAGACAGTGTAAACGTTTTTATGTGAAATTTCCATTGTGGGGCTCAAACAATTCTCTTTAGGTTATATTCAAACATTATTTGTTATCTTTTTAAATGGTTAAATTGAAGGCCATATGTGGACAAAAGGAACATGTGGGTTATCTTTACTAGCATCTGCTACCACAGTTGTTGTGGTTCTACTTTCTGTTTTGTAATTGCTTCATTTTTCTGCTTGGTTATCGAACCGCCCGCTTAGCCATATAAGCAAGCAAATTTGCTCAATGAAAGAAATTGGATGGAAATGATTTCTAAGTGGCGGGTGCTGCCATAATTCCTTATTTTTCTGCGTGTAAAAATTAAAGCACTAGCAAGCAAAAATCAAATTTCAAAGCAAAGTGCTGTGCTGAGCTGATCAAAGTAACTTTACTGCGAAGATTATATCTGACCCCCAACTCCATAGAAGGCAAAGAAAACGAATGCACTACTTCCTTCCAATGGGGAAGATCCTCATAGAATTTATGGAGCACTTCCTGTACCTGAGCAGTAAAGCTCACCTGACCTGAGTTGGACTTTTGATTTTAGACGTTGTGCTAGTTGGGCTCTGTTCTGTACTTCAGGAACCAAAGAAAGAAATGAAATGAGAGTATCATTTCAAGGTCATTTTTGGTATATTGAAATTATTCATTAAACTCTCCGAATACCGGTTTCATTTCACTTAGCCTTGCGTCTTCTTCTTCTTCACTGCTGGTCGCCGTAGCTTCTTCTGCCTAGTACAGAAATTCTATTTGCTGAGAGCTCTTCCTTTACCCTCTGAAATTTCTCTCCATCCCCACCCAGTGCCATGACTGAATTACCTTCGTACCTTCCAATCGAACTTGAAACCACAACCTTTGACCTTATCGTTGTTGGGACAGGCATCCCCGAATCAGTAATCGCCGCCGCAGCCTCTGCCATCGGAAAAACCGTCCTCCACCTTGACCCAAACACCTTTTACGGCAGCCACTCCGCCTCTCTTCACCTTAATGACCTCACTTCCTTCCTAAATTACCATGCTACCCTACCCTCCACCACCGCCGCCAATACCACCTCTGCAAGTAGCAGCCATGATTTCACCGCCCTAAATCTCAGCCTCCGATCCCTATACTCCAACGTTGAAACTGCCAACTATGCCCCCGAAACACTAGCACAACACTGCGCAAAATTCAGCGTCGACCTTGGCGGGCCAAGGGTTTTTCTTTGCGCCGACAAAGCCACCGACCTTCTGATCAAATCGGGCGTAAACTCGTATTTGGATTTCAAGGGCATCGAAGCGAGCTTCATTTGGGATGGAAGTGGGAGGCTTTGTGATGTGCCGGACTCTCGATCAGCAATATTCAAAGACAAGAGCTTGAGTCTTCTAGAGAAGAACCAGCTCATGAGGTTCTTCAAGCTTGTTCAGGGGCATTTGGGAGCCTCCGACGGCGATGATGAAGGGAGGGAAAGTTCGAAGATTTCAGAGGAGGATTTGGAGAGCCCCTTTGTTGAGTTCTTGAAGAAGATGCGGTTGCCGCCCAAGATAAAATCGTACAGATCGCATTGCCTTTCTCTATCTGTTAGTGACAGTACTTTTTTTTCCCATGTCTCCTTTGTCTTGATAGGATTGCTTTGCTTTACTGGGGTTTTGAGTTTTCCCCATTGCTTCAGTGAGCTGTTGGCGATTGAAACATTTATAGATACCCATTAGTACTCTTTGCTGCTTGTTACATTATTCATCGTAAAAAGGAAAAAGGGAATGTAGTTTTTATTATTATTTATAATTCTGTTGTTTTTCCTTCAAACAAAGCAAGCATTGGTTGCCCTTGTAATAGTCTACACCAAGAAAGGGGTCGTTTTTATCCTGAAAACGGTTTCTCAAATGAGTTATTCTGTTTGGTTTTGTCACCTCGAAGAGTTTTATTTTCGGTATTCTGAGATATTTTTTTGTTTCTTCCATATAGGATTATTCTGTATGCCATTTGCTTGGTAGATTATGATCAAGATAACTTGGAAGTTTGTAAATCTGTGCTTAAGACCAGAGATGGGATGGAGCGGTTAGCTCTCTACCAAAATTCGATTGGCAGGTTAGTTTTGTTATTATGTTTTGTACTTAACGTTTATTATATGAAATTTTAGGTACTGTGTAGTACTATTGTAGTGATGCTCGACCCAGTACCTCTATAGTATTTATACTATCAATGAGTTTATTTATTCATCCATGATCTAGGCTCAGTTTGAATATTTTGAAGAATAAGTCTTTGAGTAATAAAAAAAAACTGAAGAAACTCCACAGTGTTTGATGGCAATGGTTTATGATTGTGGAGAATATGTACATCTGTCTAGAACGGGAAGCAATAAGGAAGTATGAATGGGCGGAATCCTGTCAATTTCATTGAAATTAAAATTTCAGAAAAGAGAGCTTTTCTTCTTAGATGTGTTGTATTTCTTATGCGAGCCAACTGATTTTGATGTGTCCCTTGAATCAATACTTATGGGCCTCAAAGTTATATAAAAGAAGCTGCTCAGTATGCCACAAATAGGTTCTTTATCATTCTTGTTCTTCTTAGGTATGGTGCGTCTGGGGCTTTGCTTTATCCTACTTATGGTCTTGGGGAGTTATCACAAGCCTTTTGCCGTCGCGCTGCTGTTAAAGGTTGCATTTATGTAAGTTTAAGCGGAAGTATCTGTTACTTAATTTCAAGGAAAAAAGTATCCTAAAGTTATTGGCCGGTGCATACTTCTTCATTTCTGTCCACCCTTATTTATTTATTATTGGCCTATATGTGTGGTCTTATTTAACTTTTACTCTTTTCTTTGTTGAAATTTTTGGTTTGTCTCCAACTCTGTATTTTGCAAATTGTGAATCATTTTATTTGTAAAAAGAATGGTGGGTTAGCTTAATGTTTTAGCTCTACTTATTTACTTTTATAGGAGTTGGAGTTATGTTCATGTGCATTAGTTCCTACTGCTTAATCCATAGCATTCACTGGAAGTATAGATAAACATGCATACATACATACATAGCATTCACTGGAATGCTTATACTTGTCTGAAAAATATTTTAATGCAGGTTCTGCGAATGCCAGTGACTGCTCTGCTTATGGACCAGGTATGGGCATGAGGGTACTTATTGTTGTTTCTGATGTAACATATTTATGGAAATAAATTTTTACCTGAAAGTTGCGAATTAGTTAATGTTTATCAAGGACTTTTGCAGAATAGTGGACAATACAAGGGTGTTAGATTAGCTTCAGGCGAGGATTTGTTTAGTCATCAGCTGGTTTTGGATCCAACCTTCATAGTCCCTTTGCCGCCAGCTTCATCTCCACCAGACCTGAGAGAAAGTTTTCAAGTTTTAAGTCTGAAAGATGATAAAAGAAAGGTGGCTAGGGGAATATGTATAATTAACAGTTCCTTGAAGCCAGATATATCACATTTTTTGCTCATTTATCCTCCTAGATGTAAGAATTAACTCTGGTTATGTTAGTGTGCTTTGTTGAAACTGAATAATAGAACTAAAATTGTTTGTCTCCTTTCCTCCCCCCTCCCCCCCAGCTTTGTTTCCTGAGCAGGATACTTCAATTCGGGCTCTCCAGATAGGAGGCGGTTTGGACAAACTGGCTGTTTGTCCATCAGGCATGTATGTTTATGCTAAATCTTTGAAGATAATAATTCTCTCCCTCTCTCTGCATTGACACAGAGATATTATATACACATTTTCTTTTATCTTTTATCTTGACATTCTTTTTAACCTTTTTTAATATCTTGATGGCTAAATATTTGGTAATTATGCATTACATATACAGCTTCAAGTATATGTTAGGCACATCATATCTGTTCTCCATGATATAGCAATGAGATCTGGTAGACCAACTACCCTGAAGCAATGAAAAAGAAGTACCACTTGCCACCTACATGTGTGGATTTGTAACTGTATATTTAATGAACCCAAGTTGGTTGACTTATTAAGCTCCAAAAATAAAAATGGTCAAGCCTTTGGTTTCCTGTAGTTACGATATGGAACTGCCTAAATACTTGGTCCTATTGCCTAGAAATGACTAATGTTAGGTCGCAAAGTTTATCAACTTGTTAATAGTTATTGACTCTTATCTAGTCATGGTTGCTATTCTTTCTTCTTTTGGGATTGTCTTTAAAAAAAGAGTTTCTACACCGGGTATTTACCATTGTATATATGGATTAGATATTAGATACCCACCCTCACTCTTTCCAGGAATCTGTTAAATTTGACTTTGTTTACCATCTCTTCTTCAGGTTTGTGTTGTACTTTTCTGGTTTATGTGATGATGCAGGACAGGGGAAAAGGTTGCTACACGCGGCCATGAATGCTCTTCTCACCCTTCCTGTTTCTGCGAATCCTGAAAGTGGTTCCGCAGCTGGTAGTGAAGATGCAGAAGTAAAACCCACCCTGCTTTGGAGCATGTTATACATTCAGGAGCTCACAACGGTGCCCACTGTATGTCTGCACTAAAGTTGGTTTCTCAGTAATTCTATGTCTTGCATTGTGATTGTTCGCTTGTTTGATTCTTTTTTGTTCTTTGCCTCCTTTGATGTTTGTTTAGCAATGATGATGAGGATGTTGATGTGTTCTCATAGATGTATTAAATTTGTGGATGCCAATGTGATGACTTGTTCTCATCTGTGGATGATTTGAGGATCAAACTGAAAAAGGGCACATGTGATGTAGATATAATATTTACCTTTTTGGAAAGACATTAGAACCATGTTGTACTGGTTTTTGTAAATGCGACATGAATCTTGATAGAGGTATGACCTGTGATGCCTTTTCTGATTTGCATTGATTTCAGGGTCAATATGAAAATATCATCTCCACTCCGATGCTAGATGGAAATATTAACTTCAGTGATCTGATAGAATCAACTGTGGTGGTATGTCCTCTTTTAACTGGCTTAAGTTTGATAACTTTCACTATGCCTAATTACTTGTTACATATCACCTAATGTTAAGCCCTTATAGAATTTGGTGTTGGTGCTGGTACTTGACAGCTTTTCCAGAAGATGTATCCAGATGAGGTATTCTTTCCGGAGACACCCTCCTCCCCTGAGGTGCCTGAGAATACAGAAGATGGTACCGAGCTTAGTCTAGAGAACTAATGGTGGTTTGTTGGACTCAAGTCAGTGTCTGCTGTACTAGGGCATTAAGTCATCCCCTCGAATGCATTGCCGCAGGAATTTGCAGACGTCGAAATATGACTGCTAGCATCTTGTATACTAGAACAACAAGCAGGGTACTTCTTGCTTCCTATAGTTTGGCAAGCATTACCCATTATCAATTGTACTGCTATTGTCCGGAGCCCTACTTTGACTTTATTGTGATATCCAAAAGTGCCAACATTTTGTGTCAAAGTTCAAAAAATATTTAGTTAGCTATCTTGCCTCCAGTTACAATTGACAATTCATTTCTGACTGTGTTTATTTTTCATCGCCATTGAATGAACGAGAACATCGTTCTAGATGCTATGCTTAGTGTCAGTCGCGCGATGCTATCACCGCTCTTGTTTATAGGTGATGCAGAAAATTTGGAACCAGCAATTTTGTTGACAGATTTTACTGAAGATAACAATTTGCAATTTAGAGAATAAGAAAGGCCTTATTAGCAAATCATTAGAAAGAAAACACTGAAGTTCCGGTGAGTCCAACCGTCCCAACCGTCCAATCTCATAAAAAGGTGCGCTTCAATGGCAGTTTCTGGTTTACTGGAAATTGCATACTATTAAAGGAGCTGAATTTAATTATTTTTATAATTCATTTGTAACGCCCTTTGTGCCACTTCTCAAACATGCCCAAAGCCAAAGGTGGTTGCTCTTTGGCTTTCCTGAATAGGGACCCAGTTTTCTTTTTCTTTGACACATGTGCCCCTACCATCGCGCCATAATTTGATAATCAAGCATTCTGAAGCGGAATATTCTTGGGTCATTCCAAGGTTAATTTAGTAAGTGCAAGTTTTTCCATGGTATAACAGGTAATTTAAGAGATGAATGATGCACTTTAATGTCAATTTTGAGGGTCAGAACATTACAGAGATTGGAGTGGCAGTCTGCGTGTATTAGTAGCTACGTGACAAAATTCAAAACCTCGGAAGTCCATTTTACAAAGTTTTCCAAACCAAGTTTGTGTCCTCTATCTTAATGGCTAGGAGCAATTGCTAACAACAAAAAGAAATAAGAAGTAAGAATATTTTTTTAGTCAAATTACCATTTAGAAAATATATTTATAATGTTAGCCAAAAGGTTTTTATTTAAGGAAGCTCTTTCAAGTTAAGCACCAACATTTTAGTGGATGAACAATATTATTTTCAAGATACAAACAATCATTGTCGCAAAAATTGTTGTAGGAATCATAAACAACTAACTTAACTATGATGAATGACTTTATTTTTGTACACGTGTAAGTGTGTGTTTGTATATGCACATAAGTCACAATTGTCGTTCTATTATATAAAAAAATTGAAATTATAGTCAGTTATAAAAATAATAACATAAAAATTCGTTTCTTGTTACGACATTGTAGGAGTTCGTTATATATTTAATAAGTTGCTAAAACTAATTATTCATTCATGTGGTAGTACACTTTGGATTTAGGTGAGGCATTCAGTTTTACAATTTTTTACCAAGGAAATTTTAATTCCAATGTGACATTTAAACATTTTTAAAATTTTAGATTAAAAAAACTTGGAATAATGCAATAAAGATTTTGGTAATCTCTATCTAAAAAGGAAGAAAAAAAAACGTTTTTGGTCATCCAGTAACAAAATATAGAAAAAGCCAACACAAAAGAAAGTAGAGAAAAAGAAAAAAGCTTGGCTTGGCAGGACTCTAGAGAAATGGGCAAGTGAAGGTAACTGCGAAACTAATCAAAGGTCTGCAACCTGAGAACCAAAAAAAAAAAAACTTGTTCCAAAAAATTCAAAGCCTGGGTTTTCATTTCATCTCATTCCCTCTTTCTGCCCACGGTTTTCTTGTCACTACTTAACTGGTAATGTAGTGTTGCTTACCCATAACCATGATATTTCTTCCTTCCTTTACATGGATTCCAGTGACTGTGAACCCCATTTGCTGAGATCTCTCTTAGTCTTCAAGAACACCATCAACCAAGGTAAGCTTATCAAAACCCAGCATTCTCAGCAATCAATTTCAGCTGTTGCTCTCCAAAGATTAGTCCTTTATTGTTCTTCTTCTTGTTGGTTTTTTCTTTTGTCTTTAAAAAAGCTTTTTTTGTTGTTGTTGGGTTTTTGATAGAGTTGATCAGGAGCTTGCATGTGTACCGATTTGATGAGGGGAAGGAAAATGAGGTTGAGAGGGAGTTTGTGTTGTCCGCCAATGAGCCATATGTGGAGTTACCAGCTGACCCGCTTCTAAGATTGATGAAATTTCCAGTTTCCCAAGTGCACGAAGGACATGTCAATGGTTGTTGGGTCTGCATATTTGCATTTCAGGCCAATTGTCCTCCTAATTTTACATGCATTCCTTCTATACTTTCAGTCTCCAGGTACCCAATTCAGTCTAACAGATAAAATCTGATGTTGTTTCTCTGTTTTTGCTTTCTTAAATTTGTTTGCTTTTATTTTGGTTTGGGGTGTGTCATTGTCTATGCTTTGCATTGTTAAACATTGTAATAAAGTGGTTAATGATTTTCTTTCTGTACGTATTTCTTTGAATGACTAACTTCATGTTTGGGCCTGCAAAGTAGAGGAGATGGTTGGATAAGAAATTTATGGTAATACTCACCTCATTTCTCCATGGTGACAGTAGGCGGTTTCTTCGATCTTTGTTGTGTGTAGCTTTATCTTCCTTTCCAGGCATTACCAATCCTAGTTAAGTAGGTACAGACAAAAGAGTAAAGATACCCTTTATATAAGGTTTTAGTGTACGAGAAATTCTTACATGGAACGGATGTATAAAACGCCCTTTCACGCCTTCACCCCTCACCCCTTACGTGCTGTATACCGGGGACATTCACACGTGTTGGTTTCGTGACCGGTTATTATGAGGAGGGGTCAGGTGCTCTTCACATCAGCCATTGTATGTAAGAATTTTCGGGATTGGCTTGCAAAGATTGGAGCATGGCCAAGTGGGCCACTTTATTAGTGTTGCAACTTGCTCATAATGATTTATGCTCTTTGAAACTTAAATGAGGAGTGTTGTAGAGTTTGATGTGGATTCCCTGAGGTTTTCATAGCAGTTTAACATAGATAGTATATATTTAAAATTCACCTAAAAGGAGAAAATTCTTGGATTTTAACAGAATAACTTGCTCAATTAGCATAGGACATAAAATGTGATGAAAGTATTTTCCATTTCTAACATTTCTCTGCAAAACAATTCATCACATTTAATTGGTTGCTGAAGATATTACCCTTATTTGCTCTGGTCCTAATCTCGACCCCAGCTCCAGCTACCCCACCCCACCTCTATCGAAAGTTTTGATCATTTCAAATTTCTTTGTTTTCTCTCTAGTTTTGTTCATAATTCTGACAATCTTTCCTCCCAATTGATCAGAAATCGGAAGTTGAAGTCAATTCCATCATTGGCTAATGATCTTCGGATGATTTTCGAGTTGAGCAACAAAAAAGATGACAAAAACCCATTGCAAAGGTCAGGGGAGGAAACATGCCAAGGGAGTAATGACAATAACCATCAACTAATAAGAAGTTCGCCTGTACTTGATCTGGATCTTAACAGTCTTCCATGTCCAGTCCCAATGTCTGAATTGCCTGAGGATCAAGAAATTAGAAGAAGTTTACCAGGTTAGTTGCCATTGCTTTCTATCTCTATTGCCACACGAGTTGAACTTCAAAAAAATATGTGAGAAGACACCAAACAAATTTCTATGCATTCTTCAGTATTTTCTTCTATGGCATTGCAGTAATATGGAGCTGAATCTAGAGTTTGTCTCAGCAGAAGCTTACTTTAGAATGCTAGAACTTAAAAGTTTCATTCATTTCCATAAACTAAAGCAACTAACAAGTGATATGTTTATTTTAATTCTGACTAACATTTGCTAATATTTGAGGTAGTAAAAGACTATATCTTTCATAGAAATTGATATTCAATAATATTTTGTCTTAAAAAAATTTGAATGTTTTTTCCCCTTTGAAAATTCTGCTGTGTTATTACCTCAAAGAAAAAAAAAATGTTCTGCTCGTTATTTAAATTTGATATCTCATAGGTTAGGTGCAAGGTTGCAGGTATTATGGAGAAGAAGAAGAAAAGGGCACCAAGTGAACATGTAGCGAATATCGCTTTATCAGATCTGGCCAAGTATTTTGATCTCCCAATTGTGGAAGCTTCGAGAAATCTGAATGTTGGACTTACAGTACTTAAAAAGAAATGTAGAGAATTTGGTATTCCTCGGTGGCCACATAGGAAAATTAAATCGCTTGACGGTCTCATTCGTGATCTTCAGGTTGGTCCTCATTTACCCTTCCTGATATGTTTTGCTCACTTTTATTTTGAGTGATGATTGACATTCTTTTACTAAGTGGCACAATCGATCTCCCAAATCCAAGTAGTTTTCTACCTTAATAACTACTAGTGGTAAAAATGAGTGCCAACAAATTCACCAACATTAAAAGATGAAAGATTATGTATGTAATGAATGAAGTCCTTCGGCATCAAAAAAATGAATGAAGTCCTTAATATGCACATTTGACATATTAGCAAATACAAGCGCACAGTAGTACATATATGGACACCTATTATCCGTGCACAGTTGTTTATAGATATGAATGTACAGGAAGAGACAGAGATTCAACAGCAGGAAAACCAGGCTGCAGCCCTGGCTGTTGCAAAGAGGCAAAGGATGTTGGAGAATGAAAAAGAAAGTATAGAGAGGAAACCCTTCTTGGAGATGAAGACCGAGACCAAGAAGTTCAGGCAAGATGTTTTCAAGAGAAGGCATAGAGCTAGAGTTCTCAGAAGCCAGGGCCTATCAAACTCTGACAATTAGAACATCTGTATAAATATTAGGAGAGCTTTTGAACTCATTTCCAAATGGTAAAAACATCAACTTTTGAATTTCTTGCATTGGTGTTCAAGGCCTTGAAGCTCTCTTCTCTAGTTTCTGATATTTACTTTTTGGTAAACCAATGGATTTTATCTGCAGTTTCTTATATTTATTAGTATTGTGTTTTGATGTGATTAATTGCAAGTGGACAATATCGCTCAAATTAATATAGTGATAAGTAGAGTGTCGTCTAACAGGATCAAGTTAACCTATTAAATACTAGAATGATTTATTCCTAATTATAATTGAATTAAACGATGGGAGAATTATGGTGATTAAAATGTAATTAAGCAAGTAAATTAAAAATACGTAAATAATATAATAGATGAAAACAAGGATGATAAAGTACTAGGGCACCGATTTCACCTAGCTAATCTCACCCAAATCCTTCTAGCTTGTTAATCCTAATTACCTAACATGTTGATAATCGTTTTCCCTTACCTCACCAATACTCTCTTCCGAGTTATATTAGTTGTGTTCCTCACGTCAACCCACTCTATTCCTAGTTATGGATTTAGATAGCTAAGAACCCATTAAGATTTGTGGAAAACATTTAAAGATTACACAAACCATAACCTAATCTTCGAGTCGGCTATGTATAATTTATGGTACTTGTTACAAGAAGCTATTTATTAGGCATCTCCTTCGGTCTCAACCCAATTCTTCCAATCATGCAATTAGTGGCCAATTAATTGAAAGCATTAAGAACGGTAACAAGCACTCAACATGTATAGATAAATAAAATTAACAATATCAAAGAATTTGAGTATTCATAGCTAGGCTACATCGTAGCCCTAGTAAAAGAAATTAGTTCATGAATGACTTATTGAGAATCATGACGGTTGATGAAGACACATGAGCGCACCGAATTCTCCAAGTTGAACGCCACAAGGTTGCACAAGCTTTCTTCTTATTCTTCTTAGGGCTTTCTGCCATGAGTATGAGTATGTAGGAATTTGATGGCTTGAAAGTGAGAGAGAGTGTTGGTGGATTCGTAGAGAGCGGTGGTCCTTTCTCAATGACCAAAACTCCCTATTTATAATGCTCCTAGAAATCCTACCTATCTAAGTTAATTACAAATATTATAAAATAGGATTCCTACTAATTTAGGGTCTTCTTTATTTCTCCTTGTTGACTTGGTAAGACTTGAACCATCTTGAAAAAGGAAATTTGATAACACTCCTTGTGACAAAAGGAATAACTTGGCTTCTTTCCAATTAATCTTCAATCTTCATCTTTTTGCCCTTTTTAGCTCAATTTCTCCTATTCCATAAATCCTTCACAAATCTCACAAAACATATTAAAACAAACAATTTAAATAAAGGATAACAATAATTAAATAGGTAAATGAGGCATAAAATATATATAAAATATAGACTTATCAAATACCCTTCAAACCTATCTTTTGCTAGTCCTCGAGCAAACTGAAAATAATAAAATAAAACTAAACTAAACCACTTTTCGCAGGTAATCTTGATGGCACTTAGCATGTGCCACAAGCCTTTAAACCTCTAGGGTGTCCCTAGTAGGAGGAGTTGTGTCTCTGAGGTTTACCAGGACACGACACCCACAAACGCTCCTTGCAAAAAAATTCGTTAAAACAATACTTCCAACAAACTAATAACAACCAATGAATGTTAATCACAATTCCAAAACTAAAGTTATGCCACTACAAATAAAATGCATCACAGTGTAAAGTGTAAAGCCAATACTTCAAGCATTCTAACTTAAAGACAACCACACTGGCGTAAGGCGTGTACAAATTCGCCTCGACTTCTAGGCCTCACCGGATAACACTCGGTTTTCTCACAGAACCTAGGGTTGCACTCTTACCCCGCATATGTGAATGAAGTTAGGTAAAGAAAGCAAAATATAAGACACATATGCATCCAAAATGAATAAAGGCAATTTCTGAAAATAGATCTCATGGAAAGGAAATCAAATACTAAGAACCATAGATAAAGTACATACCTTCACTTCTCGAGCAAAATGTCCCCAAAGATCCGTTAGGTCTTTACTATGGTTGTAATGTAGGGCTAGGTTATGGTTTATGAAAGAAATGATAGGAAATACTAGAACTTGAGACATACCAAGGCATTTATCTGGTTATATGGCAGCTCTTCAAATTTACTTCATGAAGGCGTCCAGGATTTTTGATATGCTTTGACTTTTCTTTTCTTTTTTTCTTTTTTTTTTTTGAATATATTTCTCTTTTTTTTTTTTTTTTCTTTAACTTTAAGCACATATTTCCTCGGTACACGCCACCTCTTTTGTTGATGTAGAGCTCAACCTTCATCCTTGTCTTCACTTGCCATGGCATCTCCCAAGTTATAGGGTATGGCTAAAATAAGCCGAAAATGGTAAGGAATAATGTGGGTGATGAAAGAAAAGGCTAAGTATTTGGCTTCAAAAGGGTTGATGGCACACACAATGGGTAGGACATGAGGTTTATTTAATGGTTAGAACATGCATAGCCTAACATCATCTCTCAAGGTCCATCCAACTCAAAAGTGAAAGCATAAGATGATTCCTACAAAAGAGAAATTAGTTCTTAGTATTCAATTCAAAAGCCTAATTGAGATCAATCTAAATAAGAAAGAAAGAAAAAGTGAATAAGAATAATCCCAAATACTCTCTCAAGAAATGGCAATTTGGCTCAAGCATCTCACAATGGTAGTCTCCACTATTTCTCCACAATCATCCAAGCATAGCTACCTTTTCCATCAAAATACTTGAAGCATGGCTATGTGAAGTGCTATAATTATGATGCATAAACTTTCATGACAATGCTTTAGTTAAAGAAATATGATCAAACATTACATATACATCACTATTAGTAAGAGAAAGTAAAAAATTTATGCAGTTCTGACAGATGTTCAGTTATTTGTTCATAACTTTGAAAATTACTCAACGGATTTTAACAAGCCTTAAATGCTTAGAAACTAGACAGGAAAACCCAGAACTTTCATTCAGATCAAAATTTGAAAATCTGCTCAGAAAAATTCGAAAAATGGCCCGCAATATAGACCTTGTGCAGAACCCGTAGGCTGTGACCTCTGTGCATTAAAGCAGCTCTATCTTTCAAACGAAATATCCAATTTGAATGTTCTTTATATTGTCGGATTCAGCACGAAAAATGGAAGAAAGCAACGGGGCCAAATCTTCAAATTCGTTCTAGATGCATCCAGTATATAGCAAAAAGAAAAATGTAGTGTGACAGACTCGAAATGAAAACAAAACACACAAAAACAAAAGTTTTCCACCCCCAAACCTAAACTAAACATTGTCCTCAATGTTTAAAGTAGATGTATGTAACGAGTAGTAAAGGAATAAAGGGACGAAAAATAAAAATAAAAATAAATGAGAAGAAAGGAACGAAGGTACCTAGTTGGGTTGCCTCCCAACAAGCGCTTGGTTTATAGTCCCTAGCTCCGACTTTTTGAAGATGATCACCCCGGATCATGGGAGCATATGTCTCCTTTTGTGGATCGAAATTTGCTTCCAAGTATGACTTCAAAGTGAGGGTTGGTGCGGCAATGGTGCATGGGACAGCTTTGGTTTCCAATGAGTTCACCATTTCAAGCACGTGTGGCTCCTCTCCTACAATCTTTATCTCATGAACCAAACTTGCTTCTAGTGGATCTTGTGTGTGGTCCGCTATGAATTGTCGTTGAACAACATGCTCTACGACCTCTAAGCGGAAACAATATTCCGAATCAATGGGGTACTTGGTTGCATCAAAAACTTTGAATTCTACTGTTGATCGCCATCTCGTAGGATCAAAGAACCTTTTTCTATATCAATTATCATTCTTCCTGTAATGAGGAATGGGCGGCCTAAAATGATTGGATTGTCTACATCCTCTTCCATATCCAAGACTAAGAAATCAGCTGGGAATATGAATTTATCCACCTTCACGAGTACATCTTCAAGAGTGCCATGAGGATATGTAAGTGATCTATCCGCCATCTGCAAAGGAAATATTAGTTTTCTTAATTTCCAAAACCAATTCTTTTAGCTATGGACAAAGGCATTAAATTTATACTAGAACCTAAATCACATAATGCTCTTTGAAAAGAAATAGTGCCAATGGTACAAGGAATAGAAAAACTCCACGGATCTTTTTGCTTAGGTGGTAGTTGCCTTTGTATTGCCGCACCGCACTCCTCCGTCAATTTTACCGTCTCTCGAATCATCCAAACGTCTCTTCTTGCTTAAGATGTCCTTGAGAAACTTTCCATAGCTCGGCATTTGCTCTAGTGCTTCACCAAATGGGAGGGTAATTTGGTAATTTCTTGAAAATTTCAAGAAATTTGGAGAACGGCACATCCTTCTTATTTTTCTTCAGCGTTGTGGAAAAGGGATCGGTGGGAACATAAGATTTTGAGGGGAGCTTTGTGGATGCTTGTTGCTCGATTTTGGAAGAAGAATTTGTTGATGTTGTTGCTAAATTTTCAGTGGAGCTCACGGCGGCGGGTATGCTATTTTCTTGACTTTTCCATTTCTCTCAATCGTTGGTGGTGCTTTTCTACGTCCAAATCTACTGCGGTTTTTATGGGCCTCCCATTTGGAGTGTAATTGCCTTCACATGTTCTTGAGTTGTTGGATTAACCTCGGTTTGGCTAGGTAGAACTCCTCTCTCTCGTACTGTGAGTGCATTCGCCAATTGGCCCATTTGAACTTCTAAATTTCTTATGGAAGACGGCTTGATTTTGTAGGGTTCGTCTCTGTCTTCCTCATGAATTGATTTGTATTTGTGGCGAGTTGGCCTACTTGCATCTCCAAGTTCGAATAGATGCGCTCTGATTCTGAAATTGGGTTTTGTCTCAGTCATAAATTGGGTGGTAGACATAGTTAACTCGAGTAAGAGCATCTTCCAAATTTATTTTCTTCTCTTGAGGCGGGAAGCTAGGTGGTGGTTTCGTACATTTTGATTATTGCTCCATGAAAAATTGGGGTGCCTTTGCCATCCCGGATTATATGTGTTCGAGAATGGATCATTGTCGGACGTCTATAGGTATTCACCATGTTGGCTTGTTCTTGCAAAAATTCTGGGAAATCAACTCCATGAGGACACGATATGGTGGCATGATCGGAATGAAGCACAAATTGAGCAAATCTCTTGTGTTGATGTTCTCCCATTCATAGCAAGTAAGGCATCCAATTTACTTGTAATAGCGTCAACCTGCGCTTTGGAAGCAAAAGCATTAGAATTACCAATTTCATAAACTCGACATGCTTACCTCTCGTGATCGAATCGTGTTTCAAGAGCCAAAGTATCAAACAAAGTTTGACATTCAGTTGCCGTCTTGTTCTTAATAGATCCACCTGCATAGTTATTCAGCAACCTACTTAAAACGGTTAGTGCCTTATAAAAATACGCATGAGAACTAGAGTAGGCAAACCATGGTGAGGACATTGTATTAACACATTATTGAACTGTCCCAAGCTTCCTAAAATGACTCATCTCCTTGTTGATTGAATTGCATGATTTTATCCCTTAGTGCATCGATTTTACGAGTTGAAAAGAATTTCTCCAAAACTTGTTCTGAATCTCCGTCCAACTAGTCAATAATCCAGGCGCAAGGAGTTCAACCACGTCTTTGCTTTATCTTTCATTGTGTAGGGAAAGACTTTCATCCTCGAGATGTTCTTGATGACTCCCCTGTCCAAAGCCATGTTGGAAACCATGTTAAAAATATCTCTAATATGAGCTAAAGGATCTTCAGAACTTAATCCATGGAAAGAAGGCATCATATTAAAGTGGATATTTTTCAATTCATAATTCCTGGCAGCTGCGAGAGAACGATGCTTGAAGGTGACGCTTTAATTGTTGGGATATCAAGGTCTCCCATTGTTTCATTCACAATGGCCATCTCTTCTTCTTCTTGTTGATTCTTCTTTCTCTGTCTTGTTTTTGTCTCCTACAATTTCTAAGCTTTTTTCAATCTCAGTTCCAATTCAACTAGTTGGCTAATTGAAGAGCGGGTACAGTCATTCAACGTATGCTTAGAAACGAAGTTGTTGTACCTGCAAATAATGACAAAGGATTGTTTAAATAAGAAGAAGATAATATATTTGAATAAGGAAACAAAACCCAAACCCAATTAGAAAAAGAAACTTTAATTGTAAAAGGAAAAGAAAGTTGAATGAAAAAGAAAGTGGAATCCCGATTTGAAGTAGAATTTCTGCCTCGAACCTTCTTTTTGTACACGTTCACATTTTCCTTTTTTTTTAAAAATAAAATATTAAATCGCTTTTGTTTCTTTGAATGGACAAAGGAATTGTATTGTTGGCCTCAAGCTTGACGTCCTTTGGCTTTTTTTTTTTTTTTTTTGGGGAACGAAATCAAATGGGACTGAAGAAGTACGAAAAACAACAAAAAAAAAAACTTAACTAATTAAATATTCAAACCATAACTAGAAAATAAAGCAAACTAATATGAACAGACTAAGTCTATCCCCTATGAAGCAGGCCAAAATTTGATGTGATTAATTGCAAGTGGACAATATCGCTCAAATTAATATAGATAAGTAGAGTGTCGTTCCAACAGGGATCAAGTTAACCTATTAAATACTAGAATGATTTATTCCTAATTATAATTGAATTAAACGATGGGAGAATTATGGTGATTAAAATGTAATTAAGCAAGTAAATTAAAAATACGTAAATAATATAATAGATGAAAACAAGGATGATAAAGTACTAGGGCACCGATTTCACCTAGCTAATCCCACCCAAATCCTTCTAGCTTGTTAATCCTAATTACCTAACATGTTGATAATCGTTTTCCCTTACCTCACCAATACTCTCTTCCGAGTTATATTAGTTGTGTTCCTCACAGTCAACCCACTCTATTCCTAGTTATGGATTTAGATAGCTAAGAACCCATTAAGATTTGTGGAAAACATTTAAAGATTACACAAACCATAACCTAATCTTCCGAGTCGGCTATGTAATTTATGGTACTTGTTACAAGAAGCTATTTATTAGGCATCTCCTTCCGGTCTCAACCCAATTCTTCCAATCATGCAATTAGTGGCCAATTAATTGAAAGCATTAAGAACGGTAACAAGCACTCAACATGTATAGATAAATAAAATTAACAATATCAAAGAATTTGAGTATTCATAGCTAGGCTACATCGTAGCCCTAGTAAAAGAAATTAGTTCATGAATGACTTATTGAGAATCATGACGGTTGATGAAGACATGAGCGCACCGAATTCTCCAAGTTGAACGCCAAGGTTGCACAAGCTTTCTTCTTATTCTTCTTAGGGCTTTTTGCCATGAGTATGAGTATGTAGGAATTTGATGGCTTGAAAGTGTAGAGAGGAGTGTTGGTGGATTCAGAGAGAGCGGTGGTCCTTTCTCAATGACCAAAACTCCCTATTTATAATGCTCCTAGAAATCCTACCTATCTAAGTTAATTACAAATATTATAAAAATAGGATTCCTACTAATTTAGGGTCTTCTTTATTTCTCCTTGTTGACTTGGTAAGACTTGAACCATCTTGAAAAATGAAATTTGATAACACTCCTTGTGACAAAAGGAATAACTTGGCTTCTTTCCAATTAATCTTCAATCTTCATCTTTTTTGCCCTTTTTAGCTCAATTTCTCCTATTCCATAAATCCTTCACAAATCTCACAAAACATATTAAAACAAACAATTTAAATAAAGGATAACAATAATTAAATAGATAAATGAGGCATAAAATATATATAAAATATAGACTTATCATGTTTCCATCACAGTTTCATGGCATTTCCATTTCAGTTTTTTTTAGCTCGTTGTATCTTCGAGTCAACGAATTTCTTGTTTGACATGCCGTAGTGTCATGTATGCTTCCATTCCATGTAAAAACACTGTAAATCTCAGTTTCTTGTTTGACAAGCCCGAAACATGCCTTCATCCCCCCTTGACGATTATCTTAAAACTCTGCTATTTTTCCTTTTCCCTCATTCCTTGAAAGTCAAAATAAAGTACAGCTTACATGACATTCATACTTGAAGAACATGTCTGTCATACTTGAATATCTCCCCTGAGGAGAGAAATAGATAAAATGTTTGATGAAACATGCTGGAAAGAAGCTTCCTCTTCCCCAGGGGGTGTGTGTGCAAGTGTGTGGTTGCCACGTCTCGGGCCTTAGTTACCTTAACATGTGTAAAACGTGGCAGTTGCGGCTGTCTATGTTTTTTCGGCTGCTGCTTGGCCATAATTGTGGCTGTGTTTGACCCATTCGGTTGAGTTTCAAGATTGCTAACCGAGGTCTGAGGATGTTTCTATCGCTTTTCTTCTTTCATATACAAAAAAAGTCGCAAAACATATATATACGTTTTAGGAAATTCAAAAAGACAAATCCTTTGTAATAAATATTAAGGAAAATCCATGTTCAAATCCAAAAATAGATCCTCGTCAACCAAAATCCTTGAATCATTCTTTTATTATTATTTTGTTTTCTTTGGTCCTGTGCTAGAATAAATGGATCCATCGTTGAATCAAAGGGATACATTTTCTACTAAAAGTGACCAATAGACCATAAGACTATGTCATAATTAACCATGATTTGGGTGCTTGCTGACAATATGCTAGTGGAAGAGAAAGCAATCAATCATCAACCCCCTTTCATTTGCTTTTAATTTCATTAAATAAAAAAAGTTAAGCATGTTTCAAGTTACAAATTTTTTTTTCCTTCTAAATATGTTACATGTTAGGTATGTCGCACTAGCTCATCCTAATTTATTCGGAGGAAGACTTACATTGAGAGAGTAAATATGTCACTTGATGAGGATAATAAATGCATGAACCTATATGAACCCGTGATAACTAAGTTTTTCTCGTTCATTTCACACACATAAACTTTGTTTATAACGTATTAGATAACGTAAATATAAATTAAATTCATAAATAATGAGAAAGATATGACTGGACCATTGGAAGGGTCATCCCCTGCAAAAGTCAGATTAGAGCAAAGTCAATGATGTCCTCCGAGTAAGGATTGCTCTGTGGTAAGCCACTTTTTACAAGTTCTTTTTCTTTTTCCTTTTTTTTAATAACAAAATATTTATTAAATCCACTTTTGTAAGTTGAGTGGCCATGGGTGCAAATTCATTTTTTTCTTCTTTTATTTTGGGTACAACATGCCAAGTCCTTTTCAACCACATACATACATCACGTTGCCACTTCCACGTATGTTTGGAGACCAAGCAAATTTTTACTTCTTGGTTATGTGAACGAAGACTAGTAGCACTTGATTCAACCCTATTGACTTATTGTATGTTTTTAAATTTTAATTTTGAACCCAAAGAAAAAAAATAGATGCACAATTTTCAAATGCGGGACCATCGACATTGCTCCACAAATCAAGCAGATAACAGTACAAATAACAACTTGTGGTGATGATTATGGTTTTGTAGAAGTCCACGTTTAGGTACTCTAATATAATATACCTAGTAAAACAAGATACAATATTGAATAGGTGTTATGTTTTTGTTTCTTCTCCGAAGTCATAACATCAATATTCAAAAGTTTAGAGCACCTAAGTCATGGGTCGGTTTTCAGATGAGGTTTTATTTCCAAAAGCGTTGATTTTAAGTAGTGGAATCACTCATTTTATATTATATCTTACGTTGTAAGTTTCCGACGTGGTATTTTTACGTTCTTCAACAATGCATGTTTTTTTTTTCAAATTATTAATTCAACGGGTTAGGACATGGCACATGGTTATGTTTTGTGAGTAGTTCTATGCAATGCAACATTGTAAATATATTAAAGGTCGATGATAAAAATGTTGCTGCTGCTGCAAGCCTTGGTAGAAATCTCTGCAGTCACGCACAGAACGTCGATGATAACAGGGCGTTGATTCTCAAAAACCGGTTAAATATCCGTTGCTACAGTTGGTGCCTGCCATTGCCAACCAAGTAAAACGGCTTGGATTAAAAAAAAAAGGGGGTTAACTGCTATTTTCAATTCGCACTCTCACCCTTTTTTGTGGAAAATTAAGTACACGAATTAATTTTAATTGTCAATTCCTCTGCCTTTTAAATCTCAACATTTCATTTAATCTACAGTTAAATATAAGAGTAAATTGGTCATTTTATATGTAAAAATAATTAAATATTATAAAATAAAATAATATGAAATCTAAAATAAAATAATAAATTATTTTAATAAACAAAAAGCTGGGGGAGGGAGACGACGACAGCGGTAGGGAGGAAAGCTCTGTTTGCGGTGGTGGTCATGGGGGAATGGGAGAGAGAGAGAGAGAGTTTGCTGGCCTTTTTGGTCAAAAGTTTAGGGCAAGAAGCATTTCAATTACTTGAAAGGTATGGAAATTGGAGTTAGGAATCCTAGTAGTGCCGGTGGTGTGTTGGTACTCAAAGGATTAGCAAGCCCAATTATTTTAAAAACACCCGTTACAAGATTAGCCCCTCTTCAAAAACCACTGCAACTCCTCCTCCTCCTTCCCCATCTCTTCTCTCACTTCCTTCCTCACAGCTCTCCTCTGCCTGCCTTCTGCATTTCTCTCTCCAATCTTTTTAAGTCGTCCTTTGGCAGTGGCTTGGAGGATGGAGAGTGAGTGGTTGGCGAGGCTGGTGTTGGTGGGTAGGGACTGGTTGGGGTTGGGGCGGCCGCGGGGGGGGATAAGAAATCCATGGGTGGTCTGGGTGGTTGCTGGCTGGGGTGCTGGGTTCTCAGGATTTTTTTGTTTATGTTTTATGTTCTCTTTTTCTTCAATTTTTTTTATAATAATTTAATAGCAAATTGGATGGAATGTTGAGATTTAGACAGACAGTAGGAAGAAATTGGCAATAAAAACCAGAAGGGGTAAGGAGTGGTCATGAGAGAATTGGAGGGAGAAAGAAATTGGAAGGGGGGGCTGGGTTCTCAGGATTTTTTTTTCTTTTTTTGTTTATGTTTTATGTTCTCTTTTTCTTCAATATTTTCTATTAAAAAAAAAGTATTTTTTTAATAATTTAATAGAATTGAATGGATTGTTGAGATTTAAATGGTATGAGGAAATTGACAATAAAAATTAATTCATGTACTTAATTTTCAAACAAAAAAAGTGAGGGTGCAAATTAGTTCAAGGGTAAGTCAACAGTAACCCTACAAAAACTGAAATGAAAGTTTTGGTCTTTTAATGGCTAGAAGAATTATCCAAAATCAGCCTGTTTAGAAATTAATAATGAAACAACCAAGTGCCTTCATGGCAACTGCTAAGAGCAGAAAGTCCAACACCCCAACTATATATGAAAGGCCAAAGCCAGCCAACCAGATAATTCCAATTCAATTCTCTTTATGCACTCTTCTTCTCCTTTTTCTCCTTGCCCACAACTACCATTTGCAATTTATATACTCATCTTGTTCTCAATTTACTCCAAAGGAAATTAGTTAACAAAGATTGAGTTATGGGTATTTGCTGGACATCGCCTGCTTCTCCTCCTGATCCTCTTCCTAACACCAACATATCATCAACTACAGGTACAGTTTGCTTCAACATTTGAACAAAGAAATTCAAAAGGGTCATGGAAAATTTCACAAATTTCGCTCATTTCTTCAAGCAACATACTTGGATCCTAATATTTTAACATGCTCTTACATCGGTTGTTTCCTTAATCATCAAAATCCATACATGATTGATGCTTGTTAACTCTGTGCCAATTGTTTTTCAGGGACATTTGGAAATCACAGCAGCAGAAGGAACATATTTTCAAACACAAGCAGCAGTGCAGGAAGAAGTCAATTTTCAGAGGCATCAAGCCCAAGAATGGAAGAGCCACAGCAAACCAATGGGCAGATTTTGGACTCACCCAACTTGAGAGTTTTCACTTTTGCAGAGATGAAGGCTGCCACTAGGAATTTCAAGTCAGATGCAG
This sequence comes from Prunus padus, assembly GCA_024362665.1. Taxonomy (NCBI): domain Eukaryota; kingdom Viridiplantae; phylum Streptophyta; class Magnoliopsida; order Rosales; family Rosaceae; genus Prunus; species Prunus padus. Next base: position 17,479,690 of record JANFAM010000007.1, on the reverse strand, counting down.
TGCTGGGTGAGGGAGGGTTTGGGAGAGTTTTCAAAGGTTGGGTGGATGAGAAAACACTTGCACCTTCTAAGGTTGGCACTGGAATGATGGTTGCTATCAAGAAATTGAACCCAGAAAGTGTGCAAGGTTTTCAAGAGTGGCAGGTTCTGTTTTCAACTCTGATTGCATTATTGAGCATTTTTAATTTGGACCATTTGTATTTTTTATCCTATTTCTTTATCAAGACGGCAACTTTTTAAATAAACTGTCATGATTTGGCAAAGCCTTTGCCTCACTTTAATTAGTATTATTACTGTTTTTTCAATTCCATTGGAATTCAGCAGATGAAGATGTGGGTCCCACTTCAAAAAAAATTATATGTCCTTTTCCAATTGATTACAAAGTTAGCTGTTGAGAAAGAGATAGTGAGCAAGTCATGAGGGAAAAGATTCTACAATCTTGAAAGATCAAGTCTTGCATTGAATTAGTCATGTTACTCTTGTAATTGCATGTGACTGGAAACTTGTTTTCTTAATAACCCTGTCCTTTGCTTTGATAATGTATTTAAATTTTCTGCTATTGCTGACTGCATTAGTATGACGGCATGCTGGGACTTCAACTCATTTTCATCTGGCAAACACTTTTTGTCTTGAGATCATTCAGCTTAAAAATCTAGTTCATTTTAACTCATATATCCTTTAAAATCCCAATCCTAGTTTGTGGTGTGATTTTAATTCCATATTTGTGACTGCCATCCTAGTTATAAAATTTGGCACATGCTGCATAACCCATTTTCTTCTTCCTGCATATTTTCAGAATTATATTTTCTGTTGAAACTAATTATGTTTTTTTGTTGTTGCCATGTTTGATAATGCAGTCAGAGGTGAACTTTCTAGGAAGGCTTTCTCATCCAAACCTTGTCAAGCTATTAGGATACTGTTGGGAAGACAAGGAGCTTCTCCTTGTTTATGAGTTCATGCAGAAAGGAAGTTTGGAGAATCATCTTTTCAGAAGTATGAAATCAATGTGAAAACAGAGAACTTAAAAATTGAAGTTATTTGCTTGTTCAACATTTTGTTGACTCTAGAATTTCCATTTCGAGTAGGGAGCGCGGGCATTGACCCACTATCTTGGGACAGAAGACTTAAAATAGCTATCGGAGCAGCTCGGGGCCTAGCCTTCTTACACAGTTCAGAAAAACAAATCATATACAGAGATTTCAAGGCCTCAAATATACTGCTTGATGGGGTTTGTACTCTTATTATATCTTGGCCTTTCTACCTCTCATTAGTATTATGTATTCTGCTCTATTATTTATCTTCCTAAGAAGATGGCAACAATCGTAACATATAAGAACATAGCTGCCCCTCTTTTTCTTTTTTCTTTTTTAAAATCTTCTGTACATGCACATAACATTGATCAAACACTCTTTTCTTTTCTGCAGAATTTCAATGCAAAAATTGCAGATTTTGGATTGGCGAAATTGGGGCCAGCTGGTGGAGAGTCACATGTTTCGACTAGGATTATGGGCACGTATGGCTATGCTGCTCCAGAGTACATTGCAACAGGTAATGAATCTCTAACAAAAATGAAAGCTTTTTGGAAACTTCATATATGATGCATGGTTTAGAAAAATCCACTAATAATAAGATTCTTGATAAACCCTCTTTCTCACTACTACCAATACTTACTAGCCCTTGAGCCTTTGACTTTGAGAGTTTGGTTGCAACTACCAGGGTAAAAAGGGGTCTGATTTTGGAAACCAAGCACAAAGAAACCAGAATATTTTACGTTTCTGCTAGGGGGATTGACAAATGAGACAGCTTTAAAATGCATTCTGTTATGACCATGCGTTTAAGATAAAATTAGTAAAAGAAGTGCAGCTTTATCTTCTTTTAGTATAGTAAATCCGCTGCCTAACATCCACGCCTCAAATCAACAGGTCATTTGTATGTTAAGAGCGATGTGTATGGCTTTGGAGTTGTGTTGCTTGAAATTTTGACAGGATTACGAGCACTCGATATGAAGCGCCCTAAGGAGCAACAACAACTGGTAGAGTGGGCTAAACCACTTCTCCTTCATAAAAGAAAGCTGAAAAACATTCTGGATGTGGGGATGGAAGGTCAATATGCCTTCAAGGCAGCGTTACAAGCAGCACAGATTACTCAAAAGTGCCTAGCACCGGATCCTAAAAGCCGGCCCTCCATGAAAGAAGTTGTGGAGGAATTGGAACAGATTCAAGCAATCAAGGAGAAACCAAAGCAATCCAGACTTGCATCTGCGCAACCTACTTTTAGTTTTGGAAGCAATAAACAGTCTGTTCATCGGTCTCCGCTTCACTTTAGGTATCATGGCACTGAATAAATGAGCTAAAATGTCAATTGCATAGGAACCTGTCATCAAGACCAGGCGCAAAGGATACTGCAAGTTGGTATGTTCAGGCATCAAAATTTAAATTGCTTGAACATTCATCTTTTTCTTTTTCTTGTCAATTTCCATGGTGATTTTTTATTTTTTTGTGTAGCAATTGTTGAAATTCATAACCAATTTTGTACCTGTAGTCACCACCAGTTGTGATGAATTGGAGGATTGTTTATTAAAACATAAAGTTTTTTTCTTTTTTGCCAAGCAATCACAAATTCACAATATTCTTTAGTCTTTAGCAGAGCACAAATCTATCAAGCTCCACCTGTCAATCAACTATTGGTTTCACACATTATAATCATTGTTAACAATAATAATGCAATTACATGGAAATATTAAGCAGCTGGTGAGCATTTGGAACATGCAGGGTTGGTTTGTCCCCAACCTATGCAACCACGGCACCAGATAATCCTAAAAAACAGGGGAGATGGCAGTTCATGTTAATCGCATGCTGTTCTCGAAGATTAATATATTAAGCTTTGTTTAAAACTGGTATTATGACTTTCATAACTGCAAAGAGAAAGTTCAAACGCAATTGATGAATCATGTCCTTTAACTTTGTGTATCACCTTAATTTTGTTCTAAGTTAAACATGCTTAACTAAAAACACTACAAAAACATTTCACAAAATATATCATCGTTTTCTACATTATTTGTATCGTATCTACGGACCACAATTATCTAATCAACAACGCATTCAGTGTGCCACGAGTCTTGAGATCTCATCTTACAAATTAGTTGATCATATGATGTGACAATGAATTAATATCAACACATTCACTGCCATGTTTTAAAATTGTGGTGGCACTATAATGATTCTTTTTCTTTTTTAATTAAAACCCCCACAAATGACAAAGCGCAGAAGAAAATGTTAAAAAAAGGGGTGACACATGGAAGCACCTTTCCTTTTGAGTGCTTTTGTAACTTTGTAGTGTTGTGTTTCTGTGTGTATGTGTATGTGTATGGGTGGATGCTTTTGGTTTCTCATTTTTATACGGAAAACCAAACATCACTTTCTTCTAAACTCTTCTTCTCACACTCGTATTTTACGTGGTTTTCTGTGTTCTTCACCATTATCCTCCATTTTCTACGATCACAGTTTTTCTTTTGCTTTTCTAAAATAAATGGGTGTTTTTGTGGCTCACTGGCTCACTCTGTATGTTATATATAGGCCCCAACTCTCTTAGTTCTTCATTGGGTCGCCAGAGGCCGACGCTCAGTGGCTCATTGATCAGTATATTCATGTAAGTCCTTTACGCTTATTCAGTTGCTTGTGTTGTGTGATTGGATTGGATGTTTCTTCATGAATATTTTCTTTTTCTTCTTTTGGCTGCTCTCAGAAACTTTAAATTTGTTTTGGGGTTTTATGTGTTCATTACTTGGAAGTTGGAACTCACAATTAGCTTTTGACTGCTGAAAAAAGTTAAATACTTTTAATGGTAATTTTGGACTTGGTTGAGGTGGGTTTTCAGTTTTTACGTACAAAAGACAGTGCTTTTAACGTATAAGACTCTGAATTTCTCAAGTATATCTTTGTTGCTTGAGCTATTTTGTTGAACATGAAATTGATCACCGAATGAAATATTTATATAATATGACTTGACGTTCTTGAAATCCGTGTAGTTGGGTGTCCTCCCTAGTGTTTGACAAATTGCTTCAGACAGGGGCCCGTTCGTATAATTTTCAAGGGCCATTTTCTTCTTTTTTCACATGAAAACGTGTTCGGTGGGTTAGTTTAAGAAACAAGCTGAAATTGTTTTCTGAGAATGAAAATAAAAGTATGAACAAATGTTGAAAACGCCGGAAAGTTGTTTTCATTTTCGGAGTTTTTGTTTTCAGTCTCTCCAAATCAAAGCCAACTTTTCTCTGTCAAATGAGCAAACAATCCAATCAAATTATATCCAAAACAATCAAATCTCCTCCTTCCAACCATAATCAGCCCTAAAATTTCAAAAAAAAACTCATAATCACACAAATCTGCAACTGAGAGAAAAAGACAAAGAAGAAGAAGAAAATAAAAAAACAAAGAGAGGAAGAAGAAGAAGAGAGAATCAGAAAGAGGGAGAAGAAGAGAAAGGGAAGAGAGAGAGAGAGAGAGTTGCAGAGGGAGAGATGAGAGAAACCAGCCACCATATACCCAGTTCAACCACCATCACCACCCAATCTAACCACCAGAACCATTAAGTAGTGGAACCAGAGAGAGGTGGGTTGATGGGATTCATGCCATGGAAGGAAGGAGGAGTGAGAGTGAAAAAGAGGGAAAGAAGAAGAAAAGAGAAAGTAGAGAAGAGGAAGAAGGAAAGAAAAAGGAACGGGTCTGGGAAGGAAAGAAGAAGAAAAGAGGAAGAAAGAAAGAAAAGGAGAAAAATGAGAAAAAGAAAAATGAAAGGAGATAAAGATAGTTTTAGCTTTTAAAAAATAATAGAATTTTTTATTTGTTAAAATTATACATTTTTTAAAATATTTTTTCAAAACATAAATTAGCAAAAATACCCTTGAAAAAGAACTCACATAATATTATTTTCAATTTGTATTACCATACACGTTTTCATTATTTTTATTTTTTGAATATGTTTTCTAATTAATTTACCAGATGTATTTTCAAATTCTGAAAATGAAATTCGTTTTCTTGTTTTCATTCTTCGAAAATATTCTCATAAAACACTCTCCAAAAACGTTACCGACCAGCCCTAAGTTTTTCTATGCATCTTTGCCTTCTTTTCCATTTTGGCCTTGTTTCTCAAGCAAACATGCCTTGAGAATTTTCTTCTATTGATGGAGAGGGTGTTAAGTTTTCATGTTGACTGAGGTTTTATTAGTCTTCAGCATCAGCAGGGTCGGTTTCTGTGCCAGATCAGACGATGGAGAAAAGCGTTATTGGTGCAAGCCAAAGGTTGGCGGGTTTAGGTACTTTCTTGAGGAAATGCATGTTTAGCGTTGTATCTGTGGGCCCCATTCCTGAGCACATTGCCTTCATCATGGATGGGAACCGAAGGTATGCAAAGAGGAGGAACTTACCTGTAGCGGAAGGTCATAAAGCTGGATATTTGGCTCTCATGTCCATTCTGAGGTACTGCTATGAATTGGGAGTCAAGTATGTAACAGTTTATGCCTTCAGCATTGATAATTTCAAGCGACGGCCCGAGGAGGTGCAAACTCTAATGGATCTGTTGCAGGAGAAGATTGAGGTGCTGCTTGAGAAAGAAAGTATTGTTAACCAATATGGTATCAGAGTATATTTTATTGGTAACTTGAAACTTCTGAATGAGCCTGTCAGGGTTGCTGCTGAAAAGGCAATGAAGGCTACTGCCAACAACTCCAAGGCTGTGCTTATGATCTGTGTGGCCTATACTTCATGTGATGAGATTGTTCATGCTGTACAAGAATCCTGCAATGAGAAAAGGAATGAAATTCAGGCATTGAACGGAACCAAGGTTAGCAATGGTGTGATTTATCGAGTTGAAAAGGGAGAGAAGATTAATGGTGTGATGGAGTGTGATGTTCATAAATCATGCAACGGCAGTTTGGATGGAGAAGCAGCATTAGATACCAGTAAACCTTGCAGTGAAAGAGATGAGGCGGATGAGAAGGAAAATACAACTGTTAATCATGTTGAAAAAGATAAAGGGGATGAGGTTGCAAGTAGAATTTGCAATGGTCTGATTGAAGATGTTCAAGAGAGTGAGAAGTCGCTACACAAAATTCCTAATGTAAAGCTGGTAGATGTTGAGAAGCACCTGTACATGGCAGTGGCACCAGATCCAGACATTATGATCCGAACTTCGGGTGAGACCCGCCTGAGCAATTTCCTACTCTGGCAAACTTCTAACTGCCCATTGTACTCCCCTGCTGCTCTGTGGCCAGAGTTGGGCTTGTGGCACCTGGTTTGGGCAGTTCTGAATTTCCAGAGAAACCACTACTATTTGGAGAAGAAAAGGAAGCAGATGTAACAGTTTTAATGCCGCATAGATTTTGTACATCATGTGGTAGCCATGCATAGATATACAGCATACTAGCATAGTGCTTAATATTACCCTGGAAGCTTGGAAAGCTTGAGCATGGGATACAAGCTGAAAATTTCCCTGTATTAGACCTAATTATTTTCTAATTAGATTGAATGTAATGATAATAACAGTATATCCATGTTTATATTCTTATTAACCATCCTAATTTCGTGTTGCGATTTACAAGTTTAATGTCTAGTGGACTCTGGATCTGGCACCAAATTTGGTTATTCAAATCACTTTGCTTGGATTTATAAATGTGTGATCAACAATTGTAATTGCAACTATGTACAGTTAAAAGGCGGCTATAGCTTTTGAAAATGAAGCAGCAACCAAATCAACTATGTCATAATTGTTCCAACCTAAAATTTACGGCAGACGTATAGGCCACTTTTGTGGATAAGCAACCTAACCCCCCTTTCAATGGTCTTGATCAAAACCCCCTAGTGTGTGTTTTCTGCATCGGATGCCAGATAATGCCGTGTTGACTGGAGTGACCCTTTTATATTGAGACAAAACTCACACCACTGCTTTATGCTGGGAACAGACTTTCATGTAAATTCAGTCTTCTCAAGTTCTTTGCAGCATTGTATCTCTGCATTCTTAACTTTGTCATGGCTCTGTCTCTTCGTTTCTATGGAGTTTTTGTTGTTCTATTTGTTTCCCTCCTCTTAAGTAAAGCCTCCTCTACCTCTCACCACGAGCATCACCACCACCACCACCAACTCAAGTCCCTCCACTTCGCGCTCTTTCAACACGAAACCATAAACAGAACCGGATATATTGTAGTGAATGGTGTAGGTGGAGCAGGCATTAGTCAAACCACTACACCTTTCGGCACCGTGTTTGTTTTCCAGGATCCGATGACCGTCACAGCCAATCGATCTTCGAAAGTAGTTGGAATAGCTCAAGGAACTTCTGTCACCTCCAGCTTGGATGGGCTTCAGAGCATCTCAGTAGCTAAGATCACTTTGCGTTTAAAGCACCACTCTGGTTCGGTTTCCATAGTCGGAGGCACGCATAACGTTAAGCCCTCTGATCATCCTGTTGTGGGAGGCACTGGTGATTTCCTGTTTGTGCAAGGCTATGTGACATCATCCCCAGTCAATCTCAAGGGACTAACTGTTGTCTACAAGATTGAATTTCACCTTTACTGGCCTCCATATGCAACTCAAGGTTCTTAGTGGTTTGATTAGTATCTCAACTTTAGCTTTAATGTTATCCTTATCTAAGGATGTAATAAGATCGATTAGATCGTGGATTATCTTTAAATCAATTTAATGTCAAAAAAAAATTTACATATCACGAATCAAAATTTTGATCATGTAATTAACATCATAATGAAGATACAGAACTTCCAAGTTACAACTGACAAACCACATCCATGATAACACCACCTGAAAAGCTTGAACAAGGTGCAAGCATTTACACAGAAAGGAATGATGATAAGAAGGCACTACCAACGCAGCAGGTGTTTACATGTGGTATTAACCTTCACGTATAATTGATAATAAAAAAATTCAAGACTATGTGGACTACAAATCAAAGAATCAGGTACTGTGAAGCAAACAGGAAATGCTTCACAGGAAATTGAATTAACCATAACATTCTGAACCCAGAATCAACACCGAGGCTTGTGTAGACGGGGTCTATTGCAGAAGATACGCCCATTGGCCCTCACAAATGCAGCTATAGCAACACTTAGACCAGCCCATATCACTGAGAAGAACAAGTGCCGTAGATCGTACCTTACTGCAAAAGAATGGAAGACAGAAAATCATTTGATTGCAGATTCACAAAGATGTTTACAACTCTCTCCAGAAAAGAACCCACTATGAACCAACATTATACCAGTCCCATCCCACCCTTTCATCACCAAGCCATGAATTTCTCCAAATCTTATTTCGTCACAGTATAAACGGTTTATATTTACCTTGCCTCAATGACAATGTTGCGAAAAAGAACCCTGTCAAAACGAATGATAAAGCCAGTGGAAATGACTGCAAAATGAAATAAAGTGAGTTAAGAGGCTGATAAAGGTCATGAGTTGGGTAATAAAAAACAACGTAATGTAAGACGCAAAGTAGGTTTTATTGTGAGATTTATGAAAAATTACATTCGAAACTGTAATGAAAAATTCTAAAATCTTAATTAGAAAACTAATGGACAAAAAGCTTCTACTTACAGCAACAGCCTCAAGTCCTCCCTTTTGAGATGATGGTGTCATATCTCTGCTGACCGAGACAATGTAATGTCCTTGCAGGAGGTCAATTGCATCCTTCAGGTATTTCCACCCAAAAAGAAAATATTCAATACTTAAAAAATGCGAGATTTATGCACAGAGAAAAGAAGAGATGATAAAAGGAAGCACACCAACCTGTTTGGTTCCATCAACAAAGTTATTGAAATAATAGCGTAGAAGGGAATTGATTCCATCCTTAGCGATCCCTTGCATTGTTCGCTTGCCACATCTAATATCCAACCAAATAGAAGAAAAAAATAATAATAATAATAATTGTCCAAAACAAAAGCTAAAAGTTTAAATCTTATTTTATGTCAGTTCTATACTGCTTGTCACATAATAAATATAGCCACATGAAAGAAATAAACATGCTCCCAAATATTCCAAAGTTTTCCACCCATGTTTTCCTCAGTCAGAATCACATATTCTTGAATAACAATGCATCACATGCAAAGACAAAGAATTTCAGAGTAGATCCACGTTCACGTACCTTACAAAATCCCCTTTCAAAGCAGCAGTGCCAGAATACTGGATGCTTATATCATCCCCATGATTAGCCCACACTGGAAAAAAGAAAAAATTGATAGCAACACACACATGTGCGTGCACAAACCCACAGACATGGTAAGCATTATAACTCTAATCTTTATATGCTAGAGACACACACACAGATGGTAGAAGAAAAATAAGAGAAATGGATGTACTCACGGATTTTAAAGCATTCGTCTAAATTGGGATGTGAGCTAATAGTTTCTTCAGCAGCAAAAATCCCAAGCCTTCTAAGTTGGCATTCCAACATATTTCGGGCTATCATGCTCTGCAGCCAATAACAATTTTAGGGAATGAGTGATGGCGAAAATATTGCATAACTAGAACCATCAAGGTGATTATAAAATAGTAGTAGTCTGGCTTTGGCTGCTTAACTAATATGGATTTTAATCATAGAAAAAAGAAGTAATAATAATAAAAATAAATACAAAAATGTGGCATCTGCAAAAGTAGCCGCTTTCTGTGGAATTAATCTCACAACAGTCAAAACAATATGCATTTTTCTTGTTTGTATTTTCCTTGAAAGTGGGAATAACAAACTACTTTGGTTGTATTTTAACTTACCTGGGTAACATTTGTACGATCTAAGCAATCAATGCAATTGGTCCTTACAACTCCTAGTTGCTCCTTCATTTTCTCACCCTTTTCATTCAATAGAAGATACCTGCATGTCAATCGTCGTAAATAAGTGAGAAGAACTAAGATTACAGCGTGCTACTGTTAGGCATTGAGTAAATAATTGACTTTTGATAAATACTTCGTCATACATATGCATGGGAGAGAAATCATTGAATATCAAAAGAAATAGGAGGAGAATTATGAGCTCTTTAGTTCATTTATCAACCAGCACTTTTAAAAGGAAATTTCTGAATATTTTCTTAACAAACTCTGAGGTTACATAACAATTTTGGTCTTGGTGTTAGCTAACGTATATGTTGTAGGTCCATTCCCTAACAAATTGAGATTTTTCTTTTGGGGTACAGTAGTAGTCTAACATTTGGTAATTATCAAGGTGATTTGTCACATACCATGCATCTATGCCATATCCACATCAGATATTAAACCTGTGAATATGTCCTCGTCGCATAGTATCACAGATTACAGCGTATTAAAAAGCCACCTATGCCTATACACGTATTAATTAGAAAAAGTTAACTATGCCTACACATTTCTCTGCAGGATGCAACATAAGTGTCTAGGATTAATCCATTTCTGCGAAACTAACCCTCAAAATAAAAATTTGAAAAGGGCAAATGAAATAATGAAGTGATTTATACTCGAGCAAATGTCAAGGAGTTAAATTAATGGACCATTTGATGAGAAACATACCCATTCCTGTCGAGGAAATCTACAATTTGTTCATAAAGGATTGAGAGGCGCTCAAAATGGATGTGCCCACAGATATGATGAAAATCGAAGTGCCAATATCTACAATATTCAGCAGGTCTCACCATGAAACATATCTATTACTACTGCTAAAGAAAAAAAGAAGGATGAGGTGAAAGGTAATTCTACCTTAGATCATCACTAACAATATGCTGCATTGCATTTGCAAATTTCTCACTCAAGCGTCCTTCACCTCCATGCTGGTAAGATAAGAAAGCATCATGAGAACACCCAAAATTGTGTGCACACCAATTTATATGAATGTCAAATAATGAAAAGTTCAATAGTGTGCACACCTACGAATATACTGACCCACAAACTTGTGTGCATATCCACAATCTTTACATATATCTATATATATATATATATATATACAGTTATTCTCTTATCCGGATGTCCGCATGTTATTATCGTGCAGATACTATTGTAAACTGGCAGGAAAGCAGGGAGGGGTAGTACAAAATACATGGCGTCTGCACGATAATAACGTCCGGATGTCCGCATAGGAGAATTTCTGTATATATATATATATATATATATATATATATATATATATATATATATATATATATATATATATATATCATGCATGCATACATTTGTGTGGAGTACACATGCATACCTACTGGTTGTCTATTATCAGATAAGTTATTCCACAAAGTTTCGAAAAGAAAGAGCGCACCGTGTTCACAAGATCAACAGCTAACACAGCCCCATACTTTTTTCTTAAATCCAGAAAATGCCGCTCGGCCACTCGGGGCTGCATAACATTCAGTACACAAGCAGTCAAATGGAGATAGAATGCTACAGAAAGAATCTTAGAATGTAAAAACAAATAACCATCAACTCACAGATTCCTCAAGTCGCACAAGTTCAAACTTAGGCTTATATGTTAAATCAACAATTTGCTCCCAAAGCAACGGAATTGACCCCCTAACCTGCAAAACGCAATTAATGATGTGTAAACCATTTAGACAGTTAACTTTACCATTTAGGACAGTTGATCAGAAACCCCCAAAAAGAGGAGGAACCAAGTAGACAAAAAATCCATAACATGATTGCATATGTACAGTTAGATATCATTTTACCTGGACAAATGATGCTGTAAACCCATTCAAGTGCATAATCTGCTCAGTTTCCACAAAATTTGCTACATACCCATCAGAATCAGCTCCTCTTCTCCACATCCGAGTGCCTTTCGAGAAATGCAAATTGTTAGACTAGATTAACAATGACATAAGTTTTATCTCTGATGGATTTCACGCCCCTAACTGCATAAGATTATATAACCTCTACAATCCCAAGTTTTAGTATAAATATAGTTCTGCTGAAAATGCATATGCTATCCACATATATCCGCACCAGAAATCACTAGATCTTTTACTTCCTCCTGAACAGAACAGATGCAACAGAGTTAAGTTCAGCACATCACTCTAGATGTTCTAGTACTTTCTTACTGTACCATTCGACTGTCCTCTTTCAGTTACATATTGAAGTGAAGAGTAGTTGGTCCATAGCTCAAACATTTTTAAGTCCATGCCAAAATAATATTTTAAATATCCAAATCTTAAGTTCTCCGTCGTAGATAGTATGGTACTAAAACTAACATCTGTACTATCCACATATCTGCAATTACATGTGTATGACAATTATAAAATAAGCAGACCATAGCAATAAATAAATAACTGAAAAGTACAAGCTTTGAATACCATTTCGCCTAGTGCATCTCCTAGCAATCAGAGTAACATCAATAATATCTTTTCCAATGGCTGCTTGAAAGTGATGAAAGCCTGATGATCAATTAAGGAGAACCTTCCAAAGGAAAAACAATTTATAATTCCAATACCAGCACACAAATGGCAATAAACAAACTAAACAACACACTTGTGTATGTGTATCTTAAATTTATGCTCGTGCATCCATGTTCTATGCATGGATGCAGGCATGTAAGCATGCATGAGAAACATCTAAAAACTGAAAGCAAAAACGAGACAAGGATACTCCCTTGAACAATAGGAAGCAGATACGGGTCAAGCTGCAAGCAAAGACCATATCAGTGCTCAGCAGTTAGTAAATTGGGAAGTAATAGTTCTGCAGAAAACTGAGCAGGTAACAGTAAAACTTGGCAATGACCTCACCTTACTATCTATAAGCCCTTCCAACATATAATTGTTCCAGAGAAATCTAGGCTCTGCCTGTGGCAAAACATTTGGAGATATGAGATTGAAACCATGAAGACCAAGCATAAAACATGGATATGTGAAACCATCTTTTATACATAACTTTGGAAACAATAAAAAATAGGATCAATTTCAGTCTTCCATTGTCAAACTCAAAACACTTCAGAGAAAAATAATAATAAAAGTCAGTCAGTTACTGCAAATTACCTGTCTCCAAAGTGGAAGCAATTTGGATTCATCACCTAAATCATGCAATCGCTGTGCACTGCAATTACACAAATTTTTTATCATAATGACTAGCACAATTTCGAGTCAAATATAATGTAACCCTACTTCTTCTTCTTGTTTCTCATGGGGGCTCGAGGGGAGGGTGGGCAACTTAATGTAAAAAACAGTTCACCTCAGCGTTAAATTGGTCTCATATGAGAAATAAAGACCAGGAGTCCTCTCTGCTATATTTAGCAGCCCAGAAAACTCAGTCTCCATCTTTTTCTGCCAAGAAGGTATAACAATAATAGAGTTACATAAGCAGGTCCCGATAAAGAAAAAAAAAATCAATAGGAACCATATAAGAGAGAGAGACTAAAGAAATGGTAGAGGGTAAAGCAACAAAAGATTTACCTGTTCTGTAGGGGAATTCTTTAAAGAGTGGTCACAGGGGAAAACCTTCAACGATGAAACTTTAAAGATAGGATGCCCCAAGTAAGAACCGACACATTCACGGTCTGTTATAACCATCAAATATGATCCTGAAAGCATAATGGATTAAGATAAGAGAATTGGAAAAGCTGAAACTCCAGGGGCAGAAAGAATTACACAATTTCTCAACAATACTTAGTCAGTGTGTTACAAAAAAAGGATTGGTTAATGTACAAAGTCACATTATAAAAATAAAAATAATAAAAAACGGGTCCATGGGTCTCAGATGGGCAACTAACCGGCATATAAATCATTACAAATATAAGATTCCAAATAAAAAAAAGATATGAAAATGAAGGTTTGAGTGGTTTTAATAAGGCAATGTTACCTGCCAAAAGCTTTAGAATTCCAACGACACCAAAAATAGTTCGAATTTTAGGAACCCGAACAGAGTTTGAATCTGGAAGCTTATCTGGAGAATTGGAAAACCCAAATACACAAAACAATAAAATGTCTAGCATTAAGCCAAGAATTGAAATCAAGATTCTTACTTTACAAAAGGCCAAGAAAACCCACCAATGAGTTGCATAGACCCATCAACCCTACTAACTGCCAAAGAGGAACCATGAGAGCCATCAGTGGGCTCAATCACATACTGATCCGGAAACTCCCATAGCCGCATTCGTGTGTATAGCTTCTGCCCAGAGTCAGCCTTCTCCATCATATTACTTGGTAAAAACCCAAATCACTGAAAATCAAACAGTCACAAACAGACCCAATATTTCAATTTCATCTAAGAACTAACAGAGTTGAATAAATTTCAAATCTTTGTCCAAATTAAGAAACTGATCGAGACATAAACAGCATTACAATTTGATAAAGATACCTGTTTAGAGATCAGCGAGTGAAAGTGGCGTGTAAAAGAAACGAATAATAATGAGATCCAACCTCTCCTCAAAATTCTTGTGAAAAGGCAATGAAAGAGATCAAAGAGAAAAGCTAAAGCTTTTGGGAGGTCTGACAAATTGACAAAGTAAAAGAAGAACTTGTGAGGCTAAGGCCGTGTTTGCCTGCGTGTCTTACAAAACGCATAAGCCGGTAACGGTCTCTCTCTTCTCTCTCTTCTTCTCTTCCAAGCTTTAACGAAATTTTGGGCGGAAACTCTTATAACTGATTTTGCCCAAAACAGTATCGGACTTGAATTAATCAGAGAATTAAAAATTTAAAAACGAACTTGGAAATTTTTGATTGGTGGGTCAGCCAAGTATCTGGGGACCCAGAGACTTGGTCGTTGTGGAAGTTGGATTGAACACCGTTAGATGTACATACTACTGCTGAACTTGGACGGTTCTAAATTCAGTTTGTACCCTTTTGCACCGGTTGCACACGTGTCAACAGTTTTTACTCCACTGGTGTGTAAACCGGTAACACTTCTCTTTTTTCAATTTTGTTTATTCGTGTATTTTACAATTTTCTCCTCTTTAATTAAATTTATTTTTGTTCAATTAGCATTTTAGGGTCTTCAAAAAGCTAGAGTTTAGAGTTAAGGATTGCGTGTAGGGTACGTGCTCAAAACATTAAATGAAAGATTTAAAAGTCTATATCTAAATTTAGATTCTCGTACGAATCCAAAATATTCACACGTTCGTATATATATACTAATTAAGTGTTTCGAGTTTAGGGTTTAAACAAACTACTTGAATTGATAGTGAACTATCTCTTACTTCAACCGGCCTAAACCCTTCAAACTCACTGCCCTTCTTGACACCACATTCAAGGCAATGTGAAGTCCATATATCAGACCAAGGCATCCAGCCCTGATCTTAATTACAACTCCATATATATAGATAGTTTTCCTTTTTAACCTGGATATTATACCATACATGATACATGCATGTATATAGTTATGACCCCACATTCATGAAATCCAACGAAGAAATGTTTGGTTTTTGAGCAACAGACGCTAAAAAAACCAAGAAACGAAACACGTATATCAAAACAAAAAGTATATACATTTAATAATAAAGAATATTGAGAAGAAATAGACTTAACATCGATAGACTCAAACATATATTAATTTGATCACCATCTCTCCGGCTGACGGCCACCGGTAATGAAATCATCATGGCACACCAGTTACAGAAAAACAGTGACACAACACAAAGACACTAAAATTACTTAAGAAACGCCAACGCGCTTATTACTATCTATGCCAAATGCGCGTTACTTAACATGCATGCTTGCATGCATGATTAATTAGCCAGTCTTGGCAGCGCCATCACTACCGCCGCCACCATCCTTATCCTCATCTGGAGGAAGCATGTTGAGGTCGAAGCCGCCGCCGCCACCACCTTCATTTTCCTCTTCTGGATCACTTGCCTCATTCAGGTCAAACCCACGCAGCGCACCGAGCCTTTCCCCTACACAAACGAAGAACATCAATTAAAGATTATAATAAAATTGATTAATTAATGTTTAATGTTACAGCGCATCCATGCATGCAGTGCCATTTGTTAGTTGATATATTATTTATACCTTGTTGCAGGGCTCGCTGTGCTTCTTCGAATCCAGGCGGTGGGAAGCAGCCCCTCCATTGACGCTCTGGGTGGCAACGCATGTGCCCAAACAATGCTTTCCACGAGGAAAAGTTTGAGCGTTTGCATACGCTGCAAACCGGGCTCACTCCTTCTGGGGCAGTTATCTCCGCTTTGCGCTTGGCCCGCGGTGGCGACCCGCTGCTGCTGCCAGGAATCATGCTCCCTCCTGCGGTCCCTGACCCTCCTCCAATAGTGATTTCCACACTGAGAGGAGTGAAATTGCTCCCACCAATCTGAGTGATTTGTCCAGCTCCAGGAGAAGCGGCTCTGCCTCCAGGAGGAGACTTTCTGCCAGAGGGTCCTCTATTGAGACCAGGAGGACTCACAGAGGACCTTCTAGCAACATTGAGTTGAACAGTGCTCGGAGGGGGAGGGTTTGGAAATGATGGAGTACCAGTAGCAGCAACACGCGTAACGTTAACATTAACGTTGTCGTTACGGGTTTGCTGCTGTCCCTCAGCGGAGGAGGCCAGGCGGTTGGTGTTGTTGGTGGTGTTCTGCTGGTTAGCCATGGTGTTGTGAGAAAAATAGGTAACTATATGTCCGTGCGCACATGGTGCCCAAAACGTTTATATAATATTTGGTTGGCAAAACCTTGAACTTTGTTTACAACTAGTTAGCGTTGTAAAGGATGCGTCTCTCAATCTCAATGGGCACTGCAATGCGACTCTTCATGTTGTAATGGGAACTTTTGGAAAATAATATGCAGCGCGCCACTTTTTGTAGGGTTGTGTTCTTTCAATATCGGCCGTTGAGGTTCATGTGTGATCCATCACACGGTGGTAAGTGGTGGTCAACGCATGAAGGTACGGCCACATCGCCAATCACGATTGGGTACCTTTTCATAGAGGCAGGAAGCGAACCAGTTGGGGATGAGAGACGCAATGAAAGCTTTGGTTATTGAAATGACAATTATGACCTTGGGAAAATAATTGTGGCAAGCACACCAAATATGGAAAAATCTTCGTTTGTAACAAGCTAAGATACATTGCACCTGTAATTCGAATTTGGAAAATGTAATTAGTATTAAATTACCGCAGGCATGAGCTAAGTATCACTTGTCATATTACTTGTCTAACCAGATATGGTATGTCGATAAATTTCATACAACAAAGTGACAAGTAGATATATTAACTCTATGTATTATGAGTTGGCCAAGTTCAACTTCAATGACTAATTAACATGTCATATGTATTGACCAGCTTTCGGATTTTTTTTCTTTTCAATGTTGAAATAGGTCTCAAGTTGTTAGAGTCATCTCTTATTTATTGGTTAAAAGAAAAATTACATGCTAATGAGGGTTGATTGAGTTAATAAGAATCGTTCTTTTCACTATTAATACCTAGATTTGAGTTACGCTGGATTGATTAGGTCAATGACAAGTCAGCTATTTGCAACTTTATCAAAAAGCTCATACCAAATTATCACATCATTTTTAACATTAGCAACTTCCACTTAGCTAATTAGGATTAACAAAATGAGGGAATATGAATTAGTTCAATATTTTGGCAACGGAATAAATTAAAGAGAGATATAAGTTAAATGAGTTCATCATGAGTTGGGCCAGTTGAACGACATGTCGTTTGGTTATTATTATTATTATTTTATTGGGTTTGTTGGAAGTTGAACCTTACTAGACAAGTTATTCTGACACAAGAAAAAAAGATGGGATATTTGTATAATTTTGCAAGCACTCATTGGTAAACAAATTTTGCCAAACCATTCATATGACGAAATTTTCTTAAGTATGTACACTGAGGACTGCCAGGCCTCCGGAGAGAGAGACCATAATCCATCGACCATAGCTTGTGCCACAAACTTAGGGCTCGTATTATCAGCTTATTCACACCCAAAATGGGCACTTTAATACATCTCAGGTCCAGCATGACCAATCTCAGCAGCCACCACATGAACATAACCAGAATAATAGAAAATTTGCAACTACAACCTATAAACCGGAATTCCCCAAAAGTCGCTCTATTGCTGCATGGACGTTTCCTGCAGTGGCTATCAGAGCCCGTATGTTCTCTTGTCGGTCAAAGAAACCCATCTCCTGAAGTTGTGAAAGCTGTGCAGCATAGAGTTCTTCCGGTGGCACTGAAATATATGGGATTGGATTAGTACAGAACAAAGAAAGGAAAATCCTTTTCTAAGAAATGATAGGTAAGTAGTAACCATCAGGCCTATTGGAAACAGCCAGGCTGCCAGTGCCAAGCCCACCAAACATGTTCATCAGCATCTCTAGCCCCATGTTATTGAATGATCCTGTTTTCACAAAACCATTAGCATGCAACCAATTACCGCAATGAATATATTTGCAACAGAAAAATGATTGCTCTCTTCTCTTTTAAATTAGGTAAATGACAGGGAACTTTTTCCTGGAATCTCACTTCACAATATGGGTTTCATTCATTGAAAATTAGAAACAATAACCCACCCTGTACCAAATTTTAACCCAACCCATCACAAGTAAAGCATTCAGTGTGACAAACACTGTTAGGAATAGTTTCAAGTGATGCAATGCAGACAAATTGATTTGCCTGTGCAAACATCATCTCCTAAAATCTGTCAGGCATACAAGTAGTTCTGAAGAAAGGCAAATAGAAATTGGATATTGACTTGGATACCTGTGGTTCCAGCAGTCCGACCTGTTTCCCTGCAAGAAAGACTGATTTAGTACAACACTTAGAGCAAAAACCAGTAATGACAACTGATCAAACAGAAGCAATGCAAATAGTATTATAAGGCAAAAAATAAAAATGGCCCAAGCCAGGCCTACAGGTAACAGAAATAAACCAATTAAAGTTATGAGATGCAGCAATCTGAAACATAGCCAAAGCCAAAAGTCAGCATGAATCTTAATTGGAAATATTACTAAACTAGGGGTTTTTGTTTACTGCGATCTTCCTGACCACCGAAAAGGAAGCACCAATGAACATGCACAGTTATGTATTATTTCCAATCAGAGTTGATTCAATGATCTTGAGCCAATATTTCTAAACTAGTGACTAAATTTATTATTTGTCCAACCAGTTGAACCAATGATCAGCACCCAACTTTTTTAACAACTAAATGCAAGGTCGGGACAAATAATGACAATAACAATTCAAAGCTTAGTCCAGATGATGCAGGAGCATCTATTACACTTTCCTAATCTAAGTGGGCATCAGCCAATAAGGCTAAGTCTTAGTTATATTAAATTAATAGGTTATTTTATTACTTGTTTTCCTCTCTTCATTAGGATTTGATTTAAGTTTCTTGTTTTGTTTCTAATTCCTTTTTCAATTAGGTCTTTTTAGTAAACTAGGAATAGGAATTCTAGGCTGGTGTATTCTAGTATAAATTGGCTATTAAGAGACTTTTTTATGCAGTTTTGTTGATGAATATAATTTCAGACTTTAGTCTATAGAGTTTCTATTGGGATTTTGCCCTAGAACTCAATTATCTTCGTTCCAACTTCGATTCTACAGCTTTATCCTTCTATTCTCTGTATTTTGGGTATGTTTGAGTCGCTGGACAGCAGCTTATAGCCGCTGCCCTGCATCAAATTGGTATTAGAGCCTAGGTTAATCCTTGCTCCACACCATGGTTGGACATGCTAGAGGTCGTGGACGAGGGGAACCAAGCCCAACACACAGAGATGGCTGAGATGTGGCGTATGATAGAAGACTTGTCGACAGCGATGCAAGCCATCCAACGACAGGAACGCGCGGATGCCTATATGGAGATTCCGGAATGCAACCGCTGAACCCTTACACATACCGAAGGTGGTGGTGAGGATGAATATGAAGACGAGACGAACGTCGACCACCCTTTCATGAAGCTGGAAACCATGGTGATGGTCATCGAGGTGGATTGGAAGAGCGGTTGGTTCGTGGCGTTGGATTTGAATGGTGGAGGAATTAAAATTGAAGTTGTTGATTTCTATGGAAAGATGCATGTCGAAGATTATTTGGATTGGGAGGCAAGTCTAGAGAATTATTTTGAATGGAAGCCTATGGCGTAAGATCGCAAGGTGTTGTTTGTAAAGCTTAAATTGAAAAGTACCGCACTTCAATGGTGGAAGAGAGTTGAAGAGCAGCGTGCTCGGGCAAGGGAAGCAGAAGATCAACACATGGGATCGTATGAAATCCAAGTTACGAAAGCAGTTTTTACCGGCTGATTATACCATGGAGTTATATGAGCGGTTTCATAACTTAAAGCAACGAGACATGTCCGTTGAAGAATATACGTCGAGTTTAATAATCTCTCAATTCGAGTTGGTTTGAATGAGACTAATGAACAGATGACATCCCGCTATCTTTCCTCGGTTTGAATCGACAATTCGAGAGGAGATGGGGTAGTCCGCTTCTTCAACCTTGAAGATGCTCTCGACAATATGCTTTTAATGGCAGAGCGAAGACTATCGCGATGTGGTGGAAAGAGAGGAGTTTCTAGCCGCCCGTGATACGAGGTTGGCAAAGAGACACTGTTGCTATTCATGGTGCCCAAAGTGATGAAGAAGCCAACCAAGCACCCGAATAGGTGGAAGGTACTTGGGTGCTGATAATAGTGAAAAGGGGAAGGAAATAACACAATTTCATCCTCAAACAGTGCTAACGTCAAGGACTCCAGGGCTAGAAATACTTCACAAGCTCGATGTTTCAATTGTGGAGAGGCGGGCATAAATCTTACGCTTGTCCACAAAGAAGAGTAAATTTGGTAGGTGATAAGATCAATTTTCCAGAACCAGCGTATGATGTTTATGGCAACGAAGAGGAAGTTATTGATCTCTTACCAGCTGAAGGAGAATGTTTGTTGGTAAGGCGAGTGATGACAACTCCTAAAATTGAGGAAGAAGATTGGCGTCGACATAATATATTCCGAACACGAGTCCTTTGTGGGGGAAAGGTGTGCAACGTAATTCTTGACGGAGGAAGTAGTGAAAACATTATCTCAAATGAGGCGGTAGAAAAATTGAAGTTACCAATTGAGAAGCATCCTAATCCCTACAAGGTTGCATGGTTTCAAAAGGAAGCGAGGTACCAATCACTTCAAGGTGTTTGGTTAAATTCACTATGGGTAATACCGTTGAGGATGAAGCTTGGTGTGATGTTGTTCCCATGCATACATGTCATATCTTATTGGGAAGACCATGGTTGTTTGACAAAAAGACATGATGCATTCTACTAAAGCTAACACCTATTCATTCTATAAGGATGGGAGAAAGTGGATTTGCAGCCGCTTGAAGAAGGATTCTGCCATGCTCCTAAAGATGCAAGGGTAAATGGTCATTTGAGAGCCCATAAGTTTGACATTGAGAGCACGGAGGTGGCGTCTGTGTATCCACTTGTTGCTAAGAAGGATGTTGCGGAGCTTCAAATAAATTGGAAGATGACAATCTCCTAAATTTAGAAAACCCTCCCGTGTTTGACTGTTGTTTGGAAGAAGATTGTGAAGTTTGTTTGGGAATTGAGAAAGCTTTTGACAAGGTATTTGGTGAGAGTAAACAAGCTGAATCTAGTGTAATCTTGAAGGCAGTGAATCATGAAGAAGTTGGGTTTGAACTTTTGAAGCAACACAATCAACCCATGTTTGAAGGAAAGGTGATTCAAGAAATTCTTGAGGGAATTGTTGGAGATGAGGTGAATTCCTTCGAAGGTGATACTTATGAGTATGCTGATTTTCTTGGGGTTGATTCTTTTAATTTGCAAACTACCAAGAACGCCATTGACCTTGTCAAACTACTAGTTTTTGGCATGAAGAGTTTTTGGGCTAAGTAGCTTGGCTGCAAAAGATATCTGGTACTGTTCCAGAAGGATAAAATATTCTAAATATCTATTTCTTTGGAGTGGGAAGGTTCAATATCAAGGCCAAAGTTCTATGGACAACTTATCTAAGCGGAGGTTATGTCTAGGCGGTTTTCACCAAAAGATTGGGGTTCGAGGAAGAATTCTTTCCAACCCGGCGGAGTTGATGCAGGAGCATCTATTACACTTTCCTAATCTAAGTGGGCATCAGCCAATAAGGCTAAGTCTTAGTTATATTAAATTAATAGGTTATTTTATTACTTGTTTTCCTCTCTTCATTAGGATTTGATTTAAGTTTCTTGTTTTGTTTCTAATTCCTTTTTCAATTAGGTCTTTTTAGTAAACTAGGAATAGGAATTCTAGGCTGGTGTATTCTAGTATAAATTGGCTATTAAGAGACTTTTTTTATGCAGTTTTGTTGATGAATATAATTTCAGACTTTAGTTTATAGAGTTTCTATTGGGATTTTGCCCTAGAACTCAATTATCTCTTTGCCCAACTTCGATTCTACAGCTTTATCCTTCTATTCTCTGTATTTTGGGTATGTTTGAGTCGCTGGACAGCAGCTTATAGCCGCTGCCCTGCATCACCAGAGGAGAAAGTAAAACATCCAATTGAACTGGCCAAGAACTGTTGACATACAGTTTCAGACTTCAATCAAGTTGCATAATTAATCCATAGTGGTCAATATGGAATCCTCAGGCAGCTAAGGGAGAAAGATCAATTCAGGAAACATCTACCAGACATATCGAACATAAAATTATGTCACTTCTTACTGGGTTGACTGTTGCTGTTGCCGACCAAACTGAGACATGAGTGATTGCTGCACAGTCAAGAGCAGCTGCAAGAGAGAAGAGACAAAATAAAGGGATTGAAGAAGCAAGAATCAAATAGGTACCGTTTTCAAGTTTAATCATTAATTGGACATCATACGTCACTCTTACATATGCAAACATTAGCGGCACTGTCTCCCAGGTTAAACTCATTCAAAACCACAAGAAATAAGGTTTACTACTTATTCCATCCTCAAGCTTCAAGTGAACTGGGAGAGAGAGAGAGAGAGAGAGAGAGAGAGAGAGCACATGCATGTGTCAAAAGCTTAGGCACACTGAACAAATATACCTGCATAGTCTCAGGAGAAGCCAATTGACGAAGAAATTCAGGGTTTTGCATCATTTCTCTTAAATGAGAATTGGAATCAAGCATGCTTCGAAACTGGGGGTTGGAACCTAGAATCTGCAGATGGGTAATGTTAAGAAAGGAGAAATTTCATCCTCAAGCTTATTCTATTAGAGAATAAAATGATACCTGGTTCATATACTGCGGATTGGAGACGAGGCTTTGCATTATTGGAGAAACAGCTGGATTTTGCATAAACTGATTCATTGAATTGTAATCCTGTGGCAGGGCACCCAATGCTTCAAACTCTGGAAAGTTAAGTCCAGCTATGGGAGTTGGTGTCTGCAGCCTAGCATCACCGATAGGATTCGATGCTGTGGTGTTAGTTTCAGCAACTCCAGCTGCTAGATTCAGATCTAGTTAACGACTGATTTAATGACTAAAACAACATTGGAACATAAAAATCTTGACCTTAACCAGAGGAAGCAAAAGGTTGGAAAGTTTCCTAAAGTTCTTCATTGTATTGTGGCTAATATTGTTACTACCACTGCTATTTTGGACAAAGCAGCAACCAATTCAATTATAAGTTGAAACCAGAGGAGATGCCTGCTAGCTTAAGTGGTATCTTCCGCTTCACCAAGGATGAGAAAAGCCTAATACCTCTTATCTAGTCCACAGCCCAACTCTCCTCTTATCTAAAAAAGGAGAATACTTTTCTGCCTCTTCATACTTTGTGCCATTGACTGATAGATGAAATACCACATCTTTATCCAGACAACATAGAACGTTATAAAAAAAAGGATCATTAAGAGATGTGCAATATGTCCCAACGAACATAAGGGACTCAAAGCAAACAAAGTTTAAACTGTATCTTCAAAACCCAAACATTGTAGAACAGAAACAAGTGAGCAAGAGCTTACTGCCTGTAGAGGACCATGGGTTGGGAAGTGGGTTAGTATTTGGAGCCGGAGAACCATTCATTGAATCAGATCTGGTTTGGTTGCCACCTTGGG
Organism: Prunus padus; assembly: GCA_024362665.1. NCBI lineage: Eukaryota > Viridiplantae > Streptophyta > Magnoliopsida > Rosales > Rosaceae > Prunus > Prunus padus. Next base: position 17,455,769 of record JANFAM010000007.1, on the reverse strand, counting down.
CCCCCAAAAGAGATGCAAATGGATTTGAACCATCACTCCCAGCATTCCCAGCCATTGTTGTTGCATTCATAAATGGCTCTTGTACGTTTTCATACATCCGCCTGAGCATGTTAAATCCCTCAGGAGTAGCTTCAATGTTGCTCATGGCTCTGTCAGTGTTACGCATCATCTCACGCATAAGCTCAGGGTTTCTTGCTGCTTCAAGTGTCTGACGAAGCGTGCCAGGATCATTAAGTACGTGTGCTAGCTCAGGATTTCGATCAATAATTTCACGCATTTGAGGGTTGTTCATAATCAAGTTCCGCATTATGTCAGGGTTATTCATAAGATTTTGAACGGCAGGCGTGTTCATTATGTCTCTCATTACGCTGGGGCTCTGAGTCAATTGTTGCTGCACTTGTTCAAAGTCAGGAAGCCCAGCTCCAAACAGACCACCAGTGCCACCCATACCATTAAGTCCGAGTCCCGGGAATGGTGAGGCTCCAAAACCAGACCCTCCCAATGTCCCACCATCATTGGATCCAACACCCCTTGCTTGGGTGGAATTTGCAGCTCCAGCATTGGTTGCACCAGCAGGGTTGGCTGACGCAGGCTGTGCAAAACCACGAACCAAGTGAACAGTGTGATCTGCCTCCAAACCTATTGAGACCAAAGAACAGAAGTCACGGTTAAGCAAGACTTATCTTTTTTTATTTTTTTAAAAGTTAAGCAAGACTTATCTTAATAACAGAACATCTTTAAAGTCTGTAAATGTAACCAGTACAGATCCATTATAAATCTTAAGCTTCACTTACCAAATAATTTAAGCCTAAATTGTTGTCTTCTACATGAAACAAAGATTTCTTCGCTGGGAATTGTCAAATGTCTAAACAAAAAATTTCAGAGCATGCACCCCAAGCAACACTACCAGCAACTACAAAGACAAATAAAACAAGCAAGGTTCCCAGAAATTATTCTTTAAATGAGATTCTGGCACAAGTACATTTATCAATAAGAAAAAAGAATTTTAAAAAAATTCAAAAATTTTTTATAAAAATTATAGCCCGGTAACTTCAGAGCAAAGCTTCATAGTCAAAAGCCTTTGGGGGAAAAGAGATGCAACCAGATTCTATGCGTGTGAGATGAGGAAAGCTCTCTGCTCCTAGTGACACCAGCCCTATTATTCAAGTTTTTAGTCCTGCTTTCTCTAATTCTCTCAACCATAATATCGCAGGGTTCAAGTCGATTAACTAAGGAGCAAAACCAACATTACACATTCTGGTATCTGTATAATCCATAATTACACATTGGATGAAGATTGAACTTCAACTATATCACCAAGCCTCTGCCACAATGTAATGTGAACTAGCACCCTAAGTAACTTGAAAATGCATCTATAATGGAAAGAAAACATAACACAAATGGATCAGAGAACACATTGATTCAATCACAGCAGTGAAATGAAAACCCATCTCAATTCTGTGCCACAAAACACACACCAAAATACAAACATACATGAAATTGTTTAATGTGGTGAAAAAATAAGAAATAGATAGTACCGTAGCTTTGGACGGTTTGATCGTCCTTTAAGATCCGACCCTTGTAAATCAGACGCTGCTGATCGGCCGGTATGCCGCATTTTGGCGAGAGAACTTCCTTGAACGATCCAACGGTGGATACGAGGCTAATCTGAACGGTGAACTTGGAGCCATTGGAGCATCTGACGTTGACGTTGACCTTGACTCCATCTCCATCGTCGGAGTAGGTCCCGTCGTCCACAGAACCCTCACCTCCTCCCATAGTCGGAGGTGTCTCACACTCTGAAATTACAAAAACTCAGTGACGATATCAGACGGATCAGAGCGATGCTAGAAACCCTAGCGGAACTAGACTTGGACGAAAATTTGGGTCGTGATTGGGGGGTTTGAGGTACGATGAGGGATTGAAGGGAGAGAGAGCTCACAGGCTTCAGCTGGTGGATGAATGCCAATGGGAAAGAAGAGAAAAATAAATAAATATAGAGAATTTTATAATCAAATAAATAAATAATTGGTGGAATCTGAGGTGCCTTAGCCCACCTAAGCCAAGGAAGGTATATAAAAAAAATAAGGCTAAATTATTGAAATGCCCTGTAACTCAATTTCCCGCCTCACTTTCCTCTAAAACTCTAAGTTCTCACTTTCAAACTCTAAGTGCCTCACTTTCCGAAACTCTAAGTGTCTCATTTTCCGAAACTCTATTTAGTGTCTCACTTTCCCGAAACTCTATGTAATGTTCACTGGCCTGATTCCATCCACTTAACCAAGTCGTCAAACTTGACGCCCATCCGCTGTTTTCATCTCATCTTATATGCATATTTTGTTATATGTTCATTCTTCTATGTGCATATTTAGATAGGTAAACAAATTTTAGAAAAGAAAAAAATAGAAATAGAAGAAAAATGTTCAAGCTTGTTACAACAAAAAGTATGTCAATATTAAAATACCATTGGATTAACCATTCCAAAAAAACTGCAAATTACATAACACACAAATGTCATTGTACGTAACCATTCCTAAAAACGCAGATTACATAACACACAAATGTCATTGTGCTCAACCATTCCCAAAACACTTGCAGCATTACAAACCTCCCTCCTCCCCTTGGTTACGCTTAAGATTGCTAAACCTACATTACATAGCCAACTCTAAACCTGATGATGATTATCCCTTAAACCACCAACCATCATGAAAATCAACATTATCCAAGAAAGAAACAGAAAACCTCACAACAATTTCTCTCTGCCTTGAAGCTTGGCTAGATCTTGTTCTAGTCTTCCCTTATTATTCAACAACCCAGGTATTATAACTTTTGAACGAGAACGTCTCTGGATCAAACCACTCAAAGAAGCGACAACCTTTGTTCATTCCTAGCGACGCCCGAACTCCTGGCGAGCTTCCTACAATGGCAATGATTTCGTTCTCGACCCTCCATGGACACAAGAACTCGGAAAAACGGCACATGGGGTTCAAGTTTGATGACTTCGGTTAAGTGGATGGAATCCAGCAAAGTGAGACACTAAATAGAGTTTCGGGAGGGAAAGTGAGACACTAAATAGAGTTTCGGGGAGAAAGTGAGTGAAAATGAGTTACATGGCATTTCAATAATTTAGCCAAAAACAATGGTATTTGTCCTTTTTTTATTTTCTAATAATATGTTTGATATGAGAAAGTAAAGGGTTTAAAAGAGCATTATAAAAACTATTAACCAAAAAAGGATTATAAAATCATCCTATAATCTTAAATTGATAAATTTAAGTAATGTAATCCTTGATTCTCAGTTGGGGATTAGTGGCATTTTCTAGAGAAATCCCTTGTTTATGAATAATCCATCCCTTTAAAAATTTAACAATTATTCTAATAATTGAATTTTTTTTTACAATCGATATTGAGAGATGTTGATTTGAATATAGAACTTTAAGAGGAGAGATAACTATTCTAAACCATTTGAGTTACATGCCTCTTGCAATTGAAAAATTAACTAAACATGAAAAATTTAAAGTTAAAACGGAGTTAGTGCATGAGTTGGAGACCTCACGTCCCGACTTCAATCCACGTTGTTTAAAAAATTATCGACTTTGAACAATGTTATATTATATAGGGTCAATACCATGAGTCTCTATTTTAATTCACGTCCTTTAGAAAATTAGTGAGTTTGAACAATGCTACATAACCCAAAGTTTGTAACATTTTTTGTCCTAACCTAAGTTATTGACTAATATGTGATGCTATGGTGTGTGATCCTAATTACGTGCCATATAAAAGTTGAAAAATCCAGACGAAAAGGTAAAGATAAAAGGGTAAAGTGCGGTTTGCCCCTAAACTATAAGATAATTCGCACTGAATTATTTGTCGCCGATTTAGTCCTCAACTCTTAATAAATAGTCAATTTTTCTAAGTTAAGTTTATCTAATTTCATCAATTTTTTCTGTTAATAACAAAGGCAAAATTGTAATTTAACTTAAAATTCATAAAAATATTGTGAACAATTAACTTTTAGAAGAAAAAAATCTTTGGGGAAGAAGAAATCGGTGGAGGTTTTTTTCTTCCGAAAGTTAATTATTTACAATATTTTTATGAATTTTAAGTAAAAATTACAAATTTGTCTCATATTAACAGAAAAGTGATGGAGTTAAATAAACTAACTGAAGAAATTGACTATTTATTACGAAATGAGACTAAATCGACAGACAAAATAATTCATGATAAGTCAATCGCTTAATAATTCAAAAAGAAATGGCTAAAAATCTAAGATAAAACTGCCATTAGAAATTTGGTTTTCAATTGACATGGCATGTGTAAATCACCTAAACTTCAGGGGTGTTTGTGCAATTAAACTAGGTTTATAAGAAAGACAACGATTGTAGTAAAGCACAAATTCTCACAGGCAGGAAAATTTGCTCGTGACACATAATCAAAAGGTACCAGAAAGCGCGCCATGATATTCATCTTCCGATGGCGATAATATCCCCGGGAGGCTCCAATAATTGCTTGTTATCTCGCCTCAGAGCCCTAATAAAACAACAGGTCTGTCTCTTTCTCTACTTCCCTGATCTTCTGTTTTCGTTCAGGCATTTTGTCGAACACGTGGGTGACAATGATTTCTTAATGAGCAGAGACTCGTCCATGCATTGTCTGAAGGAGGATTGCAAGCTCAATTTCAGACTAAAATGGTGCCAGACTCGGTTCCTGACAAAGGTATATTCATTAAACTCTGTACATTTCTTTGAAAGAAACGTTAATTGCGTTGTGTACATTTGTGAATTGGTAGGCTGCATTGATATGTCAAAATGGAAAAAGTTGGATTCGAGGAACCTTGGGATAAAACCCTCCATGGTTTCGCAACCCTCTTGGATTGTCTTAAAAATTCTTCAGAGTGAAGGTAACATTTTGTTCTACTTTTGCCTTCATTGTCATTATATGTATGTGTGTTGATGTTGCTTTGTATTTGTATAAAGTTAAGAACTTATGTGTTCTTCCCCAGTTCAAGGATTGGTCCAAATTATTCAGCTAAAGACGTTATTCTCTTAGGCTGGAGTTGGATGGTTTGCTTATCTTTTTATATATTCAGGGTTTGATGCCTACTTAGTGGGTGGATGTGTCAGAGATTTGATCCTCAAAAGAATACCTAAAGACTTTGATGTGATCACTACAGCTAATCTTAAACAGGTTTTGTAACATTGTCTTTCAAGTTTTCTTCTCAACTCCGTTAGGTTGTGATAATTTGCGGATGAAATTCAGGCTTTTTGGTTGTTTAACGCTTTTACAGATCAAGAAGCAATTTTATCGTGCAGAAATTGTTGGACGACGATTCCCTATATGTAGGGTGCATGTTAAAGGTTCTGTCATCGAGGTTGGTTGGTGAATTTTGTAATTATATTATCTTGTTGGCATGACTTTTTCTTTTTTGAGATGTCTTAAACTTGTTCAAATAGTATGCACCTCTTGCATTTAGTATCCTATCTTGATGTTCTTTTGTTCTTCATCTGATTCCTGTAACAGGTGTCCAGTTTTGAAACGGTGGCAAAACATGCTGGAAAAAAGAAAGCTGATTACCCTTGTAGGCCACCTGGCTGTGATAAGAAAGATTTCATCCGTTGGAGAAACAGCATGCATCGGGACTTCACTATTAACAGGTAACTCCATTCTTCCATTTTTCAATTTACTGTATATGACGGTATGCTAGCAATTTTAAACACTCTTGATTCATTTGAACTGTGTAAGTTCAATGCCATCTAACTTCAGGGGACATTGTGAATTTTGCAAGCAGTTTATTCTTTGATCCTTTTGCAAATAAGATCTATGATTATGCCAATGGAATGGCGGACTTGAGGTCCTTAAAGGTATCTCTCAATTTCCATTTGTTAATAGTAGACTTCATTTCTTACCAATATATCAATTGAAGTTTATTAAGATGAGTTATTGCTGGGTGACATGGACTTAGCTACGGACGTTAGGCTCTGCCAAGTTGTCATTTGAAGAGGATTGCGGTAGGTGTTTTTCATGCAAACTTTGACACCATTTGGATGCAACAGCTGAATGATTGTATTGGATTAAAATAACGGGATCATATGCAAACTCTGTCATGCAGCACGAATCTTGCGGGGTTTAAGAATTGCTGCTCGTCTGAGTTTGTCAATATCAAAAGAAACTGAGACTGCGATGCATAGGCTTTCTTCATCCATTTTAAAGTTGGATAAGGTACCTCTGAAGGACTGTATTTGTTTAAGTTTATTTGCTGTACCTTTCTCCTTTTCCACTTGTTTAAACTGACATTCATTTTCAATTCAGTCCAGAATAATGATGGAGTTGAACTATATGCTCTCTTATGGAGCTGCTGAGCCATCATTCTGTTTTCTATGGAGATTCGATCTACTCAAAATTCTACTTCCCTTTCATGTATGTGTTTTCACAGTTCCTGAATTGCCTTATAATAAAATAATTTCTTAGTCATTAGTTGCATGTATGATAGATTGTTAGCATTGCAGGCAGCATACTTTGATCGACAGAGCAAAAATATGAAAACTGCTCAGAGTTCCACGATGTTGATGGTAAGCATAGCACTACAAAAAGTTTCTTCAGCTGTAACTGAAAAAAAGGAAATCCATAATTCTGGAAATCTTAGGAGATTATGAAAGACAAGAAAGTATAGGTCTTTAGTTAGACTTTGATTGTTCTTTTCTTTTTCAACAGAAGCTATTCTCTAGTTTGGATAAAGTGGTTAGCTGTGATCGACCTTCTGAATCCACTTTATGGTGAGATAATTGTTTAATGTTTGTTTCTGCTAATTTATAGTATTTAACACATCATGGAAAGTTCATTTTATTTGTTTAGTTTATAAACTTGTTCCTGGGGACTAGTTTAAAATTTTGAATTTAGGAATTAACAGTTTTGCTCCCATTTATATTGGCAATCAACTTATGGAAATGGTTTCAAGTGAGGTTTGTAGTACAAGATTTGCAGGACTTGACACTTCCTAAGCTAGTTTTGCCTGTTCATTACTCCTAATCAAATTGGAATTCAGCATTTGGTACAAACTTTGGGTTTTTATGTGTACTGTAGATGTCACTGCTGATTACTTGTGTTTATTACAGGGTCGGACTGTTGGCATTTCACCTTGCACTAGTCAATAACCCACAAGATGCTCGTGTAGTGTTGACGTTTGCTTCTGTCCTGTATCATGAAGAATGGGAAGAAGGTGTTAAATTTTCCAGAGACAATGCTGAAGGGATCGTTAATTATGTACCTGAGATCTTATGCTCATCTGAATTTAAATCAGACAAAGAACTTGCAAAAGAAGTTTCCCAGTTAGCTTCTTTTGTGCTAGATTCTATTTCCGCTTTAACTGCAACAGAGAGTCTTATTGAATCAATGTCCAGATATCCTGTTTTCCCATGCTCTGGGTTGGTAAGTACATCTAATTGATATTCAATTCCTAATCTGTAACTTGGAGCAGAACAAAATGACAAAGAGAAGTATGTTATGTAGTGCCTCTCATGTCACTTATCTGCAGTTTGCTGATCCCACCCTTAAATGGTGTTGTTATCACACATAGCATTAATATTCAACCACGGTGCAGAATGATTTTATCTGAACTTTTGTTACCTTTTACCTTAGCGTGCCTTGATTTTTTCTCAAAGGACAAAGTCACAAATTGTTGGACTATAGACTAAATGATAGTTTTGCTAGTTTATCCTTATCTGACTCTTTTAATGGCCTACTCTGTGCTGTTTCTGTCAAATGCCATCCCAGGCGGTAACCCTTGTAGTGGTTCTTTTTAAAATGTTTGTTGGAGTGCTTGTGTGTAGTTTTTCTTTGGTTGGTGTGCTTTAATGTTTTATAATATGTCCCTAATATGAGTAAAACTTATTTGATGCTTTAGGTATTTGTACCAAAGAAAATGGCTGAAGAGGTTGCTGAAATTTTTAAAGGGCTGGTGAACATCAAATCTTACAATAAAGGAAGGAAGAGTTTTCAGATTGATTACCACTCACTTGGGAAAGGCTATTTGAGTGAGGTTAGGTTTGTTATTGGAAAAGTTATTTTAGAAACCATGGACAGTGGGATTTTGCAAGGGAAGGAAGTTGTTCAGGAGTTGGACTACCACCTGCTGCAGGAGAACGTTGAAAATTACAATAAGGGTAGAAAACGCAGCCTTATACCAGATACCCCTGAAGTAAAACAAGAGATGTCCAAGAAACTGAAGTTGAAAGAACAGAAATGCAATCTGTTCAAACAAGATACAGCTATCGATAAGCAGGAGGTTGTTGAATTGTGTCAAGCACCTCAGAGAGAGTTAATTGCAGTTCTGGGAAATATGTTGGAGAAGAGAAAATGTCATTTACCGGAAGAGGAGGGGATTAAGAAAAATCAGGAGCCTTTTGAGGATGAGAAGTTCCAGAATAAGGGAGAGAAGAAAATGCACTTGAAGACAATAGAGAAGCTGCAGGAATGTATGCCACCTGATATGGCCGCCAAACAGCAATTAAAGAAAGTTCAGACGCATAATTCAAGTCAGGAGGATACCATTAAGCTGAAAAACATGTTACAGAAGAAAACACAGAAAGTGATCAGTGAGGAGATTGTGGAAGACAGACAAGTAACAGACAAGGGGAAAGGCAGTCTACCTCCGTTACCTAGTGTCGTCAGCAGTGAGGAGATTCAGAAACGCAACAAGAAAGGCGGTCTACCTCGACTATCTAGTCTCTTTAAGAGATAATATTTTCCGTAACTAACAAAATGACATGTATGTTTTTGTACCTCCCCCCTCTATCCTCTCTCTCATATGCGCACAATTGGCACGAATAATTTCTTCCATTTTTGTCTGCAGGTGTATCATAAAATCGTAGGAGCTGGGGGAAATACCCTCAAAAATACCTCAAGGTCCGTTTGGATGAGGGAAAATAATTCGGAATTTAATTAAAAGTCGGAAATTTAAGAGGAGAAATTGACAGTATCCTTGTTTGGCAACTTAAGCACGGAATTTATTAAATGACACGTGGAAAATTCATGGAAATTTGGGCATCAAATTTCCGAGTTTAATTTCCATCAAAATAGGCGTTATTTCACAATTTTCGTAGTCATTTACAAAATTCGATATACATAAATCCAAATAATGAAATTTTCAATTGCTAGAAATTGAAATGATGGAAATCTAAATTCTGTCATTTTAGAAATTCAAATGCCGTCTGCCCTCTTTTTCTCTTCATTCTTCGCCATAGTTTATACTGATCTTTGATTTAGGAGCATAATTGTATCACAAGATTTGTATTTATTTCATAATTTATTCAAGGATGATTTTTATTTTAATACAAACGATTGGAGAAGGGGGATACAAATACTCAAGGATGGTCTTTTGAACAAGTGTGATGGCGCTGAATGAGTATGTTTTCTTATTAAAGGGGTGTCTTAGACTCTCTTTCTCCTTGATTTGTTTGGTTATAGCCCAGAGTAGAGCAATGGAGTGGGGCTGAATTCGCGAAATGTACTTTCTCTGTTCTTGTTTAATTTTAGTTATTTTTCCATGTCAACTTTATTTTTTAAAATATCAAGAAGATTGCATTAATAAATTACGTCACAATGAAAATTCAAAATTCAATTTTTATCATATCATTTGTAATATTTTGTGTATCTAACATAAATAAATTTACTCTTTTTTTTTCCCTGTTCTTGTTTGTCCAACTTTTGAATAGCTTGAATATTTTTCGGGAACGGGTATGCCAAAAGAGATGTCCCATCTTGTCCAGAAAAAGTAATTTTACTATCTTTGGTTTGGATATGATATTGTCTATCTATCAATGGTTTTGATTCATATTATGCACAATAAAACTACATACTATTTTCGTAATGGACCACTCTTTGTTTAATAAATTTACATACTACTTTTTCTATTTTTTAAAGAAAATGAGAGATTTCAAATTTCCCCTTTTTTATTGGTCGAATAAAATTCAAATCTCCCGTTTTAATTAATCAGTCAAATTTGTATATTTTTCAAACACCAATCAAGTTTATAAATTATACCTGACTTTGGTTAATATAATAAATTTTCTAAAATCCAGTTAATCAATTTCTACTACATTGTTGAATCTAAAATTAAAAAAATCCATCCAAATAGGAATTTTCAATTCTAGTCTACTTATGGCTTTGGCTATTATGTCATCTTGTTAACTAATTTCCCTATTTTAACTATTAGATACTTATGGAACGTATTTATTGTGCCACAAAAAGCTGCTATGATAGGTCCTTCGCAACTTACTCCTCAATAAGTCATTGCATTTCATTGCAATAAATTTGGTGTATTGCATGCAAACACTCATCACTCCATTTCATTGAACATGGTTTTGCTTTTATTCAAAAAAGGAAATTAATAACTTGGTTGGCCAACTCACCATTATGTTAATATTTCAAATAAATGAAACAAGAAATTCGTTAATGTTTTTATAAATTCTTCTCGCGGTCTTCCAACGATCCTTCCCGCTCTACCAAATCTTATCAACAGTTCTTCAAATTCTTCCCATGGATTAGCGAGAATGCTCTTATAACTTAAATAACATTCTTCATGATATATAACTCAGCATCACATGAAGCAATCGTATTAGCAGAAGTAGTATTATGTTTAACCATTTCAATTTGCGGTTAAATATAAGAAAATCCCCTTTCTACACAATTTGAAAATGAGATTACGAGAGTCGGATTCTTAATTTAAATATTAGGTTCAAAATCTTTCGACAAATAAGAAGGTACACAAATTGGTCAGATGCTAAATCATTCAGACCTTACTAATCTACTAAATATAACCATCCTAATTAGGTAAATAGGATTATTTACTTTTAAATTTCATTAAAAAATAAAAATAAAAATGAAGGCGCCGGTGGGCTGGAGCGCATATGATTGTTCTGTGGCTGGAGGTAGCGTAACGAAAAAGCACTGTCTTCTACTGACCAACCCCCAATCATTGGATATCATAAAATAAAAAAGGTTAAAAACTCTCTCTCTTTCTCCCTTTCTCACTCTGAGACATAAAATTTTGTTTAATTTGAAATCCCACCGCACCACATGCCAACCAGGTGACCGTTGTTAGGACGGAGGCACACATAGAAAGTCATCTCAATCCGTATGATCCAACGGTCAGATTTCACTAGCCGTTGTATTTGAAAAAAGTGAGGGCTTTTGGGTCACTCTCCCTTCAGACAAATACCCACAGTTTCTGTCACTTTTATTTCTACCAGTACCTGTATTTGTGGGCTCGCTCAGTCTTAGATGCTCTCTTGGGGTAAACTATAGAGGGTGACTGAGTTCTTCAAAGCCTCTGCTCACTGGGGTTTGATTTTGATTGATTGTTCCTTTCAGATAACCATCATTAACAGCAAAAATGGTTACTTCTGATGAGAACCGTTTTAATCTGGTCAGACCAACAACTATGCAAGGTGAATGGGGTTGATTTTGCACAATCTTAGCATTAGATTTGTGAGATTTAAGGGTGGAGATGGATGTAAAAGCCAAAGATTCTGACTTTTTTTTGGTTATTTCTTTTTTATTTTTGGAATAAAATGTAGGAGGACTAAATGTGGGCACCGGTAAGCTTGGACAACAGCAGGTTAGGCACACCAGGAGGGCCTTAGGAGTCATTAATGAAAGTTTAGTGGCAGCTCAAGGATACCCCTGTGTTGTAAACAAGAGAGCCTTCCCAGAGTAATTTTCCTTGTTTGCTCACCTTTGAATTCTTCATCTTTAGGACAGCCTCTGTTTTTTTGAATTGATTTTTGTTTTTTTTCTCTACCCAGAAAACATGAATTCTATGAAAAAAAGCAGGCAGATCCAGCGCATAGACCAATTACAAGGTTAGAAATTGACCCTTTTGTTTTTCCCTTTTCTTTTCCATTTTTGGGTTTTCAAGAGAAAGTGGGGAAAAAAAAGGAATGAAATTCAAATTTTGATCTCAGATCTTTCATGCTTCAACTGAGACATTTTCATTTTTGTTTGTTCAAATCTCAAGACAACATGAGATGAGATGAGACACCAATGTGAAATTGCTAATCTGCATTTTCATCAGAATGTGATTTTGATTTGCATTTTTCTATAGGAAGTTCGCTGCACAAATTGAAAGCACTCAGCAGCATTGTCCGAAGGTAGTACCATTATCCCTCGTATGATTTGATTTATAACTCTATTTATCTGTTTTACCCTATATTGATGGTTGGTGTGATTTATACAAGCAGGAAACAAAGTTGCCCGAGCTACCAAACACATCAGCCATTAACTCAACTGGTTTTGGAGATTGTATATTCATAGACGAGGAATGCGAGTCACCTGAAGATCACGCTGACCAGCCGGAGCCCATGTTTTTAGAACAAGCAGAAAACAGTGCCGGATGAAGCAGATGATACGGTACTTCTTTCTTTCTGGAAAACATGTCAAGTTTTGGACTGTGTTTATTTATTGGCAAACCCAATTTACTGATTCAATTAAAAATTAAATCTTTTAGAAGGAGATTGAGATGGAGGATATTGTGGAAGAGCCGATTGTGGACATTGATGGCTGCGATTTGAAGAATCCACTTGCAGTTGTAGAATATGTTGAGGATCTTTACGCTTACTATTGGAGAATGGAGGTAAGTTGCTCTTTTTTTTTTCCAATGTGGTTGAAAAATTAGCCTTACTGTCAATTCATTTTCAAACATTCATAGAAATCAATTCTAAAAATTACACAAGAAATATGACTTGAATGACACCTTAAAAGTATATTTTTAAACTCACCCAATTCGCGCGAAAGAGCGCTACTCTTATGCTAAGGCTTGTTATGTGCTTATACTAATATGCTAACCTAGCTGCCACATTGAATTTCTTTTTAAGGTCATGAGAGCATAGCAATATCTACATATGGGAAGCATTTATGTTAGGGCTAAAATTTTATTGAAAATTGGTTGGCTTGCATTCTTAGTTGACATCACAAGGTTTTCTGTAAGATGCTTGTACAATTTTGTCACTTACGGAAATTGATTTATTTCCTCTTTCAGCAAAAACTATTGATGTGCTCTTTGAAACTGAGTAGGAAAACATCAAATTCAACCCAAGTGTGATGACTAACCAACACTCATATGTGCAGGGTTTTAGCTGTGTCCCACCCTACTATCTGGAACAACAATTTGACATCAATGAGAAGATGAGGGCTATACTAATTGACTGGCTTATTGAGGTATACTATCCTTTCCTACTGACTAAATATGCCTAAAATGGCAAATGGTTTCTGGTGCATTAATCAGCAATGCATATTGTTAATCAACCTCGTTCGTAAATGATTAATCTGCTTATCGGAATCAACAGGTGCACGACAAGTTTGAACTCCTGAAGGAGACATTATTTCTTACTGTGAATCTTATAGATAGATTTTTATCCAAGCAAACAGTCGTAAGAAAGAAGCTTCAGTTGGTTGGTCTGGTTGCCATGCTTTTAGCATGCAAATATGAGGAAGTTTCTGTTCCAGTAGTTGGGGATTTAATCCTTATATCAGATAAGGCTTACACAAGGAAGGAAGTCCTGGAAATGGTAATTCATTTTTATTTATTTGGTTGACTATCCTTAATGGTTTTTATACTTCGAAAATAAAGTTACTTCTCTAAGCAATAGGTCTAACTGAAATTCTCTTTCCTTACCTTTCTTAAACCTGCAGGAGAACTTGATGCTTAATAAATTGCAATTTAACATGTCAGTTCCGACACCGTATGTTTTCATTAAAAGGTTCCTCAAGGCTGCTCAATCGGACAAGAAGGTAAGCAGTGCTTCATCTAATATCAATCAATTAGTTTCTCGCAGTAATGGGATTCTAATTTTTTATATTTTAAATTACCTCAAAACAGCTTGAACTGTTATCCTTCTTCTTGATGGAGCTTTCTCTGGTGGAGTATGAGATGCTCAAGTTTCCACCATCTTTGTTAGCTGCTGCTGCAGTCTATACTGCTCAAGCTACTCTTTATGGGTTCAAGCAGTGGAGTAGAACCTGTGAGTGGCACACAAGCTACTCAGAAGATCAGCTTTTGTGAGTTCTTCCTTCCCTAAATTAGAGCATTACATGAGAAGATTTTTTCCTATTAAGTAATTTCTTGACAACTAACATTTACATGAAGAATTTACTAATGAGTAGTAATTTCTTGAATTGTGCTAACAGAGAATGCTCAAGTTTGATGGTTGGCTTCCACCAGAAGGCACCAACAGGGAGACTCACAGGGGTACATAGGAAGTATTGTACATCAAAGTTTGGCTTCACCGCAAATACGGAACCAGCACAGTTTCTCATACAGACTCAACTATAGCAGAGCATATACTACTAACATTACATATGACTTTGTAATTGGGTTTCATTGGGTGGGGAAGAAGAAGAAGCAGAAGAAGAAAGAAGAAGAATTGCACATAATAATTCAGCAGCAACTGTGGTTGCACCTGGGGAAATTGGGTTTTCTAGATTTCTAAGCTTTGCAGCCTCAAGTGTTAGCTTGATTGACAGCCATGGTTGTGTGTTCTAATTGAACATACTCATTTTTCATTTGAAATTTTTTTACTTTGAACTTTACTTCCATTGTTGTTCCTTCTTGGAGAATAAATAATGTGATGATACAAATGAAATGACTTCATTTTCTCAAATTTTCTGTTTGATATAAATGCTCAAATTTTTCTATTTATTATAGAGCAAAATACCAATTTTTCTTTGTTAACAACACAAAGGAAAGATGTTCTTGTGCGGCAAGTTGTTTGTGTCTTCCACAACTGAACTACCTCTGACTTAAATGTAGGCGCCCTCAGCTTATTAAGTCAGAAGAAGACACCAAAAACACACACGGATAAATACTTGGCAACGACGTCGTTTCCTCAAAACAACAATATTTTAGCTAATTTCAAGTTTTTAACCTTTCCACCAACCCCTACATATCAAAATTCGAAACTATCAAATATAATACATGTTAATTAATATATGGCCTTGGCTTGGCAGTGTCATTACCTATTTCGAATATCCAATTTTACCATCCCACTAAATATTAAATTATAAATACCCCCAACATGATTCAGATCTTTGCCACCAAACCCCTCTGCCCTCTTCTCTCTCTCTCTCTCTCTTCTTTCTCTTTCGCTTGCTCTGAAGCAACAGCTCCACCATGACAATGGCAACCTCACCTCACTCTCTCCTCCTCCAAAACCCAAATACCCAATTCCTCAAAAACCCCAAAATACCCTTCACCACCATCCCCATGACCTCCACTCGTCTCACCACCACCACCACCACCCTAAACCCCAACAAGGCCATCTCCGTCAAATGCTCAGCCACCACGACCCACATCCAGGATCGCCCACCGGCCCAGCCCCAGTCCCAAGATCGGGTCTTCAACTTCGCCGCCGGACCCGCCAATCTACCCGAGAACGTCCTCTTGAAGGCCCAATCAGAACTCTACAACTGGCGCGGATCTGGGATGAGCGTCATGGAAATGAGCCACAGAGGCAAAGAGTTCCTTTCCATAATCCAGAAGGCCGAGGCGGACCTCCGAACCCTTTTGAATATCCCACCGGAATATTCCGTTTTGTTCCTCCAAGGCGGTGCCACCACTCAGTTCGCTGCCATACCTCTAAATCTCTGCAAACCCGACGATAAAGTTGATTACGTGGTTACTGGGTCGTGGGGCGACAAGGCCTTTAAGGAGGCCCAGAAGTATTCTCAGCCCAAGGTGATCTGGTCCGGCAAGTCCGAGAAGTACACAAAGATCCCAGCTTTTGAAGAATTAGAGCAGAGCCCAGACGCCAAGTATTTGCATATATGCGCCAATGAAACCATCCATGGGGTTGAGTTCAAGACCTACCCAACTCCCAAAAATGGCCTCTTGATTGCTGATATGTCCTCAAATTTCTGCTCCAAGCCGGTGGATGTGTCCAAGTTTGGGATCATCTATGCCGGAGCCCAGAAAAACGTGGGCCCATCCGGAGTGACCGTTGTGATCATCAGGAAGGATCTGATTGGCAATGCTCAAGAGATCACACCTGTGATGCTGGACTTCAAGATTCATGATGAGAACAAGTCTCTGTACAACACACCACCTTGCTATGGCATTTACATGTGTGGGTTGGTGTTTGAGGACTTGCTGGAGCAGGGTGGTTTGGGTGAGATTGAGAAGAAGAACAAGAGGAAGGCTGATCTTTTGTACAACGCCATTGATGAGAGCAAAGGGTTTTACAGGTGCCCAGTTGAGAAGTCTGTGAGGTCATTGATGAATGTGCCCTTCACGCTTGAGAAGTCAGAGTTGGAAGCTGAGTTTGTGAAGGAGGCAGCTAAGGAGAAGATGGTTCAGCTCAAGGGGCATAGGTCAGTGGGAGGGATGAGGGCTTCAATTTATAATGCCATGCCTTTGGCTGGGGTTGAGAAGTTGGTTGCTTTCACGAAGGATTTCCAGGCAAAGCATGCTTAAGATTTAGTAGCATACATTACTGGTAGAGTTGTTAGCATCTTTGGTTTGTTTTGTTTGCTATATTTTTGTTGTTGAATGTGAGTGGACAACAGCAAGAAGTTTGTATGCATATGTTTATGAATTCTTGTCGTGTGGGATGAAGTTAATGCCCTAACAAGTTCAGGAATTTAGGCCAATATCCTCTGTTTAAAACTTTGTTGTCATGAGCTGAGAGTAATGAATAATTCAATTCTGGGCCCTTCTTTCATATCAAGTTAAACCTCTCTACTTCTTGAGGCAATCGTGCTGTATCCAAGTAGAAAAATCTTTGGGCAATGAATACTCAATTAAGGGCTTATTTTGATATCCTGTCTGATACTTATTTTAGTAAAATAAAATTAGTAAAATCGCCGGTAGTGAGACTGAATATTTATTGAAAAAAAGGATCCATCATCATCATCTGACAGCAAACCACCAGATGGTGAAATGGAAAATGGAAAATGGAAAATGGAAAACGGATGGTCCCCCAACTCACAAATTGATTCACAACCATGGAACTCATCACTTCAATGGCAACGCGAACAAAAGTAAGAGAGTCAAAGACACAACCAGCTGCCTGCTGAGGCTTTACGTCAAATATCAGTCACCTTTGCCAGTTCATCAGCAATTTCAACTTCGGATATGCTCAATTCATACACATTCTATAATTTACTACAACTTTGAAAAGGAATTTCCAAACAACTGAAATCAACCAAGCCGAAACAACCAATAGTTGGCTAAAATGTGCAAAATTCCAGGCTTCTTGATAACTGTTGGCTATGCCGCCGATTCTCACTCCAGCTCCTCAATTTCCTCCTGAGTTGAAACAAAAAACATGTATCAGAACTGACCAAAAGAATAGTAGTAATCAAGATGCGGGATTACATAGAAAAACAGAGACAAAAACATAGAAAAACAGAGAAATGAGAGAGAAAAAAAATCACCTTGGTTATATCAATAAGCCCATTTCACCCAGCCCGGCCCGGTGCGCCTTAGAAAGCCCAGCCCATTGACGAGCCCTAACCTATTCTATTACCTCATCTATAAAATGACGCCACATCTCTAACCCTAAAATTTTTAACGCCTTCCTCTCTTTGGGCGCCGCACTCGCTCATTCTGCAATATCCGCTTCTCGACTTGGCTTTCTTGCACTCCCTACCCTTCCGCTTTCATCTCATGCTCGATTTCCCCTGTTCAGTTCTTTCTCAGTCAAATAGACATCTCTAGACTAGTTCTGTCAACTCTCAAACAGTTACAGCTTTCCTCTTCTTCTCTGTCACTGTAAGTTGTTAGAGCCTTGAACTGCAAATCCATCCAAGCTTTTGAATTTTCTTTGAAGAAATAGCAACAAGATATGCATATTTATTCTGTATGACAAGACCTACGAAATTAAACACTGCCGGCTCTATTTCCTTTTGAGAATAATTAAACACCGCCGGCTCTCTTTCCTCATATTTTGAGAAGTATATATTTAAAGTTTTGTTAACCGGAAGAGATGGTTGTGGTGGATCAAGTCGGATCGACGCAAATCGAACAAAATCAAATGGAATTGGATCGCTACCCAGCGATGAAGCGGATTCTAGAGGAGTATAGTGAGATTGAATCCAAACCCTCCGACGATCGAGTCGGATCGTCGCAGATCGAACAAAATCAAAGGGAATTGGATCGCTACCCAGCGACGAAGCGGATTCGTGAGATTGAATCCAAACCCTCCGACGATCGAGTCGGATCGACGCAGATCGAACAAAATCAAAGGGAATTGGATAGCTACCCAGCGATGAAGCGGATTCATGAGATTCAATCCAAACCCTCCGATGCATCGCGATATATGCGGATTTTAGAGGAGTATTTGGAGATGCAATCCAATCCCTCCGACGATTTCAAGTGTGGCATGCTCGAGCGGAACCCATATGAATGGCAATTTGGAATCAGAGGCGCTTTTGGAACAGAATTCGAGGGTGGGGTTTATCATGGGCGGATCCAGTTTCCGGAGGAGTACCCATCGAAGCCTCCTTCATTCACGCTTTTGACGGAAAATGGTCGCTTCAAACCCCACAACAAGATCAGGATAAGGCGACTGAATGATTGGCGGCCATCATGGACGGTGCGAGATGCTTTATATGCACTTATCGATGAAATGCCCACCTACCCAGATGGTGAATTGGGTTCAGTAGAATACAATATGGAAGAAAGGCGTGATCTTGCCATCAAATCTCGAGCAGCAGCCCAAAATTTGGCACTTCTGAACGCCAGAAGTTAATTGATGAGATTCATGAATATCTGCGAAGCAAGTCACCACCTGTTCCTGTTCCTCAACTTCCTCAACTGAGCCCCTCACAGGCCTCCAACGGCACAGGCGGCGGCTATGTCGTCAACGTTAGTGGGAATATATTTCATGCTACCAATTCCAACGGGGTAGGAATTTTGGGTTCTATGAATGAGTTCTCCGACGAAGGCCACAAGGCCAAGAAGGTAAAACTTTCTTGGCCAAAACTTTTTGGGTGGAGAAAGCAAAACTAGACGCGTGCGAACGAAGGTGTTAAAGTCTGTAGCGCAGGCCTTTTTTTCTCGTAGCTTCTCTCCTGTAGCTGTAGTACTAAATTGAAATTGAAAATGTGCATTCTAGTTTAATGAATATTCTTGTCTCTTCTTGCATTTGTTCTTCTTTCATGCAAGTTAAAACCTCTCTGCTTCTAGTTAATGAATACCCAAGGCCTTATTTCGATGGATCCAAGTAGAATACTCAAATATCCTGTCTGCTACTTTTTTAGTCAAATAAAATTAGTAATATCGCGCCTAGGGAGACTGAATATTTATTGAAAAAAAAGACCCATCATCATCTGCCTGAAAACCAGCAGATGTTGAAATGGAAAATGGATGGTCCCCCAACTCACAAATTGATTCACAACCACGGAACTCATCACTTCAATGGCAACGCGAACGAGAGTAACATAGTCAAAGACAAAACCAGCTGATATCTGTTGCGTAAAACCGCACCTTCAAATTTCAAATAGGTATTGTTGCCCAACATAATCTCCAAAATCACGCCTGTGCTGTTCTTTTGTTACACTCTACGTATAATGCCTGTCGTAGTTTACATTTTCTGGACATTGTTGCTAAACAATAGTTCGATGTTACAAAAGAATACAAGATTTACTATGATCGCACCTCCGCCTTTCAATCTGGAGGCAAGCAGTTGGTTAGCTGGAGCAGCTAGTTTCCGTGCAAAAAATTCTCTACAATCTTCACTTCTGTGGTTACGAAAATAAGAATATTGAGAAAAAGAGAAGTCGCTGATCCTGAAGCATCACTCGCTCGGGCTAGGAGGTACATCTCCGGATGCTCGGTACGCTTGTTGCCATTTCTGCATCTGCATTACTATATAAAGTGTGCATAAATTAGAAATTGCAATTGACAATCCAGGAAAACCACAGGTAACGGAGCCTCCACTTCACCTATTTGAGTATTAAAAACAATCAGACATTCCAATATTACTTGTATAAACATGTCTCACTAGGTGATTGCCGTTGAATATAAAAAAGGGCAGACGACTTTGATTGTTACATGAGTCTATAATAACAAGGGAAAAGCTTCGCTCCTTAACATACCTGTTTCAAGAAGCTTTAAGATTACATTTTTTAGGTAGGTCATATCTACTCTTTCCCTCTTCTGCGTTCTTTCCATGTTGCGAAGCTTAGCCTTCAACATAGATTCCTACATATATGTCACAACATTCAAAGATAAATATATATCAATAAAAGCGAACAAAATTGGCGGTGATTTCACCTTATGTCAAATATCAGTCACCTTGACCTTTGCCAGTCCATCAGCAGTTTGATTTTCGGATATGCTCAATTCATACACATTCTATAAGGGCATTTTTGCTCACCACTTTAACTATAGGTGTATCCTCACCACAACCTTCAACGCCTTGACACGTGTCTACATAATCATAGTTAACTTTTGCTTTGTATTTATGGGCAATGGTTATAACTATGACACGCCACAAATATTGAAGGTGGTGAAAGACACCTATGATTAAAGTGGTGAGCAAAAATGCACCCCATTCTATAATTCACAACTTTCAAAAGGATTTTCCAAACAACTGAAATCAACCAAGCCAAAAGAACAAGAGAGAAACTCTCATGTAACCAGGATAACTCTTTTTGTAATGTCCAGCAAATAACGCAATGACACGTATGATAACTTTTCCACATGTCATTGTGTTATTGGCCGAGGATACAAAACAATGTTATCCCTATTATATGTAAGTTTTTTTGAAAGAACAAAGGTTTAAATCTGCAAAATCCAGGCTTCTTGATACCTGTTGGCTATGCAGCCGATTCTCACGAGCTCCTCAATTTCATTCTGATTTGAAACAAAAAACCATGTATCAGAACTGACCTAAAGAACAGTAGTAATCAAGATGAGGGATTAAGACACTTGAAGCGCTTCTTTGGGCTTGCTGCCTTGCCAAAATCTAAAATTCATATTAAACCACTCGGTAGGAAGGGGAGGGGGATAATACATTATTATATAGGGTTTCCTCAAGAGTACACGTTACTAGCGTCGAACCCAGATGCGACGTGGGGGACGTGGGGAAAGTGGAATGGGCTGTCACTCTTGCCCGGATCAATATTTTTTATTTTTATTTTTGGGTCAAAATATTGACCAATAGGTTATGTTTTGGACCAGCCTGCATAATTACGTGGTATTTCAAGAAACAGCAACAACCCAGATCTGCTATATATTTATTAAAGTTTTGTTAACCGGAAGAGGTGGATCTGTGATGGAGGAGGAGGACAAGTGCCACTCAGGGCGGAAGCGGTTTCGAGAGGAGTGTGACCGTCGTAGATCTAGTGCGATGGTGGAGGACAAGTTGTACTCAGCGTTACAGCGGATTGCAGAAGAGTATGAAGAGATTGAATCCAATCCCTCGGACGATTTCAAGTGCGGCATGCTCGGGCGGAACAAATTTGAATGGCAATTTGCAGTCAGAGGCGCTATTGGAACTGAATTCGAGGGTGGGATTTATCATGGGCAGATCCAGTTTCCGAAGGATTACCCATCGAAGCCTCCTTCGTTCACGTTTTTGACGGAAAATGGTCGCTTCAAAAGCCACAGCAAGATCAGGATAAGTCGACTGAATGATTGGCAGCCATCATGGACGGTGCGAGATGCTTTAGATGCACTTATCGATGAAATGCCCACCTACCCAGATGGTGAATTGGGTTCAGTAGAATACAATAAGGAAGAAAGGCGTGACCTGGCCATCAAATCTCGTGCAGCACCCCCAAAATATGGCACTTGTGAACGTCAAAAGGTAATTGATGAGATTCATGAATATATGCTAAGCAAGGCACCCCCTATTCCTGTTCCTCCTCAACTGCATTCCCCAAATCATGGAGCCAAAAGAAAGCACGGCACAGGCGGCACAGGCAGCAGCGGCGGCGACAACGGCTCTGTCATCAAAGTTATTGGGAATACATTTTATGCTATCAATTCCAACGGAGTAGGATTTTTGGATTCTATGAATGAGGCCTTCAACCCCAAGAAAGCAAAACTAGACGGCCATGTTTAGGATGCCAATTCTCCAGGCCAACGCTTATGTTTTAGTTCACCGTTGGTTGTGCTTGTGTAGGTAAGAATAAGTAGTTAGGCTGAGTATGAGTTGCCCTCCAGGGATCCCATGTGGACACCTGGCTGGGTCAATAAGTAGTTGGGCCTAAATCATTCGGTTTTTATTTTAATTTTGTTGTTGTCGAAATTCGGTTGTTATTAAGTTTAATCTATGGTTTTTATGTCGTCGATGAAGACCCACTGCATTTGTATCTCTTTTTTGTTTGTTCCTTTGCCCTTGGAAATACATATAGTAAGAAACTTAAAATCCTGATTTAATGCATCTTTCACTACTAATTCAAAATTTGAATTATGAACTTGGTAATTTACTAATTTCGTCATGTAACCCACCTATAGCAAGAAAAAAATTTGTCAATAAATAATTGACTTGTTTTTATAGTAAAATAATTGACCTTTATATGTAGGAAATAGCGTACCATGTAATAATTTAAATAACTAAGTTTAAATGGGTTGCGTTTCAATGTGGAGTTAAACACCTAAATTTGAGGTACATATGAAGCACATGTAATATCATTTTATCAGTAGGATCACGAAATGAACTGTGCTCCTCCTAAAATGATGAATCCAATTAAGAGAACCCAAAAATTTAAACATTGTATAGGAGCAAAAAGAGAGAGATTAAAGCAAATTATTCAAATTTTTATACCGTAATTTGAGGTCTTTCATTTTTTTTTATCTTCTCCAGAAGATGCTTCATTTTGAGCTCTCAGTGTGTCACATCTTACTGCAAAAATTATTATCTCAAGAATAACTCCATTCAAACTTTGAACAATAAGCATTTCCTATAACAAGCAATAAGATAAAAATTGTTGGAGGGAAAAACCATCAAGAAAACAAGATTTGTAATTAGATTAGCATGGAGATAGTACCCCGCCATGTTTCTTCAAAACTCTTAAGGTTCACTTCCCAAGTTTCTTTCGCTGATCGGTGATGAGTAATATTCAAGCAAGGTGTTGTTAAGAGTAACATATCTCGGTAATAAATGTGGAACTGAAAGATGAAGATCATTGCTTAACAATTTACAGTAGAATATTACCTTACTGGTAAACAACCGAACGACACTCGATGAAGAACAGGTAAGGAACAGCCACCATGACTCAAGTAGTTATGGTCATGAAATGGTGAACAATCGACTACTAGTCTAGTCTAAAACAGCTAATTGTTGAAATTGGTTGCGTCAGAGCAATAGTATGTACTTGTGGTTAAACACATGTTGTTGCCTTTTATTTTAAGAATCATCTTGGCTATTTTCTCTTACAATAACTAATAAATTGTAAAAGGAATATTTATAACATTTCTGCATTAAAAATGTTATGATATTTACATGTGTGGATTGGTGTTTGAGGACTTGTTGGAGCAGAGCAGGGTGGCTTGAGTGAGATTGAGAAGAAGAACCAAGAGGAAGGCTGATCTTTTGTACAACACCATTGATGAGAGCAATGGATCGTTGATGAGTGTGCCCTTCACGTCATGCTTGAGAATCAGAGTTGGAAGCTGAGTTTGTGATGTGAAGGAGGCAGCCAAGGAGAAGATGGTTCAGCTCAAGGGGCATAGATAGGTCAGTGGGAGGGATGATGAGGGCTTCTATTTATAATGACAGGCCTTTGGCTGGGGTTGAGAAGTTGGTTGCTTTCATGAAGGATTTCCACTTTCATGAAGGATTTCCAGGCAAAGCATCCTTAAGATTTAGTAGCATACATTACTGGTAGAATTGTTAGCATCTTTGTTTTGTTGTGTTTGCTATATTTTTGTTGTTGAATGTGAGTGGACAACAGCAAGAAGTTTGTATGCATATGTTTATGAAATTCTTGTCGTGTGGGATGAAGTTAATGCCCTAACAAGTTTAGGAATTTTAGGGCAATATCCTCTGTTTAAAACTTTGTTGTCATGAGCTGAGACTGAGAGTAATGAATAATTCAATTCTGGGCTCATCTTTCATATCAAGTTAAACCTCTCTACTTCTTGAGGCAATTGTGCTGTATCCAAATAGAAAAATCTTTGGGCAATGAATACTCAAGGGGCTTATTTTGATATCCTCTCTGATACTTTTTTAGTCAAATAAAATTAGTAACATCGCGTGTAGGGAGACTGAATGTTTATTTGAAAAAACGACCCATCATCATCATCTGGCTGCAAACCACCGATGGTGAAATGGAAAATGGAAAATGGAAAATGGATGGTCCCCCAACTCACAAATTGATTGACAACCATGGAACTCATCACTTCAACGGCAACGCGAACAAGAGTAATAGAGTCAAGGACACAACCAGCTGCCTGCTGAGGCTTTACGTCAAATATCAATCACCTTTGCCAGTTCATCAGCAATTTCATTTTCGTGTATGCTCAATTCATACACATTCTACCACTTTCAAAAGGAATTTCCCAACAACTGAAATCATCCAAGCCAAAACAACCAATTGTTGACTAAAATGTGCAAAAATCCAGGCTTCTTGATACCTGTTGGCTATGCCGCCGATTCTCACTCCAGCTCCTCAATTTCCTCCTGAGTTGAAACAAAAAACATGTTTCAGAACTGACCTAAAGAATAGTAGTAATCAAGATGAGGGATTACATAGAAAAACAGAGAAAGAAGAGAGGAAAAAAAAACTTCACCTTGGTTATATCAATAAGCCCATTTCGGCCCGGCCCGGCCCGGTGCGCCTTAAAAAGCCCAGCCCATTGACGAGCCCTAGTAGCCTATTCTATTACCTCGTCTATAAAAGGACGCCACATCTCAAACCCTAATTTTTTTAGGTTTTCTTCTCTTTGGGCGCCGCACTCTCCCATTCTGCAATCTCCGCTTCTCGACTTGGCTTTCTTGCACTCTCTACCCTTCCGCTTTCATCTCATGCTCGATTTCCCCGGTTCAGTTATTTCTCAGCCAAATGGACATCTCTAGACTAGTTCTGTCCAACTCTCAAACAGTAACAGCTTTGCCTCTTCTTCTCTGTCACTGTAAGTTGTGAGAGCCTTGAACTTCAAATCCATCTAAGCTTTTGAATTTGCTCTGAAGAAACAGCAACAAGATCTGCATATTTACTCTGCATGAGGAGCCCTGCATACAAACACAGCCGGCCATTTTTCCTCATCTCTTCGCTCGTGTTGTGAGAATAATTGTATATATTTGAAGTTTTGCTAACCGGAAGAGGTGGTTGTGGTGGATCGAGTCGGATCGACGCAGATCAAACAAAATCAAACGGTATTGGTTCGGTGCATGATGGCGGAGGACAATTGCAACTCAGCAGGGGAGCGGATTCTAAAGGAGTTTCATGAGATTGAATCCCATCCCTCCGACGATTTCAAGTGCGCCCAGCTCGATTGGGACATGTATAAATGGCAATTTGCACTCAGAGGCCCTAGTGGAACTGAATTCGAGGGTGGGATTTATCATGGGCGGATCCTGTTTACGGAGGAATACCCGTCGAAGCCTCCTTCATTCATGTTTCTGACGGAAAATGGTCGCTTCAAAACCCAAAGGGTCACGCGACTTTCGAAATGGCGGTCATTAAGGACGGTGCGAAATGCTTTACTTGCACTTATTGAGTTAATGCCCATCACCGACCCAGATGATGAATTGTCTTCATTAGAAAGCAATAAGGAAGAAAGGCGTGAGCTGGCCATCAAATCGCGTGAAGCAGCCACAAGATATGGATCTTATGAATGTCAGAAGGTAATTGATCAGATTCATCAATATATGCTAAGCAAGGCACCAGCTATTCCTTTTCCTCAAGTCAGCCCTGTGAACGGCACAGATATGCCAAGCAAGGCACCAGCTATTCCTTTTCCTCAACTCAGCCCTGTGAACGGCACAGGTGGCGGCTCTGGCTCTGTCGTCTACAATACATCATTTTATGCTATCAATTCCAACAGGGTCGGAATTTTGAGTTCTATGAATCAGGCGCCTTCATCAGGGGCGGGGGCACATTGGGGGTTCCGGACTCGCACTGTTTTTTTTTTTGTTTTTAGTGTAGAATACTGATCCAACAAGTTGCTAATATAGGTGGGAGAATCTGGCCCCATTTTTGTCTGTACCTCTCTGTCGATTATGTATTCGAGGGACACGTGTCCCAATTTATTAATAAAGAAACACCATATTTTTCAGTTCTAGTCACTCTCGTGTCTCCAAAACCAAATGAAGGAAAATCTTTGTTATCTCAAACCTGTCGGCTCCACTTCAAAATGAACCAAGGGTTATGATATACTAATTCAAAATTTGAATTATGAACTTGGTAATTTACTAATTTCGTCATGTAACCCACCTATAGCAAGAAAAAAAAATTTGTCAATAAATAATTAACCTTTATATGTAGTAAATAGCGTACCATGTAACAATTTACCTATACATTTAAATAACTAAGTTTAAATACCTATGTAAATGGGTTGTGTTTTAATGTGGAGTTAAATACCTAAATATGAGGTACATATGAAGCACATGTAATAGCTACAACATAGGTTGAGAAGCAAATAACATAGGTCAAAAACCTCTCATGTACTACTAAATTGAAATTGAAATTGAAAATGTGCATTCTAGTTTAATGAATATTCTTGGCTCTTCTTGCATTTATTCCTCTTTCATATCAATTTAAAACCTCTCTGCTTCTAATTGATGAATACTTTGGGCAATGAATACCCAAGGCCTTATTTAGATGGATCCAAGTAGAAAAATCTTTGGGCAATGAATACTCAAGGGCTTATTTTGATATCCTGTCTTGTACTTTTTTAGTCAAATAAAATTAGTAGAGGAATGCTAATCACTCTCTTAAAAGAGACTATCCAATCACTCTCTAGACACATGTACAAAATTTACATTGGGAAGCTAGCCAACAACAATTATTACATTGGAAAGCTAATAATTTTTACATGTGTCTAGAGAGTGATTGGATAGTCTTTTTGAGAGAGTGTGATTAGCATTCCTCAAATTAGTAATATCGCGCCTAGGGAGACTGAATATTTATTGAAAAAAAGGACCCATCATCATCTGCCTGCATACCAGCAGATGGTGAAATGGAAAATGGAAAATGGAAAATGGATGGTCCCCCAACTCACAAATTGATTCACAACCATGGGGATTCAGATCTTCTGTCCATGGTTTTGTGTGTCCCTTCTCTGCCTACATGGGTTAATTTTATGTGCGTGGTATTATTTTATTATTTTATTTGTATTAAAAGATAAAAGTATTAATTTGTTAAAGTATTATTAAGTGGAATTTCACGTATCGAAAAGTAATGCATGTAGGCAGAGGACACACAAAACAAAGACAGAGGATCTGAACTCCAACCATGGAACTCATCACTTCAATGGCAACGCGAACGAGAGTAACAGAGTCAAAGACAAAACCAGCTGATATCTGTTGCGTAAAACCAAAACAAGTCCAAGATACAACCACAACAATCTATTCTCTCTCGTGTCTCCAAAACCAAATGGGGGAAATCTCTTATCTCTCAAACCTGTCGGCTCCTCTTCAAAATGAACCAAGGGTTATGATATATTTATGTGGGGCAAATAACCAAACAAATGGGCCGTAAGCTTTATGACCCAAAAGAATAATAATATTGGGCTTTTTAATTTAAGCCAAATCCAACATTATCAAACATTGGGCCGTAAGCTTTACTGCAAACCACCAAATGGAAGTGTGATAGTTACGGAGCATAATAGACAACTAACTAACTACAACTGCAACGTAGGAGATGAGAATTTCACCTCGTCCAGACTAAATTGAAGAAGCATACCAACTACAGGTAATAGGGCCTCCACTTCACCCATTTGAGTAACAAAAACAATCAAACATTCCAATATCACACTTGTATGATCGTCGTTGAATATAAAATAGACGACTTTGATTGTTACATCAGTCTATAATAAATTAGGATGTCTAGGTGGGTCACTTTTGACCAATTGTCTTATTTTTACATCACAACTATAAATCTCTAGCATAAATAGCCATAATTTATAATACTTCCGGTACAATAATCCAAGTTTTCCTTCTTCTTCTTTTTTTCTTGGCAAGACTAGAAAGTAAATATAACAATTAAAAGCAAACTGCAAAAAACGTGCAAGCTCCCAGTTGGGTGTTACATGGCAAGAAAAATCTAGAGAGAAAATATAATTACCAGAATCTGCTGTTCTGCAGCAGAGTTGCTTATACTTGATACGTCCCGATTATACCAGTGTGAAGAAAAAGAAATGTTACAACTCCACTAGGTACCTCAACTGGTAAAAAAACACCATAGTTCCAGTAATAAAGAAACTCTTCATCTAACTGGAACATACAAAAAGACATTGTACTCAGGATCCTTCTACCTGTGTTATAATTATTGTTATATCATCAAACTGAGGTTATACACAACAATGTCAGGACAATGGATTCCAAATACGGAAGAAAAAAATTATCAGAAGGGTAATGATAAAGTTTAGATGTCACTTAAGAAAAAGGATTCTTATTGGCGTTGCGCTTGTTCTATTTTTTTTTTAATGATCTGGCCACAAAACGACTTCGTTTTGAACAAGGCTTAAAATATGAAAAAAGAAACATAACCCACCCTGTCTCTACCCGACTCTACTAGCACCAACCCCCGTCGACGCCGATCTGCTGCTGCAACAGCCCTTGTGTTGCCGCCGCATCCCATAATTTCAAGTGAGTATAATTTCTATTTTTTTTTTAATATTGAAATTGATATATGTAGTGTTTTTTTTTTTTACGGATTAGAATTTGTTAATATGATATTTACATTGGTTGATGTTGTTATTTGCATGAGAGTTTATAATTGATTGATTGTTACGCTTTTTATTTATTTAAGGACATTCAGCCGTTTTACCCCCTAAACTATGACCTTTGTAGAAATTAACCCCCCAAACTAATTTATCAGCCAATTTAACACTCGAATTATATTAAAATGGCCAATTTAGCCCCTGTCGTTAATTTTTTCACATTTCATCCATTTTTTCCGTCCAAAAAGTTACGTGAGTTATTATTTGATTATTATTATTATTATTATAAAATCTAAAATACTTAGACAAGAAAAATGAAAAAAAATGAAAGAAAACGTGACTCTCTCTCCATCTCTCTCCCCGTCTCTCTCTCCTCTGTTCCTTCCCAAGCAGCAAAAAAACTTTGAAACCCAGATGAAGCCACCACCCACCACCTACCACCCATCTCTCTCTCTCTCTCTCTCTCTCATCACAACTCAAATAAACAATACCCAGATCCATCATCACCCCACCACCCATCTCTCTCTCTCTCTCTCTCTCTCTCTCTCTCTCTCTCATCACAACTCAATCAACAATACCCATATCCATCATCGCCATTATCGTAGTCGTCGTCGCCTTCGATTATGAAACAAAACAGCAAATTTGCTAGGATTTCGGGGCGGGGAAAAGGTGGAATTTGGGATCTGGGTAGGTCCCCAATTGATGAAATAGACAAGCTTCAAATTGCATGCCATCCAATTTCTATACACTTGATATGAGCTCTCGTTTTGTTTTGATTGGGAAGTGTAAAAGGCTAGAGGAGATAGATGATTTTTTATCCAATTTCTATCCAATTGATGCTCTGGTTTTTGCTCTGTTTGTTTGTTTCTTGAGTTTATAAATTGGAAAGTGTAAAGGGCTAGAGGAGAGATTAATTTTTAATTGTGATTTTGGGTTTAGGGGTGGTAGAGGGAGATGTTGGCTTGGACTTATTTGTCGGTGAATGAGGGGAGGAGGTGGGGCAGTGATGGCCGCCTTGAACAAGCTGTCATGTGGTGGGTATGGGAGAGGTGGGGATGGAGGTTAGGGAAGATGAGATCGGGGTTGGGGAAGATGGGTTTTCTGGGTTTGGTTGGATTATTCTTGTTTTCATTTTTACCTTTATTTTTTGTTACATTTTCTAATTTTATTTTTATACATTTGATTTTAAAATTTGAACTTTATTATTTATTTATTATTATTATTATTTTGATTTTATGTATTTAACTTTTATTTTATTCAAAAATACAAATATACCCTTACTATTAACGGAGAATTGGATGAAATCATCCAAAATCTAACGGCAATGGTTAAATTGGCGATTTTAATTAATATGGGGACTAAATTGGCTGATTTTTAGTTCAAGGGGTTAATTTCAACAAGGGTCCTAGTTCGATGGGATGTAGGACAATTTACCCTTTATTTATTGATATTGTTATGTTGATAATGTGTTTGGACCGTCGACAATTGTTGTTGAATGTGAGTGAACAGCCGATTGACCTGCATAATGCATTGCACAGACACATCTTTAACCCAAAAAAATTCTGAGTTGCCGACTTGGCTTTCATGCACTCTACCTTTCCGAAATCAGGAGCTTTCACGTCGTGCTCAATTTCCCCTGTTCAGTTCTTTCTCTGCCAAATTCACACGTTTAGACATCTCCAGACTAGTTCTGTCCAATTCTCAAACAGTTACAACTTTCCTCCTCTTCTCTGTCACTGTGAGTTGTGAACCTAGAACTTCAAATCCAACCAAGCTTTTGAATTTGCACTATTTTTTTTGGTTCCTGAAAAAAAAGTGATTGGGATGTTGGAACTTATATGCTTTTTTATCCACAGGTTGTCGGCCTTGTAGATACAGAATTTTGTTTTGGTTTATTTTCGGATTTGTGGTTTTGCTGCTGTCTTGCATAGGGGTGGGCACAGTACGGAATGACACGGGATGGAGGTCATCCCAGTGTCAATCCCGAATAGGCTGCTTCTCGAATGTAGTATCATCCTGGTGTTTGAGGACTTGTTGGAGCAGAGCATGGTTTGAGTGAGATGATTGAGAAGAAGAACAAGAGGAAGGCTGATCTTTTGTACAACGCCAGCCTTTGATGAGAGCAATGGATCATTGATGAGTGTGCCCTTCACGTCACGCTTGAGAAATCAGAGTTGGAAGCTGAGTTTGTGAAGGAGGCAGTGAAAGAGAAGAAGGTTCAGCTCAAGGGGAGATAGGTCAGTGGGAGGGATGATGAGGGCTTCTATTACACTAATTCAATCAAATAAACACATTTTGTAGCCAATGGATTTGTCTTTTTCTTATTAAATAACAGCTTAACAAGAACAAAGAATGAACACATTCGACCAAGTCATACCATAACAAATAAAATATATGTTGAAGAAATACTCCTCCAAACCCGAAGTTTGGAACAAAAGTCAATACAAATCCATTAAACTGTCCTTCAAAATTTGTTGATGGTTGATATCATCATGATGAGCCGAGCCCATCGAAGAGCACCACATGGCTACCAGGGACCGGATCGTCCTTGTACCGATCCGAGCAATTCTGTCAAATAGAAAGTACTCCTAGCCGAGCCCATCAGGAGATGCCACGTGAACTAGTGGTCGGGAAACTCGCACACCGACCCGACCACTGAGATACCCTAAAGGCCAGAGACGTGTATCGATATTCTGACACGACCAAACCCTTGTCAAGTCAGTCACCCCAAGAGCTCAAGTGCCAGCATGGTGATGGTGGTGAGAGATCATTTAATACGCCTCACATCCAAAGCCAGGTGTCGCCTATCTCCTTATTCCCTGATAAACAGCCTGAAGATGGAGAGGGATCAGTTAATATGCCTCACATTCAAAGTCAAGTGTCGCTTTTCCATTTGATCCCTATTGGATAGCATGGTGATAAAGAAAAGTCATTTAATGTATTTCAATCCCACCATGGGAAAGAGAGAGATAAATATCTCCTCTTTATATATTTATCCCTCCTTCTCCCCCATATAAATACCCTTAATTAGAATTAGGACAAGATAATAACTCTTTCCATATCTAGAAACTCTTAATTCCTCTCTCCATCCTAAAACCACTTCTAGCCTAGCCATCAGAGGGGGTTCAACTGGGATATACGGTATACCCGGTTTGTCCCTATTCTGATAAGTTGCTTGAAGTGTGCATGTTATTTCCAGAAAGCAGCTTAACCGCACGATCAAGGATTCGCTCCAGCCTCGACCCAGGTCGAGGCCACCAGCACCATCAGAACATCATCTGATCAACAAAATTCATGTGGAATCCGAGTCTATATAAATCCATGTAATCCTATCACTTAAAAATAAAGTCCTTCAAAATCCTCTAGAATCCTAATTGGTTTTAATTCCTCTTAAACCCTAAGCCCCAACCCCCACCACCACTCTGCCGTCGCCGACCACCTCCTGCCGCCGCCGTCCATAATTTCAAGTGAGTAGAATTTATATTTTTAATGAAATTGATATATATGTAGGGTTTAGGGTAGGTGGTTTTGTAGATAGAGAATTTTGTTTTGGTTTATTTTCTGATTCGTGATTTTGTATAACCTCATTCCCAAATTGATGCGCGGCAAAAGACAAATATCATCAAGGTGAAAGCGTGGTATCTGAAGAAACAGCAACAACCAAGATCTGCATAATTACTCTGCATGACAAGCCCTACTACCTATGAAGTTAAACAGCGCCGGCTCTGTTTCCTCTCTCCCCTTGGTATTTTGAGAATAATTGTATACAGTTAAAGTTTTGTTAACCGGAACGGAAGAGGTGGTTGTGGATCGACGCAGACGGAAACGGATCGGAGTGTGATAGCGAAGGACAAGTACAACATGAAGAACTCAGCGGAGAAGTGGATTTTAGAGGAGTTTATTGAGATTGAATCCAATCGCTCCTACGATTTCAAGTGCAAGTGTCTCAGGCGGTTGTACCCATATGAATGGCAATTTGCAATCAGAGGCGCTCGTGGAACTGAAATCGAGGGTGGGATTTATCATGGGCGGATATGTTTCCGGGGGAATACCCATCGAAGCCTCCTTCATTCATGTTTTTGACGGAATATGGTCGCTTCAAAACCCAGACCAAGATCGGATTGAACTGGCAGCCATCATGGAGGGTGCGAAATGTTTTACTTGGACTTATTGATTTAATGCCCACCTACCCAGATGGTGAGTTGGGTTCAGTAGAATACAATAAGGAAGAAGGGCGTGCCCTGGCCATTAAATCCCGCGCAGCAGCCCCAAAATATGGCACTAGTGAACGTCAGAAGGTAATTGATGAGATTCATGAATATATACTAAGCAAGGCACCACCTGTTCCTCAACTCCAACTGAGCAGCCTCTCACAGGCCTCTAAAGAGGATGACCATGAGCATGAGGATTCCCAAAATGATGGAGCCAAAAGAAAGCACGGCACAGGGGGCGGCTCTGTCGGCAACAACAACGTTATTGGGAATATAATTCTTGCTGCCAATTCCAACGGGTTAGGAGTTTTGGATTCTATAAATGAGTACTCCGGCGAAGGCCCCAACCCCAAGAAACCAAAACGTTTTTAGTTTTGTTGAAGAAAGCAAAACTAGACGTCTGCGAAGAGTGATGAACTAACTGAGCTGATCAAGTTCTGTAGCGTAGGCCTCTTTTTGTTAATGGAAGTTAGTTGTAATAAAATTGAAGGCAATTGGCATTCTAGTTTACCACCGTGATTTGATTTCAAAAACTTTGTTGTCAGAAGCTGATGAGACAGATTAGTGAATAATTCAATTCTTGGCTCTTGCGTTTATTCTTCTTTCATATCAAGTTAAATCTCTCTACTTGTTGACGCAATAAATACCCAAGGGTTTATTTCAATATCCTGTCTGATATTTAATCTTCTTTCATATCAAGTAATATCACGTAATGGAGACTGAGATAATATTTATTCAAGAAAAGGACCCGTCCGTTATCACCTACTACAAACCACCAGGCGGTGAAATGCAAAATGGATGGTCCCCACCTCACTACCGTGGAAACAAAAATAACTCATCACTTCAATGGCAATAGATAGATACGGCAACGTGAACAAGAGTTAGCATAGTCAAAGACAACCATCTGCCTGCTGTGGAGACTCTACTATCTGACTACTACCATTGAGATTTATCCTGTACCGTTATCAGATCATGTGTAAAATCTTATGTCGTGCGAAAAAAGCGCCTTTAAATTTCTGATAGGTGCTGTTGTGCTGTCCCAACATAAATCTCCAAAATCACATCGGTGCTGTTTTGTTGTTACACTCTACAATAAATGGAGAAGAGGGGGTTCCTTCCAGAGCCCGACCAAAATGTTCACTCACTCTCTCTCTCTTCATGACGTATAATGGCTCTGTCGTACTTTACATTTTCTGGACAGTGTTGATAAACAATGGTTCGCCATTGCAAACGAATACAAGATTTACTATGACCGCACCCTCCACCTTTGAATCTGGAGGCAGGCAGTTGGTTAGCTGGAGCAGCTAGTTTCCCTGCAAAGAATTCTCTACAATCATCACTTCCGTGGTTATGAAAATGAGAATCTTGAGAAAAGAGAAGTCGCTGATCCTGAAGCATCACTAGCTGGGCTAGGAGGAACATCTCCGGATGCTCGGTACGCAAGTTGACACTTCTGCATCTGCATTCATATATAAAGTGCATAAATTAGAATGGAATTGATAATCTAGGAAAACCACAAGGGAAGTGTGATAGTTTAGAAGCATCATAGACAACTAACTAACTACAACTGCGGCATAGGAGAAAAGAATTTCACCTCGTCTGGACTAAATTGAAGAAGCATACCAACTACAGGTAATAGGGCCTCCACTTCACCTATTTGATTAATAAAAACAATCAGACATTCCAATATCACTTGTATAACGTGCCTCACTAGGTGATCGCCCTTGAATATAAAATAGACAACTTTGATTGTTACATCAGTCTATAATACAAATACCTGTTTCAAGAAGCTTTAAGATTACATTTTTCAGGTATGTCATATCTACTCCTTCCCTCTTCTGCGTTCTTTCCATGTTGCGAAGCTCAGCCTTCAACATAGATTCCTGCATATATGTCACACCATTGCCAGTTCATCAGCAATTACATTTTCAGATATTGAGGATTCATACACATTCTATTATTTACTACAACTTTCAAAAGGAATTTCCAAGCAACTGAAATCAAACAAGCCAAAAGAACAGGGGTAAAATCTGCAAAATCCAGACTTGTTGATACCTGTTGGTTATGCAGCCGATTCTCACGCTCCAGCTCCTCAATTTCCTCCTGAGTGAAACAAAAAACATGTATCAGAACTGACCTAAAGAACAGTAGTAATCAAGATGAGGGATTACACACTTGAAGCGCTAAAATGTGCCGCTGTGACTCTGCTAGTTCTTCCTCTCTTTGGGCTTGCTGCCTTGCCAAAATCTGAAATTCATATTAAACCAGCATATGAACGCATCTGGAAGTACAGCATGAAAAGGAAAAAGCCAGTGTACAAATCTGCAATGATAATAACCCGTACACTTGAACTCATAGTAAGATCTTAAAGCCCTCAAGTAGTCTAGTTATTATAAATATCAGCACTTCAGACCACCATTATACCATGAAGTTCATCACTACACAAGTGAAGCACCTAGACATTCTAATTTTATCCAATCCAGTTTTCTTATAACCAGCCATAACATTATAACACGCCGGGTACAATAACCCAAGTTTTCCTCTCTTTTTCCTTGGCAAGACTTGAAAGTAAATATAACAATTAAACGCGAACTGCAAAAACAAGAAGCTCCCAGTTGGGTGTTACATGGCAAGAAAAATCTAGAGAGAAAATATAATTACCAGAATCTGCTGTTCTGCAGCAGAGTTGCTTATACTTGATGCGTCCTGTTTATACATGCCTGATTATACCAGTGTGAAGAAAAAGACACGTTAGAACTCCACTAGGTACCCCAACGGGTCAAAAACACCAAAGTTCTAGTAATAAAGAAATCTTGATCTAACTGGAACAGATAATAAGAAATTGTACTCAGGATTCTCCTACCTGTGTTATAATTATTGTTATGATCAACCTGAGGCTATACACCGCAATGTTAGGACAACGGATTACAAATACCGAAGAAAAAAATTTATCAGAAAATTGAAGTGTAAGGATAAAGTTTAGATGTCACTTAAGAAAAAGGAACATACTCGTGGTCTTGAGTCCAATGATTGATGAAGTTTCTTGTTATCATCTACAAGTCTAGAAATTTCTTTGTCCTTCTCCTCAATCATTCTATCAGCAAGATCACGAAATGAACTGTGCTCCTCCTAAAATGATAATACAATTAAGAGAGACCCAAAATTTAAACATTGTATAGGAGCAAAAAGATAGACATTAAAGCAAATTACCTTCAATTTTTTATACCGTAATTTGAGCTCTTCCAATTCTTTTTTTATATCTTCTCCAGAAGATGCTTCATTTTGAGCTCTCAGTGTGTCACATCTTACTGCAAAAATTATTATTTCAAGAATAAATCCATTAAAACTTTTAAAAATAAGCATTTCCTATAACAAGCAATAAGATAAACATTGAAGGAGGGAAAAAACATCATGAAACAAGATATGTAATTAGATTAGCATGGAGTTAGTACCCCGCCATGTTTCTTCCAAACTCTTAAGGTTCACTTCCCATGCTTCTTTTGCTGATCGGTGATGAGTATTAGCAGATGCAAGCATTGATTCTAAGCTCTTGATCTGCTGCAAGGTGTCGATAAGAGCAGCATCTCTGTAACAAGTATGGAACTGAAAGATCAAGATCATTGCTTAAACACTTTACAGTAGTATATTACCGAACTCGTAAACAACTAAACGATACTCCATGATGAGTGGAAGGCTTTTAGACAACAAACAAGACCAAACTACATTGGGGAAGGAACAGCCACCATGACTCAAGTAATTATGGTCATGAAATGGTGAATAATTGACTACAAGTCTAAAACAGCTAATTGTTAAAATTTGTTGCATCAGAACATTGAGCTTTTAAGAGGAAATTATAATTGTTGAAATTGGTTGCATCAGAGCATTGAGCTTTTATGTAATTCTGGTTAAACACATTGTGGTGCCTTTTATTTTAAAAATCATCTTGCCGTTTTTCTCTTACAATTACTAATAAATTATAATTACCTTGCCCTTTTATTAGGAAAAAACTATCTATACCATTTCTGGATTAGGGACATTTTGAAAACAATCCCAAATTTGGGCCCCTGGGCAAAGCTCACCTTTCTGCTATTTCTTTGTAATGATTAGCCAAGGCATCCTGAAGATCTTGAAGGGCCTTATCCCTTTCAGCACATACAAAAGATACTTCCTTTTCAGCCTCCTACAGAAAGAAAGAAAGAAAAAGTAATTAATAAGGGTTGGAAGATGCGCATGTCAGTTCAAGATTTTTCTTCATGCTAGAAAATAAGATTAATTGCAAGTACACACTTTTAGTGCTTCCTCAAGAGCTTTGACTTGTTCAGAGTCTTTAGCTCCAGCTAGTTCTGCATCCTTCTTCTGGAGAAGTGCATGAGCACGGTTTTTGTAAGAAGAAAACTCACGTTCAAGGCGGTTGATCTGCAGGATATAATATGTTGACAGAAGACACATCAGGAAATATTTGGATGTAAGCAACTAGATCTTCACTAAGTTTAATCCCGTCGAGAAAAGCGGGGGTAATAAATTTAAACCTCATTCTTGACAGCTGCAAGTTCAGCATCTCTAGCATCAAGCATTCGTGTTTTTGCAGACACCTCTGATTCCAGCTGGCCTGCCCAATGGGAAAAGCACGTGACACTGATATAAATATATATATACATATCTAAACAGATGAAAATTCAGTAAGGAATATAAATATACTTCTCATTTTGGCTACTTCAATTTCAGCACATATCCGGTTGCTCTCAGCAATTTGAAGCTTCGTGTTCAATGCCTGGGAGGCGGCTTCCCAGCTTTCCTTTTCTTTCTCCTGGAAGAATTATATATTTTTACGATATATCAAAATTAGAAGAAGCATATCCCAAAAGTACAGAAGTAGTAAAGTAACCAGCCAAGGATAATGGTGGCATTGATTAGAGGCGCAAAAAAACCACTCTCAGTCGACAAAAGGGCATCAAATAAAGAACTACACATAATGGTCTGCCAAATAAGAGATCCTGGAAGCCATAATTCATACATGCTCATGTTTCAAGTGAGTAAGGTCTCCTTTTAGAGTTTCCACAGCAGCTCTAAGCCTTGCTGCCTCACCCGTTGATGCTGCTTCCATCTCTGCAATCTTAGACTCTTTCTCCGCAACTAGCATCTGGAGAATTACATTCACTAATTAATCTGATCCATTTTCAGGTTACAGAAACAGTAGGTGACTAAACTATGCAATGGAGTAAAATTATTATCCCAAAAAGAAGCAAAGATATAAGATAACACAACCACTAATCCACTTCTACTTTATTGTCTTCTCATTCTGATGCCAACTTTCCAGCCCCTTATATTTTGATGGACCTTATACCTTTCTTTTATTCCAATAGTGGGCTGCAATTGAGAGGAGCACAAGACTCAGGCTTCACATGACCTGACTTGTTATGGTTATCTATTAAGGCACAGCCTAATCTTAAACATGCTAATCAGTTCCTAGCATATTCATGAACAAGAAGGTTGACTTATTCCTAATCTAATTACTTGCCACACAGTGATAGATATAAGCTTGTTGAAAAGGTTACAAAAGTTTCTCAAATTTGGGGGTCTTGGTTATTCACTTAGAAATTAAAAGGACTTACTGTGACGACCCTGACCCAATTTATAAGATAAAAATGAATTAATTAATAAGTTAATTAATTTGGATAATTTAAATGAAATTAAAATGATTTAATTGGAATTAATTGGAATTAAGTAATTAAAGGGGCATTTTGGCCCACTTTTATGTTCGGGACGGAATTTGGCGAAACGAGTTGCGCCATTGCGTCCGGAACGTCGAAACGAGTCCGTTGACGGGCGGAACGTTTCGATACGAGCTTCGGATTGTTCGGAGGACGTAAGCGTCATTTCAAATTTTGGGAAAAATCTGATAAAGCCACGTGGGCCAATCAGAAACCAGATTCTCTCTCTCTCTCCTCGACTTTCTCTCTCCTCGCGCGATTCCTCCGGTTCTCTCTCTCTCCGGTTCACTCTCTCCCTCGTCGCCGGCGACACAAGTCCCGGCCGGCCACGAGACCGGTCCCATTCGAACCGGCGTGAGGAGGCGGTCATAACCCACCTGAGATCTCCGCCGATCACCTCGAATCCTGCCGGCGCCGTCGACTGCAATTTCTCCGGTTTTTCACGGCGTCGTTCCGGCGCCACCGTCGACCGGCTCCGATGAACCAGGTATGAAACTCGATCCCCTCTTCATGCTCTTGCTGTTTCTGGGTTTATTGGAGGTCGATTTGGTGGTTTAGCAACGGATCTAGAATTCTAGGTTTTAGGCCGGTTTGGCCGGATTTCGATCGTGATTTCCGGCCAGTTGGCGGCCGGTTCTGCGACGGTTCTGGCCGGTTTTGGACTCCTTGGGAGGTGGCGAGTCTAGTGGTGTGGGTGGTGTCGGCCGGTGTGAAGGTTTGACGTCGGCCGGATTTACTCAAGGCACCCGCCACCCACGGTGGCGCGTGTGGCGGCGCGTGGTGGCGGGGTAGTGGCGGTTCTTGGGTCATTAATGATCCTTGTATCGCTGTGAGCGCGTAGGAGTTGACGGATCTCAATTCGGAGATCGTTTGGTCATCGAACGAATCTCGCCTATTGCGTGATTCTCGGGTTCGATAGGATTGAACGGTTGGATCGTGTCCATTCTTGGATATGTGGATCTAGATAATTCTAGGATTGTGTAGGATTTGACGGATCGTGATTCGGAGTCCGGATACTCCGGATCGATGACTTGAAGTTAGGATTAAGCGTAATCGTCCGATCGTGCGATCGTGAGCAATCCGACCGTCGGATCGAGACCAAACTTTGAGGACACGTTGTCTAGGTCGTGTTGAACCTCTAGGAACTTTCGGATCTAAGTTTGGAGGTCATGGGACCCACGGGTCCGGTTTGACCTACTCGGGTCGGTTTGACCAAGTTTGACCAGGGTTGACCGAGTGTCTCCCGAGGTCCTGCATTTGTCGTGTAGTTGACTTTGTTGGACTTCTAGGAAGGTCTAGATCGTTTTGGAGGTCTTGGGCTCCGCGGCCCGAGTTGACCGAAACGGGGTGTTTGACCGCCGGTTGACCGTGAGTCTTCGGGGTGGTCCCACCGGTTTGAAGAGGTAGTTTGACCTTGGAATC
The DNA here is from genome assembly GCA_024362665.1 of Prunus padus. Taxonomy (NCBI): domain Eukaryota; kingdom Viridiplantae; phylum Streptophyta; class Magnoliopsida; order Rosales; family Rosaceae; genus Prunus; species Prunus padus. The sequence continues at coordinate 17,415,598 of JANFAM010000007.1, read as the reverse complement.
CTTCGTAGGACGTGCGTGCACGTTAAGTGGGGTTTGGTTAGGGTTTAAGTTTACGGTTCTCAAATGCGGTTCGCGATCTAATCCAATCCTCGTCTTTATCGCTTTAGGTGCGTTGACTCTTCTACGCCGCGGTGAGGACCGCTGAGGTTGTGCGGCATAGGACCAACGGTGAGTGGACTTTGCTTTCAAATGTGCATGACTTGAATGAATTGCATGATATGCATGAAATGAGATTTAATGATTTTAAATCTTGAATTGGATAAGTGTTTTAAGTCATTGACATGACTTTGATTGTTTTATATTAAACGATTATGCATTTGAGTTTAATGCATGATTTGGGTTGCCGGTTTATTTGTGGGGCCCTGTTGGCTATATTTTAGTATTATTTATACCTTTGGGTATTGAGCGGGACGTAGTAACGCCAGGTGATTTTATATCGGATTTTAATTATACAAATGAGCTATATTAAACTCGAACCGTTATACTATATTTTAATGATATAATTGAATATATGGACATTAGTATAGTCCGTTTGATTCCATATTCGGTTTTAGGGTTAAAACCCTATGATTTATAACACGTATACTTTGATTATATATATATAAACTTATATATATATATGTATAGCTATTTTGAGTAAGCACTTAGTAATAGTGGAAAATGGTTATATAACTATATATATATATATATATGTATATGTACTTTGGTTATATACATATATATATTGATATATCTTTACCTTGATTTTATATATATATTATATATATATATAGGTATATCTACTTTAAGAAAAGGATCACCATACTTTGGTTGTATGTATATATATATATGTACCTTGTTATATATATATATATGCATATGTTTATCTACTTTAAGGAAAGGGTTTTCAATACTTGATTTATATATATATATATATTGATATATATATATATATGTTTATACCTTATATTTGACGTCTTAGAGATGTATATTTTATTATGATTTTGTATGCTTGGATTTAGCTTTGAGTGAGATTTAAATATGGTTTTTCACTGAAAATGATGTTTGAGTTAATATTAATCATTATGCGGTCGTTTGACCCTTGTGATTATTTTGAATATATATAAATATGTTTTGGACAGTGATGTCCTGCTTTTGAGTATATATATTGGTTATATGCTTGACGGACTTGTATGTCCTAATATTGGTGTTTTGGGTTGGGTACATTGTGGTTGTATATATATATATATATATATATATATACTTGTTATCGCATGATGATTGATGTGTGTGCATTTAGCACCACGTGTTGTACCTTCCCCTGTTACGATGCGATAATCTGAGTACTCGTTGCGGTTCGATCCGGTGCATACCTTAACGGGGTGTAGGCTGTAGATCCTTAATTGGATAGTCTGCGCGCATGACATATTATGGACGTAGTGGTATTGATGGTTCCTTACCTTGCGGGCTGTGAGCTTAGTCCCGATTGGACGGCTTAACCACAGGCACGGGGTCTTGTCGAGACTGCGGTGTCGATCAAATGATCCCTGTTGGATTGTTTTCCCTGGTACTTGTGTGTGTTATAGTTATACTATACCTATACGCGTGTGTTAGTACATTCGTATTCATATTTCTTTTAGTGAGGATCGTTCCTTGCTTGTCGTGCTTGTAAGCACATGATTGTGAGTTTGGGGATGTTTGGGAAACTATTTACTGTTTTGGTTATAGTACTTGATTTGATTTCAGTACTTGTTAGGTTTTACTCATTGGTTTGTAAATCTGTTTTATATATATATTTATATATATATATGATTTGAACTACATTTGAGTTACGTATATTTGTCAAGTTTGGTTTGCTTGTAAGCAAGCTTTTCTCGCATTTTAAGGTTTGTTTTACCTTATGTGGATTTTATTCCATCCTTATCTTTTTACGTTAATAAATCCTTTTGTTTATATTTCATAAACTTGTGTGGGATTTGTTTTGGGAGGATTATGCCTCGGGAAATGTAAAAGGGTTTTAAGCTGAAATGTTTTCACGTACTTTGAATTAGTACGGTTTTCAAATATATAAACGATTTCATATGCATGTTTGCATTGTTTTAAGCAGTGGGGTTACTACTTTGATTTAAGTATGTAAAACCTTGTTTTTGTCCACTCACACTCTTTACATTTTGCGCCCTGCACCGTAGTTGCTTCGACACCTTTCGGTGCGCTTCTCTTCTCGAGCTCAGATGGAAGGGTAGGATTGTAATCCTTTAACCCTAAACTTGTAATCTGTTATTTTTATTCATTGTTGAATTCTTGTACTCTTAGTTGCTCTGTATCACCTTTAGAGTTGAATTAGTTTGGTAGAGGCTGTTATGTATATGTTGTATGCATCTTTGGCGCTTGGGATGTTATCACATTGCTTGTTTGACGGGTTGAAGTTTTTGGGCTAGTCCTAGTTGTAGGGAGACTCGCCCGCTTTTTCGAAGTCTTGGCCCTTTATAGGTTTTCTCGGGAAGAGGGTAATTGTTTTAGGATGTGGGCCCGACATGGGTTGATGTGGGCCCATCAGAGATTCGGCGCGAATTCGGGGTGGAATTGGGTCGGGTCCTGTCACTTACTGATTGAATTTGTTGAGATTTCAAGTCCAACTACCAATCAAGCTTGTAAACATGCCCATGCCCGCTTACACATTAAATAACTAAACTTGAAAATATACTGGAGTTCATTAATGTGCTGTATCAGCTCATGCTCAATCCAAAATTACGAAAACCAAATTAAAAGATTTCAAGCTAGCCCCAGATTATGTTCAGCCCTATCTTCTTCTTTTTTTTAAATGGAATTTCAAACCTATCTATAAGTTGTTAAAAACGGAGTGAACATTATAATCAAAACTCTCACCTGCAGTGAAGAAATAGTTTCAGTTGCTTTATTTCTATCAGATGATGCATCAGCAAGCTGGGCTTCCAAACTCTCCAAATTCTGAAGAAATCAGAGACAGTAATTAAAGCACAAATTTGTTGGTGAAAGTAATAGCAGGGAAAGAAATACACCATCTTTTATTATAAACAAATAGGAATACTAAATTAGACATACAAATGCAAATACACCTTCTGATGTTTAGCAGAGAGTTCAGCTATTGAAGCTTGCCTTTTTTCATCAGCAGCCTGCAGCAACCCTCGCATGTCTTCCAACATCTGAGATAAATGCAAGTTAACATTAGCATAGATATCTTTTTCTGTTTATTTCTTATTAATAGATATCTCATGTTAATGAATAATACAGAACCCCCAAAGTATAAGCACAAATAGTCATACCTGTTCCTTCTCCAAAATTGTATGTTGTAATGCCTCAATAGCAGTCTCCTTTGGTTGCAATTGGTGCCGTAATTCCTCAATGTTGTCTCGTAGTCTGAATGTCAAGAACATAGTCACAGTTAAGATAATAAATGGCAAAGGCAGTTATGAGTCTCTCAACATATGCATAAATGGGTCATGGTAGGAAGTTAAGGATTTACTTATTGTTTGCACTTCTTAGTTGTTGCCTCTCTGCATCAATTGCTTTCAGTGCATCATTTGCCTGTTGCCTTGTTCTATCCAGCTCTTGCTGCAATGCTGACTGTTGGGACAACGCTCGCTCAGAAGCTTCATTTACTTCGCGACATCGAACCTCTAGGTCATCTTTTTCCTGAAGAAAAAAGACAATAGCCACCAGCTTCCGAACTTAATTTCCACTTAAAAGGGTTTTCCACTACGTATGTTGACAATCCGGAAAGAATTTACCTTTTGAACATCTTGAATACGCTGTTTTGCTCGTTTGTGAAGCCTGGTGAATTTCAAGTCGAGATCAGAATACTTCTCGTCCCGTTCTTTTATTTCTTGATCCAACTTCTGTTGAGCTACACAAAATGAACAGCAAACAGTGCAATACATTCAGATTACGAAAGATAAACTTATGAATTACGATAATTGGATATTATCAGCTACATTTTCCCAACAGAAACAACAAATTTACCAATGCTGAGACATAATCAGACCTTCAGCGAGCTTTGCAGAGAGCTCTTGAGCTTTAGAATCTGCTTCCGAGTGTGCTTCCTGAAGATGCTTCAAAGCCACTTCAGCTGCAGCTCGTGTTTGTTTCTCTTCCAAAAGCTCCACATTCAACGATTCAATCGTTTGACGCAGTTGCTCCACCTCGTCAGATTTACCGCCTTCCGTCTCACTCGGCTCTGTTTGTTGGAAATTCTGAAATCCTTCGAACTGAGACTTCAGGAATTCGTTCTGCAATTTGAGCTCCATGACCATCTGAACAAGCTGATCATGAGCATCGCTCGAGCCCGAGCCGCCATTCTCCAACGCGAGATCTCCATTGCCATTGCCTCCGTGCTTCTGCGGCTTGGATTTCTCTTCCATTTGAGCGTCAACCTCCGTCGACATTGTTAACGCTTGGTTTCAAGTTTCCACCTGAGAGAGACAAACACGACAATCAGAACGGTGCGTATCAATGCTGTGTGGATCTCATCAGATCCCAAACCAAACAAACAGCGAAGCCAATTCAGTGAAATCAACGCTGCTGAAATTCGAAGCAACAATCAGACGGTACCGTTTTGGGAGATGTAGAATTGGAGATCTATCCAGAAAATTGATATCCCGCCCTGGTGTTGCTCGGCTGGAGGTCTGAGTCTAACGCTTAGCCAAGCACACAGAAGAGAGAGTCGCAGACACAGGGCGGGACTGAGAATGGTAAACGTCGCCGTTTTGACACGGATGTGCATCTGCTGTTAGCCTATATCTCTAACGGTGGAGCGGGAGGACGTGGCCGATGCCTCCGTCATAAGAGCCGTAATTACTTAAATTTGAGAAGGGGTTTTTAGTAATAAAAGAGTAGAGCCCAAATTACTCTTGCTCTCGTGCGCCTAAATTTGCGTGGGAATCTTAACGGAATTTTAACTGGAGCTTTTCATGTGACGCCCAAACTCTCAAAATTTGCAGGCCTGGAGCCCATATCTCTTATTAGGCCAGTGCTAGTGCTAGCTTTTCTTTAATTTTCTTTAAATTAATTAATTTTAAAGAACACATTCTTTTTCTTTTTCTTTTTCTTTTTTAGTTTTAAGTACAAACTAAAGGGATGGGATTTCACACACACACAATTAAGATGCCATAGGTTTCGAACCTAAGACCTCTAGTCTACAAGTCTATACCCTTTTCCACATTCCTTTTATATTAAAAAAAATGAAAATTAAATAATTTTAAAGAACACATTCTTCTAAAAATATGAATTTGGGTATTAAGTTTCTTTAATTTTAAAAATTATGAATTTTGGTATGAAAATTAATTTTTGAGTCTGAATACAAAACCCATTATTTTCTGCTGGCTCCATTGAACTTGAAGTAAATCATATCTGCTTCTAGCAAAAAGTATGCATTAAATATGACAAGGAGTACATTGGTCACCCACCAACAGGCTCAGATAAAATGACCCAAAACTCCTATCAACTTTTTTCAAACTCTGATGCATTCAATATTTCAATGCAGTCCAGTTTGATTACAAGAGCATAAAATGAACAACTAGGGTGGATCCCCAACCACCTTCAACTTCTCCCCATCTGATTCATGGGTTCTTTCTTTCTGGGTCACGGCTACTTCTAAAGAAATTTGCAGCTGGTTCTTCTCCCAATTTGTTATGGTGGGTAGAAAGAGAAGAAATCAGGTACTAAGCTTAACATCTCCTGTTCTTTAAACAACTGGTATGGAAACCTCAACATCAGCATAGATAGCAGAGAGTGGACATGGTTAATGAAATTGTATAAGACAGGCTGATACAATAAGTCACTTTCCTCTCCAAACACCACAAACTGCCTTCACACTAGCAATTTAGTAGCAGCGGAGATCTACGCCTAGCTACATCTCTTAAGTGCTCCTATGAGTTCTTTCTGAACTCTGACCTCCTGAAAACAAGTAGTAGATCTTCAGGGACAAAGTTTAAAAAAGCTCCGGAAACAGTTTCTTGAGAAACATTTGGAATAAAAATTACCAAAAAAACACACTAACCAGCAGATCTTGTATCTCTACACTGAACAGCTACATGTTCGAAAAACTCTTTGGAGGCATCTGCAGATTCACAACAAACCTAGATGTAAGACATGATAATATAATTGAACCAAGCAAAGACTAATCTGAATTTTACAAAACAAGATGAACAGAGGAGGACATTCAACCCATGGTACTATAGAATGTGCAGTAGCCTGCCTGTAGCATATAACTTTACTTCAATCCCTAATGGATATGTGATTTCCTTACAACTTTCTGGCCTTAAGATCAATATCCTAGTTCTAAATCAAATGGATAAAACAAATGCAAGACCTCAGCGGAATGTGAACATTTTTTATTTGTAGGCCCTGCACATATGACATACCATGCTTCATTGTTAACGAAGGGTCTTTTTCATCTACATATGCAATCACCTTTGCTGGTATTCCTGCCACCATGCTTGAGAGCCAGAAAAAGAAATGTCACTTTCCTAAGAGCACATATTCAAGAATCATTACTATACTGAAAATCAGGGGTTACTTTCTACCTGCGTGGAGGGACATCTTTCAGCACAAGGGAACCAGCAGCTATCATTGCTCCTTGACCTATTTTTATATTCCCAAGTATTGTTGCACTGGCTCCAATTAGTGCACCATCACCTACTTTTGGGTGACGATCACCAATTTCCTTCCCAGTTCCCCCCAAAGTTACACCCTGTCAATAAAGTGCAGCACACATAGTTCTTTGTCATCAACAATTACTTATCAGCACAGCAGAAGTGAACCCATGATTGAAACAAAAAAGAATTATGAAATGAACTTACATGCATCAATGAAACTCTGTTTCCTACAACAGCAGTCTCACCAATAACCACACCTGTACCATGATCCAGCAGTATTCCCTCTCCAATTTTTGCAGCTTTAGAAAAACCATCAAAGAGAAATTATATTAAATGTTAGTTTTACATTATAGCCAGAGGTCCTTCCCTATCTCCTATAGACACAAATTCTACAGAGAGCAATGGTTTCAAGAAACAAATCAAGTGTTGTGCATAAATCTTCAATTACTCTAGATTCGACCAAACCTTTCACTTGCTTGAACATGTTGTTCTTTGTTCCATAAGCAAGTGCTAAATACAATAAAACAATTAACATGTTTATTTACTTGCTTGAATTAAATTATGCTAATGAATGACACAATGGCAAGTGATCCAGTGATACTCTATGTCAATGAGAAGCACAACATTTCGTGTTGGGAGGACTATGTCAGAAGTTTCCAAAATCACATCGATTATATATTTAAAAGATTCCACCATTGTTCTTATCAAACTCAATATTATCATGTCTGCCGATAGCTGAGCAGAAATGAAAATACCTGGGTGAATGTCCACTCCAAAGACCTAGGATAAAATGGTTATAAGATTAGAAGGAGAACAGAAAAGCACAAACCTATAAAACAGGTAGTAATGGTCATCGAGCATCAACTGAAAAGGAAAATACCTCACTAATTCGGCTTTGTAATGCCAAGGCCAAAACCTTGCGTCCTTGACTCCACAACGAATGAGCTACTCGATGCACTTGCAAAGAATGGTAACCCTGCAAAAGTAAAATCACAACATCACTTATGCACTCTTGCACATCTATAACAAGAGAGTGAAAGACAATTGATAAGGAAATTAAGAGCAGGGGAAAAGCAGAACACCTTAAGATACAATAAGGCAGAACAATAAGACAAGCAAGCTGGATCACGGTCTTTAAATGCCTGAGGAAACAAGTTCAAAACAACAGAACACAGTTTCCATCAGTCATCAAGCATAAACAAAGTCACCACCATATTTTCAACACAAACTTAGAGTTACCTGCACGTCTAAGCGAACAGATCGTTGAACATCTCTATCATGCATCATCACATCATAAAATATATCCATCAGCTGGGTTGCCAAAAGAGTCGGGTTTTGTAGTCTATTGGCAAGAACAAAGCCCAACGCCTGCTCTAAACAGTCATGCGCCAAGATGCTCGCGTACAAGAAGCTACTCAAAATAGGCTCCTTCTCTGCCTGCAGTGTCAAAAACCATAAAATCATGAGCCTCTGTAAAACCCACCAAAGAAAAAGGTCGATGTGATTGTTGTTAATAATTGCAGCAAATTCTGTTGCCTAAAATAACTTAAAGCTTCATACTTTCTCACTTACAAAACTTCCCGGACTTTTTCATGACCAAAAAAACACTTACTTTGGTTGCTAAAAATAGCTATTTCCAACCATTTAATTTAAATTTTAAAAAATCAGAGCACCAAACTTCAACAAACTAAAGAGCCACAAATTCGTCGTAAAGAAATTGCATTGTACCTCCAACTTGGCCTCTTCCCTGACGGCATCCCATATCAGGTCGCCCGAAATGGAAGCCGGGTTAGCCGGGTCGGAGTCGGGTTTCGGAATCCCCAATGCGTACACAGGAAAAACCTTCTCTAACCGGTACGCGGTGGACTCGGACCCGAAAAAGCTGGGCTGCTCGTCGTCGTGGCGGTCTTCTTCTCTCAGAGCCAAGCGTTCCGAGAGCATTTTGGGTAGCGCGACCCAGCTCTCATCACTGACGCAGGCCATGAGAGGTTGAAAATGAAGCTTCGCTAGCTAGGGATTTACTGAATCACAATCACTCGATTGGGAAAGAGAGCCTCATAAATAACGAGAAGCAGAGGAGAGAGAGAGAGAGAGAGATAGAGAAAAGGCGGTGGTGGTGGTATGGGTTCCTGTGTGTCGTAGAGTGTGGCTTTGGTGTGGTGGAGGTGACGAAACTGCTGCGTTTCGCTTCGCGTTTTTTCCTTTTTTTCAATATTTTTGGCGTGAAAATTGTCGTGGCTGGGATGAAGATAGAGACGCGGCCGCGACTCTGCGAGCGATTTTGATAATTGTGATTCTCTTCGAATGGATGGTTCATATCATGAGTTGGGTTTTCTTCTCCTTTTTAAAAGCCCTTGGTTCTGATTTTGGTACGCTTTTTTTGCCTCCCCTGCTGTTTCGTCTTTTTGATTACGTAAAAATTCGTGTAATTATTATTGCTCAGGTTTATTTTATGTCAGAAATAATTAAATGTTTTGGAAATGGAACAATGTTGTATCACCCTTTGTTTATAATAAAATATTATCTATTATGTCATTAGTATTTTAGGATGTGGGATTAGATTTAAGAAAATACCATTAATATTAGCGAATCAAGGTTGAATATGATGATAAATTAAGTTAATGCATCTTTCAGTGCGTTGGAAATGACTCACACTTGAGGATAATTATATTATTCTAACAACGTATTTATTTTAATTGATGAAGAATTAGAATATTCATCAATATAAGTTCCAAAAAAAAAGATTATTCATAATAGATTCCTATTAACTGTAGTATTTTTGTAAACCATATGTTAACACCATGGCAATGAATATACATAGTGAATCCATTTTTCCTTTTAGTAGATAAGAGTCAACGTCCCATATTAATGAGCAAAATCCCATATTATACGAAAGGGAATAGCTTCTAGTTAATTGTTGTGTGACAAATTATATTATGTAAAGCTTTTTCTTATCATGAGGAAATTGTGTTAGTAATCTAGCCGCAAATGGCTAGTAGTTTCAAGGGCCAACTGAGGCTTGGATAAACCAAGCATCGATAACATAAAAACAACATTAAAGCTAAACTCTTCAAAGTATGAGATGCATCGATCTGACAATATGACTTTAACTTCAAGATAAACGAAAACCCAATAAGGGAAATGCTAAAATATGAATATGGTTTGAATACTTTAGGATCTCTTTTATTCTTCTCCATAATAAAGTATATATAGGAGTTTACATTAGGGCTTTACAAAGAAATAGATATAGTAATTAATTAGGATAGTATCTCCTAATTATACAATGATTTGTCAACTATCTAAAACTAAGGAAAGTAAATCCCTTAATTAATCAATGAAATAAATCTCTTTGATTAATTAGGAGACTCATGTTAACACTCTTCCTCAAGTTGGTGCATATACGTCACCAATGCCCAACTCGGTAAGTGAGTTATAAAATACTCTTCCACAAACAGTTTTTGTTAAGACATCTGCCAGTTGATCTTTTGATTTTACGAACGGTAGGTGAATGATCTTTTTCTCAATTTTTTCCTTGATGAAATGTCTATCCACCTCAACATGTTTGGTTCGATCATGTTGAACTGGATTATGAGCAATATCAATAGCTGACTTGTTGTCACAATGCAACTCCATTAGCTTCTAGTGCTTCAGTCACACTGAATGACTTCATTGGAGCTGAAGCGGTCTCATAAGACGGTTTAATTTCCTCCTCCTGATTTTGACAGCGTGGAGACAACTGATCGTTTTCCTCTGGCGACCGGTCGGTTTAAAATAGGTTCTCTGGCAACCAGTCGTTTTGAAGAAGTTTCTTGGGCGATCGGTTGCTTTCCACTGGCGACCGATCGTCAATGATCCATGTGTGCTTTTTAGAGGACGTATGAAAAACATAACCTTTGGTGGTGACAATGGAAGCACGAGTCCGAGTGGCTAAGTCAGCAGGATGGACCGCATGCTTCTGTGAGTCTTTAAGGCGGGAGAGAAGGGTCCTAACATCTCATGGGAAGTAAGATTTGATATGAGAATATGAGGAATTTGATTTGGAGGGATGTGATTTGAGGAATTTGATATATGAATTTGATTTGAGAGGTATGTATATAAGATTTGAGGGTATGTGTTTAGGGATTTTGATAAGCGGATTTGAGAAATTTAGATTTGAGGAGTTTAAATATGAGGAATTTAAAGAACACAGAAACCCTGTGAACACGGCTGAGAACACAGAAACCCTGTGAACACGACTAAGGACACAAACCCTGTGAACACGGCTAAGGACACAGAAACCCTGTAAACACGACTAAGGACACATAAATCCTGTGAACATGGCTAAGGCAAGGCACAACTTCTCTTCAATCCTTTTCTCCCCCTGAAGAGATGGGTTTGTTGGAGTCAAGAAAGAGGCAATATCTTAATGGGAAAGAGAAACATATCTTTTTCAGTCCCCCTCCCCCTTGAAGAGGAGAGTAGGAAAGCACGTAAATCGCAAGGAGAATGCAGTGCAGTCACAAGAAAACCTAGGCTATGATATCATGAAGGAAGTTGATGTTCCACCCCAAAACTAATTGGCAATGGGGGTAGCTCAACTCCTTATAAGCCCTGCTAGTTTTCTCAACTTTCCAATGTGGGACTCTCTCCCTTCACATTCTCACACGCCCCGCATGTGTGGCGAATTTTCAAGCATAACACGTGAACAACACATATTGGATGACGTGGAGCACGTGTGGCCGTTGGGCTTTCACACGTGGGATAACCCGCTCGATACCATGAAGGAAGTTGAGGTTCCACCCCAAAACCAATTGGCTATGGGGGGAGTAGCCCAACTCCTTATAAGCACTTGCAAGGTTTTCTAACTTTCCAATGTGGGACTTTTTACCTTCACATTCTCACACGCCCCCGCACGTGTGGCGAATTTTCAAGCCTAACACGTGGACAACACATATTGGGTGACGTGAAGCACGTGTGGCCGTTGGGCTTTCACACGTAGGCTAACTGCTCTGTACCATGAAGGAAGTTGAGGTTCCACCCCAAAACCAATTGGCAATGGAGGGAGTAGCTCAACTCCTTATAAGCCCTTGCTAGGGTTCTCAACTTTCCAATGTGGGACTCTCTCCCTTCACATTCTCACACGCCCCCGCACGTGTGGCGAATTTTCAAGCCTAACACGTAAACAACACATATTGGATGACGTGGAGCACGTGTGGTCGTTGGGCTTTCACACGTGGGATAACCCACTCTGATACCATGCTAAAATATGAATATGGTTTGAATACTTTTGGTTCTCTTTTATTTTTCTCCATAATGAAGTATATATAGGAGTTTACATTAGAGCTTTACAAGGAAATAGATATAGTAATTAATTAGGATAGTATCTCCTAATTATACAATGATTTGTCAACTATATAAAAATAAGGAAAGTAAATCCCTTAATTAATCAAGGAAATAAATCTCCTTGATTAATTAGGAGACTCACGTTAACAGGAAAGGCTCACTAAGAAGAATAGGATGATGTGGAAGATTCATTGAATCGACGACATGATTGAATTTCGAGACAAACGAAAACCCAATAAGAGAAGAGCTCGTTGAGATGAATAAAATGACGAAATTTTGACCGAAATCAGCAACTACAATAAGTCAATGAGCAATTACTCTTGTCAACATATAGTTAAAAGTAGCTTAGCCTACTTGGCTTTAAATAGTAGTTTTGAGACAATTCATTCTAATGTACGCCAATTTTTTTGTTGGAAATTTTATCAACTTACTTCTTCAAGGATTTTCTGACTTTTAAGTATGAAAAGTTGAATACCACATATGCCTCACTTCCATATTACTCTTTCATTTGTAGGATTGCTAAATTTAGTTTAGTGATTTCAATTTGAGAAATGATACGAGTTCACATTTAGTTTAAGAAAATTTAACTACTATGTAGACCTAAAATATTTCTAACAATGTTTGGTAGTAACATTCCTAAATGGTATATAAACTCATGGAGCTAACTCGGGTACATGAGTTAGACTTAAGTAGATTGCTCTCAAGCCACTTAATTAACCTGATTGACTTGCAGCCCTGTTTAATTAGGACAAGCTACTTGCTGATCATGCTAATGCAAGTAGGAAGACATTGCACGATCTTGTTAAGTGTGCGTTTACTGCTTCAATAATTGAAGGAATGAGAGGGGGGGTCATTTGTATATTGTCTCTATCTTATGTATTCATTGATCAACAATGCTTTTCTAAAATTTGATTGAGGTGGGTCAAACAACTTAAGACAAAATACGTCTACGACATATGTAACCCGATGGGACATGCATGTTATCCCAGCATAGTGTGATTGGGCATCTCCAATTCCAAACATGGTGTTATGATTTTTTATCTTATACGAAAAATTTATGGTTCATGAAATTTATCCGGAATAGCAATTTACATCGTATTCGAATATAATTTATAGCTGTTTGATCGATGAATAAATTTATTATGCTTTATTAGGTTATAAATTAATCACAACCCGATACATTATATTCGCATTCTGTGTAAATATTAAGATTAGCACAAACTTTTGGAAAGCACACCAATTTATTAAACCCTTTGATTATTACTTGAATGAAAAATCCATCCCAACCAATTAACCAAAGAAGCGTGATGAAATTTGAACATCAAAATTGGCGTTGTTGCACGTTTGAGTTTGACTATAATTAATAGACATATGATACATTTGCTGCTAATGTATCATATCATATCTGTGTAAATATATATGATGCCTGCGTTCAGTGTATTTCGATCAAAATGATGGCGGGTACCACCACAAAATTCATGAAGATGGAGTTTTGTCTTCGTAATTATAAATTAAGGGGCTAATCAATCTCTTAATAATCATAAGTTAACCAGACTTGCTATCGCCTCATGATTTGTGCTCCATCCAAAATGAGCACCGCAAGTGTGCGTAGATAAAGTTGTCCTTCTTTGCCGCAAAGGCTGCAGAAGCCGACAAAGGAGATGGGGAACGTGCAAGTGAGTTACTTTACTAGTGTTAGTGTAGGCACGTGAAATGAAAGCCCACAAAATGAAAAGGCAAAGCCACCCCGTATGATATGAGGAGGATTGGATTGGGACATTTGAGATTGAATATGGTCATGTACACGGCCAGAGACATTCCTCTATTCATTTTTGTATGCCCTTTCTCTTCCCTCCCAACCCCAACCATGTTATAACTATAATCATTGCTCTTCCAATCATTCAGAATTTTATTCAGACATTGCTATTTTAATATTAATATTATTGTACAGAGAGATAGAGAGAGAGAAGAAATAAGTGGACAAATAGTGTAGATTTCTATGACCAAGAAGAAACTCAACCAGAGCTTGACCAAAATAGAACATAGGCAATGGTCCTCCTGCCTCAATGTCATCAAGCTTCAATTTAATATTTAAAACAAAAGTGAAACCCGCACGAACACGCCCTGATTAACATATTAAAACGCTTTTAATTGGGATGTCTTTATGTTTATTAATCTCGTTGATCTTCTTTTTTTCGGTCAAACAAATAATCTCCGGAAAATGGCGCCTTTTTCCCGCGCACTGCTCTGCCGCTGCTTTTTCTAATTGTGGGCTCTACATGCAGTCCAACCGTTCCCCACCGGGGCCCACCATTCATAGAGCCCTGGACGGTCCTTACCATTTCTGGCCCACCAAGCTTTTTATCATTTTGACTCAAACAATAAAAAAATTTAATAAATAATAAATATAAATAAAAAGTTAATGTTCTTGAGCATCTTCACATTCCAGTCAGTCACTCTGTCTCTCTCTCTTCTGATTCGGCGTCTTTTCTCCGCAAATGGCTTATCAGATCGCATAAGCATAAACATCAACATCAAATCACTGGCCCCCAAACAAGCCCTACTTTCCCGGAAAGTCCAAAATCCCAACCGGACCCTAACCGCCATGGCCCGAAGATCCGTACCCATCCTCCGCCACCTTCTCACCAAACCAACCACCCCGACCCTCGCCCCCGCCAACCCGACACGATCCGTCACCTACATGCCCCGACCCGGCGACGGCACCCCCCGCGCCGTAACCCTAATCCCCGGCGACGGCATCGGCCCCATGGTGACCAACGCTGTAGAGCAGGTCATGGACGCGATGCACGCGCCGGTGTACTTCGAGACCTTCGAGGTCCACGGCGACATGCCGAAGGTTCCAGACGAGGTGATCGAGTCGATCAAGAAGAACAAGGTGTGCTTGAAGGGAGGGCTCGCGACGCCCATGGGCGGCGGCGTGAGCTCGCTCAATTTGCAGCTGAGGAGAGAGCTCGATCTCTACGCTTCGCTCGTCAACTGCTTCAATCTGCCGGGCCTCGTCACCAAGCATGAGAACGTCGACATTGTTGTTATTAGGGAGAATACGGAGGGTGAGTACTCGGGGCTCGAGCATGAGGTTGTTCCTGGCGTCGTTGAAAGCCTTAAGGTATATCAATCAAATTCTGTTTGGGTTTTTAGATTTCCTAATGTATGAATAATACTGTTTGGGGTTTTGTTGTTATTTGGTTTATTGTTTGATTATTGATCGGATTTTGTCGTTTTCTAGTTTAATCACGTGGAATTGAATTTGTTTAAGGTTAAGTATAGGGTAATCAATCATATTCAGTACATGGTAATTAACTATGTTTAGCATTCTGA
The DNA here is from genome assembly GCA_024362665.1 of Prunus padus. Taxonomy (NCBI): domain Eukaryota; kingdom Viridiplantae; phylum Streptophyta; class Magnoliopsida; order Rosales; family Rosaceae; genus Prunus; species Prunus padus. The sequence continues at coordinate 17,400,326 of JANFAM010000007.1, read as the reverse complement.
TTGCATTTATTAAAAAAGTGAGAAAATGTGACACATGACACATGTTTGGCAATGGTAACACTATAGCAGTGACTGAAATTATTCTCTCTTATAATTCATTGTTAAGATTGCACTGACTGACCTATGCCGTCCCACACTATGGGAACCATTGCATGTGACTATTGTATATGGCCTCCCTCTGTTCAACATGGACGTGGGACCCACTTTTAGATGGCACTGGGACCGACATGCGTGTCATGAGAGTGAGGCCATATGTGAGGATCACATGCAAGATATTCTCGAATGCATGGAAGATTCTGATATGTTCAATTGCAGGAAATGTTTGTTATTCAATTGCTAGTGATGTAGTCCCATTTTGTGTTGCGATGTTGAAGTTTTTGGTGCTGTTAAGTGATTGTATGTTGATTGAGTTTGTGATATTTTAGTATTCAATCTATAGAAAGTGATCTAGTAATTGTAGCTGGAGTATCACTTTCTTTGATGGGTTTCTTTTTCCGCTTATAAACTTTTCCCTTCCATTTCTTGCAATTTGAGGGAATGTTTCGTGTTATCTTTCTCCATATTGCGTAGTGTTGGGGATATTTTTGTCACTTATACTTACTCTTTTGCTAGGTGATCACAAAGTTCTGTTCAGAGCGCATAGCTAAATATGCTTTTGAGTACGCTTACCTAAACAACAGAAAGAAGGTGACTGCTGTGCACAAAGCAAACATTATGAAGCTTGGAGATGGCCTGTTCTTAGAGTCTTGTCGTGAGGTGGCCACAAAGTATCCTGGGATCGACTACAAGGAAATAATTGTGGACAACTGCTGCATGCAACTTGTTTCGAAGCCTGAGCAATTTGATGTCATGGTATGCCAATTACATTCAATGAATCTGGTCGTTATAAGCAAATTGTTCGTTTATTAGTAGAAAAATTGATCCCCACATGGTAAAGATAGGCTATTACTGTACAGATTGGATAAAGAAAAGTATGCTGCATCTCTTACCATTATTGTGTGGGACAGTAGGACTGGACCTTCTGTTGGTTGAGCACTTTTGAGCAGCCTAGGATGCCTCAGAAATGATGAGGCATCTCTTATGAGGGTTAGAAGACTCCTGAATCTTTGATTCTGTCAGAGAAAAAACTATGGATTACCATGAATATTTCCTTGGTTAGGAAGTTAAATCCTTTTTGCTGCAATCTTTCTGTTAAGCAAAACCTGATTGTGTTGGAGCATTGTACCTTCTAGATTCTTGGGAAAAAATTATGCATGTTTCGAATTGTAGAAAGTAGGGGAGTTTGAGGAGATGAGTAAAATTAAAACCAGTGCAGTGTGAGTTTTTTTTCTCATCTCGAAAGATTGTTGCTTTTAACAATTCTACTGGGTCGAACTATCTCAGTTTTTTGTTTCAATTTTATAAATCAAAGAGGCAAAGTGAGTTTTGTAGCTGAAGCAGGCTGATTTACATTTTGCAGGTTACACCAAATCTTTATGGTAATCTAGTTGCAAATACAGCAGCTGGTATTGCTGGAGGCACTGGTGTCATGCCAGGAGGTATATCAATTCAACTGTTTGATTTATATTCCATTCACGGTCTTCTTTATAATACTGTCAACAATGCCCCTTTCAAATGAAAAATTATGGGTAAAAAGAAACCTGATCCATGTTTGAACAATGTGTTTCTTGTTGGAAATTAACAATGATGGTTCTGGTGTTTTGCTCGCAGGCAATGTTGGGGCTGATCATGCTATTTTCGAGCAAGGCGCTTCTGCAGGGAACGTGGGAAATCAGAAAATATTGGAGAATAAGAAAGCAAACCCAGTGGCCCTGCTTCTCTCATCCGCCATGATGTTGAGACATCTGCAGTTTCCTTCGTTTGCTGATCGACTAGAAACTGCCGTGGCGCGAGTAATATTAGAGGGTAAATGCAGGACAAAAGACCTCGGAGGACAAAGCACCACCCAAGAGGTTGTTGATGGAGTCATTGCCGCCTTAGAATGACAGAGAAGAGAAGGTATTCTTGAGATACTACTGTTCATCTCATAGAATTTTTGGATTTGGCAAGGGAGTATTTACCCGCCAGAAATTGTCCAACATTTTAAACATAATTCTTTGATTGCCTCTAGATATTATTCACAAATTTTGTTTCATAATAATTCTCAAAGATGAACAACACTGATCTGGTGTTTTTTTGATACAAAATCCTGATCAAGTTTATGCTCATTCCTATTCTGTTCATAAACTATACCAACACACTGGACCTTTTTAGATTGGGGTTCAATTGTGTACATTGAAAATTGAATTCATCATGAACCAGGAACAAAGGCTTTTGAACTTGTGCATACGCAGTCACAGCATCAATTTTTGAGTTTATAGAGAAGGGTTTCTGCAATGGGCTTGGTTGTAGTTGATATTTGGCCAAGTTTACGCCTGGGATTTTTTGATAAGAAGGCCAAAATGGGGCTGGGCTATAGCTGGAAAATGGGCTCTTGTTGTTGCTTTCACTAGGCTTACTACATCAAGTGTGCGGGTAAGGTGCTGGGCTAATAAATATTTGAAGCCATGGGGCCAATAAAAGAAAAGAAAATTGGCCTAACATTAAAACGTCGAGCTGGTTCTCATAGGCTAGCATAGCAATAATTGTTATTATTTATTACTTTATTGAGAAAGATTTGGCTTCTATATCTAAATAAGTATTTGCCTAAAGTCTCAGCACCATCAAATTAAAGTATGAATTTTGTATGCTCATATATCACAATAATATTCCAAGCCTATCACCCACCACCATGTGTTAATATTTCAAGCCAATCACCTACTATTATGTGTTAATATTCCAAGCCTATCACCTACTATCATGTGTTAATATTTCAAGCCTATCATCTACTACTATGTGTTAATATTTCAAGTTTATTATCCATTGCCATGTGATGGGCATAAAAAAGTATATTTTGGTGGCTGTTGAATATGTTTCTAAATGGGTCGAGGCAATTTCAGCACCAACCACAATTTGTTGAATATGTTTCTAAATGGGTCAAGGCAATTTCCCGAATCTGTTTGGTAAAATTCCTATCACCATGTCAAAAAGTTAAAACACATAACAATGGATGATAAATTTGAAATACCGACATGGTGATATCCTTGTTACAAGCAAGTTTTTCTCCAAACAAACCCATATATAATATGATCAAAGTCCATTTATATTTTCATGTTATTTATAAATCCTTTCCAAGGAAAATAACCATATCCCCTATCCATTAGCCAAATCCGGCCAAGCAGTCTTTATCAGCTATCTAGAGACTTTCTCTGTATTGCTTAGGAAAACTACTTTTAACTTGAAATCCAAAGCACACGTCTTTTGCAACATGGATAAGGTTCTCTTATATAAAAAAAAAATAAAAAATCAAACAATATAAAATATAAATCCTTATCTAAAGTATTGATTAAGGGTGAATCCATCATGCTTACACAATCCAGTAAATCGAAATTAACCTATACCATAATAGAATACGAATGAATCCATCCAACGGCTACAATAATGTTGTTACCAAATCTAATGTTGCCTTGCCTAATGCCAGTCTAGCAAAATAAACATTGTTACCATAAGTGGCAAGATTAGCATGGCGACTAACATGAAATTTACCCCTTATACTTATCTTCAGTGTCAGCTACCAACCTGGGAATCGGTACTAACAAACTACTTCTGACCAACTACTGTACTTGTAGACAATCCAATTATCCAATATTCATAGAGACACAGGATTTTCAGAAATCTCCTTGTCATCTCCGTCAAGACCATGAACCACTTGGTCAAGAACTCGTTGACTCGCTTGGCTTCTGCCATCACTCGTTATCCTTTTCGTCCTGGTGTTGCTCATTATTATCGTTTCTGCTCTCACTTCTCTGGGAATAATTTTGAGCCAGAGTCATGGAAATCAATGGAGGGCCTTGTTCGGTGCCCAGCTAACCATGTTCCTTTATCTCCAATAGTGTTCTTGGAGCGAGCTGCAAAGGCCTACACAGACAGGACCTCACTGGTCTATGGATGTCTGAAATACACCTGGGCTCAAACTCATGAACGCTGTCTGAAACTAGCTTCTGCTTTAACCCAGTTGGGAATTTCCCCTGGTGATGTGGTGAGTTGGTTTTTTTTTTCTTCATTTTTTTTTGGCTTCTTTAATTCACTGCTTTCTGTGCTGCTTAATTGTTTCTTGTTTCTTCAGTTTTTCCCATTTCAGAATTATCAAGTTTTCTTGACAGATAACTCAAAATCATACTTCAAATTTTGATTTAATTTGCTTATCTATTATGTTAAATTATTAGTCGAAGAAGTTGCGGATGAAGCCTGTTTTCATGTTTGAGCATTTCCATTGTTGAACCAGGTTGCAACCTTGGCTCCCAATGTCCCAGCCATGTATGAGCTGCATTTTGCAGTTCCAATGGCAGGGGCAGTTCTTTGTACACTAAATGCACGCCTTGATTCAGCTATGATATCTGTCCTGCTGAGTCATTCCAAGGCGAAAATCGTCTTTGTAGACTACCAGTTACTTGAAATTGCCCAAGGAGCACTTGATCTTCTCACCCAAAAAACAGATACAAAACCACCTATTCTTGTTTTAATTGCTGACTCTGATGGGTCAACTAGCATATCTCCCACCATATGCACTTCAAACACCTATGAATATGAAAGTCTTCTGGAAACTGGAAATTGTGGATTTGAGATAAGAAGGCCAAGGAGTGAATGGGATCCTATCAGTGTAAATTATACCTCCGGCACAACATCCAGGCCGAAAGGGGTTGTTTACAGTCACCGGGGAGCTTATCTTAACGCATTGTCTACGGTTCTGCTTCATGGAATAGGCTCAATGCCTGTTTATCTATGGACTGTGCCTATGTTTCACTGCAATGGGTGGTGCCTCACTTGGGGGGTGGCTGCTCAGGGTGGCACTAACATATGCCTCAGAAAAGCCAATCCAAAATACATATTTGACAACATAGTTCAATACAATGTCACACACATGGGAGGGGCACCAACTGTCTTGAACATGATTGTTAATTCACTGGTCAGTGACCGGAGGCCACTTCCTCGCAAGGTGGAAATAATGACGGGCGGTTCACCACCCCCGCCACAGATCCTTTTCAAGATGGAAGAACTGGGTTTTGGAGTAAATCACTTGTATGGTCTAACAGAAACTTATGGTCCAGGGACTTATTGCTCATGGAAACCAGAGTGGGATTCTCTGCCTTCCAATGAAAGATCAAAGCTTAAAGCTCGACAAGGGGTGCAGCATCTTGGTTTAGAAGAGGTTGACATAAAAGATCCTGTCACTATGGAAAGTGTAACTCCTGATGGTAAAACAGTGGGTGAGATTATGTTCAGGGGAAACACTGTCATGAGTGGTTATCTTAAAGACTTGAAAGCAACAAAGGAAGCTTTTAGAGGTGGATGGTTTCGAAGTGGGGATTTAGCTGTGAAACATCCCGATAACTACATCGAAGTGAAGGACCGCTTGAAAGATATAATCATATCTGGGGGAGAGAACATAAGTACAGTTGAGGTGGAAACAGTTTTTTTTAGCCATCCAGCAGTTCTTGAGGCTGCAGTTGTTGCACGCCCAGATAACCATTGGGGGCAGACTCCTTGTGCATTTGTGAAATTGAAGGAGGGATTTGATAATCTCAAAGCTCAAGACCTAATCGAATTCTGCCGGGATAACTTGCCTCATTATATGGCTCCGCGGACAGTAATTTTCGATGATATACCAAAAACTGCAACTGGAAAGATACAGAAATTTATTCTCAGAGAAAAAGCAAAGGCCTTGGGGAGCCTCTCTTGAACAAGCTGTAACAAGTGGAAGGTAACTTGTTGGCTCCTTATATTATAAGCAAGGCAAAAATTAAATATACCAAGCTATACCATTGCATCTATCTATGCTTAAGGTTCTCTAATGAAGCTACACTACCATTGCATTTTTGTTGCAAATTATATCGAAAAACAGGAAATAGTACACACTATAGCTCATGTAGTGGGATGTGCATGATGTTGATGGAGATCAAGGTGGATAATGTAGGGATAATTGGATTAACCTAGTTGATGGTGCCAGTTATTATTTAAATGTAAGTCAATTAACCTAGTTAAATGGCAAAAAAAAGAGTAAAAAAGTTGCAAACGATGATAGTTTTAAGAGCTATTGTAGGAATCTTGAAGATTTGATGAAACATAAGGATGTTTATGCCTCTCTCTCCTATGAGCCGTCGCCTCCTAGGTTTTCGCCATGTTTTATATCAATTATAGTACTTTATAATTTATATATCCATTTATTTTGCACGATTTGGTATAAATTTATAATACAAAATAATTATAAAAAAAAGAAAGAAAAGGAAACGCCTAGGCACCTGCCTAAGCCCCGATTACTCCTCTAGGCGCTAGGCCCCTGCCTGCTGCACGCCTACCACCCAGTGATTTTTCGAACATTGCTGCTACTGATATATATACATGGCATCATGTGCAGTGCAGGATATGGACGGGCAGATGGCTATTGAACATCAGTTATCTGCTGAAGCAGGCGCCAAATTCAAATTGAAAACTTCTTTCTAGAGTATAGAAATGAGAAAACAGCTGACTTTAAACCAATCATGTTTTGGAGTTAATATATGATTATGTCTGTCCAGGTGAAGAAGGTAAACTACATTAAATTGCGTCCCTCCCTACAGTGTGGTAATAATTGAGTTCATTTTCCTTTTCGCCGTTGAAATTGAAAGTGCAATTTATATTGTGTTATTGTAGCCTGCACTCTCAACCATAACAGGAATCCACAAATGGTATCACTCTCACTGTTCACCAGAATGTACCACTTAATTAACACTAGGTGAAGGTGACTCTGCTTTCAGATGTTGATAAGCTTTAGAATAACCGCCGCTTGTTTTCTTGATCATTTTCTTCCTCTTGAGCTGTCATTTACTAAACCAGTTAGAAGTAGAAGAGTTGGCTCTCCATTAGAAAATAAGTTTATTTCTGCAGATAGCCTGCTGTCACAATTAAGCTTCCTTCAGGCTATAAAATTGAGTTGTACGACATGTCAAAAACATAGCATCAAAAATCTCTTTGGCCAACCTGCCCAAGAAAGCACCCAATCGTCATCATTGGTGACTTGAAACACATTGGTACCAAGTAGCTTCTTCTCCTTGACATATGCACTTGAAATATGCAATCTTAGGTCTGATAGCTTCCACATCATCAAAACCAATCCAACTCAATCCTATGATGCAATAATTCACAGCATAAGCAGAAGCATTATACATTATGGGAGCTCCGTAGCTTCGAATGTACCACTTGATGTACTTATAGCTCATGGAACCGTCTTTTGTCTCAGCTTTGCCGGCTGCAGGTGCCCCAATTCTATTATTGTCTTTGGGGTTCACAAGTGTCCGCGCATATAGCCATGGTAAGGCCAACCCAAAACCAGTTTGCTAGCAGGAAATAAGTTGTTTAGCCATTGCTTCAGACCATAGCTTTGTTTAGCAAAGCTGAGCCTTGAGATAATGAATCAATTAGACATGGTATGTATTTACGTTCTAGCTTTGTTCATCTGTGTGCGCTTAGGGTAGAGGAAAAATTTATGCCTTGTTTGTGTGTGTTGCTTGTGTATAAAGAGGTTGCTTATCTTCTTAGGTGCCTTTTGTCATATTTCCTTAAATCAGTAAAATATTTAAATATTCACTAAATAAATAATAATTAAAACATAAATACTAATTAAAGTAATTTAAAAAGACTAAGATATCACTTAATTACATATATTAAAGTAAAGAAGTTGGCCAAAAAACAAAAGTAAAGAAACTAGTTTTATATTTTTAAATTTTTTTTAAAAAAGCATAAATACCTCTCCAGACGAAAATATATAGCCGTGCGGCTATACATTTTTTTCTAATTTTTTTAAAAAGAAATAGTATAGTCACGCAGCAATAATCTGCATTTGCTATTTTTTTTTTTTAAAGAAATCGTATAGCCGAGCGGCTACACTCGTTTTTTCTAATTTTTATTTAAAGAAATAGTATAGCCGTGCGGCTCTACTCTTTTTTTAATTTTTTAAAAAAGAATAGTAAAGTTGTGCGGCTATACTCGGTTTTTTCCAATTTTTAAAAGAAATATAGTATAGGCGCCCGGCTATACTCTGTTTTTTAACTTTTTTTTGCTAAAGAAATAGTAAAGCCGATAGGCTGTACTCGGTTTTTTCCAATTTTTTATTTAAAAGAAATAGTATAGCCGCCAGGCTATACTAGGGTTTTCTATTTTTTTTAAAGAAATAGTATAGCCGGGCGGCTATACTTTGTTTTTCTAATTTTTAAAAAGAAATAGTATAGCCGACCGTCTATACTCGGGATTTTCAATTTTTTTTAAAAGAAATAGTATAGCCGCACGACTATACTCGTTTTTTCTAATTTTTTTAAAAAGAAATAGTATCACCTTCCGGCTATGCTATGTTTTTCTCTAATTTTTTAAAATAAATAGTATAGCCGAGGCTATACTCTGTTTTTTAATTTTTTAATTTTAAAAAATAAATAGTATAGCCGAACGGCTATACTCTGTTTTTAAATTTTTGTTAAAGAAATAGTATAGCCGTGCGGCTATACTGTGTTTTTATAATTTTTTAAAATAAATAGTATCGCCTTACGGCTATAATATGTTTTAAAAGAAATAGTATAGCCGCCCGGCTATACTCGGTGTTTTCCAATTTTTTTTGGAAGAAATAGTATAGCCGTACGGCTATACTCTGTTTTTTCTGTTTTTTCGAACTTTTTTGTTAAAGAAATAGTATAGCTGTGCGGCTATACTCTGTTTTTTCTAATTTTTTTAAAAAGGAAATAATATAGCCGCCCGGCTATACCCTGCTTTCAACTTTTTAAAAAGGAGTATAGCCGCCCGGCTATACTATTTTTTTTCAATTTTAAAAAACGATGTAGTATAGCCGCGTTTATACTCTGTTTTTTGACCTTTTTGAAAGAAATGGTATAGCCGCTCGGCTATACTCTGTTTTTTCTAACTTCTTTGTAGACTGACAGTAACTTGAAATTCGCAAGGAACACTTGATCTTCTCACCCAAAAAGCAGATACAAAACCATCTATTCTTGTTTTAATTGCTATTTCAGAGGGTCCATCTGACACATCTCCCACCATATGCACTTCAAACACCTATGAATATGAAAGTCGATGCCTCAGGAAACTCGATCCAAAACACATATTTGACAACACAGTTCAATACAATGCGACACACATGGGAGGGGCACCAACTGTCTTGAACATGATTGTTAGGGGGGTGTATTCAATTGAGATTTTAAAAGACTATTTTGGGATAAATAAGTCTTGTGGTATTCAATTAAGACTTTTAAATAATCTAAAAAGTCTTGTGGTATTCCATTAAGACTTTTTGGATTTTTTAAAGAGGGTGTCCAAATCTAGTGGTATTCAATCAGGACTTTAAACAAGTAACAAAAAGTCTTATGGTATTGAAAAACTTGCTAATTTCGAAGGATTTTTTTATATGTGTAATTGTGTGAGACTTTTTAGTGGGAGGTATAAATACCAAACCCATATTAATTCACCGGTCAGTGACTGGTGGTCACTTCCTCGCAAGGTGGAAATAATGACGGGTGGTTCACCCACCCCGCCACAGGTCCTTTTCAAGATGGAAGAACTGGGTTTTGGAGTAAATCACTTGTATGGTCTAACAGAAACTTATGGTCCAGGGACTTATTGCTCATGGAAACCAGAGTGGGATTCTCTGCCTTCCAATGAAAGATCAAAGCTTATAGCTCGACAAGGGGTGCAGCATCTTGGTTTAGAAGAGGTTGACATAAAAGATCCTGTCACTATGGAAAGTGTAACACCTGATGGTAAAACAGTGGGTGAGATTATGTTCAGGGGAAACACTGTTATGAGCAGTGTTTTCAAAGGCATGCGTAGGCGCGTGTCGGAGCGCGCCTCGTAGCAAGGCGGCAGCAAATATCCTCAAGGCATCGTTTGCTTAGCATTCTACGCGTTTTGCGTACGTAATGACAGTGAGGCGGCGAAAAGCGGAGCAAGGCGATTACTAAGGCGTTTGAGGCACTAAGTTTTTCACGAAGAAGAAGATCAGATCTGACCTAATTTCTTTCACTAAACGACACCGTTGCCTCTTCTGTTTTTTTTCTTCTGACAAGCTTCCTATTGTCCCTTTTGAATGAAACTCATTGTTTTATTCAAGTTTAGCTTTTTCAAAAGCAGGTAGTGCCATTATAAAGCCAAAAAAAAAGCCCTTAATAATAAGGGTATGCGTTATTAATGTCCACTTAATAACATATTTATTACATATTTTTTTGCAAAATAATACTGATTCCTAGGTTATACTAGCCCCTTGCCACACGCTCACGCGTGTGCTAATTGGTTTTCTTTTTTTAGTTTTTAGTTTTAGTTTTTAGAATTAAGAAAAGTAAAAATGGGTAGTTATTTTCCATAAAAATAGGATCCATTATCTGATTTTGTTTTATTTTTAAATTTTTTAATATGAAAAAGTGTGAATTTACGATATTATTCTCATTTAATTAATAATTTCAATTCTTAATGTTTGGATTAACCAAGGGCATTTTCTGGTATTTTGAATGTTTCACCATTCTCTGCCTTTTGCTTTATATATATAGATTAAATAATTTTTTACAATGATTAATAGTGGGCTCAAGTAATCTGTATTTTTATTTTCACTCTATAAAATAATATATACTCAAAAAGCTTTTCAATGCCTCAAGGCTTATGCCCGCCTTGTAGGACAAAAAACGCCTTGCCTTTACGCCTCGCCTTTCAAAACATTGGTTATGAGTGGTTATCTTAAAGACTTGAAAGCAACAAAGGAAGCTTTAAGAGGTGGATGGTTGCGGAGCGGGGATCTAGATGTGAAACATCCAGATAATTACATCGATCGAAGTGAAGGACCGGTTGAAAGATATAATCATATATGTATGGGGGAGAGAACATAAGTACAGTTGAGGTGGAAACAGTTTTGTTTAGCCATCCAGCAGTTCTTGAGGCTGCAGTTGTTGCACGCCCAGATAACCATTGGGGGCAGACTCCTTGTGCATTTGTGAAATTGAAGGAGGGATTTGATCATCTCAAAGCTCAAGACCTAATCGAATTCTGCCGGGATAATTTGCCTCATTATATGGCTCCGCAGACAGTAATTTTCAATTATATATCAAAAACTGCAACCGGAAAGATACAGAAATTTATTCTCAGAGAAAAAGCAAAGGCCTTGGGGAGCCTCTCTTGAACAAGCTGTAACAAGTGTAATTGGAAGGTAACTTGTTGGCTCCTTATCTATTGTAAGAAAGGAAAATTTTAATAAACCAAGCTATACCATTGCATCTAAGCATGCTTAAGGTTCTCTAATGATGCTACACTAGAATTGCATGTTTGTTGCAAATTATATCAAGGGAGCAGGAAATAGTACACCATAGCTCATGTAGTGGGATGTGCAGGATGTTGATGGACATCAAGGCGGATAATGTAGGGATTAACAATCGAACCACAGTAGAGGTAATTTCCAATCTTGATCCCACTTGAAATGAGAAACAACTCAGGATCAGAATAGTGAGCAGTAGGTTCCCCATTCAAATTCACAGCCAACACACCAGCATTCTTCTCCATATGCGGTCTGCCTGCTGCGTACCGCTTCACGACTGCCAGAACCTTTCAAATAAAGGGATATCTAAGTGCTAGATCCCAGTATGGTGTAACCTCCTGCCAATTTGGCATACAAAATGTCAATAAACCATGAAAAAAAGCATCCTTGTTCCATTCAAAACAGAACAACTGATGTGATTTTTCAGAAAACAGAGAGAAAATGAAGGTCACCGTGGCCAAAGCAATCCAGTACTGGCCTTCCCCATCATATCTGATATTATCAGGCAAGCCTGGCAAATTGTCAATAAAATTTTCTACACTCCCTTTTTTACTGCCTTCTAGATAGTATTTTCTACACCTTCTCCTGCAATATTAACCATTTAAGGCAGTAAAAAACTTTGTCCATACTTTCAGATTTTTTTATAAAAAAACAGAAAGCCTTTAAGTTCTAAGAACTTACATGACAGTTTCACAGAACACAACGAAGTTTTGATCTGGAGAGACTCCTACTCCGTTGGCAAAGTAGAGGTTGTGGACCAGAACTTTGGTCTCTTTGGTTGTTGGGTTGTAGCTCATCAATCTGCCATGGGGTCTGCCCCCTAAAACATCCGAGATGAAGTCTTTTAAGTTGTATTTGTGTGAAGCATCTGTGAAGTAAAGCATGCCATCTTGTGCTACATCTACGCAGTCTGTCAGCTTGAATTTTACACCCTCGGCCTCATCTGTTAACAGTTCTACTGTTCCGTCCTCACTTATCCTCAATAGCCCCTGATTGAAAAAATAATAATAACAAGAAGAAAACAAAAAGAAATATTGATATAATTATGAGGCCACCTCCCTCTTACAATATGCACATGAGATCAGGACCTACTTCTATGCATGTTGTGAAACTGTAGAAAACTTAGGTAGTGGGGACTTGTCTTGCTCGGTGACATGAAAAGGACTATCTAGTTAAATCATAACAAGCGTTACATAAGACCCTACACGAGTTTTGTCATTACACGACCAAATAATAAAGGGTAAAATGCGGTTTTGCCATCTGAACTATAAGGCAATTCGAACTTACCCCCTGAATTATTTCGTCTGCCGATTTAGTCCCTCAACTCGTAATAAATAGTCAATTTCCCCTTTACCGTTCAGTTTATCTAATTTCATCAATTTTTCTGTTAATAATAAGGGCAAATTTGTAATTCTAACTTGAAATTCATAAAAATATTGTAAATAATTAACTTTTAGAAGAAAAAAAAATCTTTGAGGGAGAAGAAATCGATGGGGGTGGGGTTCTGTGAGGAGAATAATTTTTTTTTCTTCTGAAAGTTAATTATTTACAATATTTTTATGAATTTCAAGTTAAAATTACAAATTTATCCTTGTTATTAGCAGAAAAATTGATGAAATTAGATAAACTTAACGGTAATGTGGAAATTGACTATTTATTACGAGTTAAGAGCCTAAATTGGCAAACGAAATAATTTAAGGGGTAAGTTCGAATTGTCTAATAATTCAAGGGCAAACAAAATGACTAAAGTTCCAATAATAAACATGAACAAATTTAATATGCACTGATATTTAGGATCGAGCTGACCTTTTCTGTGTCAGCCACGAAGACCTCGTTCTTATGGCCGTGAGCGAGTCCAAGCGGCCTCCCACCGGTGAAAACCCAGTTCTCCACCACCGAGTCAGCAGCCGACTCGTTCAGCCTGACTCGCTTGACCCACCCGTCAGCACAACCCGTGTAAATCAGCCCCGACTTTGAGTCATAAGCCACGTCTTCGGGCGCCACCAAAGCCCCAGCACCCACAAACTCCGACCCTTTGAGCATGTGGGCATTACGCGTTGGAGCAGCCGCGACTCGCTGAGTCAACTCGTGGAGGGGTAGAGGAGCTGGGTCGAGCGAGTCGAGTTGGTAGATGAGCAGAGCTATTTGTTAAAGTGTGTCTCCTAATTAATCAAGGAGATTTATTTCCTTGATTAATTAAAGGATTTACTTTCCTTATTTTATATAGTTAACAAATCATTGTATAATTAGGAGATACTATCCTAATTGATTACTATTTCTATTTCCTTGTAAAGCCCACATGTAAATTCCTATATATACCTCCTTATGGAGAAGAATACAACTTAACCTAAAGCATTCAAACCCATATTCATATTTTAGCATGGTATCAGAGCAATCGATCCTCGGTTGTCTCTACATTCTCATATCAAATTTCTCATATTCAAATCCCAAATCCCTAAATCAAATTTCTCATATTTAAATTCCTCAAATCCAAATCTCTCAAATCTAAATTCCTCAAATCATCTTATCAAAATCCCTAAACACATACCGTCAAATCTTATACACATACCTCTCAAATCAAATTTCTTATCAAATTCAAATTCCTCAAATACAAATCTTACATATCTCAAATCAAATCCTCTTATCAAATCCTTACATCAAAGTCCTCAAATCAAATTCCTCAAATTCTTAAATCAACTTTTACTTCACTGCGATGTCAAGACCCCCTACGATTCTCTCCCGCCTTGAAGACTCACAGAAGCATGCGTTCCATCCTGCTGACCCAGCCATCCGGACTCGTGCTTCCATCGTCACCACCAAAGGCTCTGTTTTTCATACGTCCTCAAAAAAGCACACATGGATCATTGACACCGGAGCCACTGATCATATGACCTTTGATCCTGGACAAATTACCACTCATACACCATCTCCTCAATCGGTGGTGTCTAATGCTAATGGTACCCCCTCCCCCGTGATTGGGGAGGGCTCACTCTCTCTCTCTCGACTCTCTCAAATTGGATTCTGTGTTGATTGTTCCGTCTTTACACCATAATCTCTTGTCTCATTGCCCAAATTACTACGGCTTTGAATTGTATTGTAACTTTTTGGCCGAATCATTGTGTTTTTCAGGACATCCTCACGGGAAAGACGATTGGTTGTGGTACTCAAGGGGCAAACTCTACTACTTGGATCGGGCGCCGGATAGTGAGACCAAGGTTGGTCAAGCTTTCACAACAAGCGGAGCTCGTTCTGAGGGGGAGAGAGACAAAATTTGGTTATGGCATAAACGTCTTGGGCATGCCTCATTCGGTTATCTTAAGAAGTTGTTTCCATCATTATTTTCCAGTCTTGATGTTTCCAGCTTCCAGTGTGATACGTGTGAATTGGCTAAAAGCCATCGTGTCCCGTTCCCATTAAGTTCAAATAAGAGTTTGGTTCCGTTTTCTCTTATTCATTCGATGTTTGGGGACTGCTCAAGTTACCACTCCGGCCGGAGCTCGATGGTTCGTCACGTTTATAGATGATTGCACACGCATGACTTGGGTTTCCCTTCTCAAAACTAAAGGGGAAGTCAGTTTAAGATTTCAACAATTCCATAAAATGGTGGACACACAGTTTCAGGCCCGAATCCAAGTTCTCCGTTCTGACAATGGCGGAGAATTTCTCAACCATGATCTTAACAAATTCTTACAAGATCATGGCATCATACATCAACGCTCATGCCCCTACACTCCCCAACAAAATGGAGTTGCTGAAAGGAAGAACAGACATTTATTGGAAGTAGTTCGTGCCTCTCTCTTTGGTGCCAATATGCCTCGATCTTTTTGGGGAGAAGCCGTCGTCTCTGCGGCATACATCATCAATCGGATTCCCTCCAGTATTCTAAATTTCCAAACACCACTTCAAACACTTCACCAACATATCCAAACACCTCAAACCCCAAACCTAGAACCCCGAATTTTCGGTTGTGTTGTATTTGTCCACTTACATGATCACCAACGAAGCAAATTGGACCCTCGAGCCGAAAAGTGTGTTTTCATTGGTTATGCACCTCATCAGAAAGGATACCGGTGTTATCATCCTCCTAGTCGAAGGTCTATACCTCCATGGATGTTGTGTTCGAGAACACGACGTATATTTTTCGAAGCACGGGAGGAGAATCAAGAATCAAATACTCCCCAAATTCTTGATTTTTTCCCCAGAAACAACTACGCTTCAAAACGACCGGTCGCAAAGTGGAAAGCGACCGGCCGCTGAGAACTGCTTCAAAACGACCGGCCGCCAATTGATTGCGACGGTCGCTTCTTAGTTCTTCAAACCTGGAGAACTCGCTTCAAAACGACCGGTCGCTGGAAGAAAATGTTTTGTTGTCTCCACGCTGTCAAAATCGGGAGGAGGAAATTGAACCGCTTTCATGAGATTTTGCCCGCTTGGCTCGATGCCACACCAATCACTGCCGAGGAAGTCATTCAGGTAACATCTTTCCTCGAAACCGATAACACTAATGAAATACCCCATGATGATTTGATTTCGAAGGCACAGAGCTCGCATATCAACTTCCGTAAAGGAAGAACCGTGGCAAACCTCGAGTACAATATGAAGCAGATCTTAAAGCCAAGGGGAAATATCCCATCAACAATTACATATCTCTCAAAGAGATTATCGAGGCACGTGTACACTTTGTAAAGCAATTGGCTGACATACCTGTCCCCAAAGGTGTTATGAAGCACTAGAAGACCCAAAATGGAAAGAAGCCATGAATGAAGAGATGCGAGCCCTCCAAAAGAATGTCACATGGGAACTCGTGCCCTTACCTCATGGAAAGAAGACAAGAGGTTGCAGATGGATTTATACTTGTGAAGCTCAAAGCGAGATGGATCCATTGAAAGATATAAAGCTAGATTGGTGGCGAAAGGGTACACACAGAAATATGGGATAGACTACCAGGAAACCTTTGCCCCAAAGAGCCAAGATTAACACTATTAGAGTCCTATTATCTCTAGCAGCAAATCTTGATTGGCCATTACATCGCTTTGATGTCAAAAATGCATTCTTACATGGAGACTTAGAAGAAGAAGTATATATGGACTTACCCCAGGATGTAATTCAGCTCGACAAGAAGAATCACGTTTGCAAGCTTAGAAAATCATTGTATGGATTAAAGCAATCTCCCGAGCATGGTTTGGCAGATTTACTAAATCTATGAAGAAATTTGGATATACACAGAGTAATTCGGATCACACCTGTTCGTGAAGCGTGATGGAAGAAGACTTACTGACCGATTGTTTATGTAGATGATATAGTCGTGAATCGGAAATGACATCAAGAGCAAATCAAGCTGCAAAAGTATTTATCTCGGGAATTTGAGATGAAGGACTTAGGTGATCTAAAGTACTTTCTTGGGATTGAAGTAGCAAGGTCAAAACTGGTATATTTCTGTCTCAAAGAAAGTATGTAATGGATCTACTCACCGAAACAGGAATGCTTGGGTGTAAGTAGGTGACACACCTATTGAGATGAACCACAAGTTGTGTGAAGATATGGACCAAGAACCAACCAATAAGGAACAGTATCAACGCCTTGTTGGAAGACTAATATACCTGGCACATACAAGACCGGATATTGCATATCTTTGTGAGTGTGGTTAGTCGGTTTATGCATTCACCTAGTACTTCTCATAGGAATGCGGTTGATCGAATTTTAAGATACTTAAAGTCAGCCACAGGGAAGGGATTAATGTTCTCAAAAATAGAGATCTTGAAGTTGTTGGATATCTGAGATCTTGATTGGGGTGGGTCAATTACGGATAGACGCTCTACTTACGGTTACTTTACATTCGTGGGAGGTAACCTAGTCACTTGGCGGAGTAAAAACAAAATGTGGTTTCTCGGTCTAGTGCAAGCAGAGTATAGAGGAATGGCTCAAGGGGTTTGTGAATTATTGTGGATCGAAAACTCTTGATGAATTGGGCTTCAAACACGAAAAGCCGATGGAGTTGCATTGTGACAACAAGTCAGCTATTGATATTGCTCATAATCCAGTTCAACATGATCGAACCAAACATGTTGAAGTGGATAGACATTTCATCAAGGAAAAATTGAGAAAAAGATCATCCGCCTACCGTTTGTAAAATCGGAAGATCAATGGCAGATATCTTAACAAAAGGCTGTTTGTGGAAGAGTATTTTATGACTCACTTACCAAGTTGGGCATTGGTGACATATATGCACCAACTTGAGGAGGAGTGTTAAAGTGTGTCTCCTAATTAATCAAGGAGATTTATTTCCTTGATTAATTAAAGGATTTACTTTCCTTATTTTATATAGTTAACAAATCATTGTATAATTAGGAGATACTATCCTAATTGATTACTATTTCTATTTCCTTGTAAAGCCCACATGTAAATTCCTATATATACCTCCTTATGGAGAAGAATACAACTTAACCTAAAGCATTCAAACCCATATTCATATTTTAGCACTATTGCCAGTGGACCCAGAACTGAGAAGATAAGAAAAGCTGAGGGCCATGATAATGAAGACGGCGAAGACGTTTTGGTTGTGGGAATGGGATGAGTGTGATGAGAGGGTTGGGTTGGGGAAGGCGAGTCGCTTGAGTTGGACATTGTCACGTACTGAGTTAATAATGGTGATCAACTCGTCCAAGAAAATCGATGGAGGACATGAGAGGAATGGTATATAATTGAGCCGTGTGACCGTATATAATTGAGCCGTGTGACCGTATATAATAGAGCCGTATGACCGTATATAACAGAGCCGTGTGACCGTATATAATAGGGCTGATCATAATTTTCAACAGCTAACGTGGCTTCTTTACAAAACAACACGTGTTTCTTTTCTTTTGTTTCTTTCAACTCCTTTAACTCAAGTCTTTTGCTGGTAAGTTAAGGAGGAAGAGACGAAGGCAGGCAGGGGCAGCGCCTTGGGCTTGGGTAGGCTACTATATGTAATATTATTATGAGAAATAGATATAATATATAGGTTAAAATAGTAAAAATATTAAAACGTTCTTCTTCCTCTCTCCCTCTCCGCCAGCCGGTTATCACCTTCTTTCTTTCTTCCTCTCCCCGGCTGTTTTTTCTTTCTTTCTTTTCTCCTTCTTATAATTTAGGAATTTTGGTGAAATAAAGACCACTTATTTTCCATGATCCTCATATCAACTGAAGATAGACCTTCATTTTATTTCCATTTTGGTTGGCTTAGCATGGTGTCTCTGGCCTTTTTTTTTTTTCCATTTTTGCCTGACTTGGTGTGCCTAGAACAGCACCGGCAAATTTTTTTGGTTTCACCTCAATTTAGCATGTAAGTTTTCTCCTCCTTCTCCCTCTCCCTCTCCTCCTCCTTTCTTCAACAACGAAAAATCTTTTTTTTCGAAAAAAGAAAAAAACATGCAAGTCACCCTCCCCTGCCTTCGTCTCCTCCTCCTTAACTTACCCAAGTTATAAAAAACCAGCAAAAGACTTGAGTTAAAGGAGTTGAAAGAAAAAAAGAAACACGTGTTGTTTTATAAAGAAGCCACGTTAGCTGTTGAGGAGGAATGGCTCCTGACAAGCATCGTCCTTCAGGATATGGGAAAATGTAGAACTTCGAGGATGAAATTCAGTATTGGCAGTGTATGCGCCAAAAAATAAACATATAATAAGACATGTTTATGTTACCAAATCTGAACAACCCATATATCCAAATCTGAACAAAGATATGAAATTGCTCTTAAGTTATGATGAAAGCATCCGACGCCTATACACTTGCGAGTGTAGGCGATTGTGGACCATCAATATTGCGTTATGAGATTTACTTACATGATGGATGTGTTATGAGACTCACTTACATCAATAATTCCCAGTTAGCCTGCATGCATGTATGAACCGCCGAGAGTAGCAATGCCATAACATGAAAGTGCTCTTAGGTTATTTTGTCATTTCCCGCTAGTGACAAAATCTTCAGTCTTCTTATTAACTGTGGCAGAAAAATCCGAACGAAATGTGGGAAGGAACAAGCGGTGCGTGCGTGCAAATCCTACATGCTAGCCAAGCAATTATTTATAAATTTTGGTCACTTGTATTGTCCCCCACCATCCCAGGATTGGTGAATATGGGGGGTGGGAGAAGGGCAAGCGTCACACATGCATGTGTACACCATCACCATGGATATGTGAATTTGGTGAGATATTGATGATGACACACAATTTGTCATACAAAGACTAGCACGCACAAAAAAAAAAAAAAAAAAATCTAACATTTTGGTGAGATATTGATGATTGCAATATATATACAAAGACTGACCCTCCAAAATGTCCAAAATAGCGTCCGTCAAGTTGTACTTGTATGAAGCATCTGTGAAATAAACCGTACCGTCCATCGCTACATCTACACCGTCTGGAATTCTAAATTTTACACCCTACTCGCCCTCGTCTGTCAGCAGCTTTACCTCACCCTCACTTGTTACATTCAGCAGGCCCTGCCATATCATGCACATATACTTTACATACACTGCTCATAGTCTTTCTTCGACACATACAAGATATTAAAATAATGTTCCAAAATGGCCTAATATGTAATTGCATTTTCATGTATTATCAATTAATAAAAATAGAAAAATACTTCCATTCTTACCAGGTAAATAGGAGTTTCTAAATTTTCGTCAATAACAATGTGACATGTATATAAGTTTTTCTTTTTATATTTTTGACGAATTATTTTTGTATATGTATCAAACTGTGATTCGAATGAATGAGGAGTATCTCCTTACCGGCAAGGAGGCAAGTAATATCCATAAAAATATGAGTTTGTAGGGTTCACTGACTCGGACATGACCGTTAATTAACGTTGGGTTGGTAGTTTTCTCTATTGTATGTGTTCAGAACTTCAGATTATAGTAGTGTCTGGAGTTTTTATTGGCTGCACTGCATGCATGCAGAGATTGTGCAGGTTGGGTGTGGTGAGTGAGTGGTGGGTTGCTCTTGCTGGTGACTTATCTTGCGTATATGGATATGGATGAGAATCAGATGGTGTTTATTTAGACCAAGATTTTTCCCACTAGGGAGCCCACTGACGTGGCATTTGGACCTTAGTATTTTCTTGACCCAAAATGATGAACAAAGTGGATGACTCGGGCCTAACTACAGCCAATTGCGGAAAATTAAATAAATAAGTTGGTTGGTTTGGTTTTGTATAAACTGATTTGTTTAATCAAATTGATTTGTTTGATCCAACGGTTAAGAGATATGACCTTATTTAAGGGCTTGTCACTTTAGAATGACTCAACAAATAGATAACATTACTTGGATTCTGGATTATTGTTAATGGATTGTTGTTTGGGCCATTTTCTTATTTTGTTTTATTTTACCCGTTTGGCCAATTTCTTCTTATAATATAACTTAAGCATCTCCTTTTGTGACACAAGTTCTGTAATTCATGTCTATGGAGAACTTAGACTTGAAAAAATCGTTTTCATTTTACTACTAATACTATGTCTATTGTTTGATTTCCTGCAATGTAGCAAAGAAAAAAAAGAAAAGCGCTATTGTAACCTTATTATGGTATTCGACAAAAATAATAAGTAATCAATCATCCCCAATCCCAATACGGAAAGTTTTCATGTAACCAAAGGGTGTAAAACCAACAAACCTGTTTGCCAGTAGGTGTTTGTTCCTCAAGCAACAGCCATTGTTGGGTATTGTTGAATGTTGAGGCGAAGCATGTAAGGATGGACTATCGAGCCGCAGAAAATGTGATTTCCAATCTTGATCACACTTGAAACTAGTGACAATCCTGGATCATAATAATGTGAAATCAAATTTCCATCTAAATCAACGGCCAAAACGCCACCGTTCTTCTCTACACTGGGTCTCCCTGTGTACTTCTCCATAATTCCCATAACTTTTCTGATGAAAGGATATCTAACAGCTAAATCCCAAGCCAATGTAGGTGCCTGCATCAAAAGTTGCACAAAACAAAAACTAGGATTTTAGTATAAGCCCTTTACAAGGAAATGCTTTTTGAAAAAAAAGTGGGAACATTTTTTATTTACCATTGACAATGCAATCCAGTAATGGCCCTCTCCATCATATCTGATGTTATCTGGCAAGCCTGGCAGCTGATCAATAAAAGTCTCCACACTTCCCTTTTTCTCCCCTTGTACGTAATACTTTCTACATCGCCTCCTATAACATGCACAAACAAAAAAACAGTCTAACATGTTACATTATCACGCTATCAGTCTAGATCACACGTTCAGACAACAGAACATCGTAAACTAACATCGTACATGGGGGTTTCACAGAAGATTACGTGGCTTTGATCCGGCGAAACCACCAGTCCATTAGCAAAGTAGAGATCGCGAACCAGCACTGTGGTCTGTTTGGTTGCTGAGTCATAGCTCATGAATCTACCATAAGGCCGACCCTCCAAAAAGTCCCAAACAAAGTGTTTTAAGTTGTACTTATATGAAGCATCTGTGAAATAAATCGTACCATCCACAGCTACATCTACACCGTCTGTAATTCCAAATTTTACACCCTCAGCCTCGTCTGTCAGCAGCTTTACCTCACCCTCACTTGTTACATTCAGCAGGCCCTGCCATAAGTTTCATTTTATTATGCACAACATGCATCCATACCTTACCTCATATAAGGTCAGTCTTCCTTAAGCAGATACATTATCTCAAAATAATGTTCAAGTTTTACACTGATTACATTATTAATTTTTCCAATTTCGAAAGATGTCACAAGTTTCACCTTTGTATTTATTCGTCGGGTTCATCAATCAACGGTGTCACATAAACTTTAGTTTTTTTAAGCCCATTTAGATATGAATGCGGACCCATGACACAAGTAATTTTACACAAGTTTTCAACCATTAAATTAGGCCAAAATGAATGGGTGAGATTAAACAAACTAATTATTTCTTTTTAAAACAGTTATAGGTTGAAATTAATCTGTAATTAATTTCTGATTATACATTTGATTATCCTAACTATTATAATGTTTTTAATCCAAATATATATCGAAGAAAAACAACAAAAAAATAAAATTGTTTAACATTTCCTACGTGTACCAACCTTATCGGCATCAGCGACGAGCACTTCATTGTGAAGTCCGAAAGCGAGCCCGAGCGGTCTGCCGCCCGTGTTGACCCAGCTCTCCACCACAAACTTGGGATTTTCCGAGTCGTTGAGTTTAACTCGCTTGAGCCACCCGTCTTCACAACCCGTGTAAATGAGCCCCGACCCGGAATGATAAGCCACGTCCTCGGGGCCCCGCAAGACCCCAAAGCCCACACGCTCTGAGCCTCGAAGCATGCGAGGGTTGTGAGCCGGAGCCCTCCTGGTGAAGCGGCGAGTCAACTCGTGATAAGGCAGAGGGGCTGGGTCGAACGAGTCGAGTTGGTAGATCAGCGTGGCGGTGAAGATGGGAAGTATTAGGATTAGAAACAGAGAAGTTTTGGCTGAGGGCCATGAGTTGGAGGGTTGGGTTTGGGAAGCTGACTCGGCCGAGTCTGCAGGGTTCTTTGACTCGGACATGAACTATCTGATGAACTAAACTATAGTCAATTGGAGAGAATTATAAATGGGTTGTGTATTATTATTGTATGGAAAGCTCAGTTTCCACGTCTTGAACCAATTTGAACGTCCAAAGCATGATCTCGATATTGTTAATTTGTTGTTTGGGTTCTTTTCTTATCTTGACTGGTGGGTTTGTGAAAATACTGGTGAGTGCGTGGTGGAGCTGGTGTGGGGATGGGGTTCGACACAAAATGACCATTTTGCCCCTAAATATAACAGAAAGTGTAACGGAGGTGCTAACGGAAGTGGAGTTCAGGGACCCTAGAAGTAGGGGTGGCGATTTCCGACTCGACCAATTACACGACTCGAAACCCGCAGGAAAAACACGACCCAAACACGACCCATTTATAAATGGGTAATTTTGGTCAACCCGCCATCGACCGTTTATAAGCGGGTGGGTTTGGTCAACCCGCCAACCCGTTTAAATATTCGCTTAACCCGCTTTATTAAGCGGGTCGTGTCGCGGTCGTGTCAACCCGCTTAATACCTGTCAACCCGCGAAAAATCAAATAAAATGAAAGTTTTAGCACACATGGGTTTCGAACCCTTGCCATGTCCACTCCTCTCCTTGCACCTTATCCATCATGGTGTTGATAAATTTGTGATTATATGTTACAACATTAGAGATTTATAATGTCCTTACATAATGATGAGCACTCAAATATTACATTTTTATCCCTAAATTATATTTGTTAGTACTTGTTCCTTATATAATTTGAGTTCATTAAATATCTAGGGATTAGGGTTTAATGTTTTAATCCCAAAATCATAAACCCTAAACCCTAAACCCTAAACCCTAAACTCTAAACCCTAAACCCTAATCCCTAAACTCTAATCCCTAATCCCTAAACCCTAAACCATAATCCATAAACCCTAATCCTGATTCCCCAATCCCTAAACCCTAATCTCTAAACTCTAATCCCTAATCCCTAAACCCTAAACCATAATCCCTAAACCCTAATTCCGATTCCCTAAACTCTAATCTCTAATCCCTAATCCCTAAACCATAAACCCTAACCATAAACCCTATTTATTTTCAAAATGCAATAATTATTTTCTTTGTTTCTTCTTCATTTCTTCAATTTTTTAATTTTTTAATTTCTCTTTCTCAATCTTTATACATAGAGAGAGAGAGAGAGAGGCAAAATGAAATCACTATTTTATATCTAAAAAATGTAATTACTTGATTAAATTATCAACATTTATAATTTTTTATTTATTTTTATTTGCTATCACTTAGCGTCGTTAAACGGGTTAATGGGTCAACCCGAAACCCGCACGAAAATAAATGGGTAAATACGGGTTGACCCGTATTTGACACGAATACTAAACAGGTCAATACGGGTTGACCCGTATTTGACACGCGTATAAATACGACACGACACGAACCCGACCCGACACGACCCATTGACAGCCCTACCTAGAAGTCATTTTGCGCGAGCATTAATTTTATTTTACGCCTTTAGCCAATTTGCTTTTATAATATGAGATGATATGATTATTATGGCAAAATGGTTGTCACAGTATTCAATTTCTTGATTGACATCCTAATCATCTACATCATATTAAATAATTATGTTCCTTGTTCGATTTCCTGTAATATAACAAAGAAAAAGAAAATTGCTATTGTAATTTTATTATAGTATACCAAACAAATAATAAGTAATTTAATTATCATCCACAACCCAAATACTGAAAGTTTCCATGTATGATGTAACCAAAGGAAACCAAAAAATTTGCCAATTGTCAAATCAAATGCCCATATCAGAGATTAGGCATCTTACTCTTGGCCTTCTCCCTTAGAACAAATTTTTGTATCTTCCCAGTTGGGCTAGGCAAATCCCCAAATATCACAACTTTTGGAACCATAAAACCAGGCAATTTCCCCTCACGAAACTCTATAATCTCACTAGAACTTGCCTCACCACCACCACCAAACCCCTCCTTCAACTTCACAAAAGCACAAGGAGTCTCCCCCAAAACCTCATCATATCTCCCCACAACAGCAGCCTGCAAAACTTGTGGATGAGTCAGCAAAACTGCCTCCACCTCAAGGGTGCTGATAATCTCACCACCACAAATGATAATATCCCTTGCCCTGTCTTTCATCTGAATGTACCCATCTGGATGCCTAACTGCCAGGTCACCAGTCCTATACCATCCACCTTTGAAAACCTCTTGAATTGGTTTTGAATTCTCTAGATAACCCAGCATCAAAGTGTTGCCTCTGAACATAATTTCCCCCATTGTTTTCCCATCAAATTCCACACTTTCCACTGTTTTTGGATCCTTCACATCAACCCCTTCCATCATCAGATTGTACTGAGATTGCATTTTAAAAGTATAGCCTATTTATAGATACTTTAAAAATATTATATTCATATAGTATAGTATATGAATATAAGAGGCTCATGTTGTAGGTTAAGAAGGTTAACAAAATAAGGCTCGCTGAGTACATTGAAGCAATGAGTGGTGTGAAGGTTTGGTCACAAGTTCATAGAACTTATCCTGTTCATCTTTTCTCTTTTGTCTAGGAGGTATGTCTAATAGATTACACTGAAATTTATCACTTTCAACTGCAGGTCAGTTTAGATGCAATGTTTGATGTGCAGACAAAGCGAATACACGAGTGCAATAGACAGCTGCTTAATATACTTGGCATTATCCATCGATATGACTGTATCAAGGTAAAACTGATTTTATATGGTGAAGAACTATCTTATACCTTCTAAAGGGAGTCCAGCATTGTGCATACCTATTTCATCTTCTTGTCACAGTAATTTAAGAAGTTGTTGGACAGTAATTTGTTGATTTTTCAATGAGATATGATGTGGAGTTGGAGCTTTCTTTTCTTCTCATGTTTTTTCTTTTTTGGTAAGAAAAAATAAATAATGACACTGATGTCGGAGATCTTCTGAAGTTGGTAAACGAAAGAATTTTGTATCCTTCAATGCGTTCTTCCTATCCGGTTTTGTACAAATATTGAGAGTTAAAATCTCAGGTTTTTCACTCTACAACGTGTGATGATTCCTTTGCAGCACCGTAGGACACGAGGCCTCTGGAATTGGAAGCATGAAATTTCTTATGAATGGATGTTTACTCTTAGCTACAGAAGATGGGTCTACAGTTGAAATTGTTGAAGAAATTGGATCTGGAAACCTGGAAAATTTTATATAAAGTATAGCCGGTCGGCTATACTCTATTTTTTAATTTTTAAAAATCGGCTATACTCTGCCTTTTAATCTTTTTAAAAGAATAGTATAGCCGACCGGCTATAATCTCTTTTTTCTAATTTTTTAAAAGAAATAGTATAGCCCGCGGCTATACTCTCTTTTTTCTAATTTTTTAAAAGTAGTCTAGCCGCACTGCTAGACTCGGTTTCTGCCAACTTTTTGAAAAGAAATAGTATAGCCGCTCGGCTATACTCTGTTTTAAACTTTTTTGTAAAAATAGTAAAGCCGACCGGCTATACTCAGTTTTTAAAAGTTGTTTAAAAGAAATAGTATATCCGCACGGCTATAATCTATTTTTTCTTACTATTTCGTTAAAGAAATAGTAAAGCCGTGCGTCTATACTCGGTTTTTCAAAAAAAATTTAAAAGAAATCGTATAGCCGCGCGGCTATACTCGGTTTTTAAAAAAAATTTAAAGAAATGGTATAGCCGACCGGCTATACTCTGTTTTTTCTAATTTTTAAAAGGAAATAGGCTATACTCGGTTTTTTCCAACTTTTTAAAAAGAAATAGTATAGCCGTACGGCTATACTCTGTTTTTTCTAACTTTTTTGTTAAAGAAATAGTATAGCTCTTTTTTTAATTTTTTTTAAAGAAATAGTATAGCCGCTCGGCTATACTCTGTTTTTTCTAAATTTTTTTCTTAAAAAGAAATAGTTTAGCTGATTGTGATGTCAAGTATTGTCGACCAACTGAAATTTGCTTTTGCTGTAACTTCTGCAAGATGGAATCTGTGTATTGACTATTTCAAGATTTTAGATTGGTATATACTTGTTTATAGTATAGCAGAGATAATTCTCTTATAATTTGCTTCTTCCAATTTTTGTACCAATTTCTTATTTCTGTTTACTTGCAGTCCCAACCCAAAGCATATATATGCAGTTTGAGTTTGGTGTTGTATAATGGGTGGGATTTGACTCTATATGACTACAGGCTGCTGCTGGTTGGTGTATTATTGTATGGAGATGTCAGTTTCCACGTCCAACGCATGATCTCGAGATTTTTAATTAGTTTGTCAGGCCGCTGCTTTTCTTATTTTGAATGGTGGGTTTGTGAAGATACTGGTGGTGGGGAGGAGTGGTGGAGCTGGTGTGGGGATGGGTTTGGAGATGAAATGCCATTTTGCTCTTAAATTTAATAGAAAATGTAACGGTACTAATGGAAGTGGAATTCAATAACCAAAATTCAATATTCGCTTTTAGACTAGAAGCCATTTTACTCTAGAAGCCATGTTGTCACAATATTCGCTTTGAGACTTCAATTTCTTGATTGACATCCTAAGCATCCCCTTTTGTAACATAAGTTACTTCAAATCTATGGAGAACTTAGATTTGGAAGAACATCATAGTTTAATAATTATGTTCATAGTTCGATTTCCTGCAATGTAACAAAGAAAAAGAAAAACGCTATTATAACCTTATTATAGTATACCAAAAAATAAGAAGTAATTAATCATCCACACCACTACCCAAATACTGAAAGTTTTCATGTAAAACCAACAAACTTGTTTGCTAATTGTCAAATCAAATTGCCATAATCAGAGATTAGGCATCTTATTCTTGGCCTCCCACAAGATTGGCCTTCTCCCTCAGAACAAATTTTTGTATCTTCCCAGTTGGGCTAGGCAAATCCCCAAATATCACAACTTTTGGAACCATAAAACCAGGCAATTTCCCCTCACAAAACTCTATAATCTCTCTAGAACTTGCTTCACCACCACCACCAAACCCCTCCTTCAACTTCACAAAAGCACAAGAAGTCTCCCCCAAAACCTCATCATATCTCCCCACAACAGCAGCCTCTAAAACTTGTGGATGAGTCAGCAAAACTGCCTCCACCTCAAGGGTGCTGATAACCTCACCACCACAAATGATAATATCCCTTGCCCTGTCTTTCATCTGAATGTACCCATCAGGATGCCTAACTGCCAGGTCACCAGTCCTATACCATCCACCCTTGAAAACCTCATGAACTGGCTTTGAATTATCTAGATAACCCAGCATCAAAGTGTTGCCTCTGAACATAATCTCCCCCATTGTTTTCCCATCAAATTCCACACTTTCCATGGTGTTTGGATCCTTCACATCAACCCCTTCCATCATCAGATTGTACTGAGATTGCTTTTGATCAGGCTTGCATGGTGTGACAATTGCTGGCCCAAGAGCCTCTGTCATGCCATATCCATGGCTCACATTGAATCCCAGCTCTGCAACCTTGATCAAAATCTGGGGTGCTGGCAATGCACCAGCAACAATAATCTCCACCCTTGATTTTATTTCCCTGGTTTGGTCATTTTCTGAGGCATCTGCTAGAATGTTCAGAATAGAAGGTGCACCACACAAGTGTGTTACCTTGTGGAGATGAATTGCTTCAAAAGGAGTTTGGCTGAGACATTTCTGAGGCAGATATTGGTGCCACCAAGAGCAGCAACTGCCCAAGGAAAGCACCAACCGTTGCACCGAAACATTTCGACTGTCCATAAGAACACTGGCATTTTTCTCATGTCACTTTGAAAAATGGCTGCCAATGAATTAAGGTACACAGCTCTGTGGCTGTATAAAACTCCCTTGGGATTTCCAGTTGAGCCAGAAGTGTAACTCACTGAAATTGGGTCACATTCATTGTTGGGTCTTAGAATCTGAAAGTTGGGTTCTGCTTTTGCCTGCAGCAGGTCATTGTAATTCAGGGTACCTGGTGGAAGGTCAAGATCAATGGGAGAAGATGATGATGATGATTGGTCAAACTCTGGGATAAGAATAAGCAGAGGTGGATTGGACTTTGTTTGGGACAATATGTCCAGTGCTTGGAGGACAACTTCAATGTACTCATGATCTACAAGAATGGCTTTTGCTTCCAACTGTTGTAATATCAATGATAATGTGGGAGAGTCCAGCCTAATGTTAAGTGCACAAAGAACTGCCCCTGCCATTGGAACGCTGAAATGAAGCTCATAGAGTGCTGGAATATTTGGGGCAAAAGCTGCAACCTGGCCAGGGAAGAAAATCAACCATTTTAATTACTTGGCTACTGTTAGGTACATTAGACCTGCCTCTAATATAAAGCATATGCAATCCACTATTGAGGTACGTTAACCAACTAACTACAAGTTTAGTAGTATTTTTCTTCATGTTATTAGAGAGTGTTAAAGAATCGAATTCTCTTACTTCCAATTAAAAGAAAAAGGGTGTTGTTAAACGAACCCTAAAATTAACCGAGTACACTTTACTACCAAACTATTTATTGAATTACTAATTTACTCTAATATAAAATGACCAAAAAGATATATTAAATTGTGAAACAAATGTAATTTTAATAAGTACACAGTACTCACCATATTCAACCCTAATCAAACCTAAGAGAAAAACCTACTTTTTTTCTTTTGTATTCGGGTTACAGGTAAATTATAGCATGTTATGTCTCCAGGACTCATTTTTTCTTGGATTATTTCCTGATATGTTTCAAGATTTCTTTATAACTTTAATTCCCTATGGCATTTGCCATTTGACTTATAAACCCCTACACTAATAGTGCTGGATAACAGAATCATCACTGCAACCCGAAAATTATCATTCAAACAACTTTTTGTCTAATTGACTGCAATCGTTATTTGAGTTGTATTTGTTCCTACAGAGAAGAAGATTGGTAACAAAATAAGAAGCAAATTTCAGAGGGTTGATTGTCTTCGTTATGCCAACCATGATGTCAACTACTAAAGATCATAAGAAGCACAGAAACCGTCACAAGGACAACAAGGTGGGTTAAGGAGCAAGTTCGGCGGTCTGATAATATTCGGCAGTCAGTTCTCGAATGGATTTGATGTTGTGTAATAAAGTGTATTATAATGTACTATGAGTATTTTTGTTAGTTAAAAAGTATTTACTTAGTTATGCGCATATATTTCTAAGCCTATCTCACTTTGACTGACTCTTGGTCTTGTACTACATTGTGTGCTACTTGATTGTGATTGCTCTACCAAAAAGAGATGTGAACATCTCCTCTTTCTCTCCTTATTACTTTTCTCTATTGGACACTATAGCATTACAATATTCAAGCTGTTCACACTAACGAGCGTACCAAACACAAAAATTATTGGCTTTTGACTTGATCCCACTTCAAATTAGCAACTAAATTAATCAATTAGTGACATGATCTTGAATTATCTTATAATTAATGACATAATCAATTAGTGACATGACCATTAATTTATAATAATTAACCTATTTGTGCGGTTGCACTTTATTGTATTGTTAAAGATAAGTGTCACAATACTTTGTGTCACTGGTTCTGTTCAGATGTGATGTCATAGCTAGATATGCGGATTTTATACGACTAATTATGCAGGACTTTGTTTTTTGTAAGAGACCTTCTTATTCTGGGATCACGTCATGACCCGTGCAACCACTTTCAAAAATAAAATTGATTCCTTGCGTTTGGGGCAGGAGTAGCATAAGGAGAAATTATAGAATAATACGGATCACATGTCATAATATAAGTGGATTATCTCTCCAACATCAGGCCGGGTGGAATTCAAATGCTGGAATTCCACTTAGTCCAACCGTTTCACTTAAGACTACCTTCTTGTTTTTATTAGGGTCACTCTTGCTATGGAAGTGCATGAATGCGTGTAGCGCATGCAGGACTGAAAAGGGCACTTCTTGGCGTAACTATTGGGTTTTAATAAGTGTTTGTGTTTCCATTGATTTCTTATTCTCAATAAAGATAGGGAGAGTGGTGGCTGTATTCTCATCCTTTTCTGCTAGTCTCTATCTATTCTTAACTTTGCCGGCCTAGGTCCAGAAGAAGAAAAGAAAAACAAACAAAAGACAAAATCTACAATTGGAATCAATTAGCAATAGACAAAAAAAGATAAACAAAGACATCAAAAGCTACGTTCGTCAGTCACCTTGTACGCGCATGCATGAATTACTTCGTATTTATCTCTTTTGCTAACTAGATTCACAATATGATTTCCACTATTGTCCATTACATATACAATGTTAATTTTTAACAAACTATCCATCGACCATATACGTATGGGAATCTTGATTATCCATTAAATTGGTTATTGTCTTTAATATATGACTAGTCTCTCTGTACGCGGTTTTGTGCTTACGAGAGATTTTTTTTAAAAATTTATTTTAGAATTAAAAAAGATAATGGGTAGTTGTGTTCCATAAAAATAAGATTCATTATCTGATTTTTCTTTTAATTTTAATTCTTTTAATATAAAAAAGTGTGAATTTACCATATTATTCTTATTTAATTAATAATTTCAATTCTTAATGTTTACATGAACCAATAGTATTTTCTGGTATTTTGAATATTTTACCACTCTCTACCCTTTACTTTATATATAGATTCAAATTTACGTGTAATCTCATAATAAGTATTTGTCTAACAACATAAAGTTGGTAAACGAATATTACCCTATTAGTATTATATATAGATGCATGTAAATTTCATAACAAATTTACATCATACATGCGTGAAAGCAACCTCTACTATTTCACCACATAAAAACAAAATCTAATCGTAAAGAAGGAGCTTTGTGGTGATCAAAGTTTTCCATTGGTGGAAATCATGCGAGACCACAACTTTTTATTTTGTCATAGCTTTGGGGTGATCAATATAATAAAGAGGGAATAATCAAGAAACAAACGGAAGTACAAGTTTGTAGAGTTGTTTATATAATAACTTTGTAGCTATATATATATATATATATATATATATATATGTGTGTGTATAGTATATGATGCATGCATGTGCTCGCAATTGCAGCTCTATGGTTCACAGATTAATTGAAGTTAGTCAGCCGGCCGTCATGGGACAGTTTTATATAAATAAAACGCCGACAGGCATATATAGCTAAGGAGGCTCACCATGTTACTTTGGTGGTTCGATGATCATGGGGCACATGGCCATTGTCCATTTGACCCGCTAACGTGTAAATAATATTGTCCCAAGTTTCATGTATTGACTTGTTAAATATTAAAAAAGATATCAAACCCCAACAGTCACGCAATAAAGTACGATGGACTCTTGACTTGCTAAAGTCTCAGTCTTTTTGGCAAACTAGTCGTTGCCTCTCGTTGGTTAATGAGCTCCATCGATGGCTTTGCAATATTCATGGCTAGCTACCTGGTTTCCTCACTGGTTTTAATCAAACAGATCAAATATTTTTACCCCTCTCTCTCTCTCTCGACATGACATGTCCATGCACTTCCTCCATTTGCCCTCGACTTACAATAAGTTTCTCTTGGAAAACACAAGACTTACTTGAGTTGTTGAAGGAAAACATGATCGCAAGTTTATATAGACGTCCTAAAACATGTATTAGCTTACTCTAAGTACACTAACGGATTAATATACATATAGTAACGCTTGAACTAAAAACCACATGAAAGAATTAAGATTAATAGTTACTCACAACGTCAAGGCGGGATATCCCTAGGTGGGCAAAAGCTGAAGCGACCTTGAAACATCTTTGATGCGTCTCCTTCCATGAAAATCTCTGGCCACCGTAGACGATCGAAACCTTGTCGCCATAGACGACAGCTGCTCGCTCTAAGAAGCTTATAGGTGACAAGGGCATGTAGTTTGCTGAGCACTGAACAAGACAACCCGTATTCATGGTTTGTTACGTCTAGCTTATAGGGTCTTCCACACAATATTGATTCTACATAAGTTAGGTTATATATAAGAAACCATGTGGATCTCGTTGCTCGCTCTGCTGACTCGGCACATAAAAAGAAGAAAATAAAATAAAAGAGTTAATCATGCAAATTCTTTTTGTGTGTCTCGCGTCAGAGTAATTAATTAAGATAAGGACGAATGCATAGTGGAATCATACGTATAGTTCATGATTTATTCTTGATCACTCTCTAACCTTCTGTTTGGATGAATGAATTGAAAATTACATAGAATTCTAAATGACGGAATTTAAATTTCTATCATTTTCATTTCTAGCAATTGAAGATTTCAGTGTTTGAATTTATGTATGTCAAATTTTGTAAATAACATTATGGAAATTGTGAAATAACGCCTATTTTGTATATATCAAGAATTATATTGCTTATTGGTTGCAATCATAATTGTCCTCGACAAAGAGATAGACAAATACATTCTAAGCAAGAAATATTGCAAGAGATAGACAAAGAGTAGCGATTTAGCAAATATCTTTAAAGCTTTTTCCCCCATTAAATCCAATAGAAAGAAAAAATCAAAATTTCACAAACTAAAAAAAACCATAAATGGAGAGAAATATAATATGGAGTTTAAGAGAAAAACTCAAAAACCTAGTTCTAAGGGGAGGGGTAAATTCTGGAGGATTTCACTAATAAACCCATATTTTAGCATGACATATATACAAAAGTCCTTATAAAGCCTATTTAGAGTGAAAAACTCAAAACTAGCCACTTTTTATTTTCTAATTGGTTCTTATAAAATTTTAACACACTAAGAACCAATTAGAAAATGACAAGTGGCTAATTTTGGGTTTTTCTCTCCAAATAGACTCTATATGAGTTTTTGTATAATATGTCTGTTGAGGCCCAAAATCTCAGTGGGCCCAAATATATTTCTAGCCCAATATGACACTTACCGAGAAAAAGCTCGATTGGAGTACACTAGAGTTCGTCATGTGCACTCCATAAGTTATAGTCCACATGCCACGCCAAACAAACATGCAACACCAAGCGGAAAATCCTTATTTTTGCATCAAGCCACGCAACAAGCTTAAGTGGGCCCAAGCCACGCAAATGCAGGGGCTTCTTGAGTAGGTTGTGGTATGGATGGTTACAGTATTCACGAGGCCCATTGATGGTCCAAGGAGTGGAAGTTTTGGGCTACTTGGGAGCACCAAAACTCAAGCTCATTCCTTGAGCCCAAACATATGGGTAAGCATGAGAGAAAACCTAATAGCCCATTACCTAAGGAGATTAGCCCATTCTCTTAATTGGATAACCCATCACCTTAGGAAAGCCCAAGCAACCAAGAAGAAAATATCTGCGATCTCCAGCACATGGCTGGAGACAAAAGCCTCGACAAAACCAAAGTTTTCTATGTATGTAGGTCTGGGAATCTCCAAAGACATGGCCAAAGACAATTCCCAACACAAGCCATCCAAAAACCAAAGATACTTGAGCAAAACACCTTTCCAACCAGCGTGCATACCCATTTCTTTCTCATTTTTAGATCTAGCCATAGAACAAGGGAGAAAAGAAGGAAGAAAGGTAGCTGAAAGTGGGCATTCTCCCTTGTGGCGCTTGCGGAAAGGGCCTTGAGCTCCCAAAAATCCCTGATTTTGTGCAAATAGACTGAGGAAATTTCACCAAGATGGGAAAAGTCAAGGGAGGAGAAAAGAAAGGAAGGGAGATATTTGGCCAAATCGGATAGGAACCATTAGGGTTTCTTGGAAAATGTCACTTCCGGCTATAAAAGGAGGCACTTCTCACTAGAGGTGTCAAACGGGCGTCTTGGGCCGGCCCGTCCCATTTAAATTCGTGCTTTTAACAATTTCGTGCGTGCGGGCCGCCCATTTAATTTATCGGGCCGCGTGCCGCCCATTTAGTAAAATCATTGATCCCGCCCGGCCCAAAGCCCATGTCCACATTGAAACGGGCCGGGCCGGCTCGTGCCGTGCCGTGCTCGTGCTCGTGCCATAATCGGGCCCAAGAACCAACCCATTTAATTTGAATTTTTCACTTGATTTTTTTCCCACTAGATAATTCAAATTATAAACATTAAAAATATAATTAGAGGCAAGAAATGATGAACTATTTGAAAACATTAATCAATCAAACATCCAAACAATATGAAATGGCGGAGGGCAAAAGTGTCCAACTCCACAAAGTCCAGTTCAACTTTTTATCTTTAAACAACTTATTATTTTATATGTGAAGAAATGTCTTGTTTTGATTATAAGAGAAGCGTATATGTCATATGTACTAATTAATATCAACTCTAATATTGTTTAATTAATTTGTAGTTGATATGTTTAATTAATTAAGGACCCAAGTAATTTCCTTAAAATGAAAGACATCAAATATATGTTTATGATTATAAAAAATAAAATAAAAACCATATAAACAATGACATTATATGTCAAATTTTTGCATTTTGACTTTTGAGAAAGAAAAAGTTAAGTGGGCCGTGCTTGGGCCGTGCTTAAAGCGGGCTTGGGCTCGTGGCCGTGCTTGAATCGGGCTCGTGCCAAGCCCGCCCATGTCGTGCCATGGGCGGCCCGATCCATTGGACCTCATTTTTTGATCCCGGCCCGGCCCATGCTTTCGTGCGTGCCGGCCCATCCATTTAATATCCGTGCTCGTGCGTGCCGCGTGCCTAATTTAAACGGGCTGGGCTCGTGCCGTCTTGGGCCGGCCCGTCCCGTTTGACACCTCTACTTCTCACCCATCTGGACAACCAATCGAGGGCAAGCAAACCAGACCTAGAGAGCAAGCATCATCTCTCACCCCTGGAACCCTTCAATTTCATGCCCTATACCTCCATCTCCTCCCATTTTCTCTTATAGCAAGCTATTCTAGAGCTTGAACAACTTTCGTCAGGCTGTTGGAAATTACTTAATACACCTATCTCTCTCTCCCTCTTCAACAAACCTCCTTAGAATCCCTTCTCCCTTACTTAAAACTTTTGTCCCTCATAGGAAATCCAAGCTCTCTCTCTCTCTCTCATGCTAAACTTATGAATGCTCAGCTCCCATGCCACAGGCTTCTCATGCCAAGCCATAGTTTTGATCTGTAAGCAACTATGGGTTTCGTTG
Source organism: Prunus padus (assembly GCA_024362665.1). NCBI lineage: Eukaryota > Viridiplantae > Streptophyta > Magnoliopsida > Rosales > Rosaceae > Prunus > Prunus padus. The sequence goes on along the minus strand of JANFAM010000007.1, from coordinate 17,364,325 downwards.
GTGAAGGAAACCAAGGTGTTTCCTAAGGTTCCACGAACCTTTCGAAGCGCTCTTGGGGCCTGGTTCTTGAACTCAAGCACATGGGCAACTATCTCCATTTGCTCTTTACGGCAGCCCAGGCCCATTCGTCCAGCTGCCGGAAGAAAAAGACCCTTACAATGTCATGCTAAAATGAGTTTTTGAATAAATATCTCTAAATTTTGTTATTTGTACCAAGAAAGGAGGGGTGAAAAAGACTATTTTAAAGATTTGTGTAAAAAAAAAAGGGTAAGATAATATTAATAGTTATATTAAACTTTTTGGTAATGGATTTGCAAGTATCGGAGGAGATATGGGTAGGGGCCACATGCACTGGCGGACCCATGGATTTTTTAGCGGAGGTGCAATTTTGAAAGGCTAAAAACTCTTCGTGGATTGAACATCTAAAGTTTTTTTACCTATATTGACTTTAGGTCCCTTCATACATTCATATCATACATGAAAACTGTTTTATGTAAAAATATTGACCAAGTATGAAAAATGGTTTTTCAGAATAATCATTTTCTCAAGATAATTTTTGGCGGCTTTTATTCCGTACACATCAAATAAGAAAACTTGATTTTATGAGATTTTAGTATGAAGTATATATTGACTTAATGAGCCATCATTTTTAGCCTAAATTGTATTTTGCACTAAAACCAATTTTTCATATTTTGAATTGGTGGGAATTTGATTTTCTAGTATTTTTATTTGAATCCAAATAGGGGGTACTTCCTTATTTATATTGTAAACTTAAATAAATGAAAGTAAAAGGACAAAGCCATTTACTTCAATGTTGAAAATGGAAATAAGGTAATCTTCGAGTGTGGCTTTGCCCCTAAATTAGAGGCTTCAAAATTGGTATAAAATTGATTTTTCATATTTGGTTGAAAATGAAAATAAGGTAATCTTCCAGTGTGACTCCGCCCCCAAATTAGAGGCTTCAAAATTGGTATAAAATTAATTTTTCATATTTGGTTAAGTACATTCTTGGGAAGGTAATACCTCTTACATGAGTATGAACCTCTCATATAGGAAGACATGATACGCCGACCCCTTTTGATATGGATTTCCATTTCTTAGGAATATGAATTTTGTGCTTTCATTAACATTTCACCGTTATTAGAACCACGACCATATATTCATATTGTGCTAATGGTCGGCCTCTTTTAAATGGTGTGGCGGTTGCAATATTTTATGGAAGAGGCCATTGAAATTGAAAAGTCATAATAAAAAAACCCAAGCCCAAAATAAAATTTCAGCCCAAAATAATGCGACCCGGGCCCAAGCCCAAGAGTTAACATATAGTGCTTTTTAACAATTTCATTTCCTTCTAATTTGTGGGGAGACCAAGGAAGAATATTCAACCATGTTTGCTTTTCTCTTCAAACAAAAACAGTACTTGGCAGGCTGGCATTCAATTTCTCACCTAAATGTTAGGCTCACAGCTCGTGACTGAAAATTTATTGGTTTTTTTAGGTCAATGAAAAGTTATTGGTTAAACCAAATTTTCACAAATAATAAAAAATAATCCTATCTCCACTTGGAGTAAGGCATAATGATCAGGTAACTCTTAGGAGAAAAAACTTAGTTTCAGTATGGATAATACTATTTTGCTCTTCGACTAATAATGATTTGTCATGTGGAAGTGTTATCTCATATGTTATAACGTTATTGGCCGAGGATCACAAAATAGTGATATTTCTGTTTATTGGAACTCTTTCTCCTCTTATTGATAAAGAGATCCCTTTTGCAAGTTTGTGATTTCAAATAGTTCCTATTACCCCACCTAAAACTGATATTTTCCTTTTCCTCTAGCCAGACATATTTTTACATAGACAAAAAAAAAGTTTCAAATACATACAGAGTGTGAGCGAATGATAAGGATCTATGACAAGAATAAAACAAAGAAGTAAGAAATAGTAAGAAAATTATACTTGGGGTAACTTTGATCAATCACATTCACCTTGATTTCTATATACTTGGTTTTAGAATGTGGTCAAAAAAAGAGATATTCAAAGTACGACTAAATCTCTAGTTATAGGTCAGCACTGTTCCTGCCCTTATCCTTCAGTTTTGAGATTTCAATTGATTGGCGTGTTTTACGGGGAACTAGTCAAATCCTTACGCAAACTTTAAATATCTCTTCTAGCAGCCTGCCCAAATACACTGTCACATAAAAAAAACCTCTTGTGCAATTTCCGCAACAAAACAAACTTAGAAGAAAAAAGCAAATACAATGGGGTGGGTACTTAGTCAATTTGAGAAAATAGTCAAACAAAACTGCTTCCTCGCTACACTATATATACACACATCCCCATGAAACCCAATCCACAGATCAGAAGGACATCAAACACTTTCAGAAAAGAAAATGAAGTTACAGAGTCTTATCATTTTATCCCTAGCTTTGCTGTTAGGGATCTCAGCAGAGCAATGTGGGAGGCAAGCTGGAAATGCAGTGTGCCCCAATGGGCTGTGCTGCAGCCAACATGGGTGGTGCGGCACCACAGCTGATTATTGCGGCACTGGTTGCCAGAGCCAATGTGCGTCGACCCCTAAACCAACCCCAACCCCCCCAAGTGGTGGCGGTGGCGGTGATGTCAGCAGCATCGTTAGCTCGGCTGTTTTTGACCAGATGCTTAAGTATCGAAATGACGGGAGATGCAAAAGTAATGGGTTCTACAAGTATGATGCTTTCATTGCTGCTGCTCGGACTTTTAATGGGTTTGGCACAACTGGGGACGTTACTGTCCGGAAGAGGGAGCTTGCTGCTTTCTTGGCTCAAACCTCTCATGAGACTACTGGTCAGTACTTTAATATTGGTTATGATTGTTTGTTTAGTATAAAACTAGTTTAATCATTTTGACTTATGGATTATATTGCGGATTACCTCTCTGCTAGGTACATAGGCAAAGCTAGGACTTAGATTGGAGAACTAAAATTTTGGTCAATTTAAATCGGTTTTCTTATCTTTAAAAGAGGGTCAACACTAATTTAATTGTAAAAATTATATTCGTTGTTTATATCTTACATGGTGTTGAAAGAAGAGGTATAAGTTACACTATGTTGTTGGTAGTAAATGTGTTGTAATAAGAATTTCATAGTTTATAAACATATCCAACGATAATTCACAAATCTAAACTCTACTATTAAAATTTGATTCAATTGTTAGAAAAAGTGCCTATGAATTCTTACACGATTATCTCTTAACCCTATCACGATGAATCAATAAGCATCCTGAATATGTGAATTTGATTATGCAGGAGGATGGGCAACTGCACCAGATGGACCATATGCATGGGGATATTGCTTTATCAATGAAAATAACCAAGATGTATATTGTACACCATCCGCCCAATACCCATGCGCTGCCGGCAAGAAATATTATGGCAGAGGACCCATCCAACTGACGCAGTAAGTCTCTCTCTCATCTCTTCATAACAATTTCTGGTCCATTGACTTGTTGACTTTGACTGACTTGTTGACTTGTTGACTTTTCTTCTAGCAACTACAACTATGGTCAAGCGGGTAAAGCAATCGGAAAGGATCTGATAGCCAATCCGGATCTAGTGGCCACTGACCCGGTTGTATCATTCAGGACAGCTATATGGTTCTGGATGACCCCACAGGGAAACAAGCCATCGAGCCATGACGTCATCACTGGCAGGTGGAGCCCATCTGCTGCAGACAAGTCGGCGGGTCGGGTCCCCGGGTATGGAGTGATCACCAATATAATCAACGGTGGGCTTGAATGTGGGCGTGGCCAAGATGCTAGGGTGGCTAGTAGGATTGGGTTCTACAGAAGGTATTCTCAGATTTTGGGAGTGAGCCCAGGGGACAACTTGGATTGTTATAACCAAAGGCCCTTTGCTTAAAAAGACAAAGGCTAAAATAATCTCATGTACCGTCTATGGTACCAAATAATACAATAATCATCCTATGTAATAGGAAATGTCTCGTTTCTATTTCACAAATAAAAGCTTGTTACTTTGCATTTGCACTAATTTTCTTTAAATACAAGTGATATTACCAAAAAAATATTTTGAGAGAAACAAACACCGAATGAGCGAGTAAATAATTTTAAAATTCGAGTTATCAGTTAACCTTATACTACTCACTTGTCAATTATTATATAGAAAATGAAAAAGCATCGTTCTTTGTTTGATTCGGTTGTCATGAAATTTGAACATTGAACATCCTCTAAATAAATCCTGGTTAATTTACTAAAGGACAACTGTAATAACCAACTTTAAAATTAAGGGAATATGGTAATTTCATTCAATTTGTTAGTTACTCCACTTGCTCTCTAACTTCTAGGCTGCTTTTTCATTTCGAAATTTACGACATGTCGTTTTTCATCAACATCCAGGCTTTTCATTTGGGCCATTGCAAAAATGGGGCTTTAGCCCTAACGATAACGAACCTAACGGATTAAACCTTCCCATGACCCATCACATATCCGCAATCCCCAAATCTCAAACCCCTGCAAAACCCTAACACCTTCACCAGCACAGAGCTTCCCACCCACCAAAGAAGAAGAAGAAGAAGAAATGGGGAAAATCCCACCATCACTTCGGTCCTCAGTTTCAACCTCACTCATCAAAAAGCCATCTTCTTTAGTCCCAAACGAGTCCCCATCTCACAGACCCCATCACTTTCCCAATAAAACCACCAAGAAAATCCCACCCCAACTTTCCGAGAAAACCAGAGAACCAACCTTCAGAAACCCCTTCACCTCCGCCAACCTCTCAGATGCGAAGAAGGTCTTCAACTCCATCGTCACCACCACAAAAGTCCCACTTGACCTTCGCGTCCACAACGCCCTCCTCCAATCCTATGCCTCAATCTCCACCCTCAATGACTCCATCTCTCTCTTCAACCACATGATCAAAACCCACCCTCCTTTCTCCCCCGACCGATCGACCTACCACGTTTTGCTTTCCCAGTCCTGCAAAGCACCTGATCAGACCCTCAAACCCGTACACCAAGTCCTCAACTTTATGCTCACCAATGGCTTCAGTCCCGATAAGGTCACCACGGATATCGCAGTCCGGTCACTCTGTTCGTCTGGTAATGTTGGCCTTGCCGTGGAATTGGTCAAAGAAATGTCGCTTAAAAACGCAGCACCGGATTCTTATACCTACAATTTTCTTGTTAAGTGTCTCTGCAAGTCAAGTGCTGTGAGTACTGTTTATGAGTTTATTGAAGAATTTAAAACGTCTTTCGGTTTGAAGCCTGATATTATCACTTATACAATTTTGATTGACAATGTGACTAATAGAGAGAATTTACGTGAGGCTACTAGGCTAGTGGATGTGTTGGCTAAGGAGGGATTTAGGCCTGATTGCTATATTTACAATACAATTATGAAAGGTTGTTGTAGGTTGAATTTGGGCAATGAGGCACTTGAGGTTTTGAAGAAAATGAAGGAGAATGGTGTGGAGCCTGATCTTGTAACGTACAATACTTTGATTTTTGGGTTATCGAAATGTGGGCGAGTTGTTGAGGCTAAGAGGTATTTGGCTGTCATGGTTGAGATGGGTCATTTCCCGGATGCGGTGACATACACTTCATTGATGAATGGAATGTGTCGGAAAGGGGATGTCTTGGGTGCATTAGGGTTGTTGGAGGAGATGCAAGAAAAGGGGTGTGAACCGAATGTTTGCACGTATAATACGTTGCTTCATGGATTGTGTAAAGCAAAATTGTTAGAGAAAGGGCTAGACTTGTATGGGGTGATGAAAGAATGTGGGATGAAGCTTGATACAGCTTCTTATGCTACACTTGTGAGGGCACTTTGTAGGGAGGGGAGGGTGGCAGATGCTTATGAAGTGTTTGATTATGCAGTTGAGAGTAAGAGTGTAACTGATGTTGCTGCTTATACAACTTTGGAGGGTACACTGAAGTGGCTTAAGAAAGCAAGGGAACAAGGCCTTGCTACCTAACTGGTATTTTCTCTATTTTCTATAACAACCATATTTTGTCCATGGATTCCAGTAGTGTTTTCAAATGTTCCGTGATTGATTATATCCTTGTAACTCAAGATGCCACAGTGATGTTTATCAATTCCCATATTGGCAACAGTGGCCTCTGGTTTTTCTAAATTTATGAAACTTACAAAGGTTGGATTGTGCTGTTGTTTTGTTTTCAGTAACGACTAAACTTGTTAATCTCAGTGAAAGTGAAACTGTTACACTCAAGGTTAAGCAAATGACATTAACTCGGTTGTGTTTGTTTAATTTATTGTTTACTTGAAGAGAGATATTACACGAGTTTAAAGGTACTGAAGTGAATCCCATTTGGCAACACTTAAATATGTACAGATGTTTTGTCTCTGAGATATGCTAAAGTTAATGCTGCTTGGATTTGTATGCTTTCTGGTTACCTAGTTTTAGATTATTGGAGCTGTTAGGTTGCTAAATTTGAAATTGTAAGTTTGTCATCTTCCAAATGCGTACAGTTGTCATAGCTTGGATTGACACAGCTGTAATCACGAATTTGAACCCTCTGGTCTTGATCCCTTCAAGAGTGAATGTTGAAAGAGTAGAACCTTTTTCACATCAATGCTTATATGTAGATGATGTCCATATAATATGATTATGTGGGTTTCACTAGTTGTGCTCTATTAAGGCTCGAAATGTGAATTGTGGTTTTTCTTTTCTATTATTATGCACGTAAGGCCATTACGTATATCTTTCATCATACAATATCCCGACTAAATCGAAACACTTGTTATTTTGGGCCACCAGGTTTGTTATGGGGCTGTTGTAGGTTTAAGTTTTCAAGAGTCATCGTTGGTGAAGCAAGAAAGTTGAATGTAACATATTAGCACTCCTGCAATCTATCTGCATCAGGACAAACAACTCTAATGGTGAACGACAATGATAACAAAATCCCCCAAGTGGAAGGCCCGTCCTGGACGTGAAGCCATGGGGAAGGTTCATACATCTAGCCGTTATCCCTAAGATCTATAATTCCGTGATGCTGCAACAAATTGCAATGTACAGGACCAGTTTGAGCATATAGCAGAGCCAGATTATCGACCGGCATTAATAACCTTAAGAAGCTCAATTTCCCCATTTTGTATCCAGACAAAATTTATCCTATGTGCAAATTATCCTCCAACTAAATCACCATGGTCGCCGAAAAACTTCTCCCCCTGATTGGCATCAGTCACTATCTATCTGCTATTGATTGTTTATCTGCTACTAGCCTACTACTCTTGGGAGCTGTACTGTCTGCTGTTATCCACACACAGATTTGTGTTAAAGTAGTCAAAAGGCATTTATATCTATTCTTTGTAATTGTGGCTTTTTTGAATTTTATGGAAAGGAATAAAATAAGACCCAAATTCTGTATTTGTATGTACCATTGAATGGGGATATCATATATTTCTTATTTTCTAATATTTCCCCCATCTAAGTTTTAAGCACAGGTGGACATGGGCATTTCTTTCTCTGCAGTTTTGTTCAATTACAATGAAAATCTAAAACCCAAAAAGAACAAAAGAAAAAAATTTCAAATTAGATTGTTTATTGATCAGTGAACACAATTAGGCAAAGGCAGAAAAGGGTGCCCTTAAAAATGCATCAATTAGCGGTCTCCTAATGAATGAATTGAAAATTACATAGAATTCTAAATGACGGAATTTAGATTTCTATCATTTCAACTTCTGGCAATCGAAGATTTTAGTGTTTGAATTTATGTATGTCAAATTTTGTAAATGACAGAGTTTTGTAAATGACATTATGGAAATTGTGAAATGATGCATATTTGGTGGAAATTAAATTCTGGAATTTGATGCCCCAATTTCCAAGATTTTTTTTCGAGCGTCATTTAATAAATTCCGTGCTTAAGTTGGCAAACAAGGGAATTGTCAATTTCTCCTCTTAAATTCCCAACTTTTAGTTAAATTCCGAGTTATTTTCCTTCATCCAAACCAAGTATGTAGTTAAACTTTTTTTTATTCTCCTAAAATCCGTACGTATAATTTCTTGTATTTTGGATTCAAACGGTTATTTGGTTCCAAAAGCACAACCACCGAGAACCCGATTTAGTTTGCAGGTTAGAGGCGTGGCGAAGTCGAATTTCATATGTGTGGGGCCTCTTACAAATTATAAAGAATCAAAAATTCAAACTCATATCACATATACTTATTGGTTGCAATCATAATTGTCCTCGACAAAGGGATAGACAAATACATTCTAAGCAAGAAAAAATGTAAGAGATAGACAAAGAGTAGCGATTTAGCAAATATCTTTAAAGCTTTTTCCCCCATTAAACCCAATATAAAGAAAAAAAAATCAATATTTCACAAACTAAAAAAAACCATAAGTGGAGAGAAATATAATATGGAGTTTAAGAGAAAAACTCAAAACCTAGTTCTAAGAGGAGAGGTAAATTATGGAGGATTTCACTAATAAACCCATATTTTAGCATGACATATATACAAAGTCCTTATAGAGCCTATTTAGAGTGAAAAACTCAAAACTAGCCACTTGTTATTTTCTAATTGGTTCTTATTAAATTTTAACACACTAAGAACCAATTAGAAAATGACAAGTGGCTAATTTTGGGTTTTTCTCTCCAAATAGACTCTATATGAGGTTTTGTATAATATGTCATGCTAAAATGAGTTTTTGAATAAATATCTCTAAATTTTGTTATTTGTACCAGGAAATGAGGGGTGAAAAAGACTATTTTTAAGATTTGTGTAAAAAAGTAAGATAATATTAATAGTTATATTAAACTTTTTGATAATGGATTTGCAAGTATCGGAGGAGATATGGGTTTTCACTAGGTAGGGGACCCATGGATTTTTTAACGGATGTGCAATTTTGAAAGGCTAAAAACTCTTTGTGGATTGAACATCTAAAGTTTTTTACCTAGGTTGACCTTAGGTCCCTTCATGCATTCATATCATACATGAAAAATTGTTTTATGTAAAAATATTGACCAAGTATGAAAAATGGTTTTTCGGAATTATCATTTTCTCAAGATAAATTTTGGCGGCTTTTATTCCTTACACATCAAATAAGAAAACTTGATTTTATGAGATTTTAGTATGAAGTATATATTGACTTAATGAGTCATCATTTTTAGCCTAAATTGTATTTTGCACTAAAACTAATTTTTCATATTTTGATTTGGTGGGAATTTGATTTTCTAGTATTTTTATTTGAATCCAAATAAGGGGTACTTCCTTATTTATATTGTAAACTTAAGTAAATGGAGTAATATAAAAATAAATGAAAGTAAAAGGATAAAGACATTTACTTAAATGTTGAAAATTGAAATAAGGTAATCTTCTAGTGTGGCTCCGCCCCTAAATTAGAGGCTTCAAAATTGGTATAAAATTGATTTTTCATATTTGGTTAAGTACATTCTTGGGAAGGTAGTACCTCTTACATGAGTATGAACCTCTCATATAGGAAGACATGTTACGCCGACCCCCTTTTGATATGGATTTCCATTTCTTAGGAATATGAATTTTGTGCTTTCATTAACATTTCACCATTATTAGAACCACGACCATATATTGTGCTAATGGTCGGCCTATTTTAAATGGTATGGCAGTTGCAATATTCTATGGAAGAGGCCATTGAAATTGAAAAGTCAAAATAAAAAAAAAAGAAATTTCAGCCCAAAATGATGCGACCAGGGCCCAAGCCCAAGAGTTAACATATAGTCCTTTTAACAATTTCATTTCCTTCTTATTTGTGGGGAGACCAAGGAAGAATATTCAACCATGTTTGCTTTTCTCTTCAAACAAAAACAGTACTTTGCAGGTTGAAGGTTGGCATTCAATTTCTCACCTAAATGATGGGCTCGCCGCTCGTGACTGAAGGTTGATTTCTCACCTAAATGATGGGCTCGCCGCTCGTGACTGAAAATGAAAAGTGATTGGTTAAACCAATTTTTAATCAATATAATGCTATATTTTTTTCACAAATAAAAAATAATCCTATCTCCACTTGGAGTAAGGCATAATGATCGGGTAACTCTTATTGGAGAAAAATTTAGTTACAATAAGAATAATACTATTTTGCTATTCTTGACTAATAACGAGTGTTATCACACGTATTATAAAGTTATTGGACGAGGATAACAAAATAGTGATATCTCCGTTTATTGTAACTCTTTCTCCTCCTATTGATAAAGAGATACCTTTTGCAAGTTTGTGATTTCAAATAGTTCCCATTACCCCACCTAAAACTGATATTTTCCCTTTCCTCTAGCCAGACATATTTTTACATAGACAAAAAAAAAAGTTTCAAATACATACAGAGTGTGAGCGAATGATAAGAATCTATGACAATAATAAAACAAAGAAGTAAGAAATAGTAAGAAAATTATACTTGGGGTAACTTTGATCAATCACATTCACCTTGATTTCTATAGACTTGGTTTTAGAATATGTGGTCAAAAAAAGAGATATTCAAAGTATGACTAAATCTCTAGTTCTAGGTCGGCACTGTTCCTGCCTTATCCTTCAATTTTGATATTTCAATCGATTGACGTGTTTTAAGGGGAACTAGTCAATCCGTGCGCAAACTTTTTAGATCTTTTCTAGCAGCCTGCCCAAATACACCGTCACTAAAAATAACCCTCTTGTGCAATTTCCACAACTAAACAAACTTAGAAGAAAAAAGCAAATACAATGGGATGGGTACTTTGCCAATTTGAGAAAATAGTCAAACAAAATCGCTTCCTCGCTACGCTATATATACACATCCCCACGAAACCCAATCCACAGATCAAAAGACATCAAACACTTTCAGAAAAAGAAAATGAAGTTACTGAGTCTTATCATTTTATCCCTAGCTTTGCTGTTAGGGATCTCAGCAGAGAATTGTGGGAGGCAAGCTGGAAATGCAGTGTGCCCCAATGGGCTGTGCTGCAGCCAACATGGGTGGTGCGGCACCACAGCTGATTATTGCGCCACTGGTTGCCAGAGCCAATGTGCCTCGACCCTAAACCAACCCCAACCCTGACCCCAAGTGGTGGCGGTGATGGTCATGTCAGCAGCATCGTTAGCTCGGCTGTTTTTGACCATATGCTTAAGCATCGAAATGACGGGACATGCAAAAGTAATGGGTTCTACAAGTATGATGCTTTCATTGCTGCTGCTCGGACTTTTAATGGGTTTGGCACAACTGGGGATGTTACTGTCCGGAAGAGGGAGCTTGCTGCTTTCTTGGCTCAAACCTCTCATGAGACTACTGGTCAATACTCTAATATTGGTCATGATTGTTTGTTTAGTATAAAACTAGTTTAATCATTTTGACTTTTGGATTATATTGCGGATCACCTCTGTTGGGTAAAGAGGCGGAGCTAGAATTTTTAGATTGGAGGACTAAAATTTTGGTCAATTTAAACCAGTTTTCTTATCTTTAAAAGAGGGCCAACACTAATTTAATTGTAAAAATTCTATTCATTTTTCATATCTTACATGGTGTTGAAAGAAGAGGTATAAGTTACACTACGTTGTTGGTAGTAAATGTGTTGTAATAAGAATTTCATAGTTCATATAAACAAATTCAACGATAATTCACAAATCTAAACTCTACTATTAAAAATTGATTCAATTGTTAGAAAAAGTGCCTACGAATTCTTACACGATTCTCTCTTAACCCTATCACGATGAATCAATAAGCATCCTGAATATGTGAATTTGATTATGCAGGAGGATGGGCAACTGCACCAGATGGACCATATGCATGGGGATATTGCTTTATCAATGAAAATAACCAACATGTATATTGTACACCATCCGCCCAATACCCATGCGCTGACGGCAAGAAATATTATGGCAGAGGACCCATCCAACTCACGCAGTAAGTCTCTCTCTCTTATTTCTTCACATAACAAGTTCTGGTGCATTGACTTGTTGACTTTGACTGACTTGTTTAGTTGTTGACTTTTCTTATAGCAACTACAACTATGGTCAAGCGGGTAAAGCAATCGGAAAGGATCTGATAGCCAATCCGGATCTAGTGGCCACTGACCCGGTTGTATCATTCAGGACAGCTATATGGTTCTGGATGACCCCACAGGGAAACAAGCCATCGAGCCATAACGTCATCACTGGCAGGTGGAGCCCATCTGCTGCAGACAAGTCGGTGTTGGTGTGTAATCCTTCAGCCTTTAGTCTTGGAGCAGAAGGAATTGGTTTTAATTTCGTTGGTTTTAAGTTGTTTTATGTATCTTTATTTGTGCACCCTTGGATCACAGTCCAAGTGTTTTAATCTCTAGCGTAGGTTGTAAGTGAGTTGTTTTGACAAGTGTAAGCATCTAATAGGGTGTTAAAAAGTGAGCTCAGTGTAATACCGTTAGAGAGAAGAATCTCTCTTCTCTCTCCTCTAACGGTTATATCCTAGTGAAGCTAGCATGAATGAAGTGAGCAATTCCATCTTTTTCTTCAGTGCGACGATCTCTTCCTCTCAACTCTCTCTGTGATTTCTCTATTGCTCCCAAAATATCCAAACATATACAAAAAGCTAGAATACTAAAACCATGAATTCTAACATGGCCTCAGAGCCAGGTTCGTCACTTTGAGCTGGGCGTGAATCTGTGAATCGGAGAAAAACTGGGTTTCGATTGAGTTGGAATCGAGCTCACCTGAAAATCGCGATTTCTCAAAATCCAATGTCTAATATGGCAGGATCGGGTACCTCTGAGCTACGAACACCAATTTTCAATGGAGAAAACTATGAGTTCTGGAGTATCAGAATGAAGACTATTCTGAAATCTCATGGTTTGTGGAATCACGGTTGAAAATGGTCTCAAGGTTTTAGATCCAGAGAAGGAAAAGGAGATAGAAGAAACGAAGGTTGCTGAGAAGCCTACGATGGCTGAGATTCTGATGAAGGATGCTCGAGCACTTGGATTGATCCAAAGTGCTGTCTCAGATCAACTATTTCCAAGGATTGTGAATGAAGAGACCTCAAAGGGTGCTTGGGATATTCTGAAGCTGGAATTCAGAGGAGATAAACATGTACGAAATGTAAAACTGCAAGGATTGCGTAGAGAATTTGAATATACTCGCATGAAAGATAGTGAATCTCTATCTGTATATTTGGCTAGATTGTTTGATATACTGAATCAGATGAAGAGTTATGGTGAGGAGCTATCTAGAGAAAGAGTTGTACAGAAGTTACTGTTTAGTTTGCCAAAATCATACGATTCTATTTGTTCTGTGATTGAGCATTCTAAGGATCTTGAGACTCTTGAAATTCAAGAAGTAGTTGCCTCTCTAAAGAGCTTTGAGCTCAGATTGGATAGACATGTTGTGGAATCAACTGAAAGGGCCTTTGCTAGTCTGAATGTTGAGAAGAAAACCTCTAAGGGTGGAGACTCTTTTGGGAATCAGAATGTTCAGAGAAACTGGAAATCTAATGGAAACAAATGGGATAATAAGCCCAACCCCACATTTCAATCAAATGGTTTGAATGATGACAATAAAATAGCCTGCAAACACTGTGACAAATTTCATTATGGCAAGTGTTGGTATGAAGGGAAACCTAAATGTCATGGTTGTGGGAAGCTTGGACACATGATCGAGATTGCAATGGAAACAAGAATGTTCAGAGGGTGAATTATGCAAATCAAGTTGAAGAAAGCGGTACCTTATTCTATGTCCGTAATCTTTGTGATGATGTGAGGGTGAATTATTCTTGGTACATCGACAGTGGTTGTAGTAATCACATGACAGGTGATGAGAGTTTGTTGGTTGACATTCAAAGGGACATGCATTCCAAGGTGAAAATGGGGACTGGAGAAACTGTGCAAGTTGCAGGAAAAGGAACACTTGTGATTGAGACCAAATTGGGCAGAAAATATATCCAAGAGGTAATGTTAGTACCTGGATTAGAAGAGAACTTACTGAGTGTGGGACAGATGATGGAGCATGGATACCATCTTGTGTTTGGAGAAGGTATGGTGACTATTTATGATGGTGTGTCACTAGAAAATCCTATTGCTAAAGTTCAAATGACTAGCAATAGGTGCTTTCCACTCTTAATGGTGCCTGCAAAACAGTTGGGGTTGAGAGCAAGTGTGACACACAGCTTGCAAATATGGCACAAGAGGTTGGGGCATCTTAATTACCAAAGTATCAAAGTTCTAGAAGACCAAGAAATGGTTCATGGTTTGCCAAGATTGGATAAGAACTCTGCAGCTTGTGAAGGCTGCATGCTAGGAAAACAGCACATAGCTTCTTTTCCTGCAGAAGCTACCTGGAGAGCTAAGGTTCCACTTGAATTGGTGCACACAGACATTTGTGGACCTATGCAGACTGTTTCTATCTCAGAGAACAAGTACTTTCTATTGTTTACAGATGACTGTACTAGAATGTCATGGGTTTATTTTCTCAGAAATAAGTCCAATGCATTTGAGTGTTTTAAAAAGTTCAAAGCTATGACTGAATTGCAAAGTGGTTTTAAGCTGAAGTGCCTAAGAAGTGACAGAGGTGGAGAATTCATGTCAAATGAATTTAATGAATACTGCAGTCAGTTTGGGATACAAAGACAATTAACTGTGGCATATTCCCCTCAGCAAAATGGAGTTGCTGAGAGGAAGAACAGAACTGTGATCGAAATGGCAAAGTCTATGCTACATGAAAAAGGTCTCCCTTATGGTTTTTGGGCAGAAGCTGTCAATACTGCAGTCTACCTACTTAATAGGTGTCCTTCCAAGTCTTTGAAGAAAATAACACCATTTGAGGCTTACACTGGCAGAAAACCAGGCATTGCACATTTGAAGGTATTTGGATCATTATGTCATGTGCTTATTCCCTCAGCATTAAGACACAAGCTGGAAGAGAACAGTCACAAGTGTATCTTTGTGGGGTATGGATTGTGTGAAAAAGGATATAGGTTGTTTGATCCAAAATCTAAGAAAATCATTCTGTCAAGGGATGTGTGTTTTGATGAAAATGCCTCATGGAATTGGGATAACACTGATAAAGAAGAATTGAGAGTTCCTATGTCAGTTGAGACTCAAGTGACAGTTTGTGATGCAGAACAAGATCAGACTGAGGAGGTTGAACCAAATCAGGACATTGATAGTTCAATTCAGGTAGAAGAAGAAACTGCAATTCAAGAAGAAGAGGAAATTGAAGGCTCTCAAGCTATTGACCATACACCAAAGAGATGGAGAAGCTTAAATGAGATCATAACTCAGTGTAATATGTGTATTGTTGAACCTGAAGATTTTGATGATGCAGCTAAAGATGAGTCTTGGAGAAAGGCAATGGAAGCTGAATTAGAAATGATAGAGAAAAATGACACTTGGCAACTTGTTGAGAGACCTTTTGATAAACCTGTGATTGGTGTCAAGTGGGTCTATAAGACCAAACTTAATCTAGATGGCACTGTGCAGAAAAACAAGGCTCGATTGGTGGCTAAAGGCTATTCACAAAAGCCTGGTATTGATTACAATGAGACCTTTGCTCCAGTGGCAAGGTTGGATACCATTAGGACCTTGATTGCCCTTGCTGCACAAAAGGAATGGAGCTTGTATCAGCTAGATGTGAAATCTGCATTTCTGAATGGGATTTTAAAAGAGGAAGTGTATGTGGATCAACCCCAAGGTTTTGTGAAGCAAAATGAAGAAACAAAGGTATACAAGTTACACAAGGCTTTATATGGGTTGAAGCAAGCACCAAGGGCATGGTATGATGAAATTGACACCTATTTCAATAAGGCAGGTTTCAAGAAAAGTCCAAGTGAGGCAACATTGTATGTTAAAGCAGCTGAATCAGAAATTCTCATTGTCTCCTTGTATGTCGATGACATAGTGTACACTAGTAGCAGCTCTCAAATGATGGAAGAATTTAAAAGAGATATGATGGAGCACTATGAAATGACTGATTTGGGACTGCTACACCACTTTCTTGGAATGGGAGTGATTCAGTCCAAGCAGAACATTTTCCTGCATCAGAAGAAGTATGCACAGAAGTTGGTTGAAAAATTTGGCTTGAAAGATTGCAAAATAGTGGCTACACCACTTGCAATGAATGAGAGGTTAAGTAAGAATGATGGAAGTGAGGCTGCAGATGAAGGGGAATATAGACAGATGGTGGGCAGTCTGCTCTACTTGACTGCAACTAGGCCAGATATAATGTTTGCAGCAAGTCTCTTGGCAAGATTCATGCACAATCCTACCAAGAAACACATGGGAACTGCCAAAAGGGTGCTGAGATATATTCAAGGCACAATTGACTTTGGAATTGTGTTTGAAAAAGGGAAGGAAACTACCTTGATTGGATATTGTGATAGTGACTGGGCAGGAAGTGAAGATGATATGAGAAGCACTTCAGGGTATGCATTTACTCTTGGATCAGGTGTGTTTTCATGGGCCTCAATTAAGCAAAACACGGTGGCACTGTCCCACTGCGAAGCGAATATGTTTCTGCTGCAGAAGCCACCTCACAAGCAAAATGGCTGAGGTTTGTTCTTGAGGATTTTGGAGAGGAACAAGTAGAAGGAACTCAAATTATGTGTGATAATACATCAGCCATTGCTATGGCAAAGAATCCTGTCTTTCATCAGAAGACAAGGCACATAAGCAGGAAGTTTCATTTTATCCGAGAAGCAATACAAGCCAAAGAAATTGATCTGATGTACTGTAGAACTGAGGATCAGATTGCAGATATTCTAACTAAAGCCTTGGCTAAGGACAGGTTTGCATACTTAAGAGATTTGCTTGGTGTTAAATCGGCTAAAGGATTAGAAGGGAATGTTGGTGTGTAATCCTTCAGCCTTTAGTCTTGGAGCAGAAGGAATTGGTTTTAATTTCGTTGGTTTTAAGTTGTTTTATGTATCTTTATTTGTGCACCCTTGGATCACAGTCCAAGTGTTTTAATCTCTAGCGTAGGTTGTAAGTGAGTTGTTTTGACAAGTGTAAGCATCTAATAGGGTGTTAAAAAGTGAGCTCAGTGTAATACCGTTAGAGAGAAGAATCTCTCTTCTCTCTCCTCTAACGGTTATATCCTAGTGAAGCTAGCATGAATGAAGTGAGCAATTCCATCTTTTTCTTCAGTGCGACGATCTCTTCCTCTCAACTCTCTCTGTGATTTCTCTATTGCTCTCAAAATATCCAAACATATACAAAAAGCTAGAATACTAAAACCATGAATTCTAACAGTCGGCGGGTCGGGTCCCCGGGTATGGAGTGATCACCAATATAATCAACGGTGGGCTTGAATGTGGGCGTGGTCAAGATGCTAGGGTGGCTAGTAGGATTGGGTTCTACAGAAGGTATTCTGAGATCTTGGGAGTGAGCCCAGGGGACCACTTGGATTGCTATAACCAAAGGCCTTTTGCCTAAAAAAGACAAAAGGCTAAAATAATCTTATGTACGGTCTACTAAATAAAACAATAATCATCCTATGTAATAGGAAACGTCCTGTTTCTATTTCATAAATAAAAACTTGTTACTTTGCATTTGCACTAATTTTCTTTAAACACAAGTGATATTACAAAAAAAAAATTTGAGAGAAACAAACACCGAATGAGCGAGTAAATAATTTTAAACATTCGAGTTATCAGTTAACCTTATACTACTCACTTGTCAATTATTATATAGAAAATAAAAAAGCATCGTTCTTTGTTTGATTCGGTTATCATGAAATTTGAACATAGAACATCCTCCTAATTAAATCCTGGTTAATATACTAAAGGACAACTGTAATAACCAACTTTAAAATTAAGGGAATATGGTAATTTCATTCAATTTGTTAGTTACTCCACTTGCTCTCTAACTTCTAGGCTGCTTTTTCATTTCGAAATTTACGACATGTCGTTTTTCATCAACATCCAGGCTTTTCATTTGGGCCATTGCAAAAAGTGGGGCTTTAGCGCAAACAGTAACGAACCTAACGGATTAAACCTCCCCATGACCCATCACATATCCGCAATTCAAACCCCTGCAAAACCCTCACACCTTCACCAGCACAGAGCTTCCCACCCACCAAAGAAGAAGAAGAAGAAGAAATGGGGAAAATCCCACCATCACTTCGGTCCTCAGTTTCAACCTCACTCATCAAAAAGCCATCTTCTTTAGTCCCAAACGAGTCCCCATCTCACAGACCCCATCACTTTCCCAATAAAACCACCAAGAAAATCCCACCCCAACTTTCCGAGAAAACCAGAGAACTAACCTTCAGAAACCCCTTTACCTCCGCCAACCTCTCAGACGCGAAGAAGGTCTTCAACTCCATCGTCACCACCACAAAAGTCCCACTTGACCTTCGCGTCCACAACGCCCTCCTCCAATCCTATGCCTCAATCTCCACCCTCAATGACTCCATCTCTCTCTTCAACCACATGATCAAAACCCACCCTCCTTTCTCTCCCGACCGATCGACCTACCACGTTTTGCTTTCCCAGTCCTGCAAAGCACCTGATCAGACCCTCAAACCCGTACACCAAGTCCTCAACTTTATGCTCACCAATGGCTTCAGTCCCGATAAGGTCACTCACCACGGATATCGCAGTCCGGTCACTCTGTTCGTCTGGTAATGTTGGCCTTGCCGTGGAATTGGTCAAAGAAATGTCGCTTAAAAACGCAGCACCGGATTCTTATACCTACAATTTTCTTGTTAAGTGTCTCTGCAAGTCAAGTGATGTGAGTACTTTTTATGAGTTGATTGAAGAATTTAAAACGTCTTTCGGTTTGAAGCCTGATATTATCACTTATACAATTTTGATTGACAATGTGACTAATAGAGAGAATTTACGTGAGGCTACTAGGCTAGTGGATGTGTTGGCTAAGGAGGGATTTAGGCCTGATTGCTATATTTACAATACAATTATGAAAGGTTGTTGTAGGTTGAGTTTGGGCAATGAGGCACTCGAGGTTTTGAAGAAAATGAAGGAGAATGGTGTGCAGCCTGATCTTGTAACGTACAATACTTTGATTTTTGGGTTATCAAAATGTGGGCGAGTTGTTGAGGCTAAGAAGTATTTGGCTGTCATGGTTGAGATGGGTCATTTCCCGGATGCGGTGACATACACTTCATTGATGAATGGAATGTGTCGGAAAGGGGATGTCTTGGGTGCATTAGGGTTGTTGGAGGAGATGCAAGAAAAAGGGTGCGAACCGAATGTTTGCACGTATAATACGTTGCTTCATGGATTGTGTAAAGCAAAATTGTTAGAGAAAGGGCTAGACTTGTATGGGGTGATGAAAGAATGTGGGATGAAGCTTGATACAGCTTCTTATGCTACACTTGTGAGGGCACTTTGTAGGGAGGGGAGGGTGGCAGATGCTTATGAAGTGTTTGATTATGCAGTTGAGAGTAAGAGTGTAACTGATGTTGCTGCTTATACAACTTTGGAGGGTACACTGAAGTGGCTTAAGAAAGCAAGGGAACAAGGCCTTGCTACCTAACTGGTATTTTCTCTATTTTCTATAACAACCATATTTTGTCCATGGATTCCAGTAGTGTTTTCAAATGTTCCGTGATAGATTATATCCTTGTAACTCAAGATGCCACAGTGATGTTTATCAATTCCCATATTGGCAACAGTGGCCTCTGGTTTTTCTAAATTTATGAAACTTACAAAGGTTGGATTGTGCTGTTGTTTTGTTTTCAGTAACGACTAAATTTGTTAATCTCGGTGAAAGTGAAACTGTAACACTCAAGGTTAAGCAAATGACATTAACCCGGTTGTGTGTGTTTAAACTTATTGTTTACTTGAAGAGAGATATTACAGGAGTTTAAAGGTACTGAAGTGAATCCCTTTTGGCAACACTTAAATATGTACAGATGTTTTGTCTCTGAGATATGCTAAATGCTGCTTGGATTTGTATGCTTTCTGGTTACCTAGTTTTAGATTATTGGAGCTGTTAGGTTGTTAAATTTGAAATTGTAAGTTTGTCATCTTCCAAATGCCTACAGTTGTCATATCTTGGATTAACACAACTGTAATCACGATTGACTTGTTTTCGTTTCGTGATCCTGCTGATAAAATGATTGAGGACATATCGGTATTACATGTGCTTCATATGTGCCTCGTATTTATGTATTTAACTCCACATTGAAACGCAACCCATTTACATAGGTATTTAAACTTAGTTATTTAAATGTATAGGTAAATTGTTACATGGTACACTATTTACTACATATAAAGGTCAATTATTTTACTATAAAAATAAGTCAATTATTTCTTGACAATTTTTTTTTCTTGCTTTAGGTATTTCCAAGGGCAAATTAGTAAATTACCAAGTTCATAATTCAAATTTTGAATTAGTAGTAAAAAATGCATTAAGTCAGGATTCTATATGTATTTCCAAGGGCAAAATTAAAAACCGAATTTCGACAACAACAAAATTAAAATAACAAACGAATGATTTAGGCCCAACCAACTACTTATTGACCCAGCCAGGTGTCCACATAGGATCCCCCGAGGGCAACTCATACTGCTGGGCCTAACTACTTACCTACACAATCAACGGTGGACTAAAACAGAAGTGTTGGGCTGGAGAATTGACATCCTAAACGCGGTCGTCTAGTTTTGCTTTCTTCACCAAAACCAACACTGTTTTGCTTTCTTGGGGTTGAAGGCCTCATTCTGGGGCTTTAAACGCTAAGAACCTTCTCTCTAATCTTCTCTTCTTTGGACCTTCTCCCTTCTCTTTATGACAAGTGTTACTTCTTTATACTTAAAACAATGTCATTAATGCATCACATAAACTAGTTTTTTTCTTCTTCCAAGTTTACCCTTATTAAATGTATTAATTTTTTTTAATAACAAGCTAGTTTTTTTTTACAACTTTCTCACCACCTTGTTAAAAAATTAAATAAAAAAATAAATAATGAATTTTGTTTCTATAAAATTTAATACACTTAATAAGGGTAAACTTGAAAAACAAAACTAACTTGTGTGATGCATTAATGACATGTTTTAAATGAAAGAAAAGTGACACTTGTCATGAGGAGAAGGGAGAAGGTCCAAAAGAGAAGGTTGCTAGTATTCCCCTTCATAGAATCCAAAATTCCTACTCTGTCTGAATTGATAGCATAAATTTTATTCCCATTAACATTGACGATAGAGCCGTTGTTGCAGCTGTTGCTGCATGTGCCGTGCTTTCTTTTGGCTCCATGATTTTGGGAATGTCTGTGGCCGCCGCTGCTGCACGTGCCGTGCTTTCTTTTGGCGCCGTGCTTTCTTTTGGCTCCATGATTTTGGGAATGTCTGTGGCCGCCGCTGCTGCACGTGCCGTGCTTTCTTTTGGCTCCATGATTTTGGGAATGCAGTTGAGGAGGAACAGGAATAGGGGACTCTTCAATTACCTTCTGAATGTACCCATCTGGATGCCTAACTGCCAGGTCACCAGTCCTATACCATCCACCCTTGAAAACCTCATGAACTGGTTTTGAATTATCTAGATAACCCAGCATCAAAGTGTTGACTCTGAACATAATCTCCACCATTGTTTTCCCATCAAATTCCACACTTTCCATGGTGTTTGGATCCTTCACATCAACCCCTTCCATCATCAGATTATACTGAGATTGCTTTTGATCAGGCTTGCATGGTGTGACAATTGCTGGCCCAAGAGCCTCTGTCATGCCATATCCATGGCTCACATTGAATCCCAGCTCTGCAACCTTGATCAAAATCTGTGGTGCTGGCAATGCACCAGCAACAATAATCTCCACCCTTGATTTTATTTCCCTGGTTTGGTCATTTTCTGAGGCATCTGCTAGGATGTTCAAAATAGAAGGTGCACCACACAAGTGTGTTACCTTGTGGAGATGAATTGCTTCAAAAATGAGTTTGGCTGAGACATTTCTGAGGCAGATGTTGGTGCCTCCAAGAGCAGCAACAGCCCAAGGGAAGCACCAACCGTTGCACCGAAACATTTCGACTGTCCATAATAACACCGGCATTTTTCTCATGTCACTTTGAAAAATGGCTGCAAATGAATTAAGATACACAGCTCTGTGGCTGTAGAAAACTCCCTTGGGATTTCCAGTTGAGCCAGAAGTGTAACTCACTGAAATTGGGTCACATTCATTGTTGGGTCTTAGAATCTGAAAGTTGGGTTCTACTTTTACCTGCAGCAGGTCATTGTAATTCCGGGTACCTGGTGGAAGGTCAAGATCAATGGGAGAAGATGATGATGATGATTGGTCAAACTCTGGGATAAGAATGAGCAGAGGTGGATTGGAATTTGTTTGGGACAATCTGTCCAGTGCTTGGAGGACAACTTCAATGTGCTGATGATCTACAAGAATGGCTTTTGCTTCCAACTGTTGTAATATCAATGATAATGTGGGGGAGTCCAGCCTAATGTCAAGTGCACAAAGAATTGCCCCTGCCATTGGAACGCTGAAATGAAGCTCATACAGTGCTGGAATATTTGGTGCAAAAGCTGCAACCTGGCCAGGGAAGAAAATCAACCATTTTAATTACTTGGCTACTGTTAGGTACATTAGACCTGCCTCTAATATAAAGCATGTGCAATCCACTATTGAGGTAGATTAACCAACTAACTACAAGTTTAGTAGTATTTTTCTTCATGTTATTAGAGAATGTTAAAGAATCGAATTCTCTTACTTCCAATTAAAAGAAAAAGGGTATTGTTAAATGAACCCTAAAATTAACCGAGTACACCCTACTACTAAATTATTTATTGAATTACTAATTTACCTTAATATAAAATAACCAAAAAGATATATTAAATTGTAAAACAAATGTAATTTTAATAAGTACACACTACTCATCATATTCAACTCTAATCAAACGTAAGAGAAAAACCTACTTTTTCTTTTGTATTCGGGTTACAGGTAAATTATAGCATGTTATGTCTCCAGGACTCCTTTTTTCTTGGATTTTTTCCTGATATGTTTCAAGATTTCTTTATAACTTTAATTCCCTGTGGCATTTGCCATTTGAGTTGGAAACCCCTACAATAGTAGTGCTGGATGACAGAATCATCACTGCAACTCGAAAATTATGATTCAAACAACTTTTTCTCTAATTGACTGCAATCGTTATTTGAGTTGTATTTGTTCCTACAGAGAAGAAGATTGGTAACAAAATAAAAAACAAATTTAAGAGGGTTGATTGTCTTCGTCATGCCAACCATGATGTCAAGTTGTCAACTACTAAAGATCATAAGAAGCACAGAAACCGTCACAAGGACAAGAAGGTGGGTTAAGGAGCAAGTTTGACAGCAATGTGAGTTTGGTGGTCTGATAGTGTTCGGCAGCTAGCTTTCGAATAGGTTTGGTGTTGTGTGATAAAGTGTATTAGGGTGTACTAATGGTATTTTTGGTAGTTAAATATGGTGTGCTTAGTTAATTTTACATTTTAATTTAAATATTATGGTGTACTTAGATAATATAGTGTACTTAGTTAATTTTAGAGTTCATTTAACAACGCCTAAGAAAAATACCAAAATGGGACTATGAGAAATATTTCTTTTTGTGTATATGTGTATGCGCGCGTATATTTCTAAGCGTATCTCACTTTGACTGACTCTTGTGTACTACTTTGATTGTGATTGCTCTACCAAAAAGAAATGCGAACATCTCCAATTCTCTCCTTTATTTCTTCTCTATTGGACAATATAGCATTACAATATTCAAGATGTTCACACTAAAGAGCGTACTAAACACAACACAATATTCCACATGATCCCACTTCAAATTAGCAACTACATTAAAAGCAAAATTAATCAATTAGTGACATGATCTTGAATTTTCTTATAATTAGTGACATGACCATTAATTTATAATAATCAACCTATATGTTCCGTTGCACTTTATTGTACCTTCAAAAGATTAATGGATACTTTTCTTTCTTCGATTTGGTATTAGAATAAAAGGAGTTTTATTATGTCACAATACTTGTGTCACTGGTTCTTTTCAGGATGTGATGTCATAGCTTGGTATGCGGATTTTATACGACTAAATTATGCAGGACTTTTTTCTTTTCTTTTTGTAAGAGACCCTCTTATTTTGGGATCACGTCATCAGGGACGAATCCAGCTATAGGGCTGTATGGGCTATAGCCCATGCCCTTTTTTGGTTGTTAATATTGATGTAGTCTCTCTCTCTAGCCCCTGCCTTTTTTTAAGTTGTCAATATCCATGTAGTCTCACTCTCTAGCCCATGCATATTTAAAAAAGAAATTCAATACCCATGTTCTCTCCTTTTCTTATTTTCTTCATTTCTCTATTGCTTTCTTCTTTTCCTCCTTTCTCTCTTCTTCCTATTTCTTTTTGTTTTTCCTCCTTTCTCTTGTTTTTTTCCTTTGTTTCTCCATTTTTTTTATGGTTTGGATCTACTACGAATTGAGCTTTGCAGTTTCTTCTTCCTTTTTTTGGTTGCTTTTCTCTTGTTTTTTCCTTCGTTGCTCCTTTTTCATTATGCGTGTATCTTTTTCTCTCACATGTGTTTTAAAGTATAATTTGGTGCAATATGACCCTCACTGTTGAAATTTTCTGTACGTAAGGTAAATTTAGCCCATGGAGTTTTGAAATCCTGGATTCGTCCGTCATGACCCGTCCAACCACTTTCATAAGTAAAATTGACTCCTTGCATTTGCTGTAGGACTAACATAAGAGCATGACGAGTGAAGGGGTGTAAAGCCTCTTTTACATCTCATTTACACATCCGATGGATGTAAATGTGTTTTTTGCTCTAATAAAAAAAGATGTAAATTCAAATATGTATATTCGATTTGTTTGTGTTAATTCATTTGTGTGTTATTTTTTTTAATGTTTTCATTTTTTAAAATTAATTTTGTGTGTGTTAAATTTAGTTTATTTTTCCAAACAACTGGATCTAAAAAATTAAATTTCGAGAACATATGATTTCATGACAAAATAGGCAAATTTCAATTTTTTTGGGAAAAATTAATTTTGGCAAATTTCAATTTTAAAATTAATTTTGTGTGTGTTAAATTTAGTTCACGCAATAAAGTACGATGGACTCTTGACTTGCTAAAGTCTCAGTCTTTTTGGCAAACTAGTCGTTGCCTCTCGTTGGTTAATGAACTCCATCGATGGCTTTGCAATATTCATGGCTAGCTACCTGGTTTCCTCACTGGTTTTAATCAAACAGATCAAATATTTTTACCCCTCTCTCTCTCTCTCGACATGACATGTCCATGCACTTCCTCCATTTGCCCTCGAGTTACAATAAGTTTCTCTTGGAAAACACAAGACTTACTTGAGTTGTTGAAGGAAAACATGATCGCAAGTTTATATAGACGTCCTAAAACATGTATTAGCTTACTCACTACTACAAAACTAGTCAACAAGCACGAACATAAGAACACAAATACATTATTATGCCCATCTTCCTAATATTAAGCACAAATAAGTCTTATTTGTGTTTTTTTCATATAAAACACAAATAATTGTGCCAATTTCATGTACATAGAGCACAATTTTTAAACTGGACACAAAGATTCGTGCTCAGTTAATTATATGCATTACAATAATCGCATTTTTATCTGACAGATGTGACCTGATATGATAATATGAGACACAAAAACTATATTTGTGCCCAATGATGACAATAAAAGACACAAAAGCTTATATTTGTGCCCAATGATGACAATAAAAGACACAAAAGCTTTTATTTGTGCCCAATAATCTAATTTTTTACTTTGCTAAGTTTGAAAAACCGTGCTCCCTTTTAAGTTTTAACTAAAAAAAAAACACCTTGCTTCCTCTCTTATCATCAGTCCAACCCTAGAAAATATCTCCCCCACCCTTCCTCCATTTTCACGCCTTCACCTCTCTCTATCTCTATCTCTCTCTCGTTGCTACGGCCACCAACCGGAAATCACAATCGGCACCGCCTCTATGCCGCCTGTACAACATAGATCAGATCCACGCGACTGCCTTAGCTACCCACAAACATCTCTCTCAGCCTCTTCCTTTCGCTTGAACTCTCTCTCAATTCGACGCCACCGCCATTCACGACCTCCACCTAAACCTGAACTACCAGATCTATAACTCTCTCCTCTCCTCCAAAGATCTATCATATGTACTGGTAAACTCCGCTACCACCTCATCTCTCCTCTCATTCTACCATTCTGATTTCATTGGGTTTCATAGTTCATCCTTTATAATTATATAATTTTTGTCTTATTTTTATTTGGTAGCTAAGAGATCGAATTTGGGTTCTTCTTTACTCTCCCAGAATTACCTTTTAATTCTTCCAATTTTCTGTATGATTTTGGAAGTTTTTGAAATTATGGATGGATTTGATGTTTTATGCAGAGAACATGGATTTATTTGTTCTTCCAATTTTCTTCCAATTGCGGATTTGTTTTATGAAATTAATGGATGGATTTGTTCTTCCAATTTTCTATATTATCCAGGATTTGTTTGTTGTTTTAGTACCCAAAAAATTTTAAGTTCTCAAAAAAGTCAGAATAGAAATTAGACTCAAAGATGCAGATTCAATTCCAATAATTGAAAATGGTTTTCTAATTGCCAGCCAAACGAGGCCTTGATGTTTTTGTTGTTTCTTACAGACATTGCCAGCCAAACGAGGCATTAAAGAGCAAAATACTTACCTTGCATGTTGATTTTGGCTTGGGTTTTGACATATTTTGTTTGGTTCTGATTGCAGGTTGTGGCTGCGATTGGGAGATGCTTGCTATTGTGAGGAGGGATTTTGTTGCAAATTATGTGGGTTCATTTGTAAATCTGTAAAATACGTACTTAGAGTTGTACAAAGAATGATTATAAAAAAATTTATTTGTTTTTCATATATGAGTTTATTTTAAATTAATTTTTTTTTTTAAGTTTGCATTTTTAGCCACAATTGGGAAATTTGTGTCCATATTGAATAAAACATATTTTTTTTCACCTTCTCACAGCTATTGTCTCAGTCAAATATAAGCACAAATCCTTCATTTGTGCTTTAAATGTCTGACATGAAGTCATGAATTTGTGCTCAAAAAACAAAGGAAACTTCTGTACATGACATCGACCACTTTATAGTGGTTGCACTGTGGGTATTTTTACAGAG
This sequence comes from Prunus padus, assembly GCA_024362665.1. Lineage (NCBI taxonomy): Eukaryota > Viridiplantae > Streptophyta > Magnoliopsida > Rosales > Rosaceae > Prunus > Prunus padus. The sequence continues at coordinate 17,337,297 of JANFAM010000007.1, read as the reverse complement.
CACAATTATTTGTGTTCGTTGACATAAAGAGCACGAATTCTATTTGTGCTTTTAGAAGAGTTTTCTAGTAGTGACTCTAAGTACACTAACGGATTAATATACGTATAGTAACGCTTGAACTAAAAACCACATGAAAGAATTAAGATTAATAGTTACTCACAACGTCATGGCGGGATATCCCTAGGTGGGCAAAAGCTGAAGCGACCTTGAAACATCTTTGATGCGTCTCCTTCCATGAAAATCTCTGGCCACCGTAGACGATCGAAACCTTGTCGCCATAGACGACAGCTGCTCGCTCTAAGAAGCTTATAGGTGACAAGGGCATGTAGTTTGCTGAGCACTGAACAAGACAACCCGTATTCATGGTTTGTTACGTCTAGCTTATAGGGTCTTCCACACAATATTGATTCTACATAAGTTAGGTTATATATAAGAAACCATGTGGATCTCGTTGCTCGCTCTGCTGACTCGGCACATAAAAAGAAGAAAATAAAATAAAAGAGTTAATCATGCAAATTCTTTTTGTGTGTCTCGCGTCAGAGTAATTAATTAAGATAAGGACGAATGCATAGTGGAATCATACGTATAGTTCATGATTTATTCTTGATCACTCTCTAACCTTCCGTTTGGATGAATGAATTGAAAATTACATAGAATTCTAAATGACGAATTTAAATTTCTATCATTTAAATTTCTAAAGATTGAAGATTTCGGTGTTTGAATTTATGTATGTCAAATTTTGTAAATAACATTATGGAAATTGTGAAATAACGCCTATTTTGTATATATCAAGAATTATATTGCTTATTGGTTGCAATCATAATTGTCCTCGACAAAGAGATAGACAAATACATTCTAAGCAAGAAATATTGCAAGAGATAGACAAAGTGTAGCGATTTAGCAAATATCTTTAAAGCTTTTTCCCTATTAAATCCAATAGAAAGAAAAATCAAAATTTCACAAACTAAAAAAACCATAAATGGAGAGAAATATAATATGGAGTTTAAGAGAAAAACTCAAAACCTAGTTCTAAGGGGAGGGGTAAATTCTGGAGGATTTCACTAATAAACCCATATTTTAGCATGACATATATACAAAAGTCCTTATAGAGCCTATTTAGAGTGAAAAACTCAAAACTAGCCACTTTTTATTTTCTAATTGGTTCTTATAAAATTTTAACACACTAAGAACCAATTAGAAAATGACAAGTGGCTAATTTTGGGTTTTTCTCCCCAAATAGACTCTATATGAGTTTTTGTATAATATGTCATGCTAAAATGAGTTTTTGAATAAATATCTCTAAATTTTGTTATTTGTACCAAGAAAGGAGGGGTGAAAAAGACTATTTTAAAGATTTGTGTAAAAAAAAGGGTAAGATAATATTAATAGTTATATTAAACTTTTTGGTAATGAATTTGCAAGTATCGGAGGAGATATGGGTAGGGGGCCACATGCACTGGCGGACCCATGGATTTTTTAGCGGAGGTGCAATTTTGAAAGGCTAAAAACTCTTCGTGGATTGAACATCTAAAGTTTTTTTACCTATATTGACTTTAGGTCCCTTCATGCATTCATATCATACATGAAAAACTGTTTTATGTAAAAATATTGACCAAGTATGAAAAATGGTTTTTCAGAATAATCATTTTCTCAAGATAATTTTTGGCGGCTTTTATTCCGTACACATCAAATAAGAAAACTTGATTTTATGAGATTTTAGTATGAAGTATATATTGACTTAATGAGCCATCATTTTTAGCCTAAATTGTATTTTGCACTAAAACCAATTTTTCATATTTTGAATTGGTGGGAATTTGATTTTCTAGTATTTTTATTTGAATCCAAATAGGGGGTACTTCCTTATTTATATTGTAAACTTAAATAAATGAAAGTAAAAGGACAAAGACATTTACTTCAATGTTGAAAATGGAAATAAGGTAATCTTCGAGTGTGGCTTTGCCCCTAAATTAGAGGCTTCAAAATTGGTATAAAATTGATTTTTCATATTTGGTTGAAAATGGAAATAAGGTAATCTTCCAGTGTGGCTCCGCCCCCAAATTAGAGGCTTCAAAATTGGTATAAAATTAATTTTTCATATTTGGTTAAGTACATTCTTGGGAAGGTAATACCTCTTACATGAGTATGAACCTCTCATATAGGAAGACATGATACGCCGACCCCCTTTTGATATGGATTTCCATTTCTTAGGAATATGAATTTTGTGCTTTCATTAACATTTCACCGTTATTAGAACCACGACCATATATTCATATTGTGCTAATGGTCGGCCTCTTTTAAATGGTGTGGCGTTTGCAATATTTTATGGAAGAGGCCATTGAAATTGAAAAGTCATAATAAAAAAACAACAAAGAAAATTTCAACCCAAAATAATGCGACCCGGGCCCAAGCCCAAGAGTTAACATATAGTGCTTTTTAACAATTTCATTTCCTTCTAATTTGTGGGGAGACCAAGGAAGAATATTCAACCATGTTTGCTTTTCTCTTCAAACAAAAACAGTACTTGGCAGGCTGGCATTCAATTTCTCACCTAAATGTTAGGCTCACAGCTCGTGACTGAAAATTTATTGGTTTTTTTAGGTCAATGAAAAGTTATTGGTTAAACCAAATTTTCACAAATAATAAAAAATAATCCTATCTTCACTTGGAGTAAGGCATAATGATCAGGTAACTCTTAGGAGAAAAACTTAGTTTCAGTATGGATAATACTATTTTGCTCTTCGACTAATAATGATTTGTCGTGTGGAAGTGTTATCTCATATGTTATAACGTTATTACGAGGATCACGGTGCCGGTGGTCCATGGAAGGAAGAAAATGCCAAATGAATCTATCTTTGATGCAAAAAAGAAAAAAAAAACCAACTTTGAGATGACACCTTACCCAAATAACAACATGAATTTGATACTAAATTTTGGAGGCATTTGGTAAATTTTATAGTTGATGCAAGACGTGACAACATAACCCACGCCATTGAATAGCCCACTCTGCCTCCACATGTTTATCACATTGACCTTAGGACCCAAAAGATGCCTTTGGTCCCCTCCCCCTCTTCTTTCAAATTGCTTCCCATGTATAAATATGTCACTTTGAAACTTCTTGAAATCCAATCTTAAGTTCTTAACCTTTCTATGATGAAAAGAGCAACAATGGCTTCATTCTCTCCAAAGCCCTCCAAGCGATACAATGTTCGATCTATTAGTTTGCCTGTTAGATCACATCCCAGCACACTCAGAACAGAAGAAGAGTTGAACAAGCTCAAGGCTTGGGAGGCAACAACAACAACATCAGAAGCAAAGGCAGATTCAATATGCAAAGGGCTAGGTGGGCTTAAAGACTTGTACATTTGCATTGAGGATCTTCTTCAATTGCCCACGACTCAACAGGCCCTAGCCCTGCATCAAAATGAGAGATGGGTTGAAGAATTGCTTGATGGTTCTGTCAATTACTTGGATGTCTGTGGCAACACAAGGGAGGCCATTTTGGCAATGAAGGAGAGTGTCAGGGATCTTCAATCCGCGCTTCGACGAAGAAAGGTTGGAGGAGATTCAAGCCTTGAACACAATGTGGCTTCATATACATGCATCAGGAAAAAGACCAAGAAGGAAATTCTGCAGCTTGTAGCATCATTGAAGCAAATGGATCACAAACACGAAGCCTTCCCTTTGGATCTAGACAACCATCTTGCCGCGGTGGTGAGGGTGCTCAGAGAGGCAAGTTTGATCACCAGTTCTGTTTTCCAGTCACTTGTTTCATTTCTCTCCACACCAGTTTTGAAGCCAAGGCCTAGCAGATGGTCTTTGGTTTCAATTTTGGTGCACAAAGGGGTTTTGAAGTGTGAAAACAACCAACACAAAAGCATGAACGAGCTGGAAAATGTAGATATTGCAATTGGCAACATGCTTGTGAATCAAGCAAGTGAAGATATTGAGGCTGAGAAGATTCAATCTGCACAGAGAAGATTGGAGGTTTTGGATTCAAGCATGGAAGGCCTTGAAAATGGTTTGGAGGGCTTGTTTAGGCTCTTGATCCGCACCAGAGTTTCTCTCCTAAACATACTTTCTCATTGAGATCATCATATCCTAATGATGGCATGGGATCCGAATTTTAGAGGATCTACAAAAATATATTGTTCTTCACCAATTTGGGTAAATGTGAATTTTCATGTACTTGTGTATAAATGTATATACAATACAAGCTGAATTAAAGTCTCAATCTTTATGTTTCTAGTGCTAGAAAGTTTTAAGATGTATATTCTTAAGATTGTTTCGATTTTAATCCAATCGTTACAATTGCTCTGAAAAAAATCCAATTACCATTCAAATCTAATATGGTTAGCTAGATATATGAATGATGAGCTCAATATCATAATCTGATTATAGTCCAAATCTAATAATCTTGTTTTTATTTCAGCAATAACTCACCAATCAGCAAATCAAATATATTTGGCAAAAAAAAAAAAACAAATATGCCTATTTCAGTCCTATATTATACAACATTTATTTACTTTTTTATTTATTAGATCTAAAAAAGAAGCTGTTAGTAATAACCCACAAATAACTACTTTTTTTTATTTAAAAATCCAAACATTAGTGGGGCATTTCTTCCTCTATTATTTTACTCATATATTCAACAACAACAAAAAAAGATAGAAGAAGTTCATTACTCGTTCACACAAGTTTAGAGTTATACCAAAAAGCAAGTTATTTTGCATATGCCTCAAGATGGATCATATTTTAATATGATTTCGATCCAAATCTATATCTATATCTATATGATTACAATAAATTACAAAAACATGATATGATATATGAATAATTTTTCGGTGTCATCATCAGATCATCACGTAGTGTTACTAATTACTGATGTTATGACACAACTCGTGAACTAATAACACTATAAACTAGTGTTAGTGTGAACACACAACCAAAAAAAAACCATTAATGACAAAGAAATCGAACAACAACACAGACAGCATCCTCATTTTTTCTCTTTTGTTTTTAGCTTTTGCGAGATTGTAGTTGCAGCACACCGACTTTGCCATAGGATTCTTCTCTCACACGATCCAGCTTTCTCCCACGCGCCATATCCCAACGGCTATATTTTCCTTTTAGAGGCCCATTCCCCCATTTATAATCCAAGATCAAACAAGTCAATAGGAAGGATAAAAATAAAAAAAAAGGAAGGTCGGTAATCAAGTGGGCCCCTCGAAAGGATCTCAAGTATATTTTCTAATTCTATGAGTAAGCGTTGCCTGTTCCATTTTCAGTAAGCTAAAAAAAGTTCCAACTCAGGCTACCGTTGCACTCCCTATAAACCCAACCCACCAAGGAAGCTGTGTTTCAGTCTTAGGTCTCAGACTCAGACACACACTCTCTCTCAGACCATGACTGTTGCTACTGTAGCCACAACCCACACCAAGAAGCTCGTGAAGCTCGGCCGGTCTCTCTTCCGCTGGGGATTTAACTCCTCCAAATGGTACATTTTTTTTTTCTGTCTCTCTCTGCCGTTTCCCTTTCTGGATTTCTTTAATTTTTAGGCAAATATTCTGTGTTACTTTAACTAGTTCCTCTGTTTGGTTGCGGGTAAAATGTGGGTAGTAGGTGTTATTGAGTCCCAGATGATGAAAAGTTGTTAAAGTTGAAATCTTTGTTCAATGGTTGCTTTTTCTCGGCAGTTTAACGGGGTGGGAATAGGAGTTTTAGAGACCCAGATAGTAAAATTGTTAAAGTTGAAATCTTTTGTTCAGTGTTTGCATTTTCTCTGCAATTTAACATGATGGGAGTTAATCTTTTGCTGAATGGTTTTCGTTTTTTGATGTGGATAAATGAATTGAATAATGAAACAGCAAAATGCAAGCGAAGATGGCGGTGGCTAGGATAAAGCTACTGAGGAACAAGAGACAGGCGGTGGTGAAGCAGATGAGGCGTGACATTGCCTTGCTCCTCCAGTCAGGTCAAGACGCCACTGCTCGAATCCGGGTACTTTAACACTTTTCATTATTCATTTAGTTATCATAGTAATCTAAAGTTAATGGCTTTTGGTCTCTATACTCTAAAAGCATGTCAGCAACTCTGTTTGTTTGGAAAAACAGCCCATTATAGTTTCTACTACTTCGTTTCTATTCAATTATCAAATGTCTACATGTTTTTGGACTATTATGTATTGTCTGAATGGTTTACCTTGACAGTGATTAGAACAATTTCCTCTTCGATTTGTTTGTTTCTTTATATATTTTATTGACACTGTTGTGGGTAGACAGCATCATCTGTTTTATAAATTTTTAGGATGTCCCTTCAAACGGCTGCCCAAGCTTGTGGATGTTGATTTCTCTTTTTTATGTGAATCCGAAATTTTTTAGTTTTCATATAGTACCCAATGTTCTGCTTATGCTGAAATTTGTTGTGGACTCAATATTTGTGATCTGGAATGTGGCACATGAATTTTTTGTTGTGTAGGTTGAACATGTGATCAGAGAGCAGAATGTTTTGGCTGCAAATGAGTTCATTGAGCTTTTCTGTGAATTAGTAGTGGCCAGACTTTCTATCATTGCAAAGCAAAGGTAATGATACTGTAATATCTTTTATGCATTTCGCATCTATCTTAATCCCAATGCTGATCCAATTTGTTACAGGGAATGTCCAGCTGATCTCAAAGAAGGGATTGCCAGTTTAATCTTTGCATCCCCAAGGTGCTCTGAGATTCCAGAACTAGTGGAGCTTCGGAATATTTTTGAGAAAAAATATGGAAGCGATTTTGTATCTGCCGCTGTTGACCTACGACCCAGCTGTGGTGTAAACCGCATGGTAAGCATGGTCTTCCTGTCATAGCATTTCTTTTAGTGTTATTAGGCCATACATTTTTGCTTTAGAGTTGTAGATTTAATCAACTATTTGAATTTTCTGATTTCAGTTCATATTTTATTTCTGTGAATGATAGTTGAGTGCTTATGTTTTTGCAGCTGATTGACAAGCTCTCTGTTAGAACCCCTACGGGTGAAGTAAAGTTGAAACTCCTGAAGGAGATAGCCAAGGAATACCAGGTTGAGTGGGATACATCAGAATCTGAACAGGAGCTTCTGAAGCCTCCAGAAGAGCTTATAGTGTGTTCCTCTCTCTCTCTCTCTCTCTCTCTCTCTCTCTCTCTCTGTGGTTATATTCAAGAAATTTCCCATTTTAAGATTTCTATGTACTGTTATTTGAACAGCAAGGACCGAGCAATTTTGTTAGTGCTACCAGCATGCCTTTGCAGGCCCAATCTGTCGAGCCTAATAAGCCAGACACCAGGTAACTTGGCTATTCTACGTATCCCATTGTAATTTAAACTCGACCATAGTTTGATTTCCCATTTATCATATTTCTATCATTCTCTCTTCCAGTTCACGCAGAACAAGTGGCGGTGGAGAAAGGGGATTTGTTCAGCCCAATAAGCCAGACACCAGGTAACTTGGCTGTTCTACTCATTATAATTTAAACTCGAGCATATTTTGATCATCCATTAATTATATTTCTGTCATACTTTCTTCCAGCTCTTCACGCAGAACAAGTAGCGGTGGAGAAAGGGGACATATGCATTTTGCAGACTCGGCCTCAGCTGCTGAAGCAGCTGCAAAATCTGCAAATGATGCAATGGCTGCTGCACAAGTTGCTGCATATCTGGCCAACAAAGACTTAAGTCAAGCACCTCAAGTTCCTCTAAGCGTCAATAATGGATTTGGAACCCCTTCTGGCCATTCCACTGGCCACTTCATGCCAGATGGTCTTCCAGTTAATTCTCAGAATATGGATCACCAATCTCAAGCTTGTGGAATTGATAGGTCTCATTCTTCAAGAAATGAGGAAACAGTGCTTAGCCATGGAGATGAGAAGAAATTCGTCTACAGGAGATACAGCTATAATGCCCCATCAGAACATTCAGATATTAGGTTTGATGAATCAGACTGTGATGAAGAAGTTGAACTGGAGGCACCTCCTAGTGGCTTTCATCAAGCACCTGAGCGTCCTCCACCACCCCTACCTTCAGCAGCTACGATTTCTCGAGTTCATCCGAAATTACCAGATTACGACACACTTGCTGCCCGCTTTGATGCCCTTAAGTTTCGCAAGCCAACCTAATGTTTAGATTTTGCTTCTGCGTCAGTTTTGGCTTGCTTGTATAATTCATATATATACATATTTCGAATCACAAACCAACATTATGTCTAAATTCCTTGTGTACCAATTTTGTGTTGCTTGTATAATTCATATATACATGATGGATGCTTGCCATTCTATCATTTTGATACTAAATAATATTCACATGGCAGAAGTTTTGTATGTTATCCCTTTGTTCTTCAACTTCGTTCTTTCACAGTAAACCTTTTGGTTTCTGATTTCAACACACTGCTAATTCATCAATCACTTGTGTAATCTTTAACTACAAATGCTTACGAAAAATTCCGAGGTCTTGACATGAAGCATCTCAACGCAAATTGCATAAAAAATAAATGTAACCCCAAAAGCTCTGTATATTTATACGAAAAGGCCGAAAGCCATATCTACAGGATGGCTGTATATTTACAGGATGGTTGTAATAAGTTCTGAAAAAGTAGTTCATCACCCGATATGCTTTGTCAAACGAGGATTTGAGATCTTCTTTTTTTGGTTACATACCCTCAGGTTTCGATCCTGGGTGGCAAGAAAAGGGATTTGGGATCTTTCTTGTAGAAAGAAGTTGTAAATTGCAGAGTTAGAGAACTTTTAAGGGCAAGCACCTTTCCATTTCACTGTTGATTCTCTCTTAAGCTCTTACACTTTTTCTTCTCTCATCTCAAATTATTAAGACTACAATGCCAATTAGGAATGAAGAAATCTGGAATTAGAGATTTAGTTCATTTACCATTATGATCACTCTAACTTGGCAGAAATTTAAGTCAAATCAGCTGCCATGCCAACAATAATTTGAAACAAGAAACCGAGAAACAGAATCACATTACTGATAATTCAAATAGAGCACAAATTCCAAACAATACTTTCCAAATTTCTCTACGAACTAACAAACCAGCATTTGGGGTCTTGAATTGATAATGACATAATGATAAAAAGAAACAAAAATAAAGCCTTTTTCTTAATCTACGAATTGCTTCTCATCTTCTCAAAAGCTTTGTCTACTTCTCAGACGAGTTGGGTCCCCTCTTCTTGCCGAAGCCAACCACTGCAACAACAATCACACATCACAAGGCATTGCATCAGAAATCCGAACATGGGTTTCTCATAAAACATGAATTCCTAAAGACTCATTTAAAATCAATTCAAAAACCCACTAAAATTGTTTAAATTGCATCAAAATCCAAATTCGGGTTTCTCAAAAATCATAAATTTCTGAAAACCCACTGAAAGATTAAACAATAACCGCCAACTAAGTTAGTCTCAGGAAGTTAAAAAAGCTCAAAATACTGGTACGGAAATCATGAAGCGGTGGTATTACCAGCGGTGACGAATCGGCGGTTGTATTGCATGCGCTTGTGGGCGCGTCCACGGGGCTTCTTCTTCTTATCTTGCTTAGCCACTTTGGGAGTTTGGCCTCTCACCTTACCAGCACGAGCCAAAGATCCATGAACCTTTCCTGAATATTAAAATAAATACATATATATTAATTTAAAAAATAGAACGAAAAATACAGTGAATGAAATGAAGCGCAAAGTGTGAGATGAGGGGCAGAGAGGAATTAAGCTCACCCATGGCTTCTTACTAAGAGCTTGAAAGAGCTTTGAGGTGGTGTTTGTATTTGCAGACGAGATCACGTAAATGAGAGAGCTTGAAGAAGACAAGAAAACGGCACGGCGGTAAAGAGGCGAGCGCTAGGGTTTTTGTTGCTGCGTTTTTAAGGATAGATTTGTGTAATTACATATTGATCCTTGCGTTTCTAATGTCGGTGTCCTTTTAGGCGGGTCAAAATGGGTAAAGGCCCAAGTGTAAATGTACTAGCCCATTTATAATTTTGGGTCTGATAGCCCATTTATATTGATGGGTGAAAAATAAACGTTATAATAGAATTATCCTAGTGTCATATTGTAATTGCATCACCGGATGAGAAGTTTAAAGTAAGGAGGTCAATCTCACTATCAACAAATGTAAAGAAATCATGGGACTTAAACATTTTAAATGTTTTGATGGTGGGATTGGCCTCCTCAAATAGCTTCCTCACTTTAAACTCCTCATTGTAGCCTCTCTCTTGTACCACAATGCATACGCAACTGCTTGAGCCTTTTGAACTGTTTGTGGGGGCCAATTTTAACGTGGTACTCTACAACTCTTTGCATTGGCTTCCAATTCTTGAGTTGCTCAACAAGTTAGACCACCTAGATGTGACAGTTAGACCACCACCATATGATGTTATTAATTCAGATTTATAATATGGTGGAGGATATAATTAATACATCAATACTTAGGCCAAAGTGATAATAGATAGATACGTATGTTATAATATTAGTTGATTAGTAACATTATGTACTGATGTGATGATGACACTGAAAAATTCCTCAATTCACAACAAACTTGAGAAGATATACTACCAAAACGAGCTAACTTATCAAAGCGAGCTGCATCTTGTTTCGGATTGTTGTTGTTGACTTCAATGTCGAGTTCGTAGTAAAAATTATTTTATAATGAAATAATCGAATCATAAACCAATCTTATTTCTAACTCATTTTTCCACGGATACCTCCTCAGTCGAGTTAGTTTTGGGCTTGAACATTTTTTCTTTTTCACTTACATTTGGGGTTAAACTTAAAGTCTTACTAAGACTCCCTAGATGCAATTTGTTTCAAGAAATGGCGGGTTTGTTGTTGTGCCCGCTAGCTAGAGGCCAAGATTTATTTGTCGTGGAGGTTATATCATATGCATCTTATCCTATTAATTATGGGCAAATAAAGTAATGGATGGAGACTATGGATTGCTAAATAGTAGCAATTAAATGTGATTTTTCATGAAAAATCACTACATAATTATATGTAAGACATAGTGATAGCTATTTATTTATTTCTTATTTTTGTTTTTTTTTCTTTAGAAAATAATTTTTTATTATTATTTTATTTTCATTCCTCAAGTCGCATCAAACGGTTAATTGATGATATATGTCAGGATAAGAACTTATTAAATGGCCGCTATTTTGACTTAAGGTGGTGATGATCGATGGCTGTATTATTTCAATTTCTATCATCAAATTTCTAGAAATTCAAAAGTTTGAATCGAAGGGAAAGATTGTCCAATTATTATTATTGTATAAACACTACTTTTTTCTCCCCTCCAAATGATGTAGAGAAAGTGTATGAACTGCACACTTTGATCCAAAATTCAAAACTCGCCCATTGAAAAATCTCATCGCTGCTAGCTTGCAGCAGATATTTCTAATGCAATGTGATATTTTTATGCTAATCCCATATTTTGTCAGGCTAGAAAGAAAAGTATCACATTTGACATTAAGCAACAAAAAAAAAAGTGTGTTCTAAAGCAATAGCAAATTAGTTAGAGTGTCAACTCAGACATAGCTCAAGGTGAATTCCCTTATTATCCATAAATCAAGTTTATATCATAACACGAAAAGTTCACTCAATCTACAATACATGCTGGCAAAATCCATCGTGTTGAAATTAAGTTATTCATGTCTGAATCTTATCAATTTATTTTAGTATAAGGTATCATTTTAAAAAGTAACATGATAGTTTTGTGGGTGAACAATAATAATTAAGTCATTTGCATTGGAGTTGTCCAGTAATGTAATCTCATTTCCTTAATCTCTCTGATGGCTGGCTGGTCTAAAGTGACCAGAAGACTTTGTTTTTTTTTTTCTCACTTTCATTTTTGGGGGTCTAAGAAAGTCCAAATCCAATGCCAAAAGAACACTAATATTGACCGCTATGCTCATCTTTGAGAGCAACTTGCATCCCCTTTTCTGCCTTTTTTATTTATTTTAATTTTTATATTTCCAAAATATCCACATGCAAGAATGGTAGTCTAAAATTCAATGCTTCTAGAATTAAATAACAGCCGTTTGTCGTCTTTGGCCCTTTTTGCCTCAGGAGTAATACGTTGACCAAATCATACTCAATATGAACTTATGCAAATTATATATCTTAATCTACAATTTTTTTTTTTATGCAAGAGATATTATACTGTAATCTAATCTTAACTACTTGATTTGTTGGGGGTTGTGAAGCCCCGTTTGATTAGTATTGTGCAGTTGGTTTCTTGGGGTTTATCCCCCTGCTTCATCAAAAAATAATAATTTTAACTATGAGAGTGTAATTCGAATTCAGAGTGAGGAGCATATCCGTTTTAGTAAACTTGACTAAGTTTATGTCTGTCTTTATTTTTTATTTTTTATGTAATACAAGTGATAGTTTGTAAACAACGGAGGAGGATGGGTTCTCACAACTCACCATTTTTTAAAAATATATCTTAATCTACAATCTATGCAAAAACAAAGGACCTCAAATTCTTACGTAAGATATATTATATAATTTTACATGTAAAAATTTCAAACGCATAAAGCAAGAAAAACAGGCAGCCAAAGTTGCCCGTCAAACAAATGCTTTAATTATTTTCCAACCAATTTTCTGCCTCTCTCTCTTATGGTCGTACAAAGCTGTCTAAAACGAACCAAGTCTTATTAGTCATTACACACCTTTCTGCAGACTCTATAGCAGTTTGAGAACAAGACCCACCAAGCTCTTTCCTTGCACCTACTTCAATCTTTACACTATATATATGCTGCTATGTGGGTTTTCTAACCAAGACACACAGAGCAGCAGAGGGAGCTAGCTACACAAAATAGTGAGAAAAGTTCAAGATGAGTAGGGAAGCAAATGAGATTAGCTCAGCTCCTATAACACCAAGGCCAGCAACTGTGGCTCCAAAGCCTCCTACGGCACCACAGGCACAAGTGTCTTGTCCACCTTCTCAGTACAACTCACCATCTTTGTCCAGATCACCACTTCTTGATGGAGCCTCAGACCAGCAACCTGGAGCTGAAGGTGCAGTTGTGGCTAAGGCCCCCAAGACCCCTTTGGCAATTAGAACCCCAAGGATGTCTTTGACCCCAAGGTTCATCACTCCTTTGGGTAGCCCTGTGAGGAAGGCTCTCAAGATGACCAGGCTTGACCCTCAGGATGCTTGGCTTCCCATCACTGAGTCTAGAAATGGCAACAAGTACTATGCTGCTTTTCACACACTGTGTTCTGGGATTGGTATCCAGGCTTTGGTGCTTCCTGTGGCTTTCACAATTCTTGGATGGTATGCCCCCTCAAAACCCAGAATTCATTTTCGAATTTATGATGTTGTCAGACTATCAATCTGGATCGTAGTATCACTAAGTAATAATTGAGACAAAGAGTATGACAATATAACACGTCAGACTGTTTGGCGAGATGGTGTTTTTAAGTCATTTCAGCAGCTACAAATTTGCCTATTATGTGGTTGCTAATAGTTTTATGGTTCTTTTTCTCTTTTGTGATTCATTGCAGGGCATGGGGTATAATTCTATTGACTCTAGGATTCATATGGCAGCTTTACACTCTATGGCTACTGGTTCATCTCCATGAGAATGTAGAAACTGGGATGCGTTACAGCAGATACATGCAACTCTTTAGTCTCACCTATGGTAATAAGATTATGACTGCGATTATTTTTATTAAGTTTTTCTATTTCAAATTTCTGGACAGGAACTAATGGTACAAAATGGCTATGTTGTTGTAGGTGACAAAATTGCAAATTGGCTAGGCCTGTTCCCAATCATGTATCTGTCTGGTGGAACCTGTGTGGCTCTGATAGTGATTGGTGGATCAACTTCCAAGCTCTTCTACGAAATTGTGTGTGGAGCTACATGCACTTCCAAGCCATTAACAACAGTTGAGTGGTTCTTGGTTTTTACATGTGCAGCTGTGGTGCTGTCTCTGCTGCCTAACTTGAACTCCATAGCTGGTGTCTCATTGATTGGTGCTATCACTGCAATTGGGTATTGTACCTTGATTTGGGTGACCTCTGTAGCAGAAGGGAGGCTTCCTGGTGTTTCTTATGATCCTATTAGAGCTGACACTCAGATTGCAAGGGTGTTTGGTGTGCTAAATGCAATTGGGATCATTGCTTTTGCCTTCAGAGGCCACAATCTTATCCTTGAGATTCAGGTAATTGATAATTTCCATCTGGGTAATTATTTAATTATTTTTTACCATAGCATAAATTGGTTTTTGTTTTTTTCAACTCCCAATGCTTGGCCTGTGAGAACCTGCAAACTAGGTCAAAGAATATCAATTTTTATTGTTTTTGAAGTCAGTGATTGACACCTAACAAATTAAATGTGCACTACAAGTCTATGCATGCTTTTCTTTAGGACAAGCATATTTCCTAACAATAAGTCTAGTCCTCCTCCTCCTTGCTTAGGAAGCCGGGCCAGAATATGAGACTTCATATTGCTTTCACAAATACAAAGTGACAATTTTGACCACTTGAACATCTTCCTATGAACAAGAAGCCAACTGTCAAAGATTAGAAAATAACAGGTTGCTTAGGCACTGTCCTTGATGCAGTACAACTATTCCAATAGTTTTAGTTTTCCTAGCTGAATATTTAACACCCACCATGACCAATTATGACTCTTCTATTAGCTTTATATATATATATATATATATATATATATATTTATCAGTCCATATATATATATATATTTATCAGTCCATCAAAATCAAAAAGAAAAATTAAATACAAATAGTGGGGGCCCCTCAAGCATCACTTATCATGATCATCACCCACCATCACCTAGGTTGGAACTTTGTGAATATTATTCAATCATAGACCTAACCTTTTTCATTTTTTTGGTACAATCATAGACTTAACTTTGTGAATTAATGGTGTGTGTTGCAGGCCACCATGCCTTCCAGTGAGAAACATCCCTCACATGTGCCAATGTGGAGAGGAGTTAAAGTGTCCTACACACTCATTGCAGCATGCTTGTTTCCCCTTGCAATTGGAGGCTACTGGGCCTATGGTCACTTGGTAAGCAAACCTAATCATAAATAATCAAACAAAACCCTAAACTTGAATTATAATCTCAATTAAAGATTTTAATATATAATTTAATTTTGTTTTTGTTCTGATTTACAGATACCAGCAAATGGAGGGATGCTTCCAGCTCTTTACGAATACCATTCAAAAGATGTGTCACAATCCATTTTGGGGCTCACAAGCTTGTTTGTGGTGATAAATGCAGTGTGCTCATTCCAAATCTATGGCATGCCAATGTTTGATGACACAGAGTCAAAATACACCAGCAGAATGAAGAAGCCAGTGCCATGGTGGCTGAGGTGCATATCTAGGGTCATGTTTGGCTATGGGTGCTTCTTTGTAGCTGTGGCAATTCCATTTTTGGGAAGTGTGGCTGGTTTGATTGGAGGCATATCACTGCCTGTGACATTAGCTTACCCTTGCTTCATGTGGATCAAGATTCACAAGCCTAAAAAGTATAGTCCAATGTGGTGGCTCAATTATTCTCTTGGGATTTTCGGGATGATTCTGAGCTGCTTCATGATTGCAGCTGGTTTTTATGTTGTCATTGATACTGGTATTCAAGTCCAATTCTTCAAGCCTCACTAATGAGGCAATTACCACCAAAAAAGGAAACTTTGGGGGAGTAATCTGAGGATAAGGGTGAATTTTACAGGTATTAATTTGTTTTATTGTTCTTTTGTGAAGAAAAAAATGGTGTTTACAGTTGTAGTTTGCTGCCTGCTTTGCTGCTGCTGAGTTTCAAAGGAAAAGATAACACAATTATATATATAATCTCTTTTGTTCTTTTTGGGCTTGGAAATGTTGTAGTTGACATTCTAGAATCTTTAGGTGTGTGTAATATCAGTTTACGTAAAATCTTCATGTTGAAGCTTCATATACTTGTCAATCTCTCTCTCTCTCTCTCTCTCTCTCTCTCTCTCTCTCTCATAATGATGGCAAAATATCCAAAAGGAAGTGAAAATGCCATCAACAATGGACCACCCTCTAGGCTGCCACTCTAATCAAATAAAAGGAAAAGGATCACACTAATAAGTTGGTTAGTTGAAACTTCAAAGAGCTAATAACAATGCGGCCAATTGAAAGATCTCCCCTTAGGATGTGGACTTATGCAATTATTCAAAGAAATGAAACTTTTGGCAAACTTTGGCAGTCTTGATTGAGTGCCTCATTGCTGACTGGCAAGCCTTTTGTTCTCTAAAATCAACTCCCTCACTCATCATTTAACCCAAAAGTCTCATGAAACTCAAACGTGACGGCAAAGGCACAATATCAAGGCCAAATAGGGTAACTTGTTAGTTACCAAGTAATGGTATGCCATGCTTTTATTATTCAACTAGCTTTATTCAGTCTCAGAAGGTGGCTCAAATTCAATGTTCACATGATGACCTGGACCCATGCTTCAACTGGTGTGGTGTGGACGCACAGAAACTTTATGCTCTATGCTTTTGTCATTTGCTCACAGAATAAATATTAGGTGAGGAGGGAGGGTATAATTTTCAAGTACTTGATGGTACGATACCGTTATCTTTTTTTTTTGGGTGAAAATACCATTGTCAAATGATGGTAGATGAATTGTATACTTTTATTCAATCAACCAATTGTTAAAATTAAAACCCTTTGAAGGGTGGAGGCGATTGAATGAATTTTTAAGCACCAGATGCTTTGAAGTCATGACTTTTAAAGTATAATCTATTGTGCATTCATATTATAACACGTGCGGCGTTCATATTATAACACGTGAATTAATAGTTATAAACAAAACTTGCAGCGTGTTATAATATTTATGAATCTCATTTTTGATCATATCTCAGAGAAAATTCCACTTACGTAGATGGATCACCTTTGTGAGACATGCAGTTCGTATATCATATGTGGGCATACCTAGTGTTACTCCTTTCAGCAAATATTGCAGAGCTAGAAGAGAGTAAATTCGGTAATTTATTGGAAGAGCTCAGCCATGTATATAAATTGACACGAACAAACAATACAGAATCTTTATCCAGCAAAAACAATATGGTAAACAACCGACTGTATATCAAGCCTAAAAATCTAGCCTAAAATGAAGTACAAACTATAGAGCCTCAACCAGTTCCAACTTAACCATCTGTGGTTGCCATATTTTAAATGCATCGGCAGATATGCCTCCAGATGGTGCTCCCAATATATTCAAGGGGTAAAAATTACAAATTAATGATACAATTGCTCACAATGTCAGCAACAACAACGACAGGTTACAACGTCACAAAAGGTATAAGGTCTAGACTTTTCTTCAAGTTCCTGAGCTGTGGGTAATCGTTCCATTCGGTATTTACTGCTTCGAAGACAGCAAAACTCGTATAAATTTCTGCATGCTCCTTTACTGAAGGGGTAAACTCTTTCGGGAACTCCTCTGTCAATCAAAACAAAGTAAGAAGAAATGAGTCTAAAAGCATAGTGGTCAAACAGTTTAATTCGTACATCATTACAACGTTCCCAGAAAAGTCTACTCAGATAACCTTTTGTAGAACAAATTGACATGTTTAACCATATGTTATATTTTCACCTATACTTCTTTAAGGAATCAATACCAAAGTATATAATATGACACCACATATTTTCAACATATGATGACTAGTAAGTTCAGTTATTTTCAGTAAGTAACACTACATGGTAGAAAATAAAAGAAAATAACTAACCTTAAATATGGGATGCGCCTCCGTCTTACAAGCTCATAGGTAGTCTGATTGGTCAGAATAAGATAACTGCAAGAAAAGAATAAATAAATTCATGTTCAACTGATACACTGAAGTTATGCTTTAAAGGTAAAAGACTCAGTTAGAAATAACAAAGCAGGAGTGGGAGAGCGGAAAGAGATCTCAATTCTTTAAATTTATTTTACTAGAAAACTACTAGTGAAAACATCATAACAGAAACAACCAGCCAAAGTTATCTGTGAAAGCATTAAAGTTAGGTACTTCTACAAAATTGACATTATGATCATGATGTCAAGCATAGGAGGAAAGGTCTTGTATTTAAGAAGCCTGAAGCTGATATCAAATATAAAAATTCTACCTGTGAAATAGCAGCAGGAGAAGCAGAAAGATCATGGAAATTGACAAAGTAACCAACAGCAATATCACAATAGCATCCTTCCACCTGACAATTATAACATTCCCATCCAAACTCAGATCAAAATTAAGACAGAAATTACAATTGAAAAGAAAACCCTAAATAGCCAAATAAAACTTCATAATGAAAACCACAAAGGACCACAGTAATACATTAATATCCAATCAATGACCTTTCTTTTCTGTTTTTGTTTTTCTCTTCAATCTTTCTCTATGTGGTATGATTTTAATTGAGCAGCAAACCCCTTAGACATTACTTGCATAATGACAAGGGCAAAACAGAAATCGTTCCCATGAAATAAAGACCTCATAAAAGATACCATACCAAGCACTTGATATATTAGCCTTCAGATATGTGATGTACATGATGCCAGTCCAAAGGCACAATGATGTCTCTTCACAAATGTACCACCTACAACATTTAGACCAAAAGACATAAAAGTTCTTGATTAGGACTTTTAAGTTTGAAATCTACTTATACAAGTTTTACGTGCAGAACTAAAATGTACTGATTGCCTATCTGAGTATAACCAACTATTTTACAAAGGACCAGTCAAGAAACAAAAAACTATATAAGACTAGAATTTCTTGAACTTTTAGTACCACCGACAAGAAGAATAGTCCAACCAAATTAGAATAAAATTCTTTTAAAAAGGTGAATCCATTTCAAAATAACATGACTTAGTAAAGATAGAATATTCCTTTTATTAAAGAAACACTAAGCATAATTTGGAGAAGGAATACAAATGTTAATGAAACAATTTGACTAATCTACATAACTGCAATTCTAAATTCAACAACCGGTACTCATATTAGCCTGTCACAGCACAAACAGAACATGGAATATCTCTGCCTATTGGTTATAGCAAAACTTAAGAATGCAGATTACAGTAGCCAACTTTTATACTAGTAGAAAAGCATACTCACCAAAATTTACAATGATTACCCAGACCAATGCATGTTCCAAGCCAAACACAATGATGATCGAATTGGAGAACACATTTGTCGCAATCATGACAGTGCTTTGATCTGGGAGGCTGCATATAAGTTAAAAGCAAAATGTATAATCATCAAAATTTGCATTATGGGTAAACAAGAAATCATCTGTAACAGTAAGGTCAAAAATATATGCTAAGAATCTTGATGCATAACCTGAATAATAGGGGCAATGGATATCTAGAAGATTGCAACTAGAATCTTGTCTAGTAAGCAGCATATAAATTTGAATGCTCTAATGTCTCCAGTGGTGCAAACTCATTTGTCCCAAGGTCTAATGCGAAATAGATGAAGTTTATTAAGAACCTTGTGCAATGATAAAGGAGGAAACTGATGGTGTTAATGACGCATGATGAGTCCATAGAATCTCTCACTGCTTTACACTTTAGGATAAAGTATTGACAGTCAATTCACCTAGTCTATAACAAAAGCATTTAAGGACAGAGGTTTCCACACCAAGCTGCTTAATTATAACATTTTTTCTTCTCTCTCCTAAGATGGACATCTTCTCTGTGTTTCCTAGTGAGTATTCCTTTCTTTTAAAGTTTAGTTCCTTATTAAAAAGATGTTGGCAAGAGATAAAAAGTAAACAACCATAAAAGATGAATATGTAAAATTGAGATGGTACTACCTGCTCAACATTACAGTACGAGCAAGTCAAACTTCTGCAATAACCAAAAGGAAGCAGTCAGCAGAAATATTTGTGAATCATCAAGACTAGTCTAAGCTGACAGCTCTTTTACTTAACTTTTCATTCGATGTTGTATTCAAAAGAAATAGTTTGCACTGAAACAAATTAAACTCAGTTTCCCTAACTTATTGTATGTAGAAACAAACACAACTAAAATGAGATGCACATACTGATGTGTAAACACCAAATAATCACTTTGAAATAGTACAATCAAAGGATACTGCTCTATGAAATAATTGCATACCGAACAGATGTTCCTGGGGGATACAAGTCCATCACAAGTTTGGTCCAAGATGTTGCATTACTTCCAAGAAGACTTCTTGCCATCTGACTCCCTTCCACTGTCACAACCACGCTTCCATTTTTGCTTGAAGCAGGCTGTCTTTGCTTAAACATTATAATTTTAAAAATGAGACAGTAAGATGACATCAAAGAATTAATTCACATCATAGTTTTAAGATATGTGTCTATACTATTTATCACATGAAAAAAGAAACAAAATAAAAGTAAACAAAGGAAAGCAACACTTACTTTGAGGCTACTAATGCCTTTCTGAAAACTGTATTTGACTCATTGACTGTCCTCATTGCATCAAGGACAAAGCTAAATTTAAAATTACAAAAATCACAATGAGCTGAAATTGGACCACAAGCATCAAGTTTTCTGATCATATTAAAACAGATTTAATCTTAAATAACAGGTTAAGTGCATTGACATTTACCCAGGAGAAGAAGCAGAAGTAACAAAGTATTGGACCAATGTGGCAACAAAGAGAGCCAAATAGATAGCAGTATACCTGAAAAGGACAGAAAAGAAAGACATAGTAAGGAGGGGGTTGGGGTTAATACAGCAAACACTAGTAGAGCATTTCAAATATGATGACTCAGTCATTTGTGACCCGATTCAAGTTCATTGATACTGAAATTCCATAAGTTCCACGATTAGTTCAGACAGACTGTTACGACAAAAAAAAAGGTTCAGACAGACTGTGATAAATAACTTGTACATGTTTATCATCAATGCAATGCACACATTGCTGAACAATAGGCACTGGCTTATCAGTTTGACTTTCGCTAATTGACACTGATCCTTACATACGTGATGAGGTTCACTCTGTGATCTTAAATTGAAAATTCCAATTAAATGGTTTCCCCTTCAATTATGCAACTATCTAAGATGCTATGAAGGACCTATCCAGTTAAAAGTCCTAGAGTAACCATTTGCGTAAATGAGCTAAGTCTGTCTATCAAATGTGTATTAGGCTTCTCACCACAAAATGAAATGCAATTCAAATATAGAATAAATAATTGTATAGAAGCATTAGCATACCATGGTTCTCTTTTAGTTTTCTCTATCAATCCTCCATCAAACAGAAAAAGGATGCCCACATATATCAGATGTAGCATCACCAATGCAACTTTTAAACCCAAGGCAGACCTCCGAGCTGAAACCCAAGTACCCCAAGGAAAAAAAAACAATCTTTCATTAGGAAAAAAGTCAAGCTCTGTTAAAACAATAACATAAGGGGGAAAAATCTTACTTTCGCATAAAAAGTAAAATTCTAGACTCAATTGAGATTACCAAACTAAGTAGCTGAACCGAAACAGTCAGATTGTGTTTTCTATTTCGAATTTTTAAAAATAAATAAGAAAATTAAAGAAAAAAACTCACCGGGATCGGAGAGACAAGGAAGAAAGCGGTAGCATCGGTCCAATGGTCGACACGACGATTCTCGTAAGGAGCGGCACATGTTCACGGTCGTCATCAGACGAAATTTATAAAGAAAACGAGAAACTGTTTACATGTCAGTATTCTGACAAACTGGGTTTCCAGGGAAACGCTTTGTTTCGCTCCAAAAATTGAACTTTCTCGAGAAAGTGATGGAATTTGGAAAACCCAAGTGGTTAAACTGGCAGAGCAACGCGCCTGCGAGAAGGGTTTTGATTTGGATAGAGAAATTAGCGTTTTCTCTTTTCACAGAAACTGGAAAATTCAATACGTAGCTATACGCCTCAGCCCCTTGCCCCTCTGCGTCTCTAACACTTTGATTTGTCATGTGCGTATTGCGCATACCACACCACCCCCATTTTAGAAAACTTACCTCTATCTATTCCCGTACCCTTTCTTCTCTCTCTCTCTCTCTCATCAGATGTAAGTCCATGGAAGTTTTAATCCCATTTTTAAGTTTTTACAACCCTTCATAATATAATACTTCTCCAACTGCGCTCACACCTGTAAGTAGTCTTTTATTTATTTATTTTTCTTTATTTATAAAGAATTTTCATTGGATATCAACTCTTATATGGCCTTTTACTTTATATATGACATGTCAAATTAAAATTTCATTTATTAATTTTTTATAAACAAAACATACGAAAATGAGGATCGAACTCGGATCTAGAAGAGTGAGATATATAGCAAATGCAATCTAAATAGGTTTCTTGGTTTACTATGTCAAAGGTTGTTGTAGGAATTCACTTTATTCATTTAGCTTAGCTCCTAATTTAATCTGTTTTGTGTTTAAAATTTAGTTGATTTCGTTCTTAAACTTGAATGTTAGGAATCAAAGCATTTGGAGTTCACACTGCCTTTTAATATAAAAAGCATCCACTCTGTTTTTTTCCAAATATATTTGTTGACACTCAAGAACGTGAAACATGGACATAGATTAAAATATGTAGGAGGAATATTTTTACTTTCTCTTGCATGTATTTGTTATTTCAATTAAAATTTTGTTGCAATGTTCTATCTATAGTTTAATTTCGTGTAACTTTGTAAAACAAAATTGTGCATGACCTTTAAAATATCGAATACACACTATTTTTGAAGGATCACGTACGAATAACATGAAACTTTTGCACGAAAAAATCAACAAGAAATTTAATAACTCAAGCAAAGAAAAACCCTGTCATAAAAGGAGACCACACAAGTTTGATGGCTTGTATTGTTATGGAACAAGTTAGATAGATAGTCATTGCACCGACAGGTCCTCCTCCCATACACCTAACCTAACTAAAACTAGCAGTCCACAAATAAACGACCCAACCCTTAACTCCTTTGTCCATACGCGAGCAGCTCCACCAATCATTCAATTTCAATAAATTATTCCCCAAGCCAAAGCATCACACTAACTATATATCTGTATATTATATAGAGAAATAGTAGTAATCTTCTCTCTAACGTTCTTTTTAGGATCTTCTCCATTCTCCTCATGACATATGTCATTTTCTACACTAAAAAAAATAAAGATTTTGACATAAAGTTGTTTCCAATGTATTAATGGCATTGTTTTAAGTGTAGAAATTGTGGCGATGTCATGAAGAGATAAGAAGAATGTCTAAAAAAGAAAGTTCTTTAAGATTCCCCAATTATATATATACATGTAGCTAGAGAACTCTGTTGGTTCTGCAATCAACCTTAGTAAAAATTAGGGTTTGGGCTGCACCATTCTCTTTGTTTGTTGGGCCTTTCGGCTTCGACCCCATGTAGCCTAGAAAATTGTAGATGGATGGTAGTTGCATATAAAGTGGTCTTGGAGAAAATTCTAAAATAGCAAAACTCATACAACTGTAAGAAGTATCAAGATGACATAAATTAGAGAACAAAAATGGGAGGAATATCCTAAGCTGTTGCAAGGGAGGAAGGAAGCACAGATTCAGACGGTTCCCATGGGATATCCTAAGCTGTTGCAGTCATGAGTAACCCTCTGGGTTAAATCACTAATTAGAAAATTCCGCCTCCAAAACTAAACCAAGCATTGTTTTAATTAATTTCCTTGTAATATATGCGGCTTCTAGCCAGACTGGAATTAACTTAGGACAATGACCCTTAAACATCGTCTGGCCCCAAACACTGCTTCTAGTACTTTCTTTCTCAACTTGTTGTCTTGTATATTTGGAAAATCCGAGGTAGCAATTAATCTAAACGAAGCTTCTATATATATAGGGTAGTGATTTTCTCACTCCCTTTTTATCTACTTACACTCCATTTTTTAATAATTTGTATGTTCTCACTCCCATAATATCTTATACTAAAATGTTAATAGGGAGTGTAAGTGGATAAAAGGGGAGTGGGAAAATCATTACCCTATATATTGGTCTCTGATATAATTAATATACAACTTATAGCTCGATCAGAATATACAAAACTATTGCTATGGCCAAAGGGTTGATATATATCAGTATTTTCTGTTTGGCTGATTGTGTTGTATCTGGGCATGCTTGGTTTGAATGAATGCTATCAGCCAAGTGTGCCAGGAGTTTATATTTTTGGTGACTCGACTGTTGATGTTGGGACCAACCATTACTTGGCTGAGTGTGGAGCAAGGGCTTTCCCTCATAATGGGATTGATTTTATACATAGAACATTTTTTTTGGCCAATATTAGAAAAAGGAGAAAGGTTTTCTCACACACTGCTAATGTGTTATAGGGGTTCGGAACCTAAGACTATTATTGGTTTGCAAGTCAATGATCCTTTCCACTAGGTGTAGAACTTAATTTTTGTCAAAAAGATGCTTAGAAACAAATAAAAACTAAATTTGAGCCTTTAATTTATTATGTCCGATAAATAAAAAGAACATTTATTTCCTTTTAGGCGTATTGAATATGGGATATTCAAGATTAATTCCGAACCTATAAATTCCAACTTCCATATAGTTTATTACTAAAGGGAATCTTCAAATGAAGACACAAATAATCATATTTCAATAATATTCTTAATTCTTGAACTTACTGAGAGATGGATCGATTACAAAACGTTCTTAGCAATAACAATAAGCTGAGAATTGCATGGTAATCGTTCCTAACTAAGGAATAAAGTTGAACCTAAAAAACGAAAAAGAACAAACACAACAATATGGCGGAGTCGAGAGAAACAGAAGAAATTTCATACCAAGAGAAGACATCAGAGTTTTAACTTTTTAGATTTTCAATACGCTGGTGAATTATGAGCAGACATGCACAGATATAGACACGTGCATAAATTCAAAATTTAGGCAAATCCGCCATAAAAATCAAGTTCTTGGTTAATATAGAGGCTGGGACAGTGACAACATAACATCACCTGGTATGAAATTGGAACCTTCCGCTAATATAAATATGGAATGAATCGAGAGCAACATGAAGGAAAGGCAGCTAAATTGGAACCTTGGCCGGCAAAATATATAAAGCCAGCTAACTAGCCCTTTGTGATCTTAGTTATTATGGCAAAGCAGATTTATGCATTCTTCTTCTGCTTCTGGTTTCTGTTTTGTCTGGGGCACTTAGCCAATGCAGATGATCCAGTAACTATTTTCATATTTGGAGACTCAACTGCTGATGTTGGTACAAACAATTTGTTACAATCAAGTACCTCGAGGGCTGATTTTGCCCCGAATGGGATTGATTTTCCATATTCTGTGCCTACTGGGAGGTTCAGCAATGGCCTTAACAGCGCTGACCAAATTGGTAATTAATTATTAACTAATGCATGCATGCATGCAGCAACTTAACTGATTAGCTATCTAACTTCATTAATTAGACGGTTTTGACGATTTTCCTACTTTGATTTGTAGCGAGACTATTTGGCTACCAGAGAAGTCCACCACCCTTCTTGTATATTCTCAACCGTACCTCCACTTTTAAAAGAGATATTCTGCAGGGTGTGAACTTTGCTTCAGGAGGATCCGGCATATTCAACGACACTGGAAAAAGATTTGTAAGCATGCAACATTATTTACTTCATGGTTATGTTATGTTGTTTGACTGTAAATTAAAATTAATTCATATAAATTATCTATAATTAATTAACCTCGAAGTCGAAATTATAAATATTTCTTTCATAATCTGTGTTTTTGCAATTAACTGTAGATCGAGGTTGTTCCACTCGGAGACCAAATCCAACAATTTGCGACAGTCCGGGGAAATTTCACAAAGTTGATAGGTCCCGAGGCAACTGATAAATTTCTTGCCAAGTCTTTGTTCATCATTAGTACCGGAAGCAACGACCTGTTCGACCATGTGGAACTTCCTTCCAATTCCTCTACCTCAGTTGATCCAGAGGATAAGATCTTCTTCATGGCAAATCTTCAATTCACGTACCGTAACCATTTAGAGGTATAGACGGTTCGGAGAGTGAGGGTGTCCCTCAAATAAGCTTATAATTTGACGATTTTGTGATTAAATGCAGGGTTTGTACAAGTTGGGAGCTCGGAAATTTGGGATTATAAGTGTCGCTCCAATTGGATGTTGCCCTCATGCACGTGTTTCAAATAGGTCGGGTGTTTGTAGAGAGGAACTAAACAAGCTTGCTCAATCCTTTTTCACTTCACTTAAGGATCTTCTGTTCGAAATGAGTTTGAAGTTGAAAGGGATGAAATACTCACTCGGAAACGCTTATGATATGACCATGAGCATCATTGAAGACCCATTAGCCTTTGGTAAGTATTTCAGACAAATAGTAAAATGAAGATCATGTTGAAAATTGGTTTTTTTTTTTCTTAATTAAAGAAAAATTTGTTAAACTACTTGCTAGGTTTTAAGGACATCCAATCAGCTTGCTGTGGAAAAGGACAGTTAAATGGAGTAATCCAATGCATGCATTCCTTAAACCCCAACCTTTGTGCGAATCGGCATGAGTATTTGTTCTGGGACTCGTATCATCCAACTGAATATGCTGCCCAACTAGCAGCACTTACCCTCTATGGCGGAGGGACAAGATCTGTGGCACCCATGAATTTCAGTCAGTTGGCGGCTATTCCTGTTTAAGATTTGTGGCACCCATGAATTTTCTCATTTCCTTTTCCTAAAATAAGTTGATGTGTGTGTCATGATTTTGTGAAGGTTTATTGTGTTTGATCCATGTATGCGTTGGACTATAACAAGTGTTTAATATAAAGCTGTTTCCATTTTGAAGAAGATATGATTTACGATCTTCGTTTTATGATATTTGTTTTTCCAATGTCACAAATAAAATTCAAAATCATGACAAATAAATTTCAATGCACATTTCAAAATAAATGTCAAGTAATCCCAAAACCATCCAAAGAAACCTTTTTTAGATCAAATAACATTCATGCAATTAAGGGTTCAGATTCACATCTGCTCAAAATCTAACTACAAATATTGCAAAAAGTCCCTCCCGTTTTAAATTTCGTTATGGTTTATTTTAAAGGGGTAAATAGGTAAAATAATACTAGTATGTGACTAATTAAAAGGAAAATAAATAAATTTGTCAAGCTACAAGCGGAGGGGACCAGACCAGGCATCATAAAAACACAGCCGTTAGCTGTTAGTTCTCTACTGTGCCAAGTCAGTCAAGATGGTGAAGAAGAAGGTGGATTGGTCCGCTCTTCCAAAGGAGCTATGGCTGACGATCGGAAATTGCCTCGACAGTCGCATCGACGTTCTCCGATTTCGCAGCGTCTGTACGTTATGGCGTTCCTCTGTCCCCCTTTCAAGCAAACCACTGTTCCTCCTCTGCCCCATAAATTCTCCTCAGACGCCGTGGCTGCCGGAGCTGAATTCCAAGCCTTGCTCTTCCAAACCACAGTCTACCGTATGCAGCCACTCGTTGACGGAGAACCCAATTCTTCAAATTCAAAACCATGGTTGCTGAAGCTTGAAGAGTCCAATTCTGGTGAATCGCGTTTACTTCACCCGATCACAAATTCGCCTCTCAGGTACTCCCCTCAAGCAAAGAACTTTAACTTATTGGACTTTGGGGTTGTTGAATTGCGCAAATCGTATAGTCTCAAGTATCGACAAAACAATGTCATTATTGCTTGTGTGAACAAAGTGGTGGTCATGGGTCAAACCGATTTGGATAATTGTGGTATTTTCAAGATATTTGATGGAGGCAAGTTGGGTTTTCTGAGAATTGGAGATGAGAAATGGACCCATTTTGATGAGCAAAACTCTCACTATGATGATATTATTGTTTATAAGGGCCAATGCTATGTTGTTGATAGATTGGGAACAATTTATTGGGTGAGTTCAGAGTTAAAAGTGGTTCCTTTTTCGCCTCCCTTATGTGGGTTTGGTGGGCAGAAGCATTTGGTTGAGTCTTGTGGTGATCTTTATGTGGTTGATCGTTGCCTTGATAGGGAGAGATCCGAGAGGTACCATCTTGAGGATAATAATGTTATATTTGGTCTTCATAATCATGTTCATCCTAATCCTTTCTTTGCCAATGCTGCGGTCCCTGAGGCTATTGATTTTAAAGTTTATAAGTTGGATCAAGAATGGGCTAGATGGGTTGATGTGAAGAACTTGGGAGATCAAGTTTTTATTTTGAGCAATGATGGGTCTTTCTCTGTCTCCACCAGAGGCTTTGCTAGAGTGAAGGGAAATTGCATTTTGTTCACCGACCAAAGGCGTGCTCATTTACCAGGAGTTGCAGGATCAGGAGCAAGAAAATGTCACAGTTGTGTGTTCGACTTAGAGGATGGCAGCATCAAGAATGTAGCGGCTTTTCGTGCCCATTTTATGCTATGGCCACCCTCAAGTTGGCTCAGCCCCGATTAATGTCCCCATCTGCATGCTGATTGCTGAGTGTAAGTGTGAAATGTTTCATCCTTACTTCTTTCTGTATGTCTAGAATGTTTACTGATTACATGCTTATAAATTTTCTTGTCTTGCCAGTTAATGGGACAAAAGTGCTTGTACTCTCACCTAAGTTTTATCTTCACAATCTAATAGTTAGTAAGCAATAGGAAGGAATGAAATTTGATGGTGGGGGTATGGATGGAGTGTGCTGTATATTGTGGGATCTTATCACACTTACTTTATATACAAGCTTAGCTGTTCTGAGTAGATTATATCCTCCTAGACTTAAAATTGGGGTATTTGCATCCAAGTTTTGGCATCAATAACAAGGTTAGTGCCTGCAGTCCTTCTGCAAAAGAATATGAGCATTCAGCTCGAAGAATTGTAGGATGCGAGTGATAACAAACCCTCGTGGCTGTCTAGCAAGTAGATTAGAAGCTCAAATCTTCAGGAAAAGATTTCCCCTAGAGCACATTTTAATCCTGATTTTGGTTATTACTACCCGTGGCTTTCATATAGACACATCCAAACTTTAGAAAGTATGCTTTGTGGTAAAAAAATTTCTTCCCTGAATATTCTGTACTAATTGTGTTTCACTTGGAAAAAAATTGTTTGGATATTAATTATTTCTTAACACTTGACAGGAAATTTGCTTACTGCTAATGAAGACCACTTTTTCTGCATCTCTCGGAGAAGGTGGAAAATCCAATCCCTCATGAAGAGTGATTTGTAAAATTATCTGCTGTAAAACTAGTGTAAAAATTTACCAGTCTAGTTTATCCAAATGTTTAATAATGTAGTCTGTTAATGTTATTCTGGATGTATACATACCGATTATGTAGTTTAACTATCTGTTGAACTAATTACTATTTTCTTGGTGTGTAATAATGAAAATGACTATTTTACCCTTTATTTTCAAACTAATTGTTAACCTTCCAAAAACCAGCTTAGCCATGGCGACCAACGCTGGTCATGGTCAATGTTAGCCAATTGTGTTCAATTTGTGTCGAACTCAATTGCTCTGGGCTTTGCAGGTTTGCAGTTGCTCCGGGCTTTAAAGTTCTCATGAGACCCAACATTCAAATTTTTTTTTTTTTAAAAAAACAGTGAAATCGGTACTCTATAATCTCCTTATTTTTTAATTTTTTTATCTAAAAATAAGTTGCCTGTGATGATTTGTGATGGTAATTGTTTATATTGATTTGAATTGAAATAATAATAATTATTGACCATCCATGTTCAAAAAGTGTCACAGAAATTGTTGCCAAAAAAAAAAATTTGCTTTCCAATGCAATTTTTTTTTACTTTCCAGTTTTGCATAATCTATTCAACACCAAATAGTTTTTATTTTATTTTCCTTCATTCACACATTGGGGTGATGCATTGCCAACTACTTTCCTTTACCAAATAGTTTTTATTTTTATTTTTATAGTCTATTGAACACCTTACCAAATAGTTTGGTATATTTATCATACCAATTGCTTTATTGGTCAAGGATTTGCTTTTCAATGCAATTTTTTTAAAAAAAGTAGATTTCACAATGATTGGGCTTAAGTTAAGTTTATTAACTAGCTCTTAATTTAGTGATATTTATTTATTTATTTAAATTGAAAAATGATATCTCTCATTGATCAACAAAAAGAAAAGCATTTAAGCAAAGTATTATATTGCCGCCAACAAGGGTTGATATAGTTGGTAAGGTACCTGTACTGTGTGTAGCCCTACCAGTGTTTAAGTTTCGTTGCCAGCAATCCTTGTTGGTGCGCAATCTATAATTTCATACATAAATCCATACATGTGGCAGCTGGCAATTGGGTGCCACGCTTAAATCCTTTCGGCTCGAGGTTGTGGGTCTACCCTGGTGCTAGTGGTGAGAGTAGCCAATCTCCCCCTAAACTTTCGTTAACAAAAAAAAAAGCATTATATTGCACCGACTTATATTTAAGACGCCTATGCGCGCCAAAACTCTTAGCCGTTGGATATGCTTTTGTAAGTTAGTTACTCATGGGTTTTGAACTATATCCTACCATTGAAAATGTCAGTAGCTCATAGGCCCCTCGATTGTTGAAACTGTTAGCCGTTCATAAGGGTTTTGAATTCTATCCAACTATTGAAAATGTTGGTCGCTTATAGGCCTCTTAATTGTTGAAACTGTTAGCCGATCATCAATTCCGACAGTCCTAAACCTCCAACCGTTAAAACTGTCAACCACTTATAGGAGTCGAAGTTGCGGTGGGAGGGAAAACTTTTAATTGTATTCACTAATTCAAATTTAACTATTGAAACTCTTAAATAATTATAGGCTCCTGATAAATCATCATGTGAAGACTTTAATTATCAAATTTACAATATACACCTTAAATAAAAGGAGCTGATTTCTCCACTCCTTTTTTATCCACTTACACTTCCTTATTGGAAATTATATGTTATAGTAAAAAATATTAAAAAACAAAAGAAGTGGGAAAATCAAAGCCCTAAATACAAGTCAAGTAATACAGAAACAAATCCAGAAAATCCATTTTTATAATTATATTGAGATTTTGCAAATTATCAATCTAAGATTTTTATACCAAAAATGAAATTATCATACTTTTTTTTGTCAAAATGAAATTATCAATCTTTTTTATACCAAAAATGAAATTATCAATCTGGACCAATTAGAATACATGCAAATTCGCAATCCAACCAAAATCTAGCTTTTCTGGAGGAGTAATGTTATTTGGACACACAACACTGACACACAACATTGACACCCGCTGATGTGCTCGTCTGGTTAAAAAGAGAAAATAAAGAGAAAAGACGAGAATGACACATTGACACATCGTCTTATTCGTTAAGTCTCCACTGTGCTAAGCTGAGAAAATGGAGAGGGGGAAGAAGAAGGTGGACTGGTCTGATCTTCCAAAGGAGTTGTGGCCGAATATTGGAAAATGCCTTGACAATTCCGTCGGCGTTTTCCGCTTTCGCAGCGTCTGTAAGTTATGGCGTTCCTCTATCCCCTCTTTTCAGCGAACCATTCTTCCTCCTCTGCCCCATATGTATTCTTCCTGTTCCTCTGCAAGCGCCAGGGCTGCCGGAACTGAAATCCAAGCCGTGCTCTACCCAATCACAGTCTACCGCATGGAGGCACTCGTCGACGGAGAACCCAATTCGTCAAAACCATGGCTGGTGAAGTTCGAAGAGTCCCCTTCTGGAAAGCTGCGTTTGCGTCATCCAATCACAAATTCGCCTCTCAGGAACTCTCCTGACGGTTCTTCAAAACAATTCAACTTATTGGACTTTGGGATTGTGGAATTGAGCAAGTCGTATGCCCTTAAGTATCGGATTAACGATTTCACTGTTGATTGTATGAACAAAGTTGTAGTCTTGAATCCAACCCATTTGGATAATTTTACTGTGATGATGATGCACGGTGAAGGCCAGTTGTACTTTGCCAGATTCGGAGATGAGAAATGGACCCTTTTGAAACAAAAAGACTCTTGGTTTGATAATATTATTGCTTATAAGGGTCACTGCTATGTTGTTGATAGAGAGGGAATAGTTTCATGCATCCCTTAGGTAGGTTGGGTGAGCAGAAGCATTTGGTTGAGTCTTGTGGTGATCTTTATGTGGTTGGCAGAGGCCCAAGATGTGCAAGATGTTAGAGCACCGGGACCTTATTTTTGGGGATCTCACTGCCCCTTATCCTGAGACAGTTAGTTTTAAAGTTTATAAGCTGGAACAAGAATGGGGTAGGTGGGTTGAGGTGAATAGCTTGGGAGATCAAGTGTTTGTTTTGAGCCATGACGACTCTTTCTCTGTCTCTACCAGAGGCATTTCTAGAGTGAAGGGGAATTGCATTTTGTTCACCGACCAAAAGCGTACTTATGAGCCAGAATTTGGAGGGCCAAGAACACTTACTCGTCAGTGTTCTGTGTTCAATTTGGAAAATGGCAGCATTACTAACCTAGCAGCTTCACCTGGCTATTCTCCGATGCTCCAGCCACCCTCAGCCTGGCTCTCCCCCGACTGATGTCTGTCTGCATGCTGATTGGTGAATGCAAGTATGAAATATTTATTCTTACTTCTCAAGATATAGAATAGAATGTTTACTGGTTACATGCAAGTATGAAATATTTATTCTTGCTTCTCAAGATATATACAAACACTCTGATGTATATAGGGTGCATTTTTCAACATAATCAACTAAAAGAAGAAATAGCCCTTCAAAATCTGAAAGAGTTTCCCTTGGTAAGCCCAAGTGGTGAGTATGGGTGAGAATATGGGTTAGAATTAGGTTAGGTTGAGGGTTCGATTCCCTTCCGTTTTAACAAAAAGGAAAAAAAAACTTGCCTAGAATTCAGGAGGTAGATTGATTGGAGAGTATAGTTATTTATTTTATAGTAAATTTGGGTTTTCCCCTTCAAATTCATTTTTTGTTACCTACAACCCATTCTTTTATTTTTCTATAAATTAAACCCAATTTTTATAAGTAAAACCCAGTGACTAGGATCCACCTAAGCAAGTTACCTAATCAAGCTTAACATATTAAATGTTATATTTTTAAATTCCTACAATACCCCTAATTGCATTTTAACCTTCTTTTTTCCCAACAATTGTTTGCCATTCAATGTCATAATGGTGTTTCAATTTTGCATAAGTTTTGTGGGTCTGTTTTATTTATTTATTTTATAATTAAAACTTGTTGGATAATTAGTGTCGTATGTTTTTGAAATTGATTTGTTACAATGTTTTTTTTTAACTATGACTGGTTATATTTTGTAAACGAAATATATATTAAAACTTGGTATGTTTTTCCAAATCCACATATTTTGTTTTAATTTCATATTAATTGGTTAGTTATTTCCTTTTATTTATATCAAAATTTCAAATTTAATAATTATTATGGTTTGAAATTAATTTGTTGTAGGTACATTAATTTACCTACAAATAATGTACCTATATTTTTGTATACCTATTTTTTCTTATAAATGATGTACCTATATTTTTGTATAATAAATAATGTACATATCTACATATATTTGGAAAATTATAATGTACCTAGATACGTTGGATATATTAAGTATACAAAAATTGTTACACGTATGTTATGTCACACCTAGCAAAGAGACCAGTATATCATTTATGCTAACAAACTCCCCAATAGAAAAAAAAATTAGTCAACCCTAATTAATGCACGTGTTCAAATTGTGACTCAGGAAGTTGATTATTTTTCAATACTTGACACAGGGAAGTTGCTTGTTTACTGCTAATGAAGACCCTTTTCTGCATCTCTCGGAGCAGGTGGACAATACCATTTCTCATGAAGAGAGATTTGCAAAATTACCCTAGAATAAAACCAGTGGTAAATTATCAGTCTAGTTTGTCCAATGTTTAAGACTAGCCTTTTTATCGGTCTAATGTTTAAGGTTGGAGTCTGTTAATATTACAGACAGACAAAGTAAGCTGTTCTATCTTGAACTTATATATTTTTAAATGTTCTTGTTTTGTGTTATATTTGGGTTACTTGGATTTCAGATGGAATTCTCAAATTCTAGTTCTACTAGCGGTTTTGGATTGTTGTCCTTGGAGTCATGTTCAGACCTTGAGAATATTTCGTAATTAATTCTCATTTTCTCACTACTTTAACTCAAGATATATCCTCATAATTCTTCTCAACACTTAACATGTGTCCATTTGCATAACTATGGTTAACTCTTTGCTTTGTATTTATGAAACTATGGTTATGCTCATAGACACATGTCAAGTGTTGAGAATGGTGGTAATGATACACCTTACATTAGAGTGGTGAGCAAAAATATGCGTTTGTCGGATAAGTTTTTTAAACATACATTAAAAAAGGCAAACAAAGTCTAGCACAATTAAAAAATGGCATTGACTTGCAGACCAGTAATTTCATGTTCGAGGTTCAAATTCTCATGGCACGTTAGTTGTTTGTGTGAGAATCCCCCTCCCTTATAGTTAAACTATAGCTAAATATTTTTTTTCTTAGAAACCAAATTGCAATTTCGTGTAATACTCAATTACCAAAAAAAATATTGATCTTTAATAAATATTTTTAAAATAAAATATTGACTTTCATGAAGCGTGACATGAGACTATTAAAAAAAGTAAACTAGTAACTACTACTAGTAGCGCAAGAGAAAAAAAACTAACTCCGAGTGTTTCATCAAATTTAACAGAAGAAGTACAATGCTCTGCAAAACTACTCATCAAAGTCAACTGAAGAAAAAGCACAAGGCCGACATGGATGGCAGCAGCAGCAGAGTCGACTGGACCAACCTTCCATCCCAACTCTACCCACTCATCGCCGACCACCTCAAAACCCACATCGAAGTCCTACGATTCCTCAGCGTCTGCAGCTCCTGGCGTTCTTCCATTCCTCCATTCCTCGCTACCATATCTCCCAATTTCCCTTTCCCCCACGGGCCCACTGGCTTCCTCTCACAAATCACCGTCTACCTCACCCGACCCGATCCGAATCCTTCCTCGTCGTCCTCATCGCCTTCATCCAAGGGCTGGTTGCTGAAGCTCGAAGAGTGCGCGGACAAGATTCGCCTTCTGAATCCGATAACCAACTGGCGGGTCAGCTCTGTAAACGACGACGTTGCAAGAAATCCAACGGATTTAAACCTGGTGGACCGTAACATGGTGGAGCTGGGCAAAGCATATGCGCTGAGATACACAAAGGGGTCTGGTTCCATTTTTGGTATAAACAAGGTGATTGTAGCCCCTAACTTTATAGACTGCTCTATTTTCATGATTTACAATGAAGGAAAATTGGGTTTTGCCCAAATTGGAAATGAGAAGCTCACAGTCATCAATGACCAAATTTCTGATTACGATGATTTGATTGTGTACAAGGGTCAGCCTTGTGTTGTTAACAAATGGGGTCAAATTTTTAGGATCAATTCGTCTCTGGAATTGGTTCCTTTTTCTCCTCCGATTGGTTTTGGTTGCAGAAAGAATTTAATTGAATGTTGTGGAGAGCTTTATGTGGTGGATAGGTACCTTGATCAGCAAGAAAAAAAATCACAAGAACCTCCTGTTGGTAATGCTAGTTTTAATTTTTTTCTTCGCCATCCTCTTCGTGGTCGTCGTCGAAGAATCTACGAAACCGATGAGCCCAAGGCAATTGATTTCAAGGTCTATAAGTTGGGTGATGAAGAGTTGGGGGCAGATGGGTTGAAGTGAAGAGCTTGGGGGATCAAGCTTTCTTCTTGAATGTTGATTGCTGTTTCTCTGTTTTGGCTGCAGAGTTGGACGGGTGCAAAGGGAATTGCATTTACTCCACAGATTCAAATGACATTGGTTTCGCGATGAGAGAGTTGCTCAGATCAGATGGGTCTGTTTTCAGCTTGGAAGATCATAGCATTAATTGGCTTAGTTCTTCCCCTGTTTATTCTCATATGTTTTGGCCACTCCCAGCTTAATTATCCTTTGGATTAATGTAAGTATATATGATTATGTTGTTTCTTAACAAGCTTACTTGACAAACAAGCTTTCTGGTACTTGTTCTTAATTGATAAACAAGCTTTAGTTGTTTTTCCCCTAATATTCTGTATATTTTAGTTACTTATGATGTTCTTGTGTCACTATGAAAAGGAAAAGGATTATTTTTTCTTTTTTTGGTATTAATTATTTTGCTAGAATCAAAGGTATATTAATTTCAACACGTGCCAGAATCTAAGGTATGTTAATTTCAACATGTGCCAGAATCTAAGGTATGTTAATTTCAACATTTGCTAGGATCAAATAACCCCACAAAATGGTCCCATCAAATATTCCTTAAATCTTCATTATGTTCTATTTTAATCGAGTATTACTGTGATAAAAAGATACTGGTCGACAAGTTCCATTTGAATCTGTGAAGTACTTGCAATTCCCTTTGCACCCCTTCAACGCTGTATTTTTAATTTAATTTTGTGGACTTAAGTACTGAGTACCAGTAAATTGATTGTGCATTTCCAAAGTTGCTACTGATGATTAAAGGCCAAGCACTCATTGAGAGCCACATAATTTTGCAGGAACTTTAAATAATAAGTTTACTGTCAAAGGACATAATGAACAAGCTGAATTTCACTAGTTTGAGAACATTATTTTCAATTTCTTTTTATAATTATCTGAGATTTTACAAATTATCAATCTAAGATTTTTATACCAAAACTGTCTGGTTGCATAATTGCAATGCCTAAAGGAGGAGAGAGAGTCTCTGTTTCCTCCTTTTTCCTCTCTCTCTTCTGTGAGAGTTCATCCTCTCCTCCGTGAGAGTTTTTTTTACATCTTCTGGTTGGTGTTCCATTTCTTCTCATCTTTTCCTCCTCTCCCTACTTGTCTCTCTGAATCTCCAATCTCACTTCTTCCCATCCCTCTTATCTCCAAACAACCCCATCTATCCATTACACCTCCCTCGAGTTCTCTTCTTTCCCTATGTTTGACTTGCTAGTGTCTTGGCTTGTTGTGGCAGCTACTTTCCACCTACAACCCATGCTCAGATCTGTGTTTCAGATATATATTTATGGGTTCTGTAGGCCAGTGGTCTCTGTTGACCAATTTATGGATCACTTGAGTATGATGAATATTGGTGGCTTGCTTCCCCAACTCCATTCTCTACAGATCCCCTTTCATGGCTCCTCAGTCTGTACTTCGGTTTCCTGGTGGCGGCGATGACAACGAAGACAGTGGCGATTTGGTTGAGTGAGCAGAAGCATTTGGTTGAGTCTTGTGTTGATCTTTATGTGGTCGATCGGTTCACTGAGAGGCAGAGGCCCAAGATGGGCAAGATGTTAGAGCACCGGGACCTTATTTTTGCTGATCTCACTGCCCCTTATCCTGAGACAGTTGGTTTTAAAGTTAATAAGCTGGAACAAGAATGGGGTAGGTGGGTTGAGGTGAATAGCTTGGGAGATCAAGTGTTTGTTTTGAGCCATGACGACTCTTTCTGTGTCTCCACCAGAGGCGTTTCTAGAGTGAAGGGGAATTGCATTTTGTTGACCAACCAAAAGCGTACTTATGAGCCAGAATTTGAAGGGCCAAGAACACTTACTCAGCAGTGTTCTGTGTTCCATTTGGAAATGGCAGCATTACGAACCTAGCAGCTTCACCTGGCTATTCTCCGATGCTCCAGCCACCCTCAGCCTGGCTCTCCCCCGACTGATGTCTGTCTGCATGCTGATTGGTGAATGCAAGTATGAAATATTTATTCTTACTTCTCAAGATATAGAATAGAATGTTTACTGGTTACATGCAAGTATGAAATATTTATTCTTGCTTCTCAAGATATATACAAACACTCTGATGTATATAGGGTGCATTTTACAACATAATCAACTAAAAGAAGAAATAGCCCTTCAAAATCTGAAAGAGTTTCCCTTGGTAAGCCCAAGTGGTGAGTATGGGTGAGAATATGGGTTAGAATTAGGTTAAGTTGAGGGTTCGATTCCCTTCCTTTGTAACAAAAAGGAAAAATAACATGCCTAGAAATCAGGAGGTAGATTGATTGGAGAGTATAGTTATTTATTTTAAGAGAGAATTCTACAAATCTTAAAGAAAATAAATTTTCCTAGAAGACATTTTAATCCTTCAAGACAGTATATTTGTGGTTATGGTATGGAGATAGATCAAAACTTCACAATGTATGCTATTGCTAACTAATTTTTCTTCTCTGAATGTTCTGTAATAATTGTGTTTCACTTAGAAAAAAAGGATTTTCTTTGGGTATTAATTATTTTTCAATACTTGACACAGGGAAGTTACTTGTTTACTGCTAATGAAGACCCTTTTCTGCATCTCTCGGAGCAGGTGGACAATACCATTTCTCATGAAGAGTGATTTGCAAAATTACCCTAGAATAAAACCAGTGTTAAATTATCAGTCTAGTTTGTCCAATGTTTAAGACTCTAGTCTTTTTATCGGTCCAATGTTTAAGGTTGGAGTCTGTTAATATTACAGACAGACAAAGTAAGCTGTTCTATCTTGAACTTATATCTTTTTAAATGTTCTTGTTTTGTGTTATATTTGGGTTACTTGGATTTCAGATGGAATTCTCAAATTCTAGTTCTAATAGCGGTTTTGGATTGTTGTCCTTGGAGTCATGTTCAGACCTTGAGAATATTTCGTAATTAATTCTCATTTTCTCGCTACTTTAACTCAAGATATATCCTCATAATTATTCTCAACACTTAACATGTGTTCATTTGCATAACCATAGTTAACTATTTGCTTTGTATTTATGAAACTATGGTTATGTACATATGTCGAGTGTTGAGAATGATGATAATGATATATCTTGTATTAGAGTAGTTAGCAAAAATATGCTTTTGTCGGATAAGTTTTTTAAACATAAATTAAAAAAGGCAAACAAAGTCTAGCACAATTAATAAATGACATTGACTTACAAACCAACTATTTCATGTTTGAGGTTCGAATTCTTATGGCATGTTGGTTGTTTGTGTGAGAATCCTCCTACCTTATAGTTTAAATTATAGCTAAACTTTTTTTTCTTAGAAACCAAATTGCAATTTCGTGTAATACTTGATTCCCAAAAAAAATCTTGAACTTTAATAAATATTTTTAAAATAAAATATTGACTTTCATGAAGCATGTGACATGAGACTTATTAAAAAAAGTAAACTAGTAACCATAGTCTTAAAAATCGAAAATATCGCCAAAATATCGGCGATATTTCGGTAATTTTCAGTCGCCAATATTATCGTTTACTTCCAGTTTGGTTTCGTGATTTTTTCGAAAATATTGTCGAAATTTTGACGAAAATTTCGCCAATATTGTCGTCAAATTTGTCCTTGAAATTGTGATAATATCGCGATATTATCAAAGGAGGAAAGAAGAGAGAAAACTCAGATTAAACTGACCTAGAAAATCCACAATCCCGCAAACCAAACAAAGAAGAAGCAGAACCCAGAAAAGCAAAGTAAAAAGCAAATGAATGGATCTGAAGCCTACAAAAATGATCAAATTCGGAGAATCAGATCTGAAGAATGAAGCTGAAGCAAACACAATAATCAATACAAATGCAAATGAAAATGAAAAGGCAGCTGCAGATGTAAAGGGTTGTATTGTACCTCGAGGCTTGAGGTATGAGATTGGGGATTGGGAATTGCGGTTTGAAGCTTCAGAGATCTAAGATCAAGAGCTTACGTGCTGATCCAGACTCTGTATCTCTCTGAAAGAGCCTTTTGTCCAATTTCTTATATAATTCAAAGAAAAAGACATCAAGATTATAATATAATACTCAAGTAAATGGAAAAAAATGGGTGGAGATTGGAGAGAGAAATTAAGACGGTTTGGATGTAGTGATGTTCCATACGTGTAAGATGGTCTTGTGCTTTCGGTGGGGTTACCGTGAGACTTTTCTGCTAAGTTCTAACTTCGATAAAATAAAATAAAATAAAAATTAAAAAAGAGCTAGTTTAGTATTGCTGTAGTTTTTTTTAAAATTGGTTGATTCTAGTTTACTGTAAGCATGTTACTTATCACAAATGGATATTAGAATTATCTTAATTCTTGCTTCAATCTTCACCATTTTTTAAGTATGGTAAAGTGCCTAATTTTCATGACAAATCAAGTTTATTTACATCTTAAATTATTTTTCAATTTTTATAAATAAAAAATATAAGAACGTGTATCATGTCCAGGTGAATAATGTGAAATAAGCATTCTTATGTATCTTACCATGCAATTTATAAAGTCAGAAATATTATAGTAAAAAATGATAAATAAATTATTAGAGGGTGTTTAATTTTCTTCTTAATTACTCCAGGATTTTCTAAGTCACAATGTTTGTTCAAGATAATCAACTTAAATCACTCAAACCCACTACGCAACGATTTCCTTCCAATCTTTTGTGTCAAAATAACAGATGATTGACTAAATAAACTTTTTATAAAGTTTCATTAAAAATTTCCATGTATTTATCACAATTTAGTGGTTTTATCAAATTTTTATTTATATCGATATTTTCCGATATTTCCATCTATATTTTCCGATATTTCCATCGATATTTAGTGTTTTTAACCACCGATATTTAAACTTTCGATATTTAATACCTTGCTAGTAACTACTAGTAGCGCAAGAGAAAAAAAATCTTACTCCGAGTGTTTCATCAAATTCAACAGAAAAAGCACAATGCTCTGCAAAACTACTCATCATCAAAGTCAACAGAAGAAGAAGCACAAGGCCGACATGGATGGCAGCAGCAGCAGAGTCGACTGGACCAACCTCCCACCCCAACTCTACCCACTCATCGCCCAAAACCTCAAAACCCACATCGAAGTCCTCCGATTCCGCAGCGTCTGCAGCTCCTGGCGTTCTTCCATTCCTCATTTCTGCGCCTCCATATCTCCCAATTTCCCGTTCCCTCACGGGTCCACTGGCTTCCTCTCCCAAATCACCCTCTACCTCACCCGACAGGACCCGAATCCGGATCCGAATCCGTATCCTTCCTCGTCGTCCTCATCGCCTTCATCATCCAAGGGCTGGTTGCTGAAGCTCGAAGAGTGCGCGGACAAGATTCGCCTTCTGAATCCGATAACCAACTGGCGGGTCAGCTCTGTCAACGACGACGTTGCAAGAAATCCAACGGATTTGAACCTGGTGGACCTTAACACGGTGGAGCTGGGCAAAGCATATGCGCTGAGATACACAAAGGGGTCTGGTTCCATTTTTGGTATAAACAAGGTGATTGTAGCCCCTAACTTTAAAGACTGCTCAATTTTCATGATCTACAATGAAGGAAAATTGGGTTTTGCCCAAATTGGAAATGAGAAGCTCACAGTCATCAATGACCAAATTTCTGATTACGATGATTTGATTGTGTATAAGGGTCAGGCTTGTGTTGTTAACAAATGGGGTCAAATATTTAGGATCAATTCGTGTCTGGAATTGGTGCCTTTTTCGCCTCCTATTGGTTTTGGTTGCAGAAAGAATTTGATTGAGTGTTGTGGAGAGCTTTATGTGGTGGATAGGTACCTTGATGCTAATCAGCAAGATCAAACATCACAAAATATTCCTGTTTGTAATGGTAGTTTTAATTTTTTTATTCACCATCCTCTTCGTCGTCGTCGAAGAAACTACGAAGCCGATCAGCCCAAGGCAATTGATTTCAAGGTCTATAAGTTGGGTGATGAAGAGTTGGGGGGCAGATGGGTTGAAGTGAAGAGCTTGGGGGGTCAAGCTTTCTTCTTGAGTGTTGATTGCTGTTTCTCTGTTTTGGCTAGAGAGTTGGAGGGTTGCAAAGGGAATTGCATTTACTTCACAGATTCAAATGACATTGGTTTCGCGTTAAGAGAGTTGATCAGATCAGATGGGTCTGTTTTCAGCTTGGAAGATCATAGCATTAATTGGCTTAGTTCTTCCCCTGTTTATTCTCAGATGTTTTGGCCACTCCCAGCTTAATTATCCTCTGGATTAATGTAAGTATGCATATGATTATGTTGTTTTTATAAACTCTTAACAAGCTTACTTGACAAACAAGCTTTCTGTATATGTTAATTACTTATGATGTTCTTGTGTCACTAGTAAAAGGAAAAGGATTCTTTTTTTCTTTTTTTGGTATTAATTATTTCTCAACTTGATCTTCACAGGGAACTTGCTTACTGCTTACAGGAGAGAGAGGCTGGAGGTTCCAATTTCTCATGAAGAGTGGTATGAAAAATGATCTACAGTGTAATCAAATGTTGTTATGGATTTGTAAATTGTACTTTTATGTAATGTAAGGCATTCTCTCTTGAACTTGTATCTTTGTATGTTCCTGTTTAATGTTATGTTGGTTTCAAAAGGAATTCTTAAATATTTTCTCTGCTTTTAAAGCTTCAACTTTCATTGGCCAACTGCAACTAAATGGAAAAGATTGAAGTATTTTCTCTGGTTAATGATGTATTATTTTGGTGAATGAGTATTGATGGTATTTTTTTTTTCTGGCAAATGACTGTTAATGGTATTTAATTCTGGCAAGAGACTTGCACTGGGCCAGGGAAGCAACTTTGCCTATTCAAGTGACAGACAAGACAACTCTGTGTGGTCTGGATTTGTCCAGAAATGGAAAAATAACCTTATCTAGTTTCTTACCTTAAAAGAAAACAAATACATAATTCTAGAATATCAAAATTTGACGTCATTATTTACCACATTATCAATTTTAACTATTATTTCTTTTGGAATGAACTCAATTTTTTTAAAGTATAATCAATTGATAATAAAGCATGACAACATTATAATTCAAACAGTTCCTTGCTCTATCTCCTTGCATCTCACCCTCCTTCACTCATCCGCTCGGATGATGGATGACCGTCGCCATCGCTTATGATTTCGACCAATTATCAACGTGGAAAGAAGTGAGAGCCTTTATTTGAAGTTACACGTAAATTTTGTTACTCTTAAAAGCAAAAATAAAAATAAAATAAAAATAAAAATAAATAAGGATGTCGGTATCCCGCCATTTATCGATCACCAATCAAAATCATACACGGCATACACGGCGGGGCCGTCATTTATCAAATAGAGGAAGGAACTACATTTATTTGTTAAAACATTACTAAACCTCGAATTATCTTAAAATGTCTCAAAAACATTCATTCTTTGTTGGTTGAGTTGATTAGCGGGCTAACTCGCTCCGGTTCGGGAGCAAAATTCCAGATTATTTGATGACTAAATTTGAGAAAAAAAAATTTGTTTACCCTAGAATTGCAGTATAAAAGGATTATGTTCTTGGACAATGGTCCTACCATCACCTCTGCCTCCTTGACTGAAACTCTCACTCTCTCTTTTTGCATGTCATCATCTGTCAACAGAAACAGAGGCCCTACTATGGATTCCAGAGCCCCCTGTTCAGTGGACTGGTCCAAACTCCCAGATGAGCTCTGGCACCGGATCGGCCAGCAGCTCAAACCTTTCATCGAACGGCTGCGATTTCGCAGCGTCTCCTACTCCTGGCGCCATTCCATTCCCCGATTCTACCCTTCCATTCCTCCAGAATTCCCATACCCATTCTCCTTCCACTCCAAAGCCTCCCTCGCCCGAACCACTCTCTACCTCCTCCGAACCAACCCATTTCCTTACGCCTCCACGTCATCACCATCCTCATCATCATCTTCCCCAAAGGGCTGGCTCCTGAAACTAGAAGAGTGCAACCAGAACCTGCGCCTCCTTCACCCCATCACCAACCGCCAATTGAGGTGCGGGGAGGACTTTTCCCAGAGCACCTGAACTTTGTAAATTATAAGATGGCGGAGCTGGGCCAAGCCTACGCTCTCAAAACCTCAGCTGGCTCTGCTTACGTTGATCGCGTGAGCAAAGTCATTGAGCTCCCTCACTCTAAACCCTGCTCAATTCTCGTCATTCACCACAAAGGAAAACTGGGTTTTGCTCAGAATGGGGACGAGCGTCTGAGAAGCATCGGCAATCGGTTTTCTAGTTACAGTGATCTGATTGTTTACAAGGGCCGGCCGTACGTTGTAGACAAATGGGGCACGGTTTTCCGGGTCGACCCGGCTCTGAGAGTGGTTCAATTCGCGCCTCGGTTGGTCTGTTTTGGGCACAAGAAGCATCTGGTCGAGAGCTGCGGAGATCTTTATCTGGTTGACAGGTACATGGTGGCGGACCCGAATGCAAGACCAGACCCGGTTACCAGTTTCTATCGTTTTATTCGGCATCAAGGGAATGGTTGGCCTGATGCAATCGACGAGTGTCCGCTGATCACCGTTAATTTCAGGGTTTATAAGTTGGATCAAGAGAGGGGGAGATGGGATGAAGTGCACAGCTTGGACGACCAAGCATTCTTCTTGAACGTTGATTTTTCGTTCTCTGCTTCGG
Organism: Prunus padus; assembly: GCA_024362665.1. Lineage (NCBI taxonomy): Eukaryota > Viridiplantae > Streptophyta > Magnoliopsida > Rosales > Rosaceae > Prunus > Prunus padus. The sequence continues at coordinate 17,293,095 of JANFAM010000007.1, read as the reverse complement.
CTGAAGACATTGTTGGGTGCTCGAGGAACTGCATTTACTTCTCCGATCACCGGGAGAATCCTCTGGTGCTGAGAAGCTTGAGCACTGTTGGGGATGGTTCGGTTTTCAACTTGGCAGACCATAGCATTAGCGTTGTAAATGCTGCAGGAGCTCCATTCTTCGCCGAGATATATTGGCCTTCCCTGCCTTAGCTTCAGTAAGCAATTGCTCTGCTTTCTCTCTCCTTGCGGTTTTTGTTTGTTTTTGTGCTTGATTGCTTCTTGACATGATCTTGACAGGTGAAGTGTGAGAGAGCTCTGGAGTTTCAGAGATTTGGAGGTCCTGCCATGCCATGTTATCAGAAAAACCAGGGCTCGCAGGATTGCAGTTAAGGAGAGAACTTATGGAACAGTTTCAGTCAGTTTTTAAGTTAATTTGAACCGGAAGTCTATGAATTTCAAGTTCCCAATTATATTAGCATGGGATTTTATGTTTATTATCTTTTGTTATTCTGAATGAAATAATAATCAATTAACTTTATGTTTATTATCTTTTGCAATCACGAAGAAATGATCAATTATAAAGGGAATACTAGCAACCTTCTCTATAATAAATAGATGTTTGACAACTTTTCAAGTTACATAGTAGTACGTAATATATTTTTTCTCACTCACCCACTCTCTCACTATTTTTTTTCTCAAATCTCGTCACGCCCTCTCCTTCGTTTCATATCTTATCACTCTCTCTATCTCTCCGTATTTTCTAGACTAGAACTTAGGCTTTCGAATGTGTTTGTTGCTATAGCTTAATTTGATTCGGTTGTCAGAACAAATTTTTGCATGCTGGCTTGAGTTGAATTGATGGTGGATCCTTGGTTATGCATGAGTGTTGGATCTTGTTTGGATAAGCTCGTTCTCCATTTTGAGTTATGTGGTAACAGTCCGTGTCACATGCTATTTACAAAATAAAATATCTTTCTAGTCCAAAATTTTGATTTATTTCAATGTTAGAGACTTTCTAATTTCTCTATGCACCCAAGAATTTTCCTTGATCTCTGTGAAAATCTTTAAAACGTTGACACGAAATGAACAAGGGACCGATGTTTTTGAAATTTTGTGAATAGGTGTGGAGAAAAATTCTTGGGTGGTGTTCAAGATCATCATATTACTTCGGCCTAATTTTGATCCCCAAAAAAAAAGACTTTCGGTTTCGGCCTAATTTGACCCCAAAAAGAAAAGTTTTGCCTAAAAGACGAAAACACCCATCATAATTATTACCGCCCAATGGGCAAACCCAGAAAGAAATGTCATCTCCATCGCTACATTAGGCCATCTCCAGCCATGCTATATCCCAAATATACTAAAATAACGCAAACCCGTCTCACGCTAAACAAAATTTTGGCCAAATTTGAAGCCACATTGGCACTTTTAATTTCTTCAATCGCCACATTTAACTTTGCGCTAAATTTTTATGACCACGACATGCTTTTCATAAATGCATTGAAATCTATCCATTTTTTGTGGTACCACGCTCTTAAAATAATAAAATATGACCCTAAAATATAAATTTACACGACGGAGATGGAAAATTTTACTACACTATTCTTTAAAAATTAATATTTTAGATTAAATTTTTACATGACTACATTTAGCCTATGACTGGAGGCCCAGTTCTAGACGGCAGCCCCATTGTTTTTTGACCGTTTGAGCTTAGATTTTATCGAGAATATAATAAAGAAATTGAACTGATCCTCCCTTAAAGAAATTGAACTGATCCTCCCTCTCTCTCTCTCTCTCTCTCTCTCTCTCTCTCTCTCCGTCTCTGAAATTGCTCTCTTTCTCAGTCTCTCAGGTTCTCAGCCCTCTTACCGGTGGTGAGGCACAAATCTTTATTTATTTTTCCACATTTTCTAATTTCGCCTAAATTTTCGTTTGATTTGTATCTGAAACTCTTTATTTCCTTACTTTTTCATTAGATTTCTTCTTATCGGTTGGTCACTCCGTCAGAAGAGTTCCGAAAATTTGGTGATTTTCAAGGTATGGTTTCTCTCTCTCTCACAGTGGGCGTGGTTTGGATTAGTAGCTTTGATGTATTGTGGCTTGTGTATCCGAGAGCTGATTTTGAACCGCAATGTGTCTTCTTGAATTATTTAGACAACATTCTTGACTTTCTCAAGCTGCTTTTTGCTGTATGAGATTTGATTTGATTACGAAACAGAGTTTTGCGATGCGAAAAATTATGTCTGTTTGAAGATGTGATTTTTATCTTAAATGTTTCTGTAATTCAATGGATAACTAGGAGTTGGATGCTAACTGTGTCTGAATAATGGAAATGGGTTTTTAACTTTGCTTCTTGAAATTAATTTTGCCTTTACATTTTACAAATATAAACTATATTGTTCATTGTTTTATCAGGTTATGAAGTTAAGAATTATCTTCTGACTTCCTCACGCAGACCACGCTGTGTCTTCGTTCCAGGTTCTATCGTTCTGACTTCTTTTGCTGTGATTTCTTTTACTGTGAAAATGCTTCCTATGAAACCACTGGGATATGATAAATGCAGAAATAAGAGAAAAATTAAACATGTTGATGATTTAGGAGGTCATGTTGAAAATGATGATGTCTCTAATTTAGTCAATGAACAACCTCCTCAGTCCATTCCCTTGGACATTTATGATCCAAGTAATTGGGAGAATCTCAGTACAAAACTGAGGGATCTATTAGTTGAAAAAGGGCCTAGAAGAGATCTTTTTGGGGAGAAAGGCCCAAAAGATAAATCCTCTAGATGTTTCTCATCAACATTTTACACTCGTTATTTACCAAATGGAGAGAAACGTGATAGAGAATGGCTAGTTTATTCAAAGAATGTAGATAAAGTATTTTGTTTTTGTTGCAAGTTGTTTAAACGTTTGTCCCTAAAATGTCAGTTAGCAAATGAAGGATATGGAGACTGGGAACAACTTAGTCTTTTGCTCAAAGAACATGAAACAAGCATTGAGCACATCTTTCACATGATCACTTGGAAGGGTGTGCGTCTTACATTGGAGAAAAATGAAACCGTGGATAAAATAGTTCCTTACAAGATTAACCAGGAGAAACAACACTGGAGAAATGTGTTGCTAAGAATCATTTCAGTTGTGAAATTTCTTGTTAAACACAAGTTCACATTCTTTGGAACAAATGACAGGATTTATCAAAATGATTGTGGAAATTTTTTTACCCAAATTGAAATGATTGCAGTCTGGGATCAAGTAATGCAAATGCATATCGGACGTGTTCAAAACAATGAGATTCATTGTCATTATCTAGGTCGTAACATTCAAGAATTGATAATTTTGTTAGCTTCTGAAATCAAAAGTGCAATCATAAAAAAAATTAAGGAAGCAAAGTATTTCTCTGTGATTCTTGATTGTACTCTTGATTCAAGTGACGAAAAACAAATTTCTTTGTTGTTACGATCTGTAGATGTTTCTACAAGTCCAATAAAAATAGAAGAGTACTTTTTAGGGTTTTTAAATGTTCATGATAATTCGGGCCAAGGACTTTTTGAAGAATTGCAAAGTGTGTTAAAATCTCTTGACCTTAATCTTGACAATGTAAGAGGACAAGGATATGATCATGGATCTAATGTGAGAGGGAGAGACCAAGGTTTACAGAATAAGCTTTTAGATATAAATCGTAGAGCATGGTACATGCCATGTAGTTGTCATAGTCTAAACTTAACACTTTGTGACATTGTTGACTCTTGTAGTGAAGCAAAATCTTTTTTTGGAGTGATACAAAATATTTATACATTGTTTTCTCATTGTTCAAAGTGTTGGAAAATTTTGGAAGATAATGTAAAAGGTTTAACTCTTGAGCAATTAACGATCCCACATTATGAGAGTGAAATTGAAAGTGTTAGAGCAATAAGACTCCATGCTCTAGAAGTAAGAGAAGCTTTACTTCAATTAGTAGAAACTGTGTCTGACCTCAAAGTGAGGTGCCAAGCTCTTTCTTTAGCAACATATGGATTTGATTTTGAGTTTTTATTATGCATGATTATTTGGTTTGACATACTCTCTGTTGTTGACTCTGTTAGCAAGTACTTAGAATCTAAAGACATGCTTATTGATGTTGCTATAGATGAGGTAAAAAGGCTGATTAATTTCTTTGAAGAATATAAAGAAACAGGGTTCACACAGGCCATGACTGTTGCTAAAGGAATTGCTACTGAAATGGAAATTGATTATGTGTTTAATGAAACTTGTAAAACCAGTAGAAAGAACCATGCTGAGAATGTCAATGAATCATCTCCTGAATCTGTTGAAGAATCCTTTAGAATTCATTATTTCTTACATATAGTGGATCAAGTTATAGGTTTATTGAAGAGAATGTTTGAACAGTTTCAGGCATATGAGGATGTTTTTGGGTTCTTGTTTAGTTCAGAGAAGTTAAATTCATTGGATGATAATCATTTGAAATCTTGTTGTGGTCATCTTGAATTCAGTCTAAAGCATGGAAAATCTTGTGATGTTGATGGAAATGATTTATTTGAAGAACTAAAATTCTTACGAGGGAATTTACCAAAAGAAAAAATGACAGCCCTTGAAATACTAAATTTCATAAAAGAACGAGGTCTTCCAAATGCTTGCATTGCTTATAGAATATTATTGACTGTACCTGTTACATTGGCATCTACAGAAAGTAGTTTTTCAAAATTGAAGTTACTAAAATCTTACTTGCAATCGCCAATATCACAAGAAAAATTAGATGGACGAGATTTGATTTCTGTTGAAAATGATTTTCTAGAAAATATTGATTATGAAAAATTTATCAATGATGTTGCAACCAAAATGGCAATAAGAAATGCTTCACATTGATACTTTGATGCTCTCACTGGTTATTGTTTTTTTTTTCTTTTTCTGCAGGTTTGCATTCATTGACTTGCTGGGGAGATTGAAGATGGTTAATTCTTCTTTGGGAGAGCAGTCACGTTTATTTCATCTTTGGAAGTGGCAGATCGCATTTTTCAACAAATGGTGTTGGTTGGTAGTCACAGGAAGTTTTGGTAGCTGTCTGTAGCTGATAAGTGTCAAGGTTGTCAAATTCAAGATTTTAAAGTTCAGTTCACATATGGAAGAAAGCATCTGGTGAAGAGTCAAGTATTGTGGGTGTTCAGTGGTGATTTATCTTTCTCTGCTTTTGTTCAAGAGTTCACAAGATTTAAGGGGTATTGCGTTAGTTTCACCAATTCCCATATCATACAGTGTTTCTGAAAATCGTGTTGAACCAAGATGATTATTGAGCCACATTGGAGGATGGTTTCACTAGCAGTCTAGCTGTGTGTGGCAGATGTTCCGTTAACTCAGGATGAGACCTATCTATGTTTTAGTTTGACGGCATTTATAAGTGAAGAACAGGTTACTTCAGTTTGAATATCTTATCTGAAGGTTTTCTATAGTTCATGTTTGTTTACAGCTTAGACTACTAGAGCAGATTGTAGCACTTTCTGACTCAATAATATCCTGATATTAACGTCATACCTCTATTTTGCTTCTTCTATGCTGTGTTATTTATTTTTGTACAAGTCTCTCTTCTTCCCCGCCCCCAACCCCCCACTTTCTCCAATCAAATATGGAAGTTGTGGATAGAGAAATTTAGAGTGAAAACTTGCCAGTTCTCGTAGGATTCTCTTTGAGATACAAGAGCTAAGTTTTCTCAATGAGAAAACAAAAAAGTAAAAAAAAAGAACTGATTGTTTTCAATGACTTCCTTGCTGCGCAAGACATCAATCATTCAAGAATCCCAATTCTCATAGGACTATTTGTGCTTCACCAGGACATTAAATAACCCCTCCGCCCTATATATTCTTAAACATAAAACAACATACAACTATAGAATATTAAGGATGGCGAGCAGAATGCCAGATGAATTATGGGAGAGCATCGGCAAGCGCCTCAACACAAAGACCGACGTTTCTCGATTTCGTGCTGTGTGTAAGTCATGGCGATCCTCTCTTCCTCTTTGTGCAAAACAGTTCCCTTTGCAATTCCCCATCCAAGTCGTCACTAAGAAGTACTCCCTCAGCTTCACCCTAAACGAGAGTGTAATCTATCATCTTGCACCTCCCGCCGCCACCGGTGATCCCCGTGAAAGGGGTTGGTTGATTTGTGTCAAAGAAGGAGAGACGGGTGAAACTCATAATATGTTGCATCCACTCTCCCAGTCTACCGTTCTGCAGTTGCCCTACTCATATCCAAAGTTACTCAACTTATTGGAATATCGGGTATCTGAGGTGGCCAAAGTATATGTCCTACGTTTAAGGGATCACTACTGGTTCTGTGGTAAGGCGGCCCTGTCATTAAATCTCGATTTCCCTGCGGTCATGATGGTGACACGGGGAATGTTATGGTATGGAAAATTAGGCGTTGACAGTAAAAAGTGCATCCAAGTCTCTCCGTTGACTCGTGAACATTCCATTTTTGAAGATGTTATCTTTTATCAAGGAAAGTTCTGTGCTGTCTGCTATAATGGAACAGCCGTAGAGGTTGATTCTTCTCTTGACGTGACGATGATCGCGTTTCCAATAAAAGGTCGTTTTACCCTCAATTATCTGGTGGAGTCATCCGGGGAGGTTCTTTTGGTTCGTTTATCTGGTGAAGATTCTTTTTCTTCTTGTAACTCTTCCGGTGAAGATTCTGATTCTTCTGATGAAGAGTCTGATTCTTCTTACCAGGAACTCTCGCTGGCGCCAGCACCTGCTGAAGTTCCCCATGAAGGTGGTTTTTTGAGTGGAGCTAACTATCGAGACTCACGCATACTTGGTGAATTGGTTCTTGCACTGCCGCAAGTGCCAGCACCGGCTGAACTTGCCAAGCCGGCTCATGATGAAGATTCTTCTTACGAGGGGCTGCTGCAAGCGCCAGCACCAGCTGAAGTTGTCCACCCAGCTCGCGACGAGGATTCTGATTCTTCTTCTGGTTCTTCTGTAGAGGTTTATAAATTGAATGCAGATGAGAAAGAATGGGTTGCGGTTGAGACGGAAGCTCTGCGTGATCGAATATTGGTGGTGGGGAGCGACCACTGCTTCTCTGTTTCTACTGGAGATTTCCCAGGGTGCAGGGGGAGCTGCATTTATTTCTACAATGTAGATAATCGTACAATTGCGTTAGGAAGAGGAAGCAGGTTGAGCCAAACCGCAGTGTTCTGCTTAGATTCCGGCACTTGGTTGCCGCAAACAGATTATCCAAGTTTTCAAAACATCTTTTGCCCACCGCCCACTTGGACTTGGTTGCCAACTTGCCAAGCCAACAACAAAGGAAAAGTAAACAACAAGACTTGGACTTGGACATGAAGAGAAAGCAAAACAAAAGTACATGAAGTTGGTCTGTTGATCGATGCTAAGTTTGGATGGCGATTGTAAATTTTGAGCTATTCGTAATTGTTGTGCGCAGCGGAAGCGGATTGCACATGGACGGTTGATATGAAACCATTGAGACAACAAGAGCAAAATATGAAATACAGAAATCCAAATGACACCAAGGATTTATACTGGTTCGGCCCGTGTGTAGCCTACATCCAGTTCGAAGACAGCAAGAAATTCCACTAGTATCCCAAAAGAGATTACAACCAAAGGAGATTAACCCTCTCACCTATCCTAGGAATTACAGAGTTTAACTCTCACAACCCAAATCTCAAATACACCCAAGTCACTCTCACACAGATAACAAAAGAGAGAACAAATAATACCACACCCAAAGACCAATAGAGAAATAGATTTTCCTCTCACTGATCAGACAAGGAAAACTGTCTTCAAATGTGCAGCTACAACAAAGAGGAGCAGCAGCTCCTTTTTCTCCCTCTCTCACATGGTGCAAACGGCACCTCCAAAGTGGTGAGGCATTCTGCCCACACCCCTGCCTTTGGTGCGGCACGCCTTCACTGCCCCCTCACTAAATGAATCAGCTGATGTATATTAATAGGCCATTGGCTCAATGTGAAAAGCAAGACTTTTCCCATTCTCTGCATCAATGTCGGCAGCCCACGTGAAGACCTAAATGTCTTCAATTTCAACCACTTATTTAATGCAACATGACTTCCTCCAAAAGCCATCAAATGCCTAAACAAAGCTAGCCACCTTTAATTAATGACTACATGCCAACCCACGTGATGGCTAGCCAAAGAAGGGAAAAATCTTTCATCATTGCACCATGCATTGTCTCCCACCAAAGACATCATCATTCCATGCAATATTATTGGCCACCAACTTTCAACAATTGTGGCTTCCCATTTTTCTCTTCCTTTGGCCACGTGATTTGCTGCACCCAAAACACAAAATCTGATTTCTTCTTACAAAGGTTGCTGCCCTCCACCAAATAAAATAATGTCAAAACCACATTCTTTTATACCAAGTTTGGCAGCCATCATGAAGAAACCACCGACACATGTGGGTGCAATTTGAGCCAATTCCAACAGTAATATGATAATTGCATCTGTTGTATGATTGTTCTTCAAATTTCCCCTCTTTAATTTTTGTTTTGATATGTTTCGATGGGCTTATTCCCAAAAGTCGGGGATTATTTTTGATAATTCAAAACTTTCTAACCAATCAATAATTCACAGAAACAAAAAGCCATTAATAAAACTTTAATTCAATTGTGTAGCTTAATGTTGAAATCTTTCTCTGTTCTTCAGCAAGAATTCAAAAGATTTATGGTTGCGCCGATTGGTGGATGGTACTGCTGCATCACCAGCAGTCTAGCAGTAGCAGATGCTCCTTAGTCTATCTATGGTTTAGTTTTGATAACACTCCTAAGTGCAGAACAGGTTAACGGGGTTCAGCTTCGATATCTTTTCTGAAGATTTTGCTTAGTTCATGTTTGTTTGTGGACATGTCTAGAGCGATTTCTGATTAGTTTTTGTTTTTCTATCAGCGATTTCTGATTAGTTTGGCAAAAGCTATATTTTTATGACTATAATATATACCCTCATCATTTGCTTCACTATGGTGCGTTATTTATTTTTGTACAAGTCTTTCTTCTTTTCTCCTCTGAGTTTTCTCCCATCAAATATGGAAGTTGTTGATACAAAAGTTTCAAGCCAACTTTCCAATTCTCATAGGACCATGTAATAACTTTACCTCTTCAATTTTTTTTTCTTTAAATATGCAGCTCCCTTTCTCTATTTTTTCCTTTCTTATCTTGGACTATCTTCTCTCCATTTTTCAAATCTCATCTCATCTCATCTCTCTCTCTCTCTCATAATTAATTTTTGTATGTTGCTATTTACTAAAGAATTATATTTCTAATCCTAGAATTTGATTTATTTAAGGGTTAATTGTCGATTTACCCCCCATGAACTTGTACGCTACTTTCAATTTGCACCCTCAACTTTTTTTTTGAAAAATTAAGTACACGAACTAATTTTTATAGCCAATTCCCCCTACCGTCTAAATTTCAACATGTCATCAAATTTGCCGTTAAATATGAGGGCAAATTGTTCATTTTCTTCTTATCGCTTGTTAACACGCCTTTCCTAATACCACACACATGAAAGTCAATCTTCTCCTTGTTGTACATGAATTGTATTTATGTCCATAATCTTTCCTACCATAAGTAGACTTTTACAATTGTTTAATACTAGAAAATATATTCTCTACGTAGGTTCCGAAAATTTGGTGATTTTCAAGGTACTCTCTCTCTCTCTCAGTGGGAATGTGTCTTTCTTCTTTTATGTACAAGTCTTTCTTCTTTTTTCCTTCCACTTTTCTCCAATCAAATATGGAAGTTGTGGATAGACAAGTTTCAAGTGAAAACTTACCAATTCTCATTAGGATTTGCTTTGAGATACATGTTGTTCTCAATGACTTGCTTGCTGCGCAAGACATCAATCATTCAAGAATAATCCCAATTCTCATAGGACTCTTTGTGCTTCACCAGGACATTAAATAACCCTGCTGCTCCAGGAGAATCCCCTGTGCCCTATATATAGTCTTAAACATAAAACAACATACAACTACAGAAGTATTAGGGATGGCGAGCAGATTGCCAGATGAATTATGGGAGAGCATCGGAAAGCGCCTCAACACAAAGACCAACGTTTCTCGATTTCGTGCCGTCTGTAAGTCATGGCGATCCTCTCTTCCTCTTTTTGCAAAACCGTTACCTTTGCAATTCCCCATCCAAGTCTTCACTACTAATGGGTACTCCCTCGACTGCACCTTCACAGAGAGCGTAGTATATCATCTTGCACCTTCCGCCGCCGCTGGTGATCCCCGAAGGGGTTGGTTGAATTGTGTCAAAGAAGGAGAATCGGGTGAAACTCATCAGATGTTGTATACACTCTCCCAGTCTACGGTTCTGCAGTTTCCCTTCTCATATCCAAAGTTACTCAACTTATTGGAATATCGGGTATTTGAGGTGGCCAAAGTATATGGCCTACGTTTAAGTGGCCAAAGAATATCGGGTAAGGCGGCCCTGTCCTTAAAATATCGAATTCTCTGTGGTCATGATGGTGATGCGCATGCAGGGAACATTATTTATGGAAAATTATGCGTTGACAGTAAAAAGTGCTTCCAAGCCTTTCCGTTGCCTCGTCAACACCCGAATATTTTATCAAGATCCCAACTCGGAATTTTTTTTATGAAGATGTTATCTTTTATCAAGGAAAGTTCTGTGCTGTCTGCCAGAATGGAACAGCCGTAGAGGTTGATTCTTCTCTTAACGTGATGGTGATCGCGTCTCCAATAAAAAATGACCTCAACTTCAAGCATTTGGTGGAGTCATCCGGAGAGTTGCTATTGGTTCATGAAGATACAAAGCCATTTATTTTTTATCGTGCTAGTTTTTCTGATGAAGATTCTTCTAACAAGGCGCTGCCGCAAGCACCGGCTGAAGTTTTCCACCCCGCTCATGACGAATATTCTTGTTCTTCTTCTGGTTCTTCTGATGAAGAGTCTGATTCTTCTTTCCAGGAGCTCCCGCTGGCGCCAGCACCTGCTGAAGTTGCCCATGAAGGTGGTTTTTCGAGTGGAGCTAACTATCGATACTCACGCATACTTGGTGAATTGGTTCTTACACTGCCGCAAGTGCCAGCACCGGCTGAACTTACCAAGCCGGCTCATGATGAAGATTCTTCTTACGAGGCGCTGCCGCAATCGCCAGCACCAGCTGAAGTTGTCCACCCAGCTCATGACGAAGATTCTTATTCTTCTTCTGGTTCTTCTGTAGGTTATGCAAACGAGCTAGTCAAGAGTCGTAAGTTCAAGGTTTATAAGTTGAATGCAGCTGAGAAACAATGGGTTGAGGTTGAGGCAGAAGCTTTTGCGTGATCGAATATTGGTGCTGGGGAAGGAGGGCAGCTACTCTGTTTCTACTGGCGATTTCCCAGGGTGCAGCAGGGGGGGTAGCATTTATTTCTATGATCAGAATAGAAGAGCGATAGAAAGAGGAAGTGTGTGTTGAGCAAAAGTGGAGTGTTCTGCTTAGATTCAAGTTTTGACAACTTCTTCTGCCCACCCCAACTTGGACCTGGTTGCCAAGCCAACGAAGGAAAAGGTTACAACAACACTTCGACTTGGACATGAAGTTGGAAGCCAAAGCCAAAAAAAGAAAATAATACGGATAAAACAAAACAAAAGGACATGAAGTTGGCCTCTTGATTGATACCAAGTTATTCCTTCTTCTTTTTTAAAATTATTATTACCTGTATTGTAGTTGGTCTTTTTTTTTTATATATAATAAATAAAAATATTATAAATCCGATAATTAAATCTATTTGGTCCTATGTAATTTGTACACGAAAAACATTGCTTGAGAATGTCGTCTTTTCCATTGTTATCAACATTTTATCCGTGTGGAAGACCATGTCGACAGGGTTCTATGGAAAGTAAATGTAACCAGTTACCAACAGGTATCTTTCTCTGGTCACATGGATATTGGTTCGGTGGAGGTAAGGCAAATGAGGACGATGTAGAGATTCTTAAAGGATTTCGAATGCGAGGGTTATGGCTCTTAATTACTTGAAATGCGACCAAAACAACATCATAACAGCGCCCTCGTTCGTCCTGCAATGAAGGATTTTCAAAACTAAAGGCAGGTCAGCCAAGTAGGAGAATTCATCATCCATAAACATTCTGGACCTTTCACATATGTCCGATATAACTCTGAATTCTTCTCTATCCTCTAAAATCTGAAAGCGATGACATATAGTTTTTATAAAATTGTAATGAGAATATCACATAGCAATGGTGGACCAAGAATTTTTCTAGAAGTGGGCTAAATTTTTTTATTTTGAGAGATCTTTTATAACCAGGAATTTCTGGGCTAATTCTAAAATATTATATGGTAGGAGGATTATATATTTTTTATATAGAAAATATGGTAGAATTTCAGTGGGTAGAAGAGAAAAATCTGATTACATAAAAATATTTAATACTATAATTGCAGGAGACCTCTATAAATATTTGGTTTCCCTTCTTTGATACCTAGGAAAATGAGGAAAATAAATATTTATTTTGTTTAAGTTTTTGTTCTTTTCTCCTCCAACTTTTCTACCATCAACATCAAATATGGAAGTTGTGGATGGAAAAGTTAATGCGTGAACTTCCAATTCTCATAGGACTCGTTTTGAGATATAAAAGCTAATTTTTCTCAATGACACAAAAATAAAAAGGAAAGATTACCATTCATTTGGATGAGGGAAAATAATTTGGAATTTAGCTAAAAGTCGGGAATTTAAGAGGAGGAATTGACAATTCCATTGTTTGGCAAGTTAAGCATGGAATTTATTAAATGACGCGTGGAAAAAAACCTTAGAAATTGGGATATCAAATTCCCGAGTTTAATTTCCACCAAAATATGCGTCATTTCACAATTTTTATAATGCCATTTACAAAATTCTGTCATTTACAAAGTTCGACATACATAAATCCAAACACTGAAATCTTCAATTGCCAGAAATTGAAATGATGGAAATCTAAATTCCGTCATTTTAGAATTTGATGTAATTTTCAATTCCTTCATCCAAACGGAGGGTTAGCTTTTTATTTTTGTGTCATTGAGAAAAATTAGCTTTTATATCTCAAAACGAGTCATTCAAGAATCAGTCGTTCAAACAAACTATATACAAGGCGGATCACCTGGTGGCCTTGACTTGCTTGTTGCGCAAGAAATCAGTCATTCAAGAATCTCAATTCTCATAGGACTTTTTTCCTTCACCAGCGCATTAAATAACCTTGAGGATCCTATATATTATTGTTGAACATAACAAACTATATACAAGGCGGATCACCATAATTATTAGGGATGGCGAGCAAAATACCAGACGATACATTAGAGAGAATTGGTAAGCGTCTCAACACAAAAACTGGTGTTTCTCGATTTCGTGCGGTCTGTAAGTCATGGCGATCCTCTCTTCCTCCCTTTGCAAAACAGCTTCCTCTGCAATTCCCCATCCAAGTTCTTGCTAAGAGAACCCGCTTCACCCTCACCGAGAGCGTACTCTATCATCTTGCACCTCCCGCCGGCGATCCCTGCGAAAGGGGTTGGTTGATTTATGTCAGAGAAGGAGAATCGGGTGAAACTCATCATATGCTGCATTCACTCTCCCAATTTATCATAAAGCAGTTGCCCGACTCATATCCAAAGTTAATCAACTTATTGGAATATCGGGTATTTGAGGTGGCCAAAGTATATGGCCTACGTTTACAGAATCGATGGTTTGGTAATAGGGTGGCCATTTCCTTAAATCTCGATTTCCCTTCGGTCATGATTGTGAGAATGCGAAGATTATGGTATGGAAAATTAGGCGTTGACAGTAAAAACTGCATCGAAGTCTCTCGGTTGGGTGGTGAACACTCGTTTTATGAAGATGTTATTTTTTATCAAGGAAAGTTCTATGCTGTCTGCCGGGATGGAACAGCCGTAGTGGTTGATTCTTCTCTTGATATGACGGTGATCGCGTCTCAAATAGAAGGTGTTTTTGACCTCAATTCCAAGAAGTATTTGGTGGAGTCATCCGGGGAGTTGCTTTTGGTTCATAGATATTGGGATACAGAACAATCCCCTTCTTCTGGTTCTTCATCAGAAGATTCTGATTCTTCATCAGAAGATTCTGATTTTTCATCAGAAGATTCTGATTATTCATCAGATTCATCAGATTTTGATTCTTTTGAGGAAGATTCTTCTGAGAAGCAGTCGTGGGCGCAAGTAGATGCAAGTATTCATGTGGCCCGAGAAATACTTCGTCAAAGGGCGGCAGCACGGACCCCCGTTCATGGTGAAGATTCTTCTGATTCTGACTATGCAGACAAGCCGCCCATGACTACTGACCTTATTAAATTCAAGGTTTTCAAGTTGGATGCAGAAGAGAAACAATGGGTTGAGGCTGAGGCAGAAGCTTTGCGTGATCGAATATTGGTGGCGGGGCGCAACTGCTGCTTGTCTGTTTCTACTGGAGATTTCCCAGGGTGCAGGGGGTGCTGCATTTATTTCTATGATCATTATAATCGCACAAGCGCGTTAGGAAGAGGAAGCATGTTGAGCCAAACTGGAGTTTTCTGCTTAGATTCTGGCACTTGCTTACCGCTAACAGATTGTCCAAATTTTCACAACATCTTTTGCCCACCCCCAACTTGGACTTGGTTGCCAAGCCAACAACAAAGGAAAAGGAAACAACAAGACTTGGATTTGGACATGAATTTGGAAGCAGGGAAAAGAAAGAAACAAAAGAAAAGGACTTGAACTTGTGCATGAGTTGGGCTGTTGATCCATGTTAAGTTTAAAATTTCATATATTTGTTACAAGTACTTCATTCTTTTTCCTCCAACTTTCCTGCAATTGACAATTGTATCACTTTATATCGAATAAGAATCATTGTGTATGAAATGTGCAGCTTAAAATTATTTATTTTCTATCCCTCAAATTATATGCCAGGTTGCAGCAGATCATAAGAAACCCAACAGATCTTCAACCAATTACAATATGAGATTTTTACAAAAACAGGGTTTATGTATGTATTATGTAGGCAATACATAACTCAATGGTCATTAATTCTACAGCCAAACTTTCCAATTCTCAGCTGATTCCCCGTGGTCAATGTCCTGGTCATTGGCCATCGAAGATTGCACTATGGAAGATTAGGTGTTGACAATAAAAGTTTCTCCATTGGATCCCGACCGCAATGATTATGAAGATGTTCTTTTCCACAAAGGAAACTTCTATGTTGTCTGCCAGGACGGAAAAGCTTTCGCAGTTGATTCTTGTCTGAATGTGACAGCAATTGCGTCTGCGGTAGCTTGTTCTGCCGGCTGTCACAAGAAGAATTTGGTGGAGTTATCCCGGGAGCTGCTTTTAGTTGATAAATGTCCGCCTTTCAAGTCTTGCAGCACAAGTAAGCTCGAATTCAATGTTTTCAAGTTGAATGCCGTTGAGAAGAAATGGATTGAGGTGGATAGGGAAGCTTTGGATAATCGAATATTGTTTGTGAGTGATGACAGCTGCTTCTCTGTTTCTTCTAGAGATTTTCCAGGGTTCTTGGGGAACAGCATTTATTTCTCAGATAGTTTTCGCGTGGAGCGTTATAGGTACAATGCGTTAGGAAGACCCTTTAACCAGATTGGAGAGTTCAACTTCGATTTTGATGATCCAAGTTCTCTTAAAATCTTTTACCCTCCCCCAACTTGGACTTGGCTTTGCTACAAGTTGTAAGGGGATTATGAGCTGGACGGCCAGTATGAGTTGGACGGCCAGGATGAGTTGGATGGCGAGTATGATTCTGATGGAGATTATGGAAAAAGGGTAGTTGAGGAATTGTGTGGTAAAAACGCATTTACCAATTGCTTAAAGTAACATACAAATCCTCAACAATATTTGTTACCAAAATCGTAACCAATTAAAATATTGTTTTGACTAACCATAATGCCACCAAAACAACTATTTATTGTACGCATTAATTCTGTTTTTTTTTTCCTTCCCATAACTATAATACCAAAACAAGTAGGACTCTATCTATCAACCCCTATAATCCGGGACCAAACTTTCCAATTCTCTTGAGATTCTTATTCAAATATGAAAGCTGATGTTCTGCTCAAGACCTTCCTTCCCTGTGTATTTAGTTTTGACTTTAGTCTCAAATGAGCTTCAATCACCAAGAAAATCATCCTGAATGGCGAGTAGAATCCCAGGTGAACTGTTAGAGAGCATAGGAAAGTGCCTAAACACTAGAACAGATGTTTCTCGATTTCGTGCGGTGTGCAAATCATTGTGGTCCTCCATCCCTCGCTTCGAAAAGCAGCTTCAATTTCCCATCAAAGTTCTCATTCGAAACACCAATGGCAGCAACACCACCTTTACCCTAACCGAGAGCACAGTCTTTCATCTTGCGCCTCCTAGAGATGATCCTCATAAAAGAGGTTGGTTGGTTAAGGTTGAAGAAGGAAAATATGGTGAAACTCGTATGTTGCATCCACTCTCCCAGTTTGTTGTAGGGAGACTGCCCCACTCATTCCCAAAGGTATTTAACCTATTGGAATTTAGGGTTTTTGAATATGCAAGAGTTTACAGCATACATGACGGGGGTTGGTGGGACCGTAATAATAAGGTGGCCTTGTCCATGAATCTCGGTTTCCCTGCGGTCATGATAATTGTGGATGGAGTATTATACCGTGGTGAATTAGATGTCGACGTTAACAACTGCATTGAGGTCTCTCAGTTGGATCATGATCAACATTATGATTACGAAGATGTTATTTTTTACCGAGGGAAGTTTTACGCTGTCTGCCGGGACGGACAAGCTGTAGTGGTTGATTCTTGTCTGAATGTGAAAGTAGTTGCGCCGCCAATATTAGCTTGTTCAGGTGGTGATCACAAGAAGAGTTTGGTGGAGTCGTCGGGGGAGTTGCTCTTAGTCGATAGGTATCCGAGTACAATGGGAGAAGACAGTTATTTAGACAAGTGGCTTGACATTGAGCTTAAATTCAAGGTTTTTAAGTTGAACACAGCTGAAAATCAATGGATTGAGGTTGATGAGAGGGATGCTTTGAGCGATCGAATATTGCTCGTGGGGGATGACAGCTGCTTCTCTGTTTCTGCTAGAGATTTTCCAGGATGTAAGGGAAATAGCATTTATTTCTCTAATTTCTTTTATATGAAGAATAATATGGAGGGTGAGTTTGGAGGAATGTTTAGTGAGATGGGAGTTTTCCGAATAGATTTTGGCAGTCACTTGCCCCTAACATATTATCCAAGCTGTGATAATATCTTCTGCCCACCCCCAACTTGGACTTGGTTGTCAAGCAAGGAAAAGAAAAGGAAGAAGAAGATTTGGCGTCGGGTTTGGATTTGGACTTGGTTTTCAATAAAATTAAAGAAAAAGAAAATTAGACTTAGATCTTGGCGGCTAGATCGATGCTAAGTTGGATGGTCATTTGAGTTTTGACACAACAATACTGCAATTTCAATTTTTATTTTTATTTTTTGAAAATTTATTGTTTCATGTAATGTGGTTTAGTATAGGTGGTTTTTTGGATCTTTCAGTGCTTGACTGTGAAGCATCACAATCTCCAACTTCCCCAAGCTTGATCGATGCAAAGCTGGACGCCGATTATGAGCTTTAAGGAGAGAGAAATTTAGTTGTCAACCTTGCAGTGCCTCCTTCCTATCTCTTTTCATGTAATAGGCCACATGTAAAGGTAGATAGAGCAACTTCGATGGTCGCTGCGTCGTCCCACTAACATATCCAGCCTCTGCTAGTATCTTTTGCCCATCCCCAACATGGCCAAAGGCCTGATCTATGAGGAGCTGGATGGAGATTGTGAGTTTAGGCATAACCTACTGCAGATTTTGATATTTTATTTAAACATGTACTCTCATTTTAATGTGGTTGCTTCAAACAAATATTATAGCATAGTTTTTTGCTGCTAGTTATGACTTGTTCAGAACAATTAAACTTATAAAGAAGATAAGAAAGGGCAATGAAGCTTTTATATAAGCAGAATTCCACTAGCATATATACATGCACTAGGATTTCAAAGCATTCAAATGTTTCATAATTGCATTAGAAGATTGATGAGCAAAGTACTTTTGCCTAAGCATTACATATGGGTATCCAATAAATGACAAAGGGTGAGCTGGTTTCGAGAAGGAAAGTATTTCGTACCACACTTGGTTGTTCTCATCCAGTTCGATTGAGAATCGTTCTTCCCCAGCCTGTTTTGCACAAAATTTGCAGACCACAAATCAGAGGATTCATATATTTCATTTGAAACCAAAAACACACAAATATAATTCAACTAAGTGAAGAAAAACTAACCAGCAAGTGGCCATGAAGGGTACCACCTCCGAAACGAAAAGAGGCCATGGACTGTTTACTAGGCCTATTTTCATTTACATATACAACCTGAAGAGGCATCATGACCCATGGCAGAAACTCCTTGACGCAAACACAGAACTTAACTCCATTTTGAACCGGCGTCTTTGGATCAACAAATGCCCAATTCAGTCCAAAATGCCTGCCAGACCACACACAACCAGTCATAAGATTAAGTTGTCCTTCTCAACTGAGATTTCTTTACATGTAGAGCATTAAACATGGCCTGACCTCCAGTCCTGAAGAGCTCTCTTGCCCTTTTCATAAGTGTCAACACCAGAACCAACCAAAACGCGCGCATGATTGAACAAGAAACCATTGTTTGAGAGCCCCTTGTCTTGTTGGAGGGAAGACAGGGACTTAGCAGTAGCTCCCCTGAATTTAGCCTCATAGTTAAAGCTACCTGACCTGGATATAAGCATCAGGCATGAGTTCACACAAGGTTTCAAATTCCTTGATAACACAAATGAAATCATATCAAGTTAAGAGCAGTCTTCTTTACCTGCCAATGCAAGCCTTTTGTTCTTCAGGACTTGGCCTAACCCAGCTCAAGAAAACCATGCCTGCCAATGCCATAAACATCAATAACCTCAACAACAACAAAATGGCATATATTGAGCCAAAAAAATAATAGTTTTAATTGTGCTGGTGCAGTTTGAGCAAACCTCTCAGACTTAAGAAAATGCAAACTAATTATCAATATAATTTATATACAAACAAGGCATGCGATTTCTCCAAAATAAATAGATAAACCCATCATCCAAAAAGAGCCAATATTCTCTGAAAGAACAACTAAAAGGTAAGCCCAAGTCCTATGCAAACGGTTGCTAGTTAAAGCTAGAATTAGATGAAACCCATCATTAAAATGCAAGTTTTGAGACATTTATTCACCCAAAAAGCATCAATGAAAACTGAAACCGGGGAGCGCTAAAACGACATCAAACTTCATGAAAAGGAAAAAAAAAAATTGAAACTTTAGAACCGTATATACGACACGCTGTGCCCAAAAATTTGAAAAAATTTGAAAACTTATTCTACCTTTCAGTCTGAAGATGTTGCGCTGGGTTCGGATTTGCAGAGATGAAACTGTGAGTGAGAGAGTGGGGTATGCTGATAGACCCTTTCACGTTTTTATTTTAGGATTTTTAGCTATTTTCTTTTGAATTATTAAGCGATTCAACTTACACTAAATTATTTCATCTGCCGATTTAGTTCATTTCGTAATAAATAGTCGATTTAAAAGCTATAGTTAAGTTTATCTAATTCCATCAACTTTTCATTAATAACAAGGGCAAATTTGTAATTTTAACTTAAAATTTATAAAAATATTGTAAATAATTAACTTTTAGAAGAAAAAAATTTATTCTCCCCACAAAACCCCACCCCCACCGATTTTTTCTCCTCCAAAGATTTTTTTGCTTCTAAAAGTTAATTATTTATAATATTTTTATGAATTTTAAGTTAGAATTACAAATTTGCCCTTGTTATTAATAGAAAAATGGATGAAATTAGATAAACTTAACGATAAGAGAGAAATCGACTATTTATTACGAGTTGAGTGATTAAATGTGGCAAACGAAATAATTCGGGAGTAAGTTTCAAATCGCTTATAGTTCAGAAACCGCACTTTATCCTTTATTTTATGAACTTGGGGGACTGATAGACCATTTTCGCCAAAACAAAAGGGCCCGTCAGAGCCCAAAATACAAACTAAACGGCCCAAAGGGTTTTTATTTTTTATTTTTTCATTAGAACCCCCATGAAATCACAGTGTGGCTCATCTACATTAAACAAGGATTACTTGCTATCATCATTCTACTTAAGTTTAGTAATACCGTATTAACTTACTAATTAATTAGCACGTGAGCGCTAAATATCATATGTGATGTCACAAATTCATCATGAACTCCTTGTTATTGTTCTACTTAAGTGACCACTTTCTTTTTCCCTGATTCGGAATTGCAACTCATGGTCGGATAGCAAAAAGTTTCGAGTAAATTTTATATCATTACTTTTGTTTTAAAAGTTTCCGGATTTTTTAAAATCTTGTAATTGTATTAATTAGTATCAAAGAAAAATTAGGTATTAGACATAACAATCTTTACTAATTAGGATTTGAGACATAGAGTATTTTGTTTGGATTTTAATACCTATGAATCAAATTCTGTTTTTGGATATGCCCAGAAGAAGTAGGCCCAATGAATTTGGGCTTGTATAGATATAAAGGTAAAATACAATTTTACCCTTTTGTTTAAAACCAGGATCTCGGCCCTCTCTCTCCTCTTCCTTATTCACTCCATCGATGCCCTCTCTCTCATCTTCCTTCTTCGCTCCATCGCGGCGACGCGCCTCTCTTCAATCCAAGCGGCACAGTCACGTCGTTTGGTGCTCGTCTTCTCTTCAATCGAGAAGAAGTGGAAGCAAAGTCGGACCTCGACACAGTACACTTCTCTCACTCTCACTCTCTTGTGTTTTGAATTTCAATTTCTATGAATTTAGCGCTTTTTATTGGGAATGTGTTGCTGAATTTCATTTGAAGGGATTTGGAAATGTCTAGTTTTTTTAGGGGGGAGGAGGGGAGACCTTCGCATGTTGCAATCGGAGGATTGATGCGTGATTCTCAAAGCTCGGATGCGCCTAAGCGGATGTACTTATCGTAGTGTTTTTACGTCATTTGCTTCTATGCAATGACTTTGTTGATCAATAGTTGGTTTTGGTTTCTTTCCTCATCTTCCTTACTTTTGTTTTATGTTAAAACTCATGGTTATATTTTTCCAGGAGAAAGTGGTGAATGATGCCGGCTAAATCTAAAGATGAAGATCCACATATAGAACATTGTGCCCAGGTGTGGAATCGGCTATCTATGCCCAACCTTGGTGGCGTGGAGTGAGAGCAGTTCATCGTCAGGTGAAAGTGCTCGACATCATCTTTGGTGGATCATAGTGATAGTAGGGTCATGAATGGAGCTATGCGGTCACAAGCTAATGCTAGATGGATGGTGGAGCCAACTTCAACAAAGAATTGCGGACTACAATAGGATCACGATTTGGTAGTTACTTTTGCATTATCATTTCCCATGGGAAAATTTCATGTGAACTTCTTTTTCTGAATTGGAAATTTTCTGGCTACTATACGAAATTAACTATAAAGTAATCATTATGAGAAACCTTTCTTTAAAAAAATAAATATATATATATATAATTATTTACTAAGCCTTTGTCTTCTTTGTGAGATTGAAGGACAGAATGCATCATCAATTTGACATCCACGACCAAGACCTTTCAATCGTGAAATAAAAGGAAATTTGAAGGTTTTTAGCATTGTGATAGTGCTTATGATCTAAATCCAGATAGAACTTGATACAACTAAGACTAGCATTTGTTGGAGAAAAAAAGAATTAAAATAGGCCTTAGACACACGTGGTTAGTTATTACAATCTTTCTCTTACTAGCTTCTTGTGTTGTGGGCTAATTTGCATATGGAAAACTAAATCTAGTTGAGAAAAAAGAAAGCGCATTAAGAAGGTGAGAATCCTTGTACTCTCTGAGTGTGTTTGGTTGGGGTAGGGTGGGGAACTAGAAGATGTGCAATTGCTATGGATTTTATCTTGATCTTATTTCAATTCAGAGTGTGGATTTCATTTTATCTTGATCTTATTTCAATTCGATTCTTTGGAGTTGTGCTTCCGCCAATTACAAAGAGGCCAGCCAGGAAGACCATCAATGAAGAGGATCAAAGCTTTTGGTGAAGGTACAATGCCATTGAAATGCAATCGGTGCAATGTTGCTGGGCACAACACGAAGACTTGCAAGGCGGTGATATGAACATTCCTTCTCAGTTCACGATTGCTTATGTTAGATATGGTTTAGTGAATGTATAGTCGAGTTTTTGCATTGCGAGTTTTAGTTGCTTGTAATTGGCTAAAGAGCTTCAAATTGGATATTATGATTCTTTTTTGAAGTTAATGAAAATTATACAATTGTTTCATCGTGGATATTCATTTTTAACTGTCATTCAATGCTTGTTTTCACATTTGAGCAGATTTTGTTTCATAAACTGCATCGTGATTCAGATTTATTGCGATTTCCGATTTCATAATAATTTTTGCTAGTCTATGGGAATGTTACAACTGATCATGGAGTTAAATGTGTTTTGATATTAGTTTTAGTACTTTGATCATGGCTTTGCCTTTTGGTTTCTTTTTCACATTTGAGCGATTTTGTTTTTGAAGCTAGCTGCGGTTTCCCGTTTATTTACGATTTGTTGACGAGCGCACTGCGAGCTTTCTTATTTCATAATTCGATTCGAGAATAATTTTTGCTAGTCTATTGGAATGTTACAATGCTCATGGAGTTAAATGTGTTTTGATATTAGTTTTAGTACTTTGATCATGGTTATGGCTTTTGGTTTCTTTTCACATTTGAGCAGATTTTGTTTGAGCGCAGCTGCGATTTCCGTTTGTTGCGATTTTGACGAAAACTACGCTAGCTTTCTTGTTTCATAATTTGATTTTAGAATAATTTTTGCTAGTCTATTGGAATGTTACAACTGCTCATGGAGTTAAATGTGTTTTGATATTAGTTTTAGTACTTTGATCATGGTTATGGCTTTTGGTTTCTTTTCACATTTGAGCATATGTTTTTTCATAAACTGCACTGCAGTTTCCGTTTGTTGCTTTTTGTTTCATAATTCGATTTCAGAATAATTTTTGCTAGTCTATTGAAATGTTACAAACTGTATTGCATTAATGGCAACTACAATGCAGTTTTCGTTAATGCAATGCAGTTTGTAGTTCATTGCATTGCATTAACGCAAATTGCATTGCATTAACGAAAACTGCATTGTAGTTTCCGTTTTGCAATACAGAAAACGTAAATATTTGATCATCTTCCTCTTTTAAAAGGAGCAATCCAAAAGGCAAAACATCAAACATAATAAAAATATAATAGGAGCAATCCAAAACACAAAATATAACAGAAAATATACAACTTGACATGAAATGGAAAGATCGGGAAATCCAAAATGGGTTACTTGTATAATTGTATATAAAAAGATAGGCAAGCATTGACGACCATAACTGTTAGTTCGTGATGTAAGAGCTCCTCTACTTGTATATTGGATTCTTTTGGATATGCCACTTGCCTAACTAGTTGGTTTTGGTACTTTTACTTTTGCACTTCGTTTCTGAGTGGCTGTCATGTGAGGCTTGAACCTCCAAATATCCCAATCGGTTGGTGTATTTTTATTTCAACGTTTGCAGTGTTTTTTCTTTTGGGTGCTTTCGATTCAGCCAATGAGGAAACCCACCTAGCCGTAGTCAATCTCGATGTCTACAGGGAGGAATATGTGAGAGATCTGAGGAATAAAATTATTTAAAACTGTTTCATTGTCTTTTACTTTCATCCATACTAATATCTTTTTTGTTTCTTGGTGCTGGTAATTTAAACCACTATAAAACTATTGAAATCCCTGTTGTGGCTGAGGGAGGCATACGACAGCAAATGTGGCTACGCCTGACCTTGACCAAAACGACCAACTAGTCTCGAGGTGATGATGAAAGGTGCGCAAAGGGATGATGAAAGGTCGCTCGAAGGGATTGGCATTCAATTTGAGTAGATGTCATTTCTGATTATGTTTTTGGTGTTTTGATGTCGTTTTGACAGCTGTAAGTTTTGTTTAAAACTAAATGTTGAAATTTGACAATAATGCCATAATGACATATGTTGTAATTTTGATGTTCTTTAATTATATTTTGGTAAAAGTAAGTACTATATTTTGGCTTTTGGCTTTATTCTAATTAGCTGAAATTGAATTCCTATTACTTAAATAGTAAACTATATTGTGTGTGAAAACTAAAGCTCCCTAGTATCAATTACACGTCAATTATATTTGATATTGGCAACTTTATTCTACCGGTCAAATTATATAATTTAGCAGTTCTTCCTAGTACTAACCGGAGTCTCTAGTTATTCCTATTAGTAACAGGAGGAGTGTGTAGTTATTCCAAGTTTCAACCCAACCTCAATGTAATTTAAATACCACTCCAACCAAGACTCTTATCAACTGTTAGAAACCAATCAATACGCTCTAAAAGCTAAATTGTAAGGAATTACTTGCTGCTCAAGTCAAGACTGTCCTCATTCAACAATCCCAAATCGCATAGAAATTAGTTATGTTAAAAAGTAATGCACACTTGTGCCTTGAATAATCTAGAATAATTGAGAGAATTATCAAGTAAAAGATGGTTAACTCTTACTAGAACCATCTAATAATATAACTAAAGAAATCTAGAATTGTAAGACAACTAGTGGCTGAAAAAACTTTGTAATAAAGTCAGTGACTGTGCAACAATCGACTTCACTAGTTAATGTTCAAGCAAAGTTGCGGACTTAGCAACTCTATAAATAAGCCTACAGCCTCCCAAGATAATTAAGCTGAAAAACCAAAGCTCTCAAGCAACAAAAAAGCTAGTGATAAAGGCAATAAGCCTAGTCCTCTATAAATCCTTGTACTCATCTATTGTTGGAGAAATAAAATCACTTTGTTGTTCACCTTAAAAACCCAACAAGTTCATATATATACATATATCCCCTCTGTTCAAGAAGATAACAAAATAAACACAAATGGCCAACAGATGCAAAAACTCATCGAGCGACCTTCCACATGACTTATTAACGACCATCGGCGGATGCCCTCCACACGAAAACTGACGTTTCTTGCTTACGTGCGGTCTGTAAGTCATGGCGTTCCTCCAATATTCCTCGTTTCGAGCAATGGCCCCTTTTCCCCGTTCTCATCCAAATCTCTCGCGAAAACAAAAAACCTATCTATTTCCGCTTGACGGAGGAGAGGGTAGTCTATCATGTGGCGTCACCTCCAAACGCTTCTTCTTTTTCCACTCCAACAAGGGGTTGGTTGGTTAAGGTCCAAGAAGGGAAATCGGGTCGAACTCAAATGTTGCATCCACTCAACTCATCCAACATCAAGAATAAACCCTACCCGTCCTCAAAGGTGTTCAACTTATTGGACTTTCACGTTTTCGAATTGGCCAAAACTTATGGTTCTATGTCTATATGATCATGGCAAACCCATCAAACATACTGTTAGTAGAGTGGGGTTGTGGCCTTGGAGCCTCATGGTCCTCCTGCGCTCATGTTCATTTTTAGAGGAAAATTATACCATTGCAAATTAGGTCTTGGTCAAAATATTGTAACGTGCAAATCATGGACGGATGATCAAATCTCCTCGTGGTCGTGGAATTATAATCATTGTCAAGATGTTGTTTCCACAACGAAATGTTCTATGCTGTTTGTCTGGGCGGCGAAACTGCAGTGGTTGATCCTTCTTCTCTAAAGGTGACAATGATCGAGCCTCCGGCACTTGCTCCTTATCCTCTTAATAAGAAGCATTATTTGGTGCAGTCGTTTCAGGAGATGCTTTTAGTTTATAAAAGTCCTGTTGAGAAAATACGTCGTTTTGGTGTCAATATTACAGTGAAAATCAAGGTTTTCAAGTTGAACAATAATGCAGCTGATGAGAAGCAACATTGGGTTAAGATGGAGAGCTTGGGCGACCGGATATTGTTCCTTGGTGACGATGGCTGCTTCTCCGTTTCTGCTCAAGACTTCCCTGGATGTGAGGGGAATTGCGTTTACTTGTATGATCCTTGCTTTGCTGAATATTGTAGGGTTTATTCTCCAACAAAACTGTTTAATGAAATTGGGGTGCTCAAATTTGATGGTAGCAGCCTCTTGCCACTATCATATTATCGAGACTGTACTAATATCTTTTGGCCAACCCTACCCTAACTCGCCCTGGCCTGATCGACACGAAGCTGTATGGTGCGCGCCGTTGTGAGTCTTGACTCTCACATTCTGCAGTTTCAAAATCTCATTTTCATGTACTTGCTTGCAATGTAATTTTTACAGGGTCTCAGGTCTCTGATCTTAGTTCTATTGTAAAAAGCCATTACTTTCAGTTTCATCTTCGTCTTTTTTCAATTGCCAATTGGTGTTGCTAGTTGTGTTTTTTTCCAAAATAAGAACAAGTTTTTTAAGAGGGTTCATGAAATACTGAAACATTTACATTTTTATTATAGAGTTCAAGAACTATAATACACTTACATTTTATAAAGAGGAGAAATCATACTTAGGACATAAAGGGGTAGAAGAATCAACTTAATAAGAAATTACCAAATTGCAGACGGTGTATTTCAAATTCAAAGTCATAATCTCCATCCAGTTTAGCATAGCACAGGCCCTATGCCAAGATAGATTGTTCCGTTTGCTTCTTTTTCTTTCTGCAAGACAGCTTGCACCAAGTTGAGGGTGGGCAGAATATGTTAGAACAGCCTAGATAATATGGTAAGGGGAAGAGGCAGTAGTATTTACCAAAGCAAGGATCAGAGAAATAAATGCAATTCTCATAGCATAGCATCCAGGAAAATCTTGAGCAGAAACAGAGGAGCAATAATTATCTCCAAGAAACAATATCTGACCATCCAAACCTCCCATCTTAACCCATTGCTCCTCATCAACTGCTTTCAGCTTGTAAACCTTGAACCCGAAAGGAATATAACGGCATTGTTTCATTGTACTCGGATATCTATCAATTAAAAGTATTTCCCCCAATGATTCCACCAAGTTCTTAGGGTGACCAACCTCACTGCCACCACCAGGAGGACTTACCGGAGGTGCAATCGTCGTCATCACCAAAGACGAATCAACCACTACAATTGTACCCTCCTCAGCAACAACTAGCATATCATTTCCCCTCATAAAAAATAACATCTCTATAATAGAACTGAGAGGTTCTTATATCCTCTAGTAAGGTGCATGTTTCAATGTCAACCCCTAATAATTTGCAATGGTATAATTTTCCAGCAGCAACTAACATGAGGGCAGGACAAAAAGGGTTCAAAGATATGGCCACTCTAAAGCCACTAACCCTAGCGTTGACGTGATATAGACTAAATCGAAAGTCCATGTAAACTTAGATAGGAAAATGGGGCTGTTTCTGATGAACAAAGGGAGGAATAGATGACAGCCATGACTGACAGATTGCACGAGAAACGTTGATTTTGGTGTTGAGGCGATTTCCGATGGCCTCTAATAATTTACTCGGAAGATTGTTCCATTGGACTACTCTTTCACTGGCCATTCCTTGTGGAGACTGGAGAGGGAGAAAATTAAAACATAGTAATATATCTCTATATATGCAATGTTCTTGGTATATAAAGTTTGGAGCAGAGCTAGTAGGACAGAATCTTAAAAAGACAAACATTTTTTGTTTTTGCTTTTATAGAATCTTCAGGAGAACCTTGTTTAATCAAAATCTTTTGTCAACCCTCGACCTGGCTTAGGTCCTTTAAAAAAGCAATCTCTGATTCTATGTTGGCTCAATATTTTATAAAAGCAAGTCCTCTTGAATACTTTATAAATACAACCATTGTTTCCTTCTTGTGTATATCAGTTTAGCCCGGCCACACATTGCTCTTTAAGGCGAGGATTGACACAACCCAAGTGCTCTGAAACACATCTTATAATGCCTAGTTTTGTTCTGATTATGGAGCAACAACTTCTCAAAGTCGTGTAAATGGCTGATAGAGTCGTCCCATGGAACAATCTTCCAACTGAATTATTAGAGCCATAGGAAAGCGCCTCAAAACTAAAATCGATGTCTCACTATTTCGTGCCATCTGTAGGTCATGGCGATCATCTGTTCCTCCCTTTGATCAGAAACAACCCCGTTTTCCCATCAGAAACAACCCCTTTGATCAGAAACTGCTTTTTCCTGATCATGGCAGCGGCGTCCATTGCATCAAGAATTTAGTGGAGTCATTGGGGGAGATACTTCTAGTGGAATGATACTCGAGTAGAATGAAACAACGTCGTTTCGTTCCGGTTAAATTCAGGGTTTACAAGTTGAATGCAGTTGAGAGGAAATGGGTTGAGATGGAAGGTTTGGATGGTAGGATATTGTGTGTGGGTGATAATGACTGTTGCTTCTCTATTCCTGCTGGGGATTTTCCTGGATGTCAAAGGAGCTGCATTTGTTTCTCTGATCCTTGCTTTACCAAATGTTACAGTAATTATACATTAGGAAGAAAATTTAAGATCGGTGCGTTCAACTTAGAAGATGGTAGTCTCTTGCCACTACCATATAATCCAGGCTCCTGTAACATCTTTTTGCCACCCTCAACTTGGCCTATGCCTAAAAGAAAAAAACAAAAACAAACCACACTTAGCCTATAGGCACGGAGTTGAGTTATGTAAATCTTAGTTAAAATTATGGTATCTGGTTATAATTTGGTTGCCTTATGGTTGATCCTATGAAATATCACATATAATCTCTAAACCTGAATTGTTCGCATCGTCGCTAAATACTTTTATAATTCTTTTTTTCCTCTGAATTAGGCATGAGTTCATAGAAGGCAATATGCAGTCAGTGATGGGCAGGGAAGGTTTCCAATTCATTTATAGTAGAAGTGAAGTCATATTAGTAAGAGGTAGTCTTCTTTCTTTACCTGTCAAGGCAAGCCTTTTCTTCTTGAGGACTTTGCCTTGCCCAATAACTTTAGAAATGACACAATGAGCAGAACAAAAGAAAAAAGTTAGAATTGTGCCGATGGAGTTGGGGTATCACTCCAATTTAATCAAGCATACATTAAAAACATAAGGATCCAATGATACTTTTTAGGCCGAATTTTTTTTGGGGGCCCTCCCTGAGATCGGGCTTAGGCACCTCATGGGACTCCCCTCAGGGTCGGGCTTGGATCCGATCAAAGACTACGATTACGAAGGTTAATATTTATGGCATGTTTACTAATATGTAATTGGATTAGGAATAATTGAATTGATGAGGAGTTGGATCGAGGAGAATTAGATTCCGGATTCCTATTGAAGTTGTTTACTAAAACCATATGGATTGAGGGGAGTTAGATTCTAGATTCCTATTGAAGTTGTTTACTAAACCATATGGAATTGGGGTAAGAGTGATACTAATTACTAAAATGTCCTCGTTGGGTTAAAGTATATGACAAATTTGAAAATTTGAAAATTGTGTGAGGATATAATGAGTAAACAAGATGAATTCCTAATGGGTTAGAATACCACATCCCACCCAAGAATTGAATTCCTCCAAAATCAGGAATTCAATTTCTAATTTTGTGTGGACCCCACATACTTTTCAATTCCTTGATATGAAATAAACACAACAATCCTCCATATCCTGATGAGAATTCTAATTCCTGATTAGTAAACACATCATTAATGTCTATCTCTTTTATTACTATCTATCTCTTTCATTATGTGTAATTATTGTATGTGAGTAGACAAGTCCTCTATTACGGAACACTGAAAATTTGGATTTTGGATTTATACAAAAGTATTTATCTAAAGAAATTGTAACAAAGAGAATAAAGACGCAACTAAACCATTGGCTGACTGCTCTAACTGGAAGGCGCAATGGAAACATCCCATGTAACTTCTAACCCTAATTAATTGTTGACTATGAGATGCATCTCATGGAGTACATAGACACAGGCGAATCAACCGCAGGCGCATCGTACACTCTCTGATGATCGCTCTCCAATCCGTAGTCCATCATCGGACGGTCCTCCAAGTCCTCATCATGATCGTACACGAACTCAGGCAGCTCAATCTCGCTCCTCCGCACGTGCTCCCACAGATAATTGAGCCTGCTCACGTACTTCAGCTTCCCATACACCCTGCAGCCCTCGCGCATGTTAGCTCAGGAAATTTAACAGATGCTAAAATACGCTTATCCAAAAGAATTAATAGTTAATTAATAAATATTACCCTCCGGTGAAAAGGAAGCGGCCGAAGGTGGCTAAGAAGAGGCGGGCTTGCAGTCCAGGGTGGAGGAAATACACAGCTTCGAGATTGCGCTTGACGTTGATCGGGATCGCATCGTAGATTGATCGGACGGCGGAGATTCCGGGGAAGTTCTCGCACCTTTGAACTCCGGTGTGCACGTACAACACCGCGAACGGCTTCTTCTCTAATTCTGGAAATATTTTCTCCTCCAAATATTTGCGCAGAGCATCCACGCTCACAATCCTCGCTAATTAAATCATCAAAATGAAAAATAAAATAAAAATCACGAAACTTCGACGAAAAAATAAAATAAATAAAAAGATGAATATATATATATATATATATATATATATATATATATATATATATATATACCTGGGAAGAATTTGGCGATGATGCGAAGGATAGAGCGCCCGCGCTTGTCTCTGCCTTTGATTCTGAAGATGTCGAGCTTTTCGATGAGTTGCTGTTGTTCAGATTCGGATATTTGAGTAGGCATTTTTTATTTTTTGGTGTTGTGGTTCGTTTGGATGGAGAGAAAATGATGGAATTTAAAGAAGGGGGAGTGGAATTTGTCTGATGGGCGTCCGAGGCGAGAGAGGGTTGATTGATGAGGAGGAATTGAGGCGAGGACAAGCGTAATTATTTTGGTGACTGCATCAGGAATTCAGGGGGCGAGGGAATATTCCAAGGCATCTTCACTTTTGAGCGGGCCAAGTGGGGCCCGGTGTGTCCGCGTCGGACAGCGGTTTGGATTGCTGACTGCTGACTGCTGACTGCTTGTGGTGGTATGAATGATTTGTGGATAGAGAATGGAGTGGGCAGGCAGTTCAAGTAAATGAAGCCAAACAAAGAAAGATGAAAGAGGATATAAAAGCCCATATTTTCCCAACGGAGTCTAGCTTATTGAAAAAAGTCTTTGATTTACAACCTAGCAAGAAATAAAATATCGATGATATCGGAAATATCGGTAGTCAAAAATACGGAAATTTCGATGGAAATATCGGGATATTATACATATTTCGGTCTATGTCGTCGATATTATCGATATTTTGGTTCATAGATATCTAAAATATCGATGGTATCAAAAATATCGGTAGTCAAAAATACGGAAATTTCGTGGAAATATCGGGGATATTATGGATATTTTATTCCTTGCAACCTAGTTGTCTCAAGTTAAGGTTCAAATTCCATAACACCTTAGTAATGTGTGTGTGAGAAACCCACTGCCATCAGGGACGGAGCCACTCCTAGGCCAAGAAAGGCATTAGTCCCCTAATTTTTTGATCTCCCTCCTCTACTATACACTTAAAAATCGACAATGTGTAATTTAAGTTAATAGCCTCTCTAAAATAAATTAGACATGATTATGTTCGAAATATTTAACTATGACATGTAAGTTTTAAATCATATGTATTTGATATACTTTATTTTCTATTTTGGCCCTCCAATCTTACAATTCTAGTTCAGCCACTATTCCTCTCCTTATAGTTTAGACTATAGCTCGTATTTAAAAAAACGTATACACAATTTCAAACAAATTCATTGACCAAATAAAAAAGAAAAGGAACTCAATTCCACAAATTATTCTATCCATTAATCAGACTGTTAGTAAATAGGTTAAATGCCTACGTAGTAAACAATGCGACTTTTTTTATGCTTATATAAGCTCCACGTAGACAAAAATAATAATTTAAAGAAAACTCAACAATAATCTTATGTCAGCTAACTTCCACAGTGAGCATGATCTCATCATCTCATCCTATAGGAATTATTCTATTCCATTTATATTGGTTGATGATAACATAAGTTAAAGTTAGCTCAAGACTTCGGCAGAGTTCACACCCAATCCCTTTGTCCAGTTCTGTATGAAAGCTCAAGATTGTCTTTCGGTTGCGACTTTATTGTTCATCTTGAAGGGGACTTATGACCCATGCTTGCAAACAAAGAAGTCATTACAGACAACAATTTTGGTGGGTAAACATATTACAAAGGAGTCTCTTAAATCTTGTAAATCAATAATAAGTTTCCAATCTACACATCTAACTAGCTTCTTCATTCCAGTGAAATATAACAAATGCTTACAGTTACAGGCAAGAGTTGTACAAGATAATTAACACCCCGAGGTGCCTGCCAGTCGTCGCGATCAACGATCAGCTATGCAATAATACAACAAGTTTTCTATGATCTTTACGTGTGATGGCTTACTAAACACAATGTCTTAATCTATGGGGGAGGGCTGGATTCATTCAACTCAAACCCAGATTCCTGTGCGAGCTCTGTAAAATCTTTTTCTCCACTCAAAACCTGTAAGAAGCGCCAAGCTTTATGAGAACCAAGTATATCTATCTTAAACAAGTTTACAGCAACAGGTTCCTATTGCTAGGTTTGCACAAGAATGTATATAAATAGGGATGCCAGATGAAAATATTGAAATGTATCTATGATGGGATTCATCACCTGCCCGTTGATCACCCAAGTAGGAAAACCTTCAATTCCAACATCAATACATGCCTTTGCCATTATAGTTCCCTTCCTAAATCCACCAGGGAAGCACTCAACATAGTTCAGCAGTTTTGCTGCCTCACGTCCAAACATCTACATGATGGACAAAACAAAAGATATGAAACATCAAAAGATAGAATACAAAGCAGATACATATTTTTCCTGTTTTTCATCAAGTATGAAATGATTGGTCAGGAGCAAGACTTATGGATAATGCCTTTTTGAATATTATTCATTGGAAGAAACTAGGGAAAACCTAGAAAGAGATGATGAAGAGAAGAACTTCATGATTGAATCACATTTAATTAGGAATTAAAAAGGACAAAGTACCTGTTTTTGTTCTACACAATGTGAACACCAGAAAGCCCCATACATTTTAGCACCTATAGCATTCAGATGCTTTGCAAGAGCTATAGCAAAAGGACTTGACGGTGATGTTATCTCAGTTGTAAAATATGGAAGATCAATTTCCGACGGGCTGTTAACAACATAAGTAATAAGATAAAAATGTGAGCGCAATAAACACAGAAAACCGACAAAGAAATAACAGGCTAACATAATCTACCAAGATGATATTTGTGATCATTCAAATAAGTATTGACTTGGTGATTTAGATCCAACCAAACCATGAGAAAGGTTTGATGAGGTCAACAAACACACAATACTAATCTTAATTTCATCTATATAATAGTCAAGTAGCCAACACCTTTAGTCTCAATTAAATAGACTACATAGTAAAACAACAATCCAACTCATATAAATAACCATCGAACTGGCAGTTCACAATCAATTGCTTACTCAAAAAGTTCTGAAAGTGAAGTAGAACGTCCTTTACAAGAAATTTTTTAAGAACTAATGAAAGTCATTACATCACTTATGTTTATCAATCTCCTATATTTCCTATTAATAATACTGCCACTCTTATAAAGTTTGCATTTTTATTTCCTCCTGTGTCAAGTTAGTTGGAAGGGCATGCCCATAATCCTAAAAGATTGAGCTTCAGAGCAAAACATGGGTTCATATCATTGAATAGCTTGCCAAACTAACATATTCATGAAAGTGAAAAACAAAATAGCATGAGCGAGGCTAATCACCTTGAGGAGACAGGCGGATAAGCACTATATGACCTGTTGAGAGTCACAAACACCAAGCTAGCTATACACAGCAGCAAGCCCACCTCTTTCTGTACTTTTTCCAACCCTAAATCCTACAGTACAATAAACCCACCAAAATTCTAGTCATTGCCAATAACATCAAATCAAAGAAAATGAAAATGAAAAACAGAAAAAAGCTAGCTAACCTTTAAAGTGATGAAAAATAAGGTGAAAGAGAGCAAAGCTGATAACAAACAATACGAGCAAGAAGCTCCTGAAAATTTAGTGCTAAGAATGTACAAAAAACAAGCGCTAGCAGCTGCCATGGAAGTTGTAGTCCCAAGTAAAACCAAGCGAGCATTAGATTCACCAATCCCAAAAGGCAACTTCTTTGCGGTCAATAGCTGCACACCAAGAGTAGCAACTAACCCATATGCAACCATCCCAAACATTGGGAGAGGAACACCTGGGAAAACCAAAAGGAACGTTCTTTCAAACAAATTGCATACAATCAATGTAATTCATTTCCAATTCACAAAAGGCCAGTCGAAAGTTTCAATTTTTCTTGTTTTGAGTGATTGTATATTTGAATTCAGTTGGCTATGGAGTTGAAGAGAGTACCAAAAACGACGGCGTAATCGCTGCTGAGGATGTCGCCGCAGCTACCACCGCCGATTGGGCAAAAGGCATCGGAATTCGTTTGCTTGAGATACGTCAAGTAAGTCGTTTCTAGAAACCCAACGCCTCCGAGCCCTATATAGTTTGTCGGTCAAGCTACTCGAAGACGACGGCGCCAACGACGACGTTTTGGCATCGGAGTCGGCGTTTTGGTTCCGCTCGGATTCGGAAGAAGAACATTTTATGGGAAGCAGCAGAGATCTCCGACCCCAAACCAGAGTTTTATGGAGGAAAGCGAATCTGCCATGGATGGACAGAGACCTCCGCGCCGACGAGAATGGAGGAGATGTTAGGCTCGCGAACGCCAAGGTAGCCATTTCCACTCTCACATTCCACCTGAAAATCAACTGAGACTCGCGGGGATTAATCTGGGCTGGCTAGGCCGAACTAAATTCCTATGACCTCAATTTTGGGCCCCATGTCTGTGAAGCCTTGCTTCTATACCAACCCAAATTACTCACAGGTCTTTTTTGGAGGATAGCCCAAAACAATTGCTTGTTAATCGTCCCATGAAAGTTTTAAGTGAGCTTCTAGTGGGGGTTTAAAAGTGAGGGTTAATCTCACCATCAAAAGCGAGATGACGTCTGTACCCCTCCCCTCAAAATCTTTGTTGATAGTGAGATCAACCTCACTTTAAGCCTCTTACTTTAAACCTCTCATTATAATTTCACTCAAATTTTAATACCTCGGTGAGGAGGGCACATAACATGGTATTACCGCCACATACAAAACTTACTCACATCAACGAGGAACAAGACTTACATCATGTTACTTTTTCTAAAAAAATTATTTATTTATACAAGTGATATTAAGAAAGAGGGAATTGAAATTAAGATCTCGATACAAGAGTAAATGCTCCTAATTACATAAGCTACAAGTCACTTACAGTGATCTTTTATATTAAGACACTATTTTCTATTATCTAGCTCTGAATATATGATATTTTCATTTCTAAGTTTAGAATCAAGTATAAAAAAATTATTTTTGACCAAATAGGTTTTTTTTTTTAAAGAAAAAAGAAAAAAACACACAATTCGTCCAAATAGTTGATGTACATATGAGAGTTTTTACCCAAAATAAAATAAAAATATCGTTTATGTGATTGTTTCTGAAAGAACAAAAAAAAATTGAGATTTTTATTGGATGGGATATATAATATCAAATTCCAAAACTGAAAGAATCTTGTCTGCACTCTCAGCCACCCAGGTGTACATGCATTGCCTGTTTTTTTAAACTCAAGGTTGAAAGATTGAAACTTATCCATGCAAAAGTATGTGTGTCTCCTGTTGGGTTGATCTGAAATCAGAAACAGCAAGACTTGGCGTGGCATCCATGCCCCTATTCTCTCTCTCTCTCTCTCTCTCTCTCTCTCTCTCTCTCTCTCTCTCTCTCATCTAGTCATCATCTCTGCCCTCTGCTGACACACCCATTAAATAAATAAATAATGACACAACCTCCTCAACCATATTCCATATTTCACTGCTAAGTGCTAAAACACTCACTCGCACATTGCAATCTACAAATCCCAGATACCAAAACCAAAACATAATCAATTTGCTATCTTCAAAACCATCCAACAATATTAAAAATGGTGGCAATTTCTCTTGTGTCCTCCTTCTCCTGCTTTACTGGCTTTGCACTTCAACCCCCTTCACTTCTTTCTCCTCAAATTCTCAATCAGAGGTCTCTTTTTCACTCAATGTGAATCTGCAGAGACTTGGCACTGGAATTCAAAACAACAACTTCAACTTCTGGTAAGTAGCAAGCACAAAGAGACCCACCAAAAAAAATGAAAGAATGAAAGAAAGAAGAACTTAATATAGAATTCTGTTTTTTATTAAGTCAAAAAATACTGTGTTTGACACCAACTGTGACGTTGTTTGGCAACTGGGAAAGTCCGAGAGCTGCCCAGAAAGGAAATTTGGAGGCTGTTGGTGTTCCAACTTCAGTGCCAGTTCGTGTGGCGCATGAGCTTCTTCAAGCTGGACACAAATATTTGGATGTCAGGTACTCTCTCTGTTTTTTATTTTAATTTCTCTATTAAGTTAATCACTCTGTTAATTAATCTTGATTTCTTTGTTTGATTGTTTTTGTTTTTGGGTTAATTGTCTGTGTTTGTGCAGGACCCCTGATGAGTTCAGTAGAGGGCATGCCCCTGGGGCTGTTAACATCCCTTACTTGGACAAACTTGGATCAGGTTCACTTTTTGTTCTTCCCACACCTCCTCCTTGATTAAGTTGTTCTAAAATTAAATGATTTTAGAGTTAGCATTCATTCGTAATTGTGTTGTTGAATGCAGGGATGTCAAAGAACCCTGAATTTCTAAAAGAAGTGGCATCATATTTCAGAAAACATGATGAGATTATTGTTGTGAGTTCCAGTTATTTTCACCTTCTTTTTTTTTTTAATGAATTTTAGCCTCCATTTAAGTTTTTAATCTCTTGGCTCGACAGGGATGCCACCTTGGGAAAAGGTCCATGATGGCTGCAACTGATCTCCTAGCTGCTGTAAGCACTACTTTGTTGTTAAGTAATTAATTACTTACGGTTTTTTGAAGATTAAAAACAGACATTGCATTTTGGTTGAACGTCGTTATCAAATAGGTTGTGTTGCATATAAAAATTCAGAAAAAAGACTTCAGCCAGAGACAGAATGTGTCTTTTTGACATGTTATATAGTTTACTATGATCATTAATATAATGGTATATTTTATGAAAATCCACATAAAAATAATATTGGGTAGAAAAGGATGCAATGTTTTATTAATGGAACTGGTGTTGGGTTCAAAGAACTTGAAAGTGATTGAGTTTTCTCAATGGCTTTCCATTTTTGCAGGGTTTCAGTGGCATTACAGACATAGCTGGTGGATACGCTGCTTGGACACAGACTGGACTTCCAACAGAGAAATGAAATTTGATTGTGTCCTGCCAGAGAGAGAGAAAAGGTCATATGTAATGTAATGTGAATCAAACAAAAAGAAAAGTTAGTAAATAAATCAATCACCCAGCAAACTTTGTAAAAAATTGTTGATTGATACTACTGATCATGAAACCATTTGAGAAATACGACATGTCGTTTCGCGAGTGAGAAGTGCACGTTGTTGTTCTGCCAACTCTCTGAGTTTTTCAACCTTTTTATTTATGAGTTTGAGAGACTTTCACTGTAGAATGCTTCAAACTCACACACACACACACACACAGCTGGTGGGTAGAGAGATATATTCATCCCTCCACGTTCTCTCTCTCTCTCTCTCTCTCTCTCTCTCTCGGGAAATGAAGGGAAAACATGAACATGGTGCCCACATCTCCTCCCTTTACGTCACCGTTTTCAATTTGCTTTAAAGTGGAGAATGCATGCCCCAACTCAACTCGCATTCTTTTCAAATGTCATACGACAACAAGTACACAAGAATGGGAAGTTACCGGAAATGGTTCAAAACAATTCGAAGAAAGCTAGGCAGATCATCTAACAGGGACATCATTGTCGTCTACACCAACACCAGCCCAAGTACTCATGAAGAATCAGCCAGGTACCAAGATCTCAACGGCTCTGCTTCATCATCTTCATCGTCACCCACAAAGAAAATTTTATCCCACGAAGATATTGCAGCCATAAAGCTCCAAGCGTTTTTCAGGGGGCATCTTGTACGTAACCCCACTTGTTATTTTTCATATGGCCAGATTTTGTTTGATGGATGATAATTGTTGAATTTGTAGGTTTGTGATGATTTAAACAATTTGACAGGCCAGGCAAGCATATCGAGCACTGAGGAGCCTGGTGAAGCTGCAAGCCTTGGTTCGCGGGGCGTGTGTGCGGAAACAAGCACGTATGGCTCTACATTGCATGCACGCACTTGTCCGTTTACACGTCAAGGTCCGTGCACGGCAGCTCCTCAGCGAGTCTAGCAATGGCAGATCCGTCGCAGCTTAACCGTGTTTGATAAACATGTCTAAAGTCAAAGAATTTCCGGATAAAAGGCTGTGTACTTTTAAGTTTAAGATTCAGCAAAATTCTTCTCCTATATAAGGTGTGGTTTCTTTTTAAAACCAAAAAATTTAATACCACAAGGTAGTTTACATTATCTTTCTATTACGGCTCATTCATAGTTACCGCTAACCGATGGGCCTAATTTAGACGAAGAAAAACTGAGTCTATAAAGAGAAGACCACCCGAAAAAACAATAACAAACTTCAATAAAAACTGTGTGGTTGCTTGGCAAAATCTGTACAATGCAGAAGGTATGTGCAATGAAAATGTTCCACATACAAAATCAGATTTCTCTTATCTTCCATGCTCAGTGATGGCCCCATCTCAGTCCCGAGAAAAAACCACCTGATTTATCCTTGCATTGATCTTCTCCCTCAGTTCCGACCTGTTTCAAGATTAAAGGATTTAAACATGTTTTATGGGCCAGAAGGTTTACAGTTGGGAAAGAAAGTACCTCCTTGGCCAAATTCTTCAGGATTTCTACGATATCGGAGAAGTGGGGTCTTTGAGTTGGGTCTTGCTGCCAGCATCTCTCAAGCAGTTCGGCGAACCTTGGGTGAGTGGTCTTGGGAATTGTAGGTCGTAAGGCCTGACAGGACAGCCATGCCAATTAGAGTGATTCGATAATAACATTGTGCGAGTTACATTTATGCCAAATTGGGAGGGTAAGTATACCTTTTGCACCACACCTACTGCTGCTTGTAATGGGGTCAAGGATGAGTAAGGGAGCTGGTAAATACATCATAAAGATGACCATGAGTTTTGAAATTAATGCCATTATGAACTCATGGATTGCCGAAGTAATTAGGAAAAAAAAACTTATTCTTGCAAAGAAAAATAACACTTACTTGTCCTGTTAGAAGCTCCCACAGTACTATTCCAAAACTGAAAACATCTGCCTTGTGATCATATGGTTTGTGTTCAATGACCTTCATTCAAGAAAAAATGAATTGAAGTCCAATCAACCAACCTAGTCATTGTTAAACCCCATGATAGCTGTAAATACCCTTGTGGATAAAAGCTTAGTTGATTTGAGTGTGAACCCCATGAATTACTAAACTATTAATCGTATCACTCACTATAAAGCAATTTTGACTTAAAACACTTGGAAATTATTCTCTTTGCAATATTATTCCACAAAATAAAAGTTGATAACCAAGAAGATGCCTACCTCAGGAGCCATCCAGCGGTATGTTCCAGTTTCAGCTGTCATCACTCCAGATTGAGTCTGCACTCTGGCAACGCCAAAATCAGCAACCTTAACGACCTGTACAAGAAGGATCTACGACTTTAAGCATTACAAATCAAAGAAAACATGCTTAAGAAAGAATAGTGAATTGACACAGGAAAGTTCTTTTTGAATTTAAATCTCTATAAATGCAAAGGAAAAACATATTTGACACACAATGAATCATTCACTGAAGAGTCGGGAATCCACTTACTTCGTGTTCATCCATCAGAAGATTGGCCGTCTTAAGATCCCTGTGGATTATATTATTTTGGTGCAAATAGTTCATTCCTTTGGAAACAT
Organism: Prunus padus; assembly: GCA_024362665.1. NCBI lineage: Eukaryota > Viridiplantae > Streptophyta > Magnoliopsida > Rosales > Rosaceae > Prunus > Prunus padus. Next base: position 17,253,137 of record JANFAM010000007.1, on the reverse strand, counting down.
CAATTGCTACTTTGAGCAGAGAGGGAAGCTTAAACACACCCCTATGTTTATGCAGAAAGTCATATACACTTCCTCTGGACATAAATTCTGATAAGCAGAAACATAAGCATCAAAAGGTGTTTGTCAGTGAATTGGAAAAGGAGGCCAAGTAAACCTACATATAACAAATTAAAAATGAACCACATATTTCATATTTCATAAAATGAAAATTCATAGATGTTACCAATCACTTCTATCACAACAGCAAAGACTTATTTTCTTCTAGTTGTAAGTTGTAACTAGTTAGACATGATGTAGCAAAGATGAAAGTATGGCAGCCATCAGTAACAATCATGACTTCTCATATAATGAGATACTTGAGCACATGAGGATCATTAATATAAAAGATTCTCTTATATATACCTGTCACAATGCATAGGTTTGGAGGCTTTGTACATGCACCTATAAATTGCACAACATTCTTGTGCCGAATCTTCCTGCCAAAATCATGATATCAAAAAGTTCAAAAAAGATGTATAGAAAATGACAACTGCCACTAACAAGCATACACAGTTATTTAGATAAACCTCAGTATATAAACTTCCTGTGAAAAATCTCTCAGCATCTCTGCATCGACGCTCTGGTTTGAGAACTTTTATGGCAACCTCCTGACTACAATATGTGCCTCTGTACCTGAAAGAAGTTGGAAATAGAATGTCAAACAAGCACCTGCATGCAATCCAACACAGGATTCAAAATATAACTTACAGGTCACCGAATGACCCAGATCCAACTTTGTTCTCGAATTTCAGCTGCCTTGTATCAATCTCCCAGACATCTGTTCCATCAGTTGGTATTTCTATGCAATCCGGAAAGGACTCATTCCTTGTTTGGTTGTCTTCGCCAATAGCAGCAATTGGATGTTGTTTTGACCAAGATTGCTCCTGCAGAACATTTGAGAAATATCATTAATGAATATTTCTTTTGGGTGGGGGTGCAAAATAGATGCATATTCCGTGGCAGTACTAAAGTTGAAAATAAACTACAAGTCTGGATTTGCAAGTGAAGTATTACTAGCAATATGGATTACAAATGGTTTTTATTAAATAATTAAATAGTAGTGGAAAACAAATTATGAAATTGACAGATGGTACAAAGGATGAATTCACAGTGAATCACATGATCACCTGGGAAAGGTGAACCCAAACTTTCTGACTGATGTTACAAACTTACAAGTTAGGTGGTATCCGGCTTTCACAAGACAAAAAACAAAGTTCACTAAATTTGATATGATACCAGCCAGAGCATTCACTTACCCATAAATAGTCTGAGTCTATTCAAAGCACGAGACAATTCAACTTTTGTTCTAGATCATACACAACAATAAACTAAGGAAAATTATGGAGCAAAATTACCTTTAATTTTGAAATTTCCTTTTGCAGCACACTTTTAAGCTCCTCGGTTTCCTAAATGTTCCCACATGGAAGAACACTTTGTTCAATGAACAAGAAGAATGTGACTCAAACATCTATGCTGAAACATCCAAACTCGTACCTCATAGTGCCAACCATCGACCACGAAAACATCCAGAGAAAATCCATCGACAGTGGAAAAAGCATGAGCTTCTTGAATATTCAGTCCAATCTCAGCAAGTAATGAAGTTAACTGGAAAATTAATCACTAAGATGTATCTTTTAGTAAGCGAGTGAGTGAGTACTTCAGTCAGAGACAGACAGGACTCAAAATTTTCCATATAACTGTTGAATCTTAGACATTCTAGAAAACTCACAATTATATTCAGTTGATAGCCTAATCAATTAACAAGAAATTCTAAGGTTCACAACCTAGGAACTGTTCCACCAAACATACCTCGTGGAAAAAGATTAAGTCACTCGGAGCTACCTGATAGGGTTCCAAACATTTGACATTATTTACATGGTTGAAAATAGACAAATCAAGACTCTAGAGCCCCACTAGTCAGATCATCCTATTACAGCATAATCCTTTTAGAAAATAAAAACTTATTCTATAAAAGGAAACTAAAAACCTATATGTCTGTTGCCTCTTGATTGAATTCCAGTTCAAGCACAAATTTCCAATTGCATGCAACTAATAACCACTGATAAACAAATGTGAATTTTCTGAGCCATTCAGCAGTAACCTATATATCACAGCTGAGATGGGAATATGGAAACTAAGAAAACGTTCTTATTTAAGATATTCTTTAAATGGATAGAACAAAGTTTAGAGACATTATGTATCTTGGTACTCAAGTTTGATCATAGAATTTTAATGATATCAAATATAAAACAAAAGCCACCATATAGGAAATTCTGGAAGGAAAATTGAAACACATATTTTAATGATGTATGCCGAATATCAATAGATATGAGCATCATCAGATGTGTAATCAGCTAATGTAAAAGCATCCAAAACAAAAGATGATGGCATGTATTTGAATAATATTTGGTAAAAACCTAAAGGTCCACCGCAGGCATGTGGATATAAAGATGAGGACTACCTGACTAAGAAGTTTGGGCTTGTCAACTGTTGAAAACGTGATCTCATGCATAGGCCTACACAATTAACACCGAAATTAACAAACCAACACAAATAAATTACTAAGAATATTTGTGTTTGTGTTCATGGTAAACAACATCAAACTCTTTTCTTTGTGGTATAGAAGGCTCATGAGCATAAGCCAAAAATATGTAGCCCCACCCAACTTAGCTAGTAGAGCCCAAAATCTTATAAATTACGAAAAGTTGACAACTAGGAGAGAGAGAGAGAGAGCACCGGAAACAAAATGTAAAAATTCTAGAATACAGTAATTTTTTTAACGTGCCGTTCACTTACTATCCTATAGAACATAAAACATATTCCACTGCAGATGAGAAACTTTTAAGAAAATGGAGAAACCATTACTTCTTCTATCTCTCTGTTTCTGTCTCTCTCACTCACACATACAAACCCAGTCCATGGGCATACACCATTATCAAAATATAATCTAAACAAACAAAATAGCAGATAGTTTAGCAAACTAAACACCTCTACAAAGTGAAGGGGAGAAGCCACTTTGCAGTGGAAGACTGACTACTTAAGATCAGGCTGAATGTTCATTTCTTACCTAGAAAAGAATGGTGTTGAACTCATTGCACTACCTCCATCTTCAACATGATATCTATTTGCTTGAAGTGCAAATGCTTCAAGATTAGGAGATGTACCAAAGGTAGGCGGTGGATGGATCCTGATGACGGCAGAATTCAAAGAGTAGCACATATAAGATAAACATACAAAACAACAGAGTGAGGTTATTGAATGCAAAACAAGAATGGACAATACAGCTGATATATCATGCCATACCCTTGTCTGTTAGAATAATTAAAAGAACTTTGTGCATCTTCTATCATTGAAGAATCTGAATGGACCGAATCAACAGAGTTTCCAACATGATAAACCTAAATCGATGGAAAAAATTCATCAATAACAAGCATTTATGGATCCTCGGCTCAGGTAATTACATTGATTATAATTAATACTTCAACTCGAAGACGACATCCCTATTTTTTATATGGATAAGATTAGATAACTCTATTCGGGCAACACAAGTAAGATGGTTGCCACTAGCTAACTCTACTCAACCAACACATGCACAATTCATAAGTGCATGCATGCACACACACACACAAAGACAGATGGCATTAAGCATCAACATAGTGAGTAATTGCTTATGTGTTCACCTGCACAGTGCGAACTTCAAAGGCAGGTTGATTAGCAGGGTCTTCTGCAAATTGCAGCAATCTCTTATGTGTGAGCACATCTTCTGCCCTCTCTACGTTCACATCCAATGCGTATCTACATAGTTACAATAACAAACAGCCAAGCAAGATCTCAAAATTATATACACTCTAATTCCCAAAAGTAAAAATTAATAAAATTAACCAAATTTTGTTCTTTTTGTCCTATTTTTCACTCTTTTCCAGCTCTTGCCAGCTGTCAGCGCGCTACAAATTCGAAAATGAAAACTCTAGTACTAGGAAAACAAAGCTTCGTATGATAATTGACAGAAGTATCAGAAAGATTCCAACTTTTTTCTTGCTTATATTTCCTATAGTTTCTCAGCAACCAATCAAGCAATGCCATAAGCAAAAGAAACTAATTAACGAACACACAAATCAAAACAGAAAAACCTAGGGTTAAGACGATACCGAGCAGGTAAGCGATTGAAATGAAGCCAAAGCTGATCATCAAATCCGGGAAGATTAGCCTCCTCAAAATTGGACTGTTGGATTCGCCGAAGCACCTCGTTGTAGACCTCGGGCTTCTGTCTCTGATGGCGAGGCGGAGAGAGCGCGGCTCTGCTGCCACAGCTCTCTACGTCTTCATCAATAGCCATTGGAGCTGAAGCAAAGCTTGAGAGAAGCGAATCGAAATCTGCTAATGGATTTATAGACTACAAATGGAGAACATGCACTGTTCTGCAGGCTCAGTCAGAGCTATTAATAAGAAGAGTGAGATGGAGATTTTGGAGAGAGAGAGAGAGAGGAGAAGCTTCAACTGGAAAAAGGCAGCCAGGGATGGAGAAGATTCTCTCTCTTTTTCTTTCAATTTGGCCATGGCTTTTAGCAAGGGGTCCACTGTCTGCTGACTCATCTGTGACTTATCTATCACTGCCGCTAATTAATTATTAGCAAACACTAATTTTGTTTTATGGTGCATATTGCACAATCCCTAGAGAAAATGATGGATTGATTTTTTTTAAATTCTTTAAATTATGGATATCTCTAAAGAAAAATGTGGGTTTCTGGCAAAATAAATAAATAAATAATTTGGGTTTTTTAAAAATATTTATTTTATTATACGTTTTTTAAAAATAAATAAATAAACTTCATATGCTTAGTGATGCTTATCTAAATCTTATACGTTTATTTGGCTGCAATAAAATCTGATAGCTTAGTTTTGTAATAGGTTTTGTATTGGATAATAACTACTTTGTTTTGAATTGGTTACCCTTGAAGTTGTCAAGTTGAAAATGTTAGAGACAAAGTAAAATGTCTTGATAAAAAAAACTGACCCTTCCAAGCTTCAACACACACTATAGCAAAAGTGATTACTTAGTCTAACTCAGCCCAATATTCTTGATGTTATTGGTATTGGTTTGGTGGTTTATAATTTAATTTTGTATTGAGTGGCACAAGAAAACGAGGCTCATGGGCCAGCCTTAAAAGAACAAGTACTCATCCTAGTATCCTACTCTGCTTTTTAAAGCATATTCGATTTTGGGTTCTATCTGCTTGCTTTTCTCACATTTCCTATTTTAATTTTAATTCAAGCATAGATTTATATAGAAATCTATCTTTCTCACTTTGGTTTTTAATTTTCTTATTGATCGAGTTATTTTTCAATAGAGAATTAAAATTGAGTTAACACTTTGTGGTATATACTATATATGGATAATGAATAAAATCCCTCATTTGCAGTGTTGTTATGTTAGCTCTTAAATATTGAATCTTTGTCGAGTGGGGTTATCACAGTAGTTGTGGCCCTTCCCTTTCCTTCTTACTTTGCACCCAGGATCGAAATTCCAGAATTTTTGTTTCTACTAATGTAAAAAATAATAATAATAATAAAAAATAATCAATCCTTAATTTTCATTTTGATGCTATACGTGGAAGAGAATAGAAAGTAGCATCTAATCTAAAAATGGCTAACATTGGACAGGTGAGAGCAACAAATAAATAAAAATATTGATCGATGACGTTTCTGTTTCTTATTGACCTACCTACATATGCGATGACGTTGTTGATTTTCTTGTAGGATCAACACAATGAGGTTAGAATATTATAAATTGTGGATATAAACTTTGGAATAAATCATTTACTCAAACAAAAAAAAAACCGCTACCTTTGTGTACGCTGAGATGGAACTGAAAGACGAGAAAGACAAGAAGGGTGTCATGATATATGGTTTGGGTGTAGGCACCACGTCGCACTCACAATACATAATAAAAACAATGTTTCAAATTTTAGGCGGAATGAGGATTGTAAGTTGTTCTAGTTCTTGAGGTAGAATGAGAGACCGAAAAGCTAAGATTGAATGAATTGATCGAGAAATTTTGTGTTATATATGATAATCCTTATAATAGAGGAATTATACGTAGAACTTTCATATTTGTAAAACAAAATAAAGGGTTTTATGATCGGTCTGTAATCCCTGGATGTCAAAGGTATCCTTAGAGTGATCTCGTAGTTCTACAAGGTGGAGACGATGGTGTCGGTCCTTAGGGTGATCATCATGTCGTGTAAGTTGTTACTTGTCCCATTGGGTTTGTAGAGTAGAGGTAGCTTGATAATGCCACAAATGCCTATTGTTGAACTTTGAAGTTATTTGCTAATTTATATTTTTCTATTTCTTCTAGTGGGGATTATTGCCATGACCTTGACAATCGAAATGTGAATAGCATATATGGCTTGGAAGAAAACACAATGCATGACCCAAATAAACAAAAGTCAATTAACTTCTTTTGTTGGAACAAAAGTCCCTTACTAGACTCGAATTTGGTAGGAATTATTTGATAAATCTCAATTATGGTTTTTAATAGCATTCTATTTTATTAATTAAACCACCACATATGAACGACACAAGCTGTTATGCACCATCATCCATGGTGCGATGACCCCACTCTTGTCATTTTTTATTCAGAAAAGTTTAGGAAGAGAGTTGACTATTCTCACCACAAGAGCCAGAGCATAATCATAATCATAATCTCGAGCTAAAATGACTTACGTGTGAAACCCCACTCTTGTCCTTGGATTCTCTCTTATAATTTTTCTTCCCTTTCTACAAATAATTCTTTAAATGCAAGAAAGAAAACCGAACATTCATTTATAATTTATTTTCCATATTAATTTTTTGTTTTGTTGGATTTTTCCGTATTAATTCAAAGCGAAATCAATTGTACACATAACTTGTCACATTATTAGATAACATAAATTTTAAAAAATGTAAAATTTTGAGATTATTGTTTTAGATTAACCGTGAAGTAGTTAATGTAAATTACCTTTTATCCAACTAAACAAAGACTGTTCCACCCAATAAATTACCTTTTCAAAACCAATTGGGTTGCTGCAACTCATAATTGTCTAGGAATTGTTAATTCCAGCTGGAAATTAAAAGGAAATAAAAAAGGAAATATTACTATTCGAGTAAAAAGTCCATAACCAATATAACAATCAAACCTTTTGCTTAACACAACGGTTGAGTAATGAGCCGATCATAACAGGAAACGTGGACGACAAAACCGCAAGAGTGGTCTTGATTAAATCACCACCGTCGGATGGATCGTCTTATGCGAGGAAACGTAACAACAACAGAATTATAAAATAAAACTAAAAACCTTTGCTTTTTGGCAATTAATTTGTCAATTTATAACATTCATGGAAACAAAAACGCGGAGGACACACAGAGAAGACAAAAACAGAGTCAGAGAGCGAGAGAGACAAGAGGTTGACATGAAGAACATCATGAAGTGGTTTTCTTCTGGGTTTTTATAACTCTGGCTGATGTGGGCTGAGCAGCAAAGATATGGCAAAGCTTTGTTGGGTTTGCTCTGTTTAGATTGGGGGTGTATTAGCTTACTTCTTTTGTACCATAAATCTCTCAGTTTCTTACTTTTCTTTTTCTTTTTTCTCTAAAGCAGAGCAACAAGTTGGGGTTTAAGCTGAAAAAATATATGAGAAATCTTTGTTGGGTTTGCTCTGTTTTGGGTTGGGGTTAATTAGATCAATTCTTTGTACCATATATCATTCTGTTTTGGTTTTTTTCTTTTTTTTTCGAAGTAGTTTGGAGGGTTTGGTGACAGATTATGGGTCAATGCACATCAAAGCAAGTGAGGCGTAAAGGGTTGGGTGGTTCTTCTTCTTCAAGTTCATCTGGAGGTGGAGGTGGAGGTGGTGGGTGTGCAGTGAGACAAGGATGTTGGAGCATGATCAGAGAGAAAAGGTCCAGGTTCTATATTGCTAGGAGGTGTGTGGTGATGCTTCTTTGTTGGCACAAATATGGCAAGTATTAATGAAAGCTTCATTAATTCTTCTTCCTTTTTTGTTTTTTTGTGTCTGGTTTTTCTCTCTCTTGGTTTTTTATTTTCATGTATAAATCAATGGAGGTTTGCAAGTGTCAGGAAGAATTTGGATTTCATTTGGTGGTCTAATCTTCCCCAGTTCATGAAATTCATGGCTGGAAAGTTGTTCTTCTTCTTTTTTTATATATTTTTTTAATAAAAATTAGAAGTATTGCATGATTAAGCCGTGCATATAAATTATAAAGCAACAAGTTTCGTGTGGAGAATTGAGAGACTTTTTATTATTGATTTTTGGGTAAATGTGGAGAAGTGAGAGTTTTTGTTGTGTGTAAGCCTCTCAGAATCTTCATTAAGCCAATTGGAGGAAGGAACAATGTGTTCAAAGCTAAAGCAAACACATATAACATGTATTTTATTTATTTGTTCCTAAACAATTTGCAAGTTGTGATTCTTTCTCAAGGTGAGGCCAAGCAGAATATACCATGGGCCATAGCTTTCCACGCTCCCAGCTAATGAAATCACTCACAAAGAGATAAAGGGGAAACAAAAATGAATATTCAAAGGTGTAATTTAAAATAAATCCCATCAATTTTGCACCCAAAAAAATTCTTACATTTTCACCAAGCAATAGCTGCCATATTCAAACCCATGCCAACATCCAAATTATGCCTCTTCTTGGAGCCATTTGATGCAACTCTTCTAGCTAGTGTGGACTGTGGAGACAAATAGTATCAAAATTTTGAGGTTTTCTAATAAAAGTTGCTTTCAGAATGTTGGTGCAACAACAACTCAAATGACAGAGGCCAAGCAAAACTAATTTGATTAATTGCACCCAAATGATGGTACTCCTGCTTACTGCTTTAAGAATTTCAAATTGAATCTGTAACATCAGCCAGCAATGAGTGTTAAGTATATACTTTTCTACAAGAAACCAAACTTGTAGATTATTACAAAGTGCAATACCAACTCATAACTTTGTTATATATTTGCTGTTCCTGCTAAGCTATTCCAAAATTTCACCAAAGTTTCTATCCTCCTCTCTACCGCTTTCGATGAATTATAGCGATTACTACGGAGCTCTCCCAGTGAATCTCGTGCCAGACGAAGCATCACCACGATGGAACAACAAAGGAGACAATGGATGGCAGCTAATAGCAACCACCATGGTAGGCATGCAGAGTGTTCCTGGCCTTGTCATACTCTATGGAAGCATGGTGAAGAAGAAATGGGCTGTAAACTCAGCTTTCATGGCCCTATATGCCTTTGCTGCAGTCCTCGTCTGTTGGGTTCTTTGGGCTCACAACATGTCATTTGGTACCAGATTTTGCCCAATATTGGGCAAGCCTGCTTTTGCTCTGACCCAAAGATTTCTCCTCCCTGAGTATGGAGGTTTTCATGTTCCAATGGCTGATTATGTCTACTATGAATTTGTTTTTGCTGCCATTACTGTGATATTGCTTGGGGGCTCCTTGCTTGGGAGGATGAACTTCTATGCTTGGATGTTGTTTGTGCCAATGTGGCTCACCTTGTCTTACTCAGTTGGTGCTTTCAGTATTTGGGGAAAAGGGTTTCTTGAGAAGTACATCATTGATTATGCTGGTGGATATGTGATTCATCTGTCATCTGGTGTGGCTGGTTTTACTGCTGCTTATTGGGTAATTGATATGGACAACCGAAACCCTTCTATGTATAATACTTGTTTCTTTGTTTTTGTTTTGTTTTTTTGGCGGTGGTTTAGTATAGAATGTTGCTATCATATAGGTAGGACCAAGGCAATCACATGACAGGCAACATTTCCCTCCAAACAACATAATTCACATGTTGGGAGGTGCAGGGTTTTTGTGGCTTGGATGGACAGGGTTCAATGGTGGCTCTCCATTTGCAGCAAACTTGATTGCATCTTTGGCCATTATCAACACCCATATATGCACTGCCACTAGCCTCTTGGTGTGGGTTTCCCTTGATATGGTAGTGTACAAGAAAAGCTCCGTGATCGGCGCGGTCCAGGGGATGATCACTGGCCTCGTCTGCATCACACCTGGTGCAGGTAAACTAGTCCTTGCTCAATTGACATACTGAATGAAGACGTTCTCTTGCACAAAAGCATGACATGTTATGTTATCAGACTATCTCTCATCCATTTTGTTTTAAAGTGTAGTGTCAAATAGGCTGATAATGTAACATCTATATATTATATATGGCAAGAAAACATAGCATAAACATTGCTTTCATAAGGCCGTAGAAAATATCTTTGAAGAACATGTTTTTGGTAGCTGCTTGTCACTTTCTAGGAAATGAAGTAAAACAACCAGACAAAAACATGATGGTTATGAATGTTTATGAACTGAGTATTGATTTAAGAAAGTAAGAAAAAGCAATTTTGCAGCATCCCGCCAAATAATATCTACCTGCGCAGGGATTGTGGAGCCATGGGCAGCAATGATAATGGGAGCAATGTCTGGTTCAATACCTTGGTACACCATGATGGTATTGCACAGAAGATCAGCCCTCTTCCAAAGTGTTGATGACACATTGGGGGCCTTTCACACCCACGCCGTGGCCGGCCTGTTGGGGGGTCTCCTCTCAGGCTTCTTTGCTCGAGCCAACCTTCTGAGAATGATGTACCCGACCGGCCATTACGGTCCTGGCTTAATGTACTCCATCCTTGATAGGAAACCAAAAGATGGCATGATACAAATGGGGTACCAGATCATTGGAGCAGCTTTCATTATCGTATGGAATATCGTTGTCACAAGCTTGATTTGCATTTTGATCAGCCGTATCGTTGATCTTCGGATGAAGGAAAAGGACCTTGACATTGGTGATGATGCTGCGCATGGAGAAGAAGCCTATGCTCTGTGGGGAGACGGTGAGAAGATGCCGGTGCCGATCAGATGGCAGATGCCTCCAAGGATTCCTTCCATGTGCAGACGGCTGAAATAAAGTTTGTAGTGGAAATTCTAATAAGTTGTAGTGCCACCACCTTTGTCGTTTAAAAAAAAAATGCATACATCAACTCTCGTTGCTGGCTGCTATTTGAATCCATCTTTTGTTCTCTTGTCTGTAAAGTGTACATGTTCATATTAATGAAGAACATAGCTACTGGTCATTTTTGCATACAAAGGCTACTCATTGGATCATTAAAATACATGTTGTGGCATGTAATTTAGGTTACCGGAGTGACAATTGTTGAACAAACATCAAGGAAGTCAAGGAGACGCTAAATTTGTAATTTGGGAAAATGAATTAATAAAAAAAAAGAGAAAAGAAAGAATCGAAATTTGAAGAACTTGATGACATTTATCGAATTTCGAGTTCAGCCCCTATTGTAGCTGTAGTTGCCAAGGATTAAGAGTACACTAAGCTTTCAAATGTCAGCTCAAAATACCAGTAGATTAAGCATTGCACAAATCTAATAATACATCAAAGATCTTAGAAAGAACAAGATATTCTTTCAATTAGATTCAAACGAACGCAATTTCATTCTTTCTTGTCATACAACAGTTTGCTGAGATTTACAAACCGTAGATACGAATCTCCAAAGAAGGCTGGCCATGTTTATCGTTTGAAGAATCCATCAGAGTACATGGTTTTACATATACATATTTGGGGGCAATATTCAATATTCTACAGTAGCTGTACATTCAATATTTTAAAAGTTCTCTCATTATCCAATAATGCATAAAGGTGTTCCTTGCACTAGAATCTCCCTAATGAATTGCTATGCCAACAGTGCGTTGAAGCATCAACTTATTTAGAAGTGGATTAACCTTATATATTTGGTTAAGGCCCTTGAATTGACTTGCGAAGCTTGACTAGTTTGTCTGTCCACATGGCTGCAGGATCCAGTCGTTAATTGATAAATAATCCAATATATGTAAAACCATCAGGCAGTCAGAATCAAATTGATGAAGAAAAAAAGAAGTAATGTGACCTAGAAATGTTGTATATGTCAGAAAAGCAGTGCATAAAATACCTGCATCTTTATATCTTTCCTCTTTAATAGCTAAACTGATATTATTAACCAACTTGAGTTCTTGAATTAAAAAATCGGGACCATCTGCAGCACTGAAACGAATTTAACTAATGATTAGAACCAGAAATTAACTGATGAAACAAACTTGAGGTGCAAAAAATACAACTCAATACCTGTCAAGAGATACATCATAAGCGGACTTTGTATCATGCACTCGGCCCATCCCATAACTGATTCTTACAGCATCAGTTAAGACAATCTGTTTATTTACATATATGGGCACCTGCACATGGCAAGTGTCACGCAAAGTTAGCAGTAGTTTCAAAAGAAATGGTCATGTGCATGCGACAGGTTTTTAGATCTTGCGAACTTCAACAGAAAGGTAACAGTTTTTTCATGCCCATGAAGAAGCGGGAACATGCATGGACACAAAGTCTATGAGCATTTGTATTGATGAATGCAAGAAAGACATATACCTTGCTTCTATGTGCAACATTTATGGCATCTGACGGACGTGCATCCACATTAAAAACCTCGTTTTCCCCTGGCTGCAGATAATAGGAACCTTGATGTCATTAGGTTGCTTCACTTTCTTAAAATATTAGGTCATAACTCATAAGGGTTTACCACCTTGCTAAAACACAATCCGGCAAAGTAAGTATTCATCACTCTTTCTGTAATTCTCACCATATTCACCTGGAATTGAAGAGGTAGCAACAAAATAAGAGAATGACCTGAATGGTTTTACACCCCACTATCAAGTTGGACAAAAAACTGAATGTCCTCTTAAGACAAAAAACTCACATACATTCCCTTCTCACCACTCACTTTTTCTAAAATCTAGTTATTATTATCATTAGGTTTCCTTATAGACATGCAATAAACATAAACTGAGTAGCTAAAGCAGGAAAAGGACAAATGATAAAAGCCTTTAGCCCTTCAGAAAGTAATTAATACATAGAAAAAAAATTAACTACATACTTGATAACCAAATTTGTTGACGAGATTGCTCACAAACTGGAATTGATCAGGAGAGTCCTGCAGAATGACCAGTTTTGGGGGTCAATGTACATTTTACATAAGAAAGCAACCGATTTAATTACAGAACGCAAACAGTTACCCCATTCTCATCTCCCCATTGGGCATCTATGAGATTTTCTATGGCAAATTCACCTGAAAAACAAAAATCAGATAAGTTACAGTTAGTGACCAGAGGGTGTGACACTCCAAATTACACTTATATTCCTGTACATAATTTTATATACCTACAACAATTGGAAGCAAAAAGTCTCCGTCACAAGAAATCTTGAGAAAAATCGTGGGATTTTGGAAACGCTGGAGAAAGTTTCGGCCTAAGGTATCAAAGAGGTTTCGAGATCGGTTTGCTTGAGCTGAAAAGGGACGCAATTTACCAGAGGACTGCCATTTCGTCTCTTCTTTAAACCCTCGCTTTTGCATACGGTAGTGAGATATAGTTTCTGCACTAATTTAACACAGTCAACAACTTCAAAAGATGATCATCACACCCCATCACTGAATTAGCAACAAATTACTTCACTTTACACTGCAACATTCGAAACCAACACATTAAAAACAATAAAAATCAACAGAATACATGGACAAATAGGTAAAGACTTCATCTTTGGACGAAATAGTAAGAATTTAACAGAATCAAAATCAATTCAAAAAGTTATTATAGATACATAGAAATATACGTACACGTATATTTATACATATATGTATGTGATCATAGGTGGTGCAGAGAGAGTTGGGACCTGAGAGGAGGAGAGAAGCTTGGAGATAATCGTAATCGTGGTGATCGGCATTGCTGGATCTGGAACGATAGGAAGAGTTGTTGCAGGTAATGCCCATCGATTTGAGTCCACGACACCGTTTTGTCGTTCTGAAACCTAATCGAACCGTGAAGACCAAGTGGAGCGAGGAGGAAGAAGCAGAACTAGCAGCAGGCCAAGTGCTTGGGATCGAACGGATGGCAGCTGAGCGATCCGTCACATGAAATTGAGCTCCGATCATTATAGAAGAAGAAGAAGAAATATCAATGTAGAGAGAGAGAGAGAGAGAGAGAGAGAGAGAGAGAGAGAGAGAGAGAGCTGAAGAAACAGATAAAATAGAGAGTTGGTTGAGTTTCTTTCGATTTCAACAATATGGCGCTTTCTTGTTTTCATATGCTGGCTCAACTTCGGTTCGCTTTTATCAATGGGAATTTTGACAAGATATGTCAATGTCATTAAACTAGATGATTAATTTTTATAATTTTGTTCCAACCTACCCCTCCTTTTCGAGATCGAATGAAACCGATGCTCGAATAAAATAGAAACGATTGCGAGTAAGGAATTTGTAGCTCAAAATATCGAAATTGCTGCTCAATTAAAAAACAATTACGTATAACAAAATTCAAGTGATTGAACGAGTTTACCCATATTCTCGAAATCCTATCTTCTAATCTCCCATCCAATATGATGTTGCGATTTTAAAAATGAATTTACATATGACATAATGTTATGACATATCGTTACGACACATGGCATAACACTAGGTATTACATAATATCACGAGATAATGCTACGACACATGGCATAATGTTAGGACGTAGAGTTTAGGATACTCGCTGACCGGGAAAAAAAGAGAGGATACTCCGTTTCACCACGATCTAGCACACTCTGCCTCATTCATAGATGTCACGCCTGTACGTGTCAAGCTCCATTTGATTGTGTAGAGCATGTGCCATGCTGATGGGATGGGATCCGCCGTTCCCATTTTCCATGTCCCCTTGTGTCCCTTGCATAATTTTTTGACACATGTCCACCCACTTAATCTTGAATTAACACCGTTAACTTAATAAAATTTAGAAAGAAAAAAACTAAAAATGAAATAGAAAACCAACACCATAGCAGCATCAACCACCCCTCGTGACCTCTATGCCCCTTCCTTGACTACCTCCCTCTTTCTACGGTACCGGAGGATCAGTTGCTGGAGAAAAGGAATCATGTAGATCGGCGGAATCTCTATTCTCACCTCCTCTTGCTAAAGAAAGGAACTAGTTATGATATACCTTGGTATTGGTCCTCAACCCAGCAGAAGGGAAAGGCAGTGAAGAGGCTCCGGGTCCAAGGTCCAGCTTCTTTCTCTTTTACTTATATGGCACCTTGGCAAGGAATCTTTGAACCTAGAAAAACTAAGAGCTTCGTCCCTCCTCTCCTGTGAGGAAAGACCCGCCTCGAGTTCAGCGGCTGCTTAGTAGAGCAAGGTTTAGTTCTTTTCTTCCTAAGGGCTTCACTGGTAAAGAATCCAAAGAGTTTCACTCAGTCATATACCCTCTTTACCAAAACCCAGATTCTCTGCTTTCGGGTTACCCCATTACCACTAAAGCTCGATATTGATTTTGATCCCTATCCTTTCTTTGATTAAAGAAGGAGCCTTCACTCCGCCCCAGCTACCTTTACCCTCTTTAGGAAGAGTTCTTGTATTGTGATTGATCCTTTGGCGTATCACTCTCGATCATCTCCCACATAGATGTATAAGAGGGTATAAATTATTTACCTTTAATCGATCTAAGGGGTGGTTGATGCTGCTATGGTGTTGGTTTTTATTTCATTTTTAGGTTTTTTTCTTTCTAAATTTTATTAAGTTAACGGTGTTAATTCAAAGTTAAGTGGGTGGACATGTGTCAAAAAAATTATACAAGGACACAAGGGGACATGGAAAATGGGGACAGCGGATCCCATCCCCATGCTGATGCACACTCAAGCATAACATGAACCGGCCCAAATTATTAATGAGATTTTCTCGGAAAAAATATATTTGCATTCTACAATTCATTTTCAATGATTTTTTAATTACAAACAATTACAAAATTACAGGCCTTCTCTGGTTGATATTGTGGTTGGCACTTGGCTCTTGTGACTGGTAAGTTGGACTGATGGATGATCATCTGAAATGCTGGAACTTTTATGTAAAAGTTATGGTATAGATCAAACCCTGGCTTGTCATCAGATCATTTGGGCAGCCGAAACACTGATCAGGTAGATTTGTGGTTCGAATAATGACCGATTAGCGTGGCTTGGGAAGAAGCTTCAACAGCTTAATTAGCTCATAAGTCCTTGTTTCTTGACCAGAATAGAGGCAAAGGTCAAGAGGGGTTAAACCATCCTGCAACAAATAGATGACTTACATTACAATCAACTATCATTCTAACAGTTGCACGTCAAGGCGATAAGAACTAAAGCATACACCGGAATGCCGATAAGGTGCTTAGACTTGAACTACGACACGTGAGAGCATAAATCATATGAAGGACAGTTCAAGAAGCAATCGCTCATAGTTTCTTTCATGCATCCAACCAAGCATGTGCAGAATGCAGAAAACTTATGCACTACAAACACAAGCTAAAGGAATCATTCAAAAGTTACCTTATTCTTCAATGTCTTATCCGATCCTTTAATCAATAAAAGCCTCACCACATCTGTTCTTCGGCCTTGAACAGCTAGATGTAATGGTGTCCATCCATCCTAAAAAGTCAAAGTAAAACTATTTGAATAATTGTTTCTTTATATTGCATACCAAAGTGTAAGCAAGCATAGGAAATTATAATCCGTACATTGTCCTGAAGGTTTATATCAACATTATATAACAGAAGAATTTTAATTGCTTGACTGGAAGCTGTTCGGACAGCATAATGCATCAAGGTGGCGCCATCCTGTTTTCAACATAAACATTTAGTTAGAACAATAATGGTCACACTAAAACCAAACTGGATTGGGAGATTCACTAGGTAATCTACTCACTTTATCACGAATAAACGGATTTGCTGATTCTCTTAAAAGATAGTTCGTGATGGACTGATGTTTACCAAGAATTACTTTATGAAGAGCATTCCAACCATCCTGGAAAGCAATGAACCAAAGCTCAAATCAGGAATGAAAAGGAAAGAACAATCTTTGCAGTTAACATTCCAATAGAAAAGGTCCATTTATATACCTTATCCACAGCATTGATATCAGCATTATGTTTCAATAAAGCATCCATAAGGTAAAATTCTCCTGATGCAGCAAGAGTGTGAAGTGGTAGCCAATTGCTCTGAAAGAGATTTCAAATACACCAAAATCAAGTTAAAACCTTCAAGTTCATCGAACTAGAACTACAAAAATGTGATTGTGTGAGGGGACAGCTGAATATGTTCAAATTTACATAGGGTACAACAAGTAAGGGTTTCACTAAGGAATGATTTTCTAATGAGAAAAACGAAAATCAATCTAACAATGAACACAGAAACCATCACGTATTAATGATCATAAACACAAGAGACACTTACAGAGGTGGCAGCAGCTATATCAGGTTTTCGCTTATTTAGCATAGCCTTCTCCTCTTTCGTAAACAACCTTCGGGGTCCTGTTCATTCAAGAAACAAACAATATTTCACAGACCATATCCATCAAACACACCCAAAAAAAGACCAATTCAAGTTCAACCTAGGAAAAGTTGTCCATGTCTGAAAAATTGGTTAAAAAGAGAGCTTGATTATCTGCAGTGTAAAAAAATTGTACTTTGTTACATTATCCTAGACCTATATACCAAAATTTACTACTTTTCAATAAAACTCAAAGCTAAAACCAGCATTTCACAGAACCCACATGAACATACTAGAAAATCTCAGCCCCGTCTGAAAGTTCAGTATAAATATATAACAGAGAAAAGAGGAAAGCAATCACCTTCAGATTTCTTAGCACCGGGCTGATAATGCTCACTGTTAAAGAACTCAGTAACATCCTCCAGACCCTTCCCATAAACCGCCCACCTTGGATTCTTAGGCGCCACTCGCTCACTCAAAGACCCATCATTACCTTCATTATCTGTCAACTCCTTAGCTTTAGCATCCTCGACCTGAGCCATAGCTGAAGCGTCATCCAAAACAAGCGGCTTCAATTGATTCAACTTGGCCTCTCTGTACGCCAAGTACTCCTCCAAATTCAAATCCCTTATGGGCTCTAACCCCTTCTTCCGCTTCTCGACCCTCGTACCAAACTGCACTTCTTGAGCTATCTTGCGCCTCTCTTTCTTCGTTATGTTAATCTCTGCTTGTACCTCTCTCCATTGGTCCGGAACCAAGTTCTCAGACCCAATTTCATCGATAGCTTTTCTGGGTTTTGCTTTGGTTGGGTTAAAAGTATCGACTTTGGTGTTGTTTTGGAGATAAGGGTCGTCGAATATGCCTTCTTCGAAGACAACGCAGTCACCGATTACATGGTCTTCTTCGAAAGGGTCGTTTTGAATGGAGTAAGATGAGTTAACAGAGGGTGAGAGTGTGTGTAGTTTTCTCTGAAACTTTATGGTTGTGGGCAGTGAGAGCTTGTGAGGTGTGGTGGTGAGAGAGATAGGTTTGGCGGGGAGGAGAGAGAAAAGCTTAGAGGATTGGGGGTTTACAGAGAGTGACATGGCCTTGCACTTGCTAAGCTTAAGCTTCCCTCAAAATGAAAAGGAGTTATATCTGTTTCTTTTTCATTTTCGGTGTGTATAATAAGTTGTACAATTAATAGTTGAACAACCAGCTATGGGCCTATGGCTTTTATCGGGCTGAGATTGATTGCGCCGAAAGCACATTTTAGCCCAAACCTTCATAACCTTTTTGGTCGTTTATTACGCACGTCTTGGCATGACTGGGTAAATTTAAGACTGTGTTTGTTTCATCTAATTCTAGTCTTAGATGGGATTGCTAATACCGGGCCCATCAAAAACACCTCCTTAGGAAGGCTTAACTAAACCCATGTGAAAAGGATGCTTAACTGGGCCTCATTCACTCACGTATAAGATGAATATATTATATTATAATAATAATAACATATATTACTATTATACATATATAATATACATATATAATATATATAATATACATATACGTATATACATGTATATTATTATTATAATATACCCATATACACATACACATATTAATATTATAATAATAGTATACATGTATATATGTAACATATATTATATATTATAATACATATATATACATACACATATACATATATACATGTATATTATTATTATTATAATATACCCATATACACATATACATATTAATATTTTAATAATAGTATACGTGTATATATGTAACATATATTATATATTATAATACATATGTATACATACACACAGTAAATTCTCTTATGCCGATATCCTGACGTTATTATCGTGCGGACGCACAGATTCTCAGACTACCCGCCTTGCTTTCCCGCTTATTTACACATGCATCCGCACGCCCGCACGTTAACGATCCAGGATAAGAGAGAATGACTATACATACACATATATATTATACATATAATATATATTATAATATATATAATATACATATACATATATACATGTATATTATTATTATTATAATATACCCATATACACATACATATTAATATTATAATAATAGTATACGTGTATATATGTAATAAATATTATATATTATAATACATATATACATATATATTATACATATATATACATATATATAATACATATATACATATATACATATATATAATACATATATACATATATACATATATATAATACATATATACATATATACATATATATTATACATATATATAATACATATAATACATATATACATATATATTATATATATATAATACATATATACATATATATACATATGTATTATACCCATGTATATATTATAATATACATATATACACCTATATACACATATATATATATATATATGTTTATATTATTTATAATATACATGTATTCATGTACATACACATATATTCATGTACATACACATATATGTTATATTATATATATTTATATATATTATAAAATACATATATACACGTACATAATATATGTATTATACATATATACATATATATAGATATTTTTGAAAAAATAAAAATTCTAGTCCTAGTCCAAGATACACTAAACGCAGTGATAAGATTATCCAAATTTAGACCAAGCCAAGCCAAGCCAAGACAAATAATAACCATACCCATGCCAAGACAACATGCCAGAATAAACGAAATTTTCAGTGTTTTAGGACCTTTCCTATTAAGAAAAGCATGGCTACTAACTTAGCAACATTTAACTAAGCTAGGAAGAGTAATGAGGTGAGAATCATCAAGACTACAAAAGTTAAAGAGCCATTTTCTTTGGCCAAACTTGCACTGTTGGGTAGGCTTTCTGTAAGATCGAAACCAACTTTCTCATAGTTCAAATTTCACAGAAAACAGTGTACAAACAGGGAAGACTAAAATTGGAGATAAGCTAAGCCACATATTATATATCGATTCCCATGTCCAAAGGCAAAAACCAGCAATCCTACTACTTAGAAACAACATGTGAAACGACTCCAGAACACAACCATTACATTGCTACATTTTGTCCCTTAGTCTCTAAATTTTGTTGGACAGGAAATAACAACACATGGCCTCATCTAGAGCCACGAGCATACTTCCTTTCAGGGCTGCCATAGGGAGAATAAGACCTCTCCCTTCTAGATCTTCCGCCATAAGGTGAACCCCTAGGAGAATAATCGCGGCCACCTCTGTACGGTGAGCGCCTTGGAGACCTCCGATATCCATAGTCATCACGACTTGAGCCCCCACGATACCTGCCACGATCACGATCCCCATCCCGATCCCGATCACCTCGATAACCTGTCACCAATACAGAGATAAAATATGAAATATAGGCAAACAAACCACAGTGAGACAACTGCACTTTTATTATTTACATAGGAAAGCATATTAAGCATACCATAGTCTCTAGTATTTTTCAACCCAAGATAATGCCCAGGTGTTGGAGTTCTTGGCCGCTTCCTCCGAGACTGAAAATAAACATATAAATCCTTAATTCTTTGAAATTTCCATTATACAGTTAACAAAATTAATCATACAAGAATCATTAACAAAATTTGAAGAACTGAAATATATCTTACCACAAGCAACATTATTTTTTATACTTGATCAGATTTAAAAATATATATTTGATAAAGAAAACTTAAGAGGAAACTAAATAAAGTGGGAAATCTGGACACAGAAACGAGCACAAGATACCCAGGCACATATGTGATACGATTAGTGTCCGCAAAATGAATGCCAGTTATGAAATACCATAAAAGCCTCATTAGAAAGTTGTTGGTAATGTCCGTGGATTAGTTGAGATTTGAAAGTGAATGCTGAAGTTGTATAGTTGTTGGAATATAGTTGCTATGTTTAGTTGATCAGGCGCATTTGAAAAGCTGTTTAAGCTTGCCATTGATCAAGCTGTTTCACTAAAGTTGACATGGATAAACTCATCATCTGTGATTGCTGCCAACATACCTGACGCAATGAGTTATGAATATAACCAGAAAACCGCCAAGTCAAGAAAAACAAAACAAAACAAATGGTTTAAAGTTTATCGCCGTATGAAAATCACATTACCCTCTCAACAGTTATGTATCGACCTTCCAGAACTGACTGGTTGAGATGTTTAATGCACCGTTCAGCATCTTCAACAGAGTCCATAGTAACAAAGGCAAAACCACGAGAAATTCGAGTGCGGGGCTCCATAACAAGAAAGCATGAAGCTACCTGTGAAATAAGGCAAGCAGAATATATAAATGCAAAATTCATCACTATACCATGAATATTGGAATAGTTAGTGCAATAAAAAAATTTCACTAAATAAAATAGAAAATAATAAAAGCACCTTTCCCTCCTTTGAAAAATGCCTTTCAACATCCTTCTCTGAGACCCTTGTTGATAAGCCAGTCACATACAGTGTATTTCCAGGATTTATAGCAGCAGGCCTACCACATAAAACAAAACTTAGATGAGCACCAGAGAGAAATATCAGTGTCATAAATCGAAAGAAGGTTTGACCACTGTCAACTTTATAAACAGATATGCTACTGTAAAGAAAAACCAAAATTAACACCAACCTGCCAGGACTTCTGGACCTTGATCTGCACCGAAAAGACGCGAACCATTTATAAGAATCATTGGTGTCACATGGCAGAAAAACTGAAGTTACTTAAACCAGTGTTTTTAAAACTACAATAAATAAATCAATGTTTTCAAAACTAAAGTTACTAAAACCAATGTTTTCCAATGCAAAGGCATAATGTGAGGTGTTTCGTGCCTCACCAAGGCATTGAGGTGTAAGCCTTGGGGGATGAGAATTATTGAAATTTAAGAAATATAAATCTGCAGGAAACCACCTTAGAGCGGTCAAAAATATCTGAGAGCTACTTGGTTGTTGTGGGTTAGAGGCTACCAAGATATTCTAATTATTTGTTATGGTTATTCAGGTTTTATGGGGAGGGAGAAAGGGGCTCTAAGTGGGTTATTAATTTTCCTTTTCAAATCCTAGGCAAAACTGTGTCATGCAACAAAGAAACACCTTGGGCACCCTGCTCTCGAGTCATGGAGTGCTTGTTTTTGCCTTTTAAAAACACTGATACTGATAAACATGAACACATTTAAGCAAAAAAAAGTGAAGACCAACCTGCCACGACTTCTAGAGCGAGATCTCTGCCTTGGCCTAGACCACGATCTTGACCTTGACCTAGGCCTAGACCAAGACCTGGACCTGGACCTGGACTGAGCTCTCCACGGAGAAGGGGATCGTGAGTACCTGATTTACACATATGTATTACATAAAACTTCTGAACAACATCAAAAAATAAGAGCCAAACAGCGCAAAACACTTTCCCACAGTGAATCTTCATAATGGAAAGAAACTCACAGCTAATACGCTCTAAAAGATAATATTCACCTATAATGCGTTTATTACCAGACCCTAGAATGGTTGTCTCAGTGTAAAAAATGAGAAAGCAAGCCATGTTGATCATAACAACTACCCCAAATGGAATCATATGAAACTAGAGTATCCCTGATTCATTAGTATCACAATTCAACAATTTTCGCCACACTAAATAAGACATTTAAAACATTCTCCAAAACATAATGGAAAAAGTAACAAATCTGAACATTAAACTTCTGGGTGACTTTATCCTCTATAATTCCAAAGTGAAAACTTCCAAGCATAAACATAACTTGCATATACTATTCTAAAACTACACCACCTAGACCTACATGGTAAAGACAAAACCTCGCCTGTATGAACAGTTGCCGCATTGGATGGTCTCCCAAATAAACAGATTCCCCGTAGAACATCTTCCATGGACTAAGGCACAGCATATAAGCAGAACCGTATGATTTCCTTACCCACTCGCATATCTATGACTGTATTTCTAAAAATCGAAGCTAAGATTGAAAATCCTAAAACAGGGAATTTGTGTTCTTCCTTTCTTATAAGAAAAACAGAAAGATAGAGAGAGAGTGATTTTGACAAAATGATTTACGGATAGTAAGTGGCTCACAAAAAACAGACAAATAAAGCTTCAAGAGCCAAACATAGCCAAATAAAATTTCCAATAACTCCAATACACTGTCACAAAGCAAGAGTATCAGCACCAATAGATCGAAAGCCTCGAGCCAAAAAGTATGTTGAAAGGCAATTATTTTTCTACAAATATATATATATATATATATATATATATATATATATATATTAGGATGCAATTCGAACCCAGAAATTGAAAAACAGCAATTGAAATTATAGGGCTTACTTTTTGCGAGGAGAATCCGCCTGCAAAAAATGTAAAAAGAAAAAAGCATTAAAATCTTTCAGCTTTATCAAGCATGTAACAGCAGCAGAGCATCACGTAAGTAGAGAGATTACCATCCGCAGAGGGCAAAGACGAAGAACCCGAGAGAACAAAATCGAGGTATTAGGGTTTGCGGTCAATGAGCTTTTCTTGAAAGGGGAAAAGCCCCTTTGTATCTATTGTCTATGTAAACCAGAAATTACATTTTATATACGTCAGGGGTATAATCTCCTACGGTGAAGGCACATAGTTGTTATCAAGGAATAAAATATCGATTGTATCGGAAATATCGGTAGTCCAAAAATACGGAAATTTCGATGGAAATATCAGGATATTATCGATATTTCGGTCCATATCGAGTCGTCAATATTATCGATATTTTGGTCCATGGAGGTCTAAAATATCGATGGTATCGAAAATATAGGTAGTCCAAAAATACAAAAATTTCGTTGGAAATATCGGGATATTATGGATATTTTGTTCCATGGTTGTTATGTTAAATAACCATTTCTTTTTTTCTTCTTTTTTATTTTTAATCTGTTAACCTGTAAATTTGATTGAACGATAAACTTTTCTGTGGGAGAAAATTTTTGTAAAAATATTTCTTCTTATAGTAATTTCTATTTATTAAGGTAATTAGGAAATTTTTTATTCTCTTTTATCTATCAAGTAGAAAAATTTTTATAATAAAAAAAAACAAATATGATTGAACGATAAAATTTTCTATGGGAGAAAATTTTTGTAAAAATATTTATTCTTATAGTAATTTCTATTTATTAAGGTAATTAGGAAAATTTTGATTCTCTTTTATCTATCAAGTAGGGAATTTTTTTTTTGACAACAAAAAACCTAGACTAGTAAATTTGATTATTATCACGAATAAATTTGGTTAGTATTTGAATTTAGAGGGAACAATTTTTAATAGTTTTTTATCGCATGGTTTAATGTCAAGTTTGTGGTTGAATTTTGGTTCATTGGGAGTAACTTTGGTTTAATTCACTTTACTGCTTGCTTGCCATCCATATTAGGAACATGAATAAAAATATAGGCTTATTTACTATAGTGCCCCCTGAAATTATGGTCAAATCCTACATTGTCACTCGAAAGTCGAAGTGGCCCACATTAACCCATTGACCAAGATTTGGTGTTCCACTTTGCCCCCTGCCGTTAATTTTGATGACGTGGCAGGTCTATTTTGACGGAGTTATGAATGGAGATAACAACAGGGGATAAAGTGAAACACCAAACCTTGGTCAAGGGGGCAATGTGGGTCACTTTGACTTTCATGAGGAATGTAGGATTTGACCATAGTTTCAGGGGTATTACAGTAAATAAGCCAAAAATATATAATGCAACTGCCTTAAGAACTTCAACCAATTAGTACAAAAACAGAAAAAGAAATGAAAAATCTTCATTCACAATATCTACTCTTCCAAGCCATTGTGTGTAAAATTCACAAAGTGATCTTTTCAACTATGTTGGCACATATGCATTAGTTACAGTACAAATTCACAGACTCTAATCAACAAGGAAACGGACTGAATTAGCAAGAATGAAACAGCAACTAGGTTGATCTGGTAACTCGAAGGGCTGGGTGACGTATCGCTTCAATTTTATTTAATGAATCGTGTATGAACATAAGAATGTGGAGAGATCATGTTGTGAGAGTATCAGGAAGTGTGGCAGAATGACATCCAATTACTTTACCGCCGACGTCAGGGAAATTTTCATGTCCCAGCAGGGGGCCGACCTTCCCATCAGCATCTACCTGCAGAGGATACTTCAGAAGGTGACCCTGCAGTAGTGTAAAATCTGGAGATGTGAATCTCTTCCAGTTTTCTTCAGCAATCCCGTTGACTCTCCTCACACATTCCAAGCTCTCTGGCTCTTCAAAGCATGGATCTGTACCAAGATGCTCAGCCCAAAGTGACATTCGATATCCGTATATCTGCATGAACAGAATATTGGATGTCTAATTAAAGCATGCAAGTGTAAAAGAAATTGAAAAAGAGGCAAATTCTTTATGTTGTCAACAAATTCTAAATCCGGGAGGTAAATAACTATATTCAATAAACTCAACCACAAGGGGATTCTGTGAAGTTTCTTAAATGCATTTTAACTTGTTCTTGGAAAACAATAGAAAGAAGGGGCAAAAAGGAAAGGAACTGCTACTCTGAACCAAGACGAGAACAATTATAACAGCTAGTGCTCATGAAGTCTCTCGGAAGCTGAAGGTACTGACTCATGCTCATAAATATCCTCCTCGGCATCAGCCAAGAAAGGAGCCTCATATAAGAAGTTTGCCCAAACACGAGAAAAATTATACAGAGTGGCATACCTGACCAAATGGATGTTTCCGCCTCTCAGCCCAAGTGTAATGGGGCTGATATGCACCCATAGCTATCTCAGTGTCTTTGGTACCAGCCATTGATCTTTGGTTGATATTGGCAGATCCAAGTATTACATACTCGTCATCTACTACCATACCCTTGGCATGAACATAAATCATAAACCGCTGATATTTATATGCATCGGAGACCTGAAAGAAAAATTTATTATAAAGGCCAACATCTGAAAAATTATCGCAGACAATAAATTAAAGCAGATATCTAATGAATTTAAAGATCTAAGCTTGAGTGGTCATCTTATCCTCTGTGAAGCATGAGATGAACTAATGGTAAATCTCAGGAAAACGCGTAAGGTCATTGGCATGGTAGGAATACAAAAGTGAATGCATTTAATCTGTAACAATGACCAAAAACAAAAATCCAACCTTTAAAATAAGTAAAAATTGAGCTTTTGCCTTAAAATGTGTAACATACTACAACTACTAGAATAATCTACATTAACAAAATATTTATGCCTTCCCATTGTTAGAATAATGTAAATGTGACAGATCGTGACATTGACCTCTAATTAGTTGGGGTTTCCAAATATACCAAACAGGATAGAGGAAATCTTTCTACTGTCTTGCGAGCTAATCTTGATACGTATTTTGATATTTCAAGGTCCCACAGAGTCCAAACTAATTACAGAAAACGACAGCATGGATTTTGCATATACTAAGATCTCAATGCTGAAAGCATTAGAGAGATTAAGTGAATATATTGTGAAAATTGTAGTTGGAAACCATGAATTTCTCAGCCATGCGGATTAAGGGCCTACTATTTAGTTTATGCCAACCAAAGAAGCTAGCACTGAATGATAAAGTCAGAGCAGTTGGAAAGACAATTATTCTCAAATAATTACCGAAGCACCATTGTCATTTGAAGTTTCCTCAGAAAGTTTTTCCCGGTTACCAAGGCAATAGAAATTGAGGTAATCTTGAGGATGCGAGTCTTGAAGCTGCGCCGATTTTAGTGCCTTTGCAACAATATCATACATTGCTTGCATTGTCTGGCTCTGCACAAAGTAAACATGCACAAGTCAGAAAGCAACTTCTATGTGTCCTTTCCATTCTTATTCTACACACTTTCACTAGTTCCTTGTCCTTGACATCTAAGGATAGATACCATGATACCAATACTACGATGAACAACACAAAAGTAATAATTCTGAACCAATAATTTCCAAGAAAACAATCCCATTGATTGGAAACCAAACAACAGATGATGTATTATTCAAGCTACTAGCAAAGAGTAGCTCAAAAAAAAAGCTACCAGCAAAGAGAATCAATGATGTCAAAGCAAAAAGTCCATCGCTGTTTATTATAGTCATTAGAAGAACATTACAGCCATCTTAATGTTCCTGTTTACCAAAACATGTGTTTTTTCGGGTGTATAAGCATTTCCATAATATATAATCACATACCTGCCAGAAAAGAATTTCTTGCATTGCAGCAGATTTTGGATCACCTTCAGGCCACATAGGTAAAACAACATACACCGCAAATCTCTCCTTAGCTTTAATTTTGCTAGCAATCTTTAATGCCAACTCCACTGGGATAAGATTATCAGCTCCTGCTCACACCATGAAAGAAAATATTCAGATAAATTTGAATGCAAAGAAAGCATATATCTAGTATCAATTAATAACAATTACTTTATTTATATTTTTCAAACCAAAGAATGTGAATTTGAGAAAAGATAAGTGGTTAGGTGGCAGGTGCAATAGTCTTGGGTCACTAAGGCTAATTTAAAGCCAATGACAGAAATAAAATGAAGATGCAAATTTTCAATATTCCTAGTCAATTATGGAGTAAATAATAAAAATTGCAATTACTTAGGAAAAAAAAAGATTTGTACTTGGGGAGGGGGGGTGTGTGGAAGTTGAGTTGGTTCCCATGTACAGAATGCTAGAACCCATAAATTTCAAGTGCAGTTATGCACATAAAATAATAGCCATGGTGCACTGTTTCGCAAAGCTAAAGTTTTGCTCTCCAAAAAAAAATTCCTAGAAACAAGCATCATAATGCAGTGCTCAGCATATTGTCAGCTTACCTGCATTTCTATAATCTGGCCATGCATATGATGAACCAAGAAAATACTGATTTTCAATATATATAAAATGTTGAGCGGATCTGATTGCCTGGATGTATGCTGTTTGAATGCTTTTATCTATTACCAGATTCTTTGAACAAATAAGATTCTGCACTTACAATCAAGAGGAACAATCAGATTTTGTCCACACATTTAAAAGTATTAAAAGGAAGAAGGATAGAAGAGGGAGGGAGAGGGGGAGTCAAACACAAACCCGGGCCTCAGCATTAGGGCCGGCTTTGGGAAATCCTTTCAGTGATCCTGAGTCAATGGACCGAAAAATCTGCGCAAGAAAGAAAGATATACCCAGCTTGATTCTCCTTTTTTTATTATTTTATATATATATATTTATTGAAAGAAACAGAAAATAACAAAAAGAGTGAAAGAAAGTTTCATCATCCAACCTGAACATGCCAATCTTCAGGATCATCTTCACGTTGAACCCACAAAGCAGGGTCGTCTTCTGGAATAGTGGTTCTATCCTTTGAAACAGATAGTGGAGGACTAAGTATCCATGAGATGCGGTTAATTTTTATCAAAGCATCGTCATGCCAATGTGAAGCCCTCTTTTTCAGTCCGAACTCTCTCCATTTTGTTGCTTTCCTCCAACGTTGCTCAAAGTTTATAAGAACATCATACGCAGCAGGCCCATCAATTCTACAGTGTAAGTCATGCCATGGTTGCCTTGGAGCCTTGGTTCCAGCCTAGTACAGGAACAAAACACAAAAAGCCAAAAAGATATGCATCTTAGCAGTCTATTTAAAGGAATAGAAACCTCATTTTGTGGATCTTGAGTAATCATTGAAAATAAAATATCATATACAAATTATGCTAGTACGTGGGTGAATTAGAAAGAAACAAGAAAGACAAGGAAAATCATGACAGGGTCT
This sequence comes from Prunus padus, assembly GCA_024362665.1. Taxonomy (NCBI): domain Eukaryota; kingdom Viridiplantae; phylum Streptophyta; class Magnoliopsida; order Rosales; family Rosaceae; genus Prunus; species Prunus padus. The sequence continues at coordinate 17,224,033 of JANFAM010000007.1, read as the reverse complement.
TAAATAATATCCCAATTGTTATGGATGTTAGAAACAATGCATAAATAAACTATATAACCCAATCACCAATTACTTACAGGAAAAGTAGGTTGATGAAAATCATCCTTAAATACAGTGTTAAGATCACGAAACAGTCTGTGCTCAGGTGTGTCATAACGACCATCACAGATATCAAGACCTCCTATAAATGCAGTTATCTTGCGATTATTACCATGTGCCTGTGTGTCCACGAGAACACATTTTTGATGGTGGGTAAAGAGGGTTCCAACAACCTGCACAAACCCATAAAATGCAAGTTAGACTCAGCAAGTTGATCAGCTTAGTGGAAAGCAAAATCTTACATGAAAGTAAAGGAACGCTTGCTGAATCACGCAAATAAGGGCGTCCAAAACCTGCCTGTTGTTTAATAATGCTAAGCTTACTGCTGGCGTAGCGAGGTGCCAGAACACAATTAACAGATGAATGCTTGAAAAACTTCCGGGTTTCTTCATCATGTGTACCCATCATTCCTGCCTGCAACCAATCCGAACTTCACATTACTAACCAATTTCCATGACCTCACATACAAACTTGCACAAGCATCTTGACAAATTACACAATTCACTAAAAATTCGTTATCTCACTAAGGGTAAGATGGGGAGGGAAACAGCATAACTGCATAAAGATGATGAACTACTGAACAGATTTGCTAAAGTCCAAAAGTCTGGGAGAGTAATAGAAGGTGTGAAACCAACCCAATTAACTACTTAAGTACCACTCTAACACCCCATTACCCGAAATGGAATAAAATAGTCCAACTTGGGATCTCTTCTTCTTTTCTCTTTTCTTTTTCTGGCTTTACATTTCAGCCCATAAAGTGCATTGCATAGGTTGCAGTATGCACTTGGATGAGCAATGGGTACCAACCAACCACCATCACCATCACCATCACTACCAAAGCCACCACCACTATCACCACCAACTCATAGGTACCCATTTGGGCCAATGGGTAACCATTATCCATCCCTATTTACAATCAAAGACACCACTAAAAGATTCCAAGCCATACATTGAAAATGATTGACATATCCATAATAAGCAAAAACCAAATTCAAAACGACAATGCAGGTTTGGAATTGTGACCGTTTTGAAGCAGAACTTGTCGTGTGAGGTCTTATCGTCCCAGACCAACAGCAACACCCTCACGCCTTCTTCAGACTTGTACTTGAGCAAGTCGCCGAGCGTCAATTCGCCGCCACGTGGCAACGGTCGGCTGGGCTCTCGAATCAGCCTCACCTTGTGAAACACAGACCAACCCACAATGTAAATCAAGTGATGAGCCTCCGAAATCGCATAGCAAATGTCCTCCCAGCAATTCTCAGGCCTATAAACCTTCCCTCCATCCAATTCAAACTTCGGCAGCAGCCCATCCGGCACGTGCGCGTCTTGGTACAACCTCAAGCAGCTTCCTTTCCGCAACGGGAAATACGTGTGGCGCACACCCCTGTGTTCCGGATCGCCCGCTATACCATGCTTGTACAGTGGGTTTTTCTCGAAAGGCGTGAACTTTAGCTCGACCCGGATCGCCGAGTCGGGTTTCGGGGGCTTCCCTAAGGGTCCGATAATGGGAAACCACCCGGATATGAGCTCTCCGGTTGCGATTTTCTCGGCGGAGATCGAAGCGGTGCCGATGACCTCGGCGCCGAAGAGGTCGTTGTCTTTAACCTGAAACTCGAGGTTAATTACGGGGTGTGCCAGGGGGATGAAGAAGTGCTCGTTCCACTGCGGGTTCTGCGAGTTCTTTATGACACGCGTCCTGGCCACGGTGGTCTCGGGGACCAAAACGGTGACGTAGGCGTCGCTGGTGATGATCTTACGGCGGCTGTGTTGGGGCTTGTGTTCTCCACCGTCGGATTCGGTGTGGCGGGAGTGGGAGGAATGGGGGATTGTGATAGTGTCACAGGCGGTGAAGCAACGGCGGAAGCGCTCGGAGACGAGGTCCATGTTGGGCAGCCGCCGGGCTTCGATGATATGGAGGTCGAGGTCGCCGTGCAGGTAGGTCACCCGCTCCGACGTCGTTTCGGCCATTGGGGCGGGGTGACGTGGCACCGGAGGAGGGAGGTCACCGTACGAACCGCAGTTCAGAGAGGATTGGGGTTGGGGGATTTGAATAGCGACAAAAAAAACTGGGTTTATGGGTTTGGCGTTGCATGAGAAACACAGAGTAGTTTCAGAGACCTCGTGGCGCCTAGAGGCTTTTGGGGATTTTAAATCTCGTGAAATCTTATAATATTGACAGAGAAGGTTGATAGTGACGGAGGAGAAGAGGGAAGGGCGATGAGTGGGGAGTGGGGAGTTAGTGTCCGTTACAAAAATTGGTTTTTTTTTAATGCAAAAAAAATTGGGTTGGGTGAAATAATTGGTTTGGTTTGGATACTTGGAGTGAGAGACCCATATGAACAATTAGAACATGTTAATAACTTCATATGGACCCATCTTTTCATTTCCTTTTTGTATTGAGTTGTGGCTCCAAATACTTATAGCGTCAATCAACACCAACCCATTTTAATATTAGGCATGAGAAATCATCTAAAATCTTGTATATTAATCGACTCTATATTATTTCATTTTCCATATAATGTTATATAAATGTGTTTGCAGTAAAATCAGATTGTTTATGTTTGCCAAATCGAGTCATGTCGGAAAATTACCACATTTTTCATACAATGTGTTGGAGAGAAACTCTCATGCAATGGGAAAATCACTTTTTGTTATTCTCGGCCAATAACACAATGACACATAGAATAACTTTTTCACGTATCATTGTATTTTTGACTGAAAATAGCAAAACAATGTTATTCCCGTTACAATAAAGTTTTTTTCCCATTTGTTGGCATCATCCACTAATAGCTGTTCCTAGTTCCTTTTTGCCAGCCAGAGTGCAATCAGCATACTCTAGGAATAGTGTCATAACCTAATATTTAATTAACTTTGCCTTGATTAGGTGCTTGTTTATTCCTTATGAACTTTTAAATCCAACTTCTGAATACTTTTACGTTAAAAGAAGTGTGAATCATGGAAAAGTAGAATGTTTCCTCAAGTTGCTTTTACTTATTTTGCTTACATCTTACCCTACCGTGCCCACAAAGTTTCCTCACTCTCGCTATCACAAACATAATCTTCACAAAATAATTATTATATTCCCTCATTGAACAACAAACCAAATCCAGAACCCAAAATATCTGTCCTTCCTTCCTTCCATCATTTCATGTTTATGCAATTCTTTATTCCAGAAATATAGAAACCCAAATGGCTGGCTGGGCTGCTGCTGTGAAGGATGGCTTGAAGACACTGCTACTTAAAATTCTGATGCTACAGCTGCCCTAGGAATGAAGGGTTTGGTATCTTGTAAAGATGAATTTTATTTCTTGGTTTGTTTCCAGTAAAAATAATGCAAGAATTTGAACTCTTTTTACGTGTCAAGCATTTTACATGTGTTTTAAAATTGCAGCCACAGAGCCCTCTAGGACCACAACCACCAGTCAGCTGAACAGGTCTTCAAGTGTTTGTTTGGTTTGCAGGAAAAACCATCTTGGTTAAAAAATTTCTCAAGAGTTACAGATCAGTATTGCCACAACAATTATCATAAACTGCCCATAAACATTGATTAATTTTTTTGCACATGTGTTTTTACAATTGAAGAGGCTTTGGATGAGGAGAAATGGTTCTTGTTTTCCTCAAAGTAACTCCTTTCTTCTGGTCCATACTAACATCAATCTCCTTCTTGACTATCGCCACCCACCCTATTTTTCACATCACCCAATTGATCATCATGAGCCTCCAATATCAAATCAATCCGCCAGCACACCACGACCACTTGCAAACCTCCTCATCTGACCCAAAGAAGGCACTCTCTCTGGACCTCTAGATGAGCCGCCCACCAAACCATCAGGGTTATTATTATCATTTTCATCACCTTCTTTTGGTGGGGCTTCCTTGGGCAAACCCTTTGATGACTTTTTCTTCACCTCTTTAGGAATACATGAAACTAGATTGCAGGTGGTGCTTTCTTGTTGTGGAGGGCAAGCCCTCTTGCTAGTATTTGACTTGCTTTTGCTTTGGTTCTTCTTCTTCTGCTTGTCCTTGATTTGGCCCATGCATGAGACTTTTGGAGAAGTGGGTTCTTTTGGACCAAAGGTAATTCCATTCCTTGGCTTCCTTCTGGCCTCAGAGGGAACGAGTGATACCATTGGACCTGGGGTTTTTCTAGGGCTGGGAGGTGGGCTGTGGTATGTGACTGCAGGCTGTGCAGCTTTTGATAAAAGCTTCAGAATTCTGCTCCCAGTAAGTCTTGATTGTTTCTCCATTGATTTTCAGTTTAATTGTTCTTGCAGCTCTTCTAGCTGTGGTTGTTGTATACTTGTGTGTTTATATAAAAGAGAGAGAGAGAGAGAGAGAGAGAGAGAGAGAGAGAGAGAGAGAGTTCTTTAGAGGCTTTGGAAGAGCCGGAGAGGGAACGAGATTGTTGACCTCTTCATAGACGGTGTATTGGAATGGTGAGAAGGGTTTTTGCAGGCTAGAATTAAATAATTGCATTACGAGTGCAAGCTCCACTTGGCATGCCATTCTCTAATGTCAAACGTTTTGTTAATTCCTCATCTTTCAAGTTAGTGCTGGAATCCAAAGGGGTCAACGATTTTTATAAGAACAGCTAAGGATAGCAACGTGTGACAACAAATTTAACAAATTATAAACTTTTTGTTCAAAGTTCAAAACCAAACTTGCTAATCAAGAGAGGAAAATGTCCTGCTAGAATGTCAAAATTACAAATACAATAAGATCTCGAGAGCCAAACTATTTTGATTACACGCAGTGCACCTGAACAAATTAGATGTGCAATATGAAATAGTACAGTTGCAAAGTTTTTGGAACCGAAACCAAAAAGGTGGTCCAAAGTTGAGATACATGACCAGGAGCGGGTCTTATTTCAATGTAAAATCGACCGCTAGTAGTAAAACACGTAAAATCTAGTCTCGGGCTATATACGGGAAGCAACTTAGACATGGATGCGCTGCGAAACCAGCTTACATCCTGCAGTTGATCGTCCAACTTTAATGCGACTCCCCACTTCCATCAACCTATCCACATTACAAGTCTCAGGTTCTCTGATAGCTGCAGGTGAGCTGCTGTAGATTCAGATAGATAAAACATGAGTGGCATTTCTAAATAACACAAGGATGCACAGAACTGATGACATAGAAACAAAAAATCCTAATAACCCCAAAAAATTATGTTTAGAAAGCATTTTCTGAACAAATTGCGTTACAAGCAGTAATAAACCTGGAGCACAAAGGGCAATTCCCACTGAATTTAATAGGCACCCACAATATAAAAGCTTGAAGAAAAATATACCTCTACATCATCTCAAACTTCTAAATGTAAAATGCACTAACGAGTGCTTCTGTCATCCTTAGTATCCTTCTCGCTCGTTTGAGGAGTGTACTGGCTAGTAGATGACGGCGAGTACCCAGGTTGACTGGGTGAGTACCCAGCACTTGGACTGCATGGAAACAAAAGTAATGAGGAAAACGGATAAACATTTCGGCACAGCACAATGAAGATCAAAACAAGAAATATCTAGAGAGAGAATGTTTCCCCGTTTACCTATATTGTGGAGAACTTGGACTATAATCTGGGCTCACTCCGGAGGTAAATGGGCTGAACAAGAACAAAATTAGAAAGAAAAAAATAGACATTTTTCAACAAATTAATACACACACAAATACCAAGTAGACTCCAAAAATACTAAATTAGAAAGGCAAATATAGGAAGTGTGGTCAGAGGTGACCAAACAAAGGAAGCTTACCTTCCAGGACTGTACGTGGGGCTTGAAGGAGAGTAAGATGGAGACGTAGGTGAATACGATGGTGAGGTTGGGCTGCAAAAACAAAAAGAACACAAGTAGTCATGAGATTTCCTTAATAATTATAAATGGCAAGTCAATGAGCAAGGAACTGAAGAGGCTTATAAATCATGTGAGAGTAATAATCCCACTCATAAGCACTGATCAGTCAACCACACTCAGCAACTCTGATGCCATAAGTGCAGTTCGATAGACAGCTCACCTGTAATTTGGAGACGTAGGACTATATGGACTAGATGGTGACAATCTTGGACTGCTTGGAGAGTATGCCGACGATGGACTGTATTTGGCTGACTGAGGATTGTAACTTGGAGATGTAGGGCTATAGCTGGGAGAAGTTGGACTATAACTCGGAGAAGTTGGGCTGTAACCAGGAGAAGTTGGGCTGTAGGCCGGTGAGGTTGGGCTGTAGGATGGAGACGTGGGGCTGTAGGAGGGCGACGTTGGGCTGTAAGAAGGCGATGTAGGGCTATAGGAAGGCGATGTAGGGCTGTAGGAAGGTGATGTGGGACTATATGCAGGTGAAGTCGGGCTGTAAGCAGGTGATGTCGGGCTGTAAGCAGGTGATGTTGGACTGTAACTTAGTGAAGTTGGACTGTAACTTGGAGATGTAGGGCTGTAACTTGGAGATGTGGGGCTGTAACTTGGAGATGTGGGGCTATAGCTGGGTGAGGTGGGTGAGTATGATGGACTTGTAGGAGAATAGGCCGGACTGGTTGGACTATAACCTGGAGAACTAGGACTATAGGTTGGAGAGGTGGGACTGTACCCAGGAGAAGTGGGGCTGTACCCGGGCGAGGTGGGGCTATAACCAGGGGACGTGGGACTGTACCCAGGGGAGGACGGACTGTAGCCAGGGGATGATGGGCTGTAGCCCGGAGATGAAGTAGGAGAGAATGCCATTCCTCCAACATAGGGAGAAAACTGGGCATCTGAAATGGGTGACAGACGAAGGTTTGGGCTCAGCAAATAATTTGGAGACATCATGCCCTCATGATATGGAGTTCCCGACACAGGAGAACGAGATGGTGTCATGCCGAAATCAAGACCATCCATATAACTAGGTAGCTGGAGTTCAATTGCATTCTTCAACATCTCGTCATTGAGATACAGGGCACAGTCTCCTGTGCCAATGGGTGCAAGCTGGCCTAACATTATGTTTTCAGTTACACCTCTCAAATAATCTGTTTCTGCAAACACTGCAGCATCAAGAAGAATATCGACAGTTTCTTCAAATGAGCACCTCATCATGGGACCGGTGTCATTTCGATTGATGCCATGACGAGTAATGGCCATCAAGTGCCCACGATAGGTCATGGTATCACAAAGGATAGCCAGATGCCGATAATTCACATAAGACCCATCGAAAGATATAACAACGCGCAACTCATCCAACAGTGACCGGCGAACTGCCTCAATTCCAAGAATTTCAAGAATTTCAATCAAGTGATTACTCGTTGTCCTCCTGGCATCAACATCATCATGGCACAGGACAGCTAAGAGATTAACACCTTCTGTATCCAGCATCCACTCTTGCTCTGCTTTAAATCCTTCATTCGGATCAAACTTGTTAACTTTACCATGTTTAATGAACACTTTGTTAATATCTGGGATACCTCGAAGAGCCATTTCTGTCAGCATGTTACTTTCAATCTTCTTCAAAAATACATCATCTTCAGCGGATTCATCAACCAATTCCCCTTTTGGAGCTTCAGCATTCATGATACGGATTCGAAGGATCAACTTTTCCGCATTGTCATCATTGAATATACAAGTTAAATCATCGTCAAATTCAAGATTGATCTTCTCAGCAATGTCAGCCATGCTCAACTTCTTATCCACCATCATTTCGCGATTCAACTCAATGCGAAGCAACCAAGGAGAAATTTTATCAGGGTTAACCTCTTCATCTGGCATTTCATAGTAAGAGTTGACAAAATCAACATCCTCTTCAATTATTGTGCTCATGGGGTCTGGATCGTACCACACTTCTGTAGCTTGAGTTACACTTCGGAGAGTGGTGTATTCCAAAGCACACTGGACATTTTTCGCCCTCTCCTTCGTTTTATTAGCTTCAGGCTTTAAGTAGACAGACAGAGACGGCGTTTTGATTCTCTTGGCCACATTAATAATTTCCCTCAACCTGGGAACACCTAGGGTAACATTCTTTGCACTCACACCAGCATAGTGGAAAGTATTCAGTGTCATCTGAGTGGCAGGCTCACCAATAGATTGTGCAGCAACGCAACCAATCATTTCGCCAGGTGCTACAAGTGATTGCAGGAAGCGTGACTCTATCTCCCCAATAACCCACTCAAATGCTTCACGAGTAAGCCTGTACTCATCCAACACCCGTTTGCTAGCGAAAGTGCTGCGAAGTAAAATGCTGAAAAACAGTGTAGCATTCTTTTGAGCTTCAACACTCAACAAGTCATCACCGGGAACAACCTTCAGCCTCTCCTGGAGCTTATCAATAGCTTCCACGATTTCCATCGGGTGCATATCGGAAGTCCTTCGGAAGTCAATCTTAAAGGTTTTTTGTGCATTCCAAATGAGCCTCTTCAGGTTAACAGGCAATGGCCAAGAATTATCACCTGTTACTGCTATCTCTGTTCCAAGTTGTAACCTGTCTGTTTCAAGTTTCTGAACCTCTGCATCAAACACATTGCGAAACTCTCTAATAGTTTTGAGATCCTCAACATGTTCGTGCAACATGTAGTCTGGATTCCAATTTTCATCATCAAGCTCATACGAAAAAGTCTTATCAAATTCTGATTTTTTCATCTTTAAAGAATCCAGCTTTTGTGATTCTATCCAAACAGCATCCATCCCATCTTCCCCATAAAGAAACTGTATAACATCCCCCAATGAATTTCTGACAGTGCCATCATATTTGACCATAATATCCTCCATGGCCTTCACCAGTCTCCTTTGAATGTACCCAGTCTCAGATGTCTTGACTGCGGTATCTATAAGACCTTCCCTCCCACCCATAGCATGAAAAAAGAACTCCTGTGGAGTTAACCCACGCAGGTAGGAATTTTCTACAAATCCACGACTTTCTGGTCCATAATCATCTTTAGTAAAGTGGGGCAACGTCCGGTCTATGAACCCATAAGGGATACGCTTACCCTCAACGTTCTGCTGCCCCACACAAGCAGTCATCTGGGATATGTTGATAAAACTCCCTTTGGACCCTGCTGTAACCATGGCTTTAAGATTGTTGCTCTCCGATAAACTCTTTTGAGCACTACTTCCAGCATCATCACGAGCCCTATTCAAAACCTAACCAAACCAAATATATTATCACTTAACAGCATGCAACGAAACCAGAATAAATTGCATACACACCAAAAAAAAAAAAACAAACCTGGTTCACTTTGTTTTCGAATGAGTCCATCATGGTTCGTCCAGGTTCAGCCTCCAGCTGCTTGGATTGGGCTTTACTTATAAGATCTTTCACCTCATTTTTCGCCTTTGAAATTGTTTCATTGATTTTCTCCATTGTTGCAGCATCAGCAATTGTATCTCCAATTCCAATGCTAAAAGCATTTTGGAGTAGCCAATAGTTAACAAGCCATTGGGTATGACCCAGGAACTTGCGAGCTGCATCTGGGCCAACTTCTTCCCTGCACAGCAAGAAAATTCAATCCATTAAACTTCTCTTCTTGTTGAATTTTATTTTTTGTCAAGGTGGTCAAATTATATGCTTGATACTCAGATGGAAGTAGAACCTCTTTTTTTTTTGGCCTAAAATTAAGATATTTCCAATTTGGATCCATTATGTCATATCATATAGGGGGAGTACACTTCACAAGTCCAACAAAAGAATGAAAAGTTCCAAGCTTTTGGGTAGAGTATATTGGGCTTACACCAACATATCATGACATACACATCAAAGCAACCAAGATTCTGGTCTGTTCTGTGCATAAAAGTGCTGCTACATTCTTTTAAGAAAATAATTAACACACAAATGAATCCATTTCTGAACTAAATAGAGTAAAATTGCATACCATATGACATGTATCAGACTTCCAGTAGATGTCCCAAGTGTCTTCTTGCAAAGTGTTCCAGCAAGTAGCTCCCCCTTCTCTATTCTAACAAAAGTATCTCCGGGGGTAATGTTGCCGCTTTCTGCTTCCGAGTGCCATGCAGAAGTCCTTTGGAGATTTATCTGTTTTGGTATTATAAGATTGAAGACTTGCTTGCCAGTCCACAATGGCCGTGGCTTCAAAATTGCAGGAGCAGGAACTTTTCCATCAAAATCCTCCCACCACATCAAAATATTCATAAAAACATCCTGAAAAGAATCACTCAATATAAGACTATGTAGCTAATGAAAAACACAATTTTCAGGAGGGGGCGACAATGGTCGGGTCACAGTTACCTTCTCTATGAAGGTATCCCTCTTGGTAATCTTACGACACCCTAAAAGGGTATCCTGCACAATTCCCATCACAGGTCGATTTGACTGGGGAGACACTATGCACTTGGGCACCATCATGAGCTCCAGTACTTCTGCCCTAGTTTCAAAAGACTGAGGAACATGCATGTTCATCTCGTCCCCGTCAAAGTCAGCATTGTATGGAGAGGTCACAGACAAATTCAAGCGAAAAGTTGAGTACGGCATGATCTTGATTCTGTGCCCCATAATAGACATTTTATGGAGACTAGGTTGACGATTGAAGAGGACAAAGTCTCCATCATTCAAATGACGCTCCACCTGAGACCACAAAAGTAGAAGTTCAGAAGTGATTCTTGAATAGGAAAGACCCAGATCAAAACTAATCAGAACAAAAGAGCAATGCCTTATATCCAAGCTCCAAATGATGATCACTGCTTTTCTTCAAGTAACGAAGATCAAGCCTTTGCCCATCATCTCGTATTATATACTTCGCACCAGTTTTACCAGGTGGAGGATGGGGCCCATTCTCAACAAGCTCCTTCAACCTTTTTTTTTTTTTTTTTAATTGAAGAATATTCCATTAATAGAAAATAGAATGAACTGAAGAAGAAAAGAAAAAGGTAGAAAAGCACAAAGATGAGAAAAAACAAATAAAGTTTACCTTTCAATATTATATGGAGTCACAGCCTCTGGGTACGTGAGATTCAAAGCAATACTCCATGGTACTCCTAATTGATCAATGTTTATGTTTGGATCTGGAGTAATCACTGTTCGTGCCGAGAAATCAACTCGCTTCCCCATTAAATTTCCTCTTATTCTGCCTTCCTTTGCCTTAAGCCTACTACATATTGATTTAATAGGCCTCCCTGATCTCTGAGTAGCCTGTTCAGTAAAGAAAAGGTTCAGCATATGCATGAAAAAAAAATCTTACCAGTTAACAGAAGTTTATATGTATATACATACAAATAAAGACAACATAAAAGCATAAAGCTACTATGAAGAAATATGTTCCCATGTACACATACCCTCGGTAGTCCAGGCAACTCATTGTCAAAATATGTGGCTATGTGGAATTGCAACAGTTGTGCAAACTCTGAAATTATATGAGCAGGTGACCCATTTCTTTCCTGTCTCCTCAGATTCTCATTGTGACGAATAATCATGGCTAACTGATGTGTTAAATCATCCTGGACACAGAAAACATATGAAGTCAGTGATCCCCAACAACAATTGCCTAGATTATCTCTTCAGCCACTAAAATTGTCAGCTTGCTACTGGTCTCTTAACAGAGAAAAACTGCACAAAAGAAGCTTACCTCACTCCTGGATGAGGTGTCCATCATCACAGAGGGTCTCACAGGTTGTGGAGGAATAGGCAGAACTTGTAAAATCATCCAGTCAGGACGAGCATATTTAGGGTTCAATCCCAATAACTGGGAGTCCTCATCACTTATCCTTTTTAAAACACTAAGAACCTAAAACAAATTCAACAATAAGTTAGCATCATGCAAGTGTGATAACAGGAAGAATCCGTCTAATTGAAGTATGCCAACCCTTTCTGCAGTAAGTGTCTGTTTCCTTTCCACAGGTTCAGGAAGCTGTTCCTGGTCATCACTTTTCTTCCGTTGGGCTTTGTACTCTGCATTCATTTTCATACCCTCTATAGAGAGCTTGGGCTGCTGAGCACCACAGCCACCACGACTTTTCTTTACAGGTTCTTCAGATTCCTGGCCTTGGACATCAATTTCATCACCACCATCACATTTGGTTTTGTTTTTGCATGCATCCAAAATCTTTTTTAGCCTATTTTTTGGGCTCTTAATTCTCAATGCCTGCTTAAACTTGTGATCATCCTGCAAAACAAAGTCGCATAAAACTTGTTACGATTAACAATTGTCTAGACTTGAGCTTTAAGAATTTTTTTTAAACAAAAACCTTTTCAGAATCCTTGAGGCAAACACAGCCAACACAATGAAACATCAGCAAATAGGTAAGAGAAATTGTTGATCATTAAGTATTAAATTTTACGGAAAGCAAGCCTTGCCATAATCGTTGTCTCCAAAAATAACATATCCCATATAAAGGAAACTTTATGGTAATAACTCATTTCATGACAAAAATGAAACGCGCACGATTAAAGGTTTGTGCCTAGGAAACACTCCTACAATATGCACACATAAAAGAAGAAACTAATTCCTCACTCCTATTTTTCCTAATCATAAGAAGTGTCCGCTGTTAAACTTCATCTTAATTAATCTTTTTCCTCTCTATTTCTTTGAACAAACCACTTTGTTGATGACAGACTCGTTTTATGCATTAGAAAATCCCATACACCACTGAGGATAGAAAGATATGCATTGTATTCGTTCAAGCCACCAAAATAACCATCAAGTTTACAAACGGGGTATACAACAGCCAAATGACCTTTCAATCTATCTCAAAAGAGTAACATGCTTACCAATTTAATGTTTGCCAACATAAATACGGTTGTTCTTAAAAGCCAATTAAACAAAGCCGAAGAATAGTTTGCAGAGATAATTTAAGGCTTCTAAGTACCTCATCGACTAGAATTTTTGAGCAATTGAAGCAAACACATCGCATTACGGACAACACAGTCTTCATGAAACCAATGTGAAACATTGGTTTGGCAAGCTCAAGGTGCCCAAAATGGCCCGGGCACTCAGCCATGTTGGCCGTACATGTTTCGCACTTCATCTTTCTGTCAATTGTACCAAGCCGAGGATCACTTAAACCTGCCGTCTTGGGTTTGCCTCCCAACATGGTCTCGCTGTGCTCAATCTGCACTACAGACATTTGCCTCTGCAAACAAAAAAACACATAAAAGGCTTCAGCATTCTCCGATTCACCTAAATACAATATTCATCAAACCCTAACACTTCATTCAATCACTACTCAATCAAACAAACTTAGTAAAGAGCATTCGAATTTGAAAGCTAAATACAATATTCATCAAACCCTAACACTTCATCTAATCACTACTCAATCGAACAAGCTCAGTAAAACAGCTTACGAATTTGAAAACTTGCAAGAGAAAGCAGAAGCATAAGCAGTTACAGGATTTCTATTCCTTTTTCCATTGATTTCCTTTCTCAGCAAACAAACAGACGAGAATAGAAAGATAAAACGAAGAATAGAGAGGAAACGGAAATTACTATTTCGTCCGGGCTCAGAATGCCGAACTGAACACAGCGGACTTTGGCAACCTCCGCCGGCGAGAATGGGAAGCGTATATCCATGGCGATCTTCGATCGATTATGGAAAGAAAAAAAAAACCTAGGGCTTTCAGACAAGGTGTGAGTGAGTGAAATTCAGTGGAAATAACGAACTGTTTCTTTTTATATTTTGGGTTTTCTTTATGTTTTGTTGTCTCTTTCTTATTTTCGGTTTAATTTGAACTCTGTTTCTGGCGACTGCGAGAGATCGATTTTGCTGGACCTTCTCTGGAACTCTTTGAGAGAGTCTCCAACGAAACGGAAGAAAATGGAGCACTAAGCGTGTATTTATAGGCGAAATAGGTGAACCTAGGGGCTACCGACTTATTGAAAATAAAAAATTGATAATAATAATAATTTTTGAAAGACGAAATTACCCTCTAATTTTAACCATTGTTGCCTTGCCTCCTCCATATGCGTGGCGGCAAAGCAAATGGAACTTATCTGTAATGATAGGTGAAATGTCAATAATATCCGCATACGACAATATTTACATTTCTTCTGTGTTGGTGTGGCCTAGGCCCATAATGAAATTAGATATTTAGGCTCATAACATATAGTCCCAATGTCAACTCAAATATATCTTTTTTTTTTTCTTTTGTGTATAGCATGCTCAACTCAAGTTTGCCATGAGATGAGATGGTAGCACAATTTTTTTTTCTTTATATGGGGAATAAGAAATACAAATCCTGACAATTAAGAGCCCGTTTGAGTATGCTTTTGTTAAAAAGCACAACAAATTATGTTTGATAAAAATTCAATTGATTTTTGAAAAAGTACTTCTATAATACATAAAGTACGAAAACATATTTGTATAACACATAAACATTTTTTCAGTTTTTATGCTAAATATTATCGTAAACGGCTTCTAATTATTTATGCTTTTAGACCCTATTAAAAACGATTGCCAAACATGTTTTTTTAAGACATTTCTTATTAAAATGGGCGATAGTATATTAAATTCACACACACTACACGGATGCTTGAAGTCTTTGCAACCAATGATAAAAAAGTGAAGAAGCATCACTTACCCTTCATTTGGATTAGGGACAATAACTCGGGTTTTAATAGGAGAAATTGACAATTCCCTTATTTGACAACTTAAGCGTGGAATTTATTAAATGACACGTGGAAAAAATCATGAAAATTAGGGCATCAAATTCCCAACTTTAATTTCTACCAAAATAGGCGTCGTTTCACAATTTTCATAGTGTTATTTACAAAATTCAGCATACATAAATCAAAACACTAAAATCTTCAATTGCAAGAAATTGAAATTATAAAAATCTAAATTCCGTCATTTTAGAATTCCATGTACTTTTCAATTTATTCATCCAAATGGAGGGTTATTGAAAAGGGAAGACTTTTTTTTAATCATAAAAGGGAAAGACTTTGGATGTATGCTACAACAAATGCATTAAATTGTGTGTAAATTGAAGATTAATTTGGTCTATGCAGTTGACATGATTAATAATAGGAATAATTACGCTGATAAATGTTAGAGAGGAGCAAATTCTACTCATTATAGCATCGAGAAAGTAAATACAATTTTCACTAATGGCGTGTTTACTAATCAAAAATTAGAATTCTCATCAGAAATTGAATTCCACCTATGGAGAATTCATGCGTTTACTTCACATCAAAGAATTGAAAAGTAAGTAGGCCCACACAAAATTAGGAATTGAATTCATGATTTTGGAGGAATTCAATTATTGAGTGGGAGATGGTATTATGATTCCTGAAGAACTAACCCATTAGGAATTCATATTTTTACCGATTATATTCTCACACAATTTTAAAAATTCTAAATTTGTCATATACTTTAACCTAACAACGAGGACATTTTAGTAATTAGTACCACTCCTACTCCAATTTCATATGATTTAGTAAACAACTTTAATAGGAATCCTAAATCTAACTCCCCTCAATCCATATGGCTCAGTAAACAACTTCAATAAGAATACAGAATCTAATTCTCTACAATCCAACTCATCTTCAATTCAATTCATCCTCAATTCAATTCCTTCTAATACAATTACGGATTAATAAACATGTCATAAATACAATTATGCTTTCACATTATTTATTACTCTCATATCCCGTCTATTTTACAACACATTTTACTCTTAGTTATTTTTAACTCATTTTTTAAAATGATTTAAAATTGAGATATATATATATATATATATATATATATATATATATATATATGGACAATCTTGGTATTTCATCATGACCAAACACGAGACCTAATTATGCCCCAAAGTTCCAAACGGCCAATCAAATATTAGAAAATTGGCTGTACTTATTTGCTCGCAATAGATGGGTCGGGTTGTATTTTCCCATTGGATCATCCATCGCATCTGGTGATGGGGTCAACCTGATTTTCCACGCCACGTAGCCAAACGCGGTTTGGAAAATTCTCCTCACCTCTCTCCCCGTCAGCTCAAAAACCAAACGCCAAAATGCGAAACGTCTTCTTCTCCAAACCCAAATTCAACTCAACAATGGCTTCCGATTCGATCTACACCTGCACGGAGTGCGGGGCAAACCTGAACCTGAGCGCCTCCTATCTCTACCCACCGGACTTCTTCTTCGAGGCCGGCAACAAAGGAACGCTGTCGTTTTCGTGGGTCGACGGCACCAAGTTCAGGTTCGAGAAGGAGGACAAGATCAGGCCCTTTTTCGAAACCAGAAACTACTGGGGCATCCAGAGGACCAGGACCAAGATCAAGTGCAATGGCTGCGGGCGTCTCGTCGGGCATATCTACGATGATGGGCCCCCCATGACTGACAGTCCAGGTCAGCTCCACATGGGGCCCAGCCAGGTCATTCCCAGAGCTGCTAGGTATAGATTCAAGACCAAGGCCCTTCGTGTTTCATCGTCTGGGACTTAGTTGGAATTCTGAGAATTGTCTCTGTTATGTTTGAAGTTTTTTTTTACATACTGTAAAGGGTCTTTTCTTTTGTGTTTTTGATTCTGTTGATTCTATATACTTTGTCTTGTAGTTGAAGAAGATCGTATTAAATTTGTAATTAATCTTCAGTCTGAAATTTTTGATATAATTCTGGGTTCCCACAAAAATTCAGGTGCATTTTCTGGGAAATTTGGAAAAAAAATCCCCTGTTTCTCTTGTTGTTTCAATTTGAGGCTAAAGCTGTGGACTTTTCGTTTTGGGCAGGCAGCAGCCTATTTTCTTAATGGTTGAAGCACAGGAATCCAGTTATGAAATTAAAAAGATGATTAGCAACTAAAAGCACATTTGTCAGTGGACTTTTTTGGGTTGTTCAATTTTTTTGGATGCTTGGAATTAAGAACATTCTGCCAAAATATTTAGGTGGGGAGTTACTGCAATCTAAATTCTCAATCTTACTCGAAGTTTCAATCTGCAACTACCAGTCAATTTTTCTTTGTATTTTGTGCTTCTTCTTCACGGGCAACACCTCCAGGCTCCAGCCAACTGATATAAAATTAAAATTCAACCCACCTTTGTAAAATGACAGATTAGAGAATAGAAATGGACGTTGTGACTGGAAAACGAAGCTATCAGTCATGTTTGAAAGTTAGGTTGGAGCAGTAGCTATGGAGGGTTGGTCATGAAAATCGATATCCAAGACTTTCAATCATTAGTTATTCCTTCCACCATATTGCAATCTTTCACAGATAGAGCAGGCACCGTTGCGAATTCAAGTAGGTAAAAGGATGAGCATGAAGATGAAGCAAATAGAGGAGGCACCGGCGCCTCCACCACCACCACCACTTCCAAGGTTCTGGGCTAAGAAGGCTGCGCCGGAGAGTGTGACAAAGCGAGAAATTGCCAGGTTCTGGTTTCAGAAGCGCATTGAGGAAGAGGAGCACCTCCTCGCTGCTATCAAGGCTGCAGCACGTATTAGAGCCCTCAAGCTCTTGGTAAGATTTTTCATGACACAAGTTAAAACGCCATGCATTCGAAGGGGCTTTGGCTAAAATTTTAAGACAGATGATCAAATCTTCATTGCAGCGTAGTTTTTGCAACTGTGCAGAATCTATTGGCAAAAGAAAAGACTTCAAAATGAATTGTTAGGAGGGTAGGCTGAAAGAAGTATTTGAATTTCTTACATTTGCTTAACTCGTTGAAGGTGTATGGTGTATAGGAGGAAGATTACAGACGTTTTGAGGAGTCCTTGAACGACGATGACAAAGCCAACGATAAGGATAGCTCTGCTGCAGCCACTATTGACAGCAACAAGGATGGAAACAACGACGAAGTTCGCGTTGGGATTAAGGACTGGTGAGTTAATTTGTCTCAATCAATCAAATGGCTTAAGCAAGTTCACTAACAAGCCTGCTTGAAAATTCTAAAGTTCTCTCAACAGAGATTTTAAACAAACATGTTTGCAGGTGGACAAAGAGCAAGTATGCATACTTGAACCAGCCTGCCATAGAGTCCATGGAGCCTCCGAAAAGGCGCAACTCCACATATGCTCCCAATTGCTTTGCCTATAAGCCCACCCCTCTCTACCCTACCTCTCTTGGTGTGTTTTAGACCAGCTGATCAGCAGCTGCTTCAATTGATTGGATTGAAAATGGTTCATGAATTGTATGTCTCTTTGGAATAAGTAAACAAAACCAAAGAATTTAATTGGGATGTAGTGTAAAGAAAAAAGTCCCTTTGTTTGGTTTGGTTTGTGTATGCAGTGCAATCTGCAGGTCATGTATATTTTTCTGTTTCTGTTCAGCATGATGGGATGCTGTCTTTCTGAATATTCTTAAAATTTTGTCCAGTCTTTTCTGCTATACATGCTTCAACTGGAAGGTCCAAATTCAAATGTTGGATTGTTACCAGCCAAGCCCAATTAACAAGAATGTCAACATCAGTCCGGCCTAATCTTGACTGTAGCAAACAGACCTCAAGTACCCTTCCTAACTTCACTGAAATATGTATAGAAGAATAACTTGTAATTGTAAACCCCAAACATTTTGAGACATCAAACTTTGGATCTCTAATTATTAACCTCAAAATCTCAATCAATCGTAGCATTTGTAGCAATTGGTCGAATGGATCAACGCGGCTCTATATTTTATCTCAAAAGACCTCAAATAGACCTAACTATATTGTTATATTGTTAATTTGAACCGCACATTCATACATTTTAATAAGAATTAATACATTAAAATAAGTCGAACATGTCCGATTATCTGACAAAGAAAAACGTAACATGTCAAGAGTACTATTTTGACAAAGGAACACCTAATGTGTTGAGGGCTAAGCCATAGATAATTGTTATTTTGGCAAAGGGGAAGTTGTAATTAATAATTTTCCTTTTCTTGAGAATAATTGCATATATAAAAAGATAGAAGAAACAAAAAAAAAGGAAAAAAGGAATTAAATACGATTTATAAGCAGATACAGTACTGGGATTTTAATTTGAGACTTTGAAAACAAAAGCGCGTAGAGGTTGTAGAGGACGTAAGACTATTAGATGCTCTAATATTATTAAATCTCTTATCGCAGACCTTCAGATCTTGCTGTTCCAGTTTCCAAATCCCATTCTCGATCTTAATCTCTGGTTCAATTTCAATCTCTCACAGATCAATGGCGGTTAAGCCAAGGCACGCGCGCCTTCAGACTCGCAAAACATCGTCTTCTTCCTCCACGCTGGTCCTCACTTTGCTCGTCATGTTCACTTTCGTGATCCTCATTCTTCTCGCCCTGGGAATACTCTCGGTCCCGAGCGGCTCCTCCGGCAACTCGGCCAAGGCAAACGATCTCAGCTCGATTGTACGGAAGAGCGCCGACAGGTGCGTGATGGGTCGGTTTGTGTTTTTTTTTTTTTTTTTTTGGTTTCAGTTCTGGTTGGTAATTTGGTAATTGTTTTGACTTTAATAGAAATGAAGAAGAAGGGGCAAGGGAGCAGTGGGTCGAAGGCATCTCATGGGAGCCGAGAGCCTTTGTCTATCACAATTTCTTGGTGAGCTCGCTTTAACTCTCTCACGCATGAAGAATTTATGATGTTTCTGAATTAGTAGCTTGTATTTTCGTAAAAAATCGAAATGAGCATCTATGGTGTGCTGGAGTTTCTGATAATTGTGCCAATATATCTTGGGTAGTATTTAGTGTGGAATTTTGCATATGTTTTTGGGTGAAATTAAGGCTTCATATATACCAAGCCGAGTATGCAAAAGCTGAACCCAGTTGGCTAATTTTGGCAGACCAAGGAGGAATGTGAATATCTAATCGATCTTGCCAAGCCGAGTATGCAAAAGTCAACAGTAGTTGATAGTGAAACTGGAAAGAGCAAAGATAGCAGGTCTTGGTTTCTCACTTCATTATCTTGTGTCATTTCAGTTAAAAGATGTAGATGTGAAAATCTGTTGTCTTTCTTTTCATTCCCTTCCTTTATCCCCTCATGCGCGGTGCAATTGTTGTATATCTTGTATGCAGGGTCCGTACAAGCTCTGGAACATTTTTGCAAAGAGGGCGGGATAAAATTATTAGGAACATTGAGAAGAGAATTGCTAATTTCACCTTTTTACCTGTAGGTATGCTGTTGAGCTCATGCCCTCTTATTTATGTATTTTTTGTGCCTTTGACTGATTTTTGTGCCTTCAAGGTTGAAGGTACTGCCTTCATGTGGACTACAATGTTTACCTAAAGCTATGATGTTCATCTATTAATAGTGTAGCTATGCATGTTCCATACAATTCACGAGCTGTTTTTTACATGAAATACAGAACACGGGGAGGGACTTCAAGTTCTCCACTATGAAGTTGGACAGAAGTATGAGCCTCACTATGACTACTTTCAAGATGAATTCAACACTAGGAATGGAGGTCAACGTATAGCTACGGTTCTCATGTACCTGTAAGTTTCTTAGTGTGTCTGCCTAAACACCCCTACTTCTGGTGCACTACATAGACCCACTAATATTCTTCGGAAATGCTTTCTCCTCCCATGTGGCGCAGCTCAGATGTTGAAGAAGGGGGTGAGACTGTGTTCCCTGCTGCCAAAGGGAATATTAGTTCTGTGCCTTGGTGGGATGAGCTATCTGAATGTGGGAAAAAGGGCCTTTCTGTTAAACCCAAGATGGGTGATGCATTGCTTTTCTGGAGCATGAGGCCTGATGCATCTCTAGATCCTTCAAGTTTGCATGGTTCGTAGCTTACTCATAATTAATTATTGGCTTTGTGAAACATCAATTTCAGGCTTCTATAATTCCAAAATATCCATCATGGAAAATGACATGTTTATGTGTGCTTCCTTTATGAATTTAATCCTAATTTAAAACATAGATTTCAATTTTTTTTTCTGCATCAGATTTCGAAATTTTATTAGTTCATTCACAAACATGCTGACTTGTAATACCTTTATTAATAATGAGTCAAATTTCTCTCCTGTTTATTTCAGGCGGATGCCCTGTGATTAAGGGAAATAAATGGTCATCTACTAAATGGGTGCGTGTCAACGAGTACAAAATTTAAACTATTATACCAAAGGTAACTATCTATACCCAAAATAGATAACTAACAGTTTATATGGTTGCTGCATTCTGTGAAGCTACCGCATTCAGTTTCTCAAATTCCCAAGACCGGCCAATCAACTGTTCTATGCTTTTGTTCTTATGTATTGCTTGGTTCAGGTTGTGCTGTCATGCTATTTCTACATTTCAATTATATAATTTTGTTTTATTTATGATTACCTCTTGCAGGCTATACGAGTTCTTATGTTGTAGTACTTGTCAACATCCCAAGCCAGAGCTTCAGTACTTGTGCTTCAAGTCTCATTTGTAACCTAATATATCGATCGGCGCCAGCATGCCCCTTAGGTTTTGATTTACTTCAGCTGCGCTTCTACTAAATCAATTTTTGTTTCTTAACTATATATTCTTGTTATCACAATCCCTGATGAAATAAAACATCGATCTTCTTTCATTTTAATGGGAATTCCAACTCTCAGAAGGTTTAGAACATTGAGTTGTTGAAAAGAAACAGTAAAAAGAAATGAGCTTGCTCATTCACGGGAAACCAAAAAATTGCACGTTCCAATTGTATGTTTCTTATTTCTCATCAATTCACGTATTCTTGTATGGAATCAACCCATGTAAGGTTCACCCCAAGCCCCGAGACAAGGATGATTCAAATTTGTGGAATTTTGTGGAATTTCAAATCACACAATCGATGGACTTGCTACAATCTTGTGGATGGTTATAGTGTGAGTGACAATCGCTCGTGTAGGTGCCAGTTGGGAGCTTAGTTAAGCATCAATTTCACACGCTGTCAGAGGCAAGGCTTATTTTGCATCAACGACTGACAACGACTTACGTACACATGAGCATCACTCCGATAACATGACTTGTGAACACAAGCATCACTCCAATAACGTGACTTACTGTGGTTGACATTCCACCTTTTGAAAATAAGTTATCAATTGTCATGTTATGTGTTAACACAAGTTAAAACGCTAAAATGTATAGCATGCTGAAAACAAGGTCGCATTGATTGCCCTCCACACCTTATAAGCCAAAAGTTAAAAAGTTTAAAATGGAAAATTTAGAAAACCATCAATGACACGTAAGTATCAAAAAAAATTCATCACGAATAATACAAACACTAAAACGCCTGAATATTCTGATACAAGAATAGAATACTCCCACCAATATTCCATTATTTATAATGTAGTTGGGGTCAGCTCTGAGATTGAAACAACGTTTTGTTGCCGAACCATGTTGATTATTAGAACTTGAGGAAAAATTGGTACAATGTTGAACTACACCTGCATGCCAATAGCCTTTTCTGGTTGATCTAGCTTTTGATCAGATTCCTGATGACATATTGCAAAATGCCTCCATGATCAAAATATGCCAGCTCGACCTGCAACGAAGAAAAAACAAGGGAATTTTGAAGCAACCTGAACTTTACAAGGCTAATAAAGATACGAAAGATGCAGAGCATGATGCAGTCCATTACCTCTGTATCGAATCGTAGTGTACATACGAAGGACTTGCCATTATCTGTCACCACTGTAACATCCTGTCCGGGTTTAATTTCGCCAACACTGCTTGGAAGATCGATGGTGTAACG
The DNA here is from genome assembly GCA_024362665.1 of Prunus padus. Lineage (NCBI taxonomy): Eukaryota > Viridiplantae > Streptophyta > Magnoliopsida > Rosales > Rosaceae > Prunus > Prunus padus. Next base: position 17,201,433 of record JANFAM010000007.1, on the reverse strand, counting down.
TTCCTCACCGGTTAACCCAAGAGTGTCTGCGTCTTCCCCAGTCTTAAAACATAGTGGAATGATGCCCATGCCCACAAGATTACTGCGGTGAATGCGCTCAAAGCTCTTTGCTATGACTGCCTTCACACCCTGAAAATAATTATGATTTAAAGCAGACTTCATTAGATAAGTCAAAGATGGCAAACATATATTTGAATTAAAATGGAATGGGATACTGCCAGAGGGCATACCAGTAGCATTGGACCCTTAGCAGCCCAGTCACGAGAACTTCCACTCCCGTATTCAGCACCAGCCAAAATAATCGTAGCATGCCCTTCACTTTTGTACCTCTGTTAATAAAAGTCAAAGAGCAAAAATTGTATATTCAGGTGGGGCTTGAAGGCATCAACTTTAAAACATTGAATACAGAAAATCTTCCCAAGGAATTTAAACCATTTTTAGATAACCTTATGTAAAAGTTAAGATTAGTGGGCATTACCATGGCAGCATCAAACACGGACAGTTTCTCTCCAGTGGGAATATGGATTGTTTTGGGACCAACTTCTCCTTTCAAAAATTTATTGACTAGCCGAATATTTGCAAAAGTGCCTCTTGCCATAATCTCATCGTTACCACGGCGACTTCCATAGGAGTTGAAGTCCCTTCTATCAACACCACGTTCCAGAAGGTATTTGGCTGCTGGACTGTCTTTGTGGATGCTACCAGCAGGTGAGATGTGGTCAGTTGTGATACTATCTCCAAAGTTGAGCAAGCAGTAAGCATTCTTCACTCCATGAGCGCCCGGAGGAGACATGGTCATATCTTTGAAATAAGGTGGCTCATGTATATAAGTTGATTTTGGGTCCCAGGCATAAAGAGTGCCATCCGGTACAGATAACTGATTCCACATTGGATTTCCTTTGGTGATTGCTTCGTATGTAGCCATAAACATATGAGGAAGCACATTTGATTGCACAACCTGAAGACAGAATAATTAGACCAACATGAATTTCCAATCCCTCAATTTCTATAGTAACTCTACTTGTGAATTCATTCCAAAGTTACCAGAAAAGTAAAAAGAAATTCCCAGTAAAGCAGTAGAGCAACTTACCTCTGCTACTTCTTCATTAGATGGCCAAATGTCCCTGAAAAATATCTTCTTACCATCTTTTCCCAACCCAATTGGTTCTGTTTCGAAATCAATATCTACCTGCAGCACACCCAACGAATGAGATATTGCACCAAAAAGACATGTGACAGGCACAAAATCATTTGAGCACAACAAAAAAGGGCATATGCATATGAGTAGCAGAAAAGAAGCACATAACATAACATGATACAGAGAGTAACAACCAGCTGTGCAAGAACTTATGAGCTCCGTACCGTTCCAGCAAGAGCATAGGCAACAACAAGGGGAGGAGAAGCAAGATAATTGGCCCTTGTTAAAGGATGCACACGACCCTCAAAATTCCTATTTCCAGACAACACAGCCGCAGCTACAACATCTGTAAATGAGGAGAAAATCAACTACTCAGTCACCTTGCAAGACTCCATAGAGTAGCACTACTGTAGAAAATTTATAGAAAGTTTACCATTTTCTGTAATAGCTGATGCCACAGCGTCATCAATATCCCCTGAATTCCCAATGCATGTGGTGCATCCATACCCAACAATATGAAACCCTAACTGATTCAAATACTGCTGCAACCCACTGCAGGACAATACATGACTTATGATGAATACCTTACAAAAGTAGTATAACTTTCCGAAGATGTGGTACAGATATTCTTAAAAGTACCTCTTTTGCAAGTATTTGGTTACAACCCCAGAACCCGGAGCAAGACTTGTCTTAATCCATGGCTTGACCTAATAAAAGACACATTGCATGTAGAATTAATTAAAAAGACTCACTATAATGCCCTACATTATATAATGCTGAAATAAGATAAGCTTCCACACCTTCATTATTCAACTCCAAAAGTATTCAGTGGACCAAAAAACATGGGGGCACCAATTTTCTAGTGGTTCTATCATAATATATTTCTTTTCTCACTTTCTCTTTTTCATCCTATGAATGTTTATAACATTATGAGAAATGAGCTACAAGTAGAGACATCCAACCTCCAATCCTAATTCACAAGCTTTCTTTGCAACCAAAGCAGCTCCAAGCATTACACTAGGATTTGAGGTGTTTGTGCAACTGGTGATAGCTGCTATAACTACATCCCCATGCCTTAGCTGCGCTGGGGTTCCGTGAAATGTGAACTCTACAACTTTATTTTGAGATTCCTTTGGCACAGCAAAACCCTGCAATACCATGCAAGAAACATAAGAAAAAGAGAGAGGGTTGATGCACAATTACCCATTATGATAATATCACTAAAACTACTATGAGCAATAGTCTCAGTCATCAAATTAGTAAAATGGAAAACTAAGGGCCTGTTTGATAACCATTTCAATTTTAGTTTTCATTTTTCATTTTTTGTGCTAGAGTATAGAGGAAAATGAGAGTGAGAATGGGAGTGAGTATGAGATTGAGAGAGAGGATGAGAAGCAGGAGTCACAAAAGTGAAAACAAAAACTTGAAAGTGAAAACAATTTCAAATAGATTTCAGTTTTTAGTTTTTGTTTTCACCTTTGTTACTCATCCCTCCCATCCTCCACTCTCATGTTCCCTCTCAATCCCATCTCCACTCTCATTCTCACTTCCATTCTCCCTCTTTTTTCTCTATAATGTAGCACAAAAAATGAAAACTAAAAACTAAAATTGAAAAGGTTATCAAACGGGCCCTAAGACACTGACAGTTTTCTATGGTCATCGACCAAAAACGAATTATGATCCTTGCATTTTCTCTTCTTAATCAAAATCTTAAACGTCCATGTGTCACCATGTCCCATCCTTAGGATAAGCTTTTGAGGAAAAGGTTTTCTAACCATGGACACAGAACAAATAGAAATTTCCTTATTCACAGACTGATAAATGTCTCTAAGTGAAAATTAATCTATTAATTAAGTAATCAAATTCTGGAATATTCAAATGGCCCCACAGTTTCCATGCCGTACTATATGAAAATTTGTGTTAATTCTGGAACTTCTCACCTTAAATCCAACTCTATTGTCAAGGCATGCGTGCCAATCCACTTTCATTTCTTTCAAAGTAACACGATCATGTGGCCTACAAGACATATGCTTCTCAGTGGCACATCAAAAAAGATCGAATTTAAAATTTGGTATTAAGTGTGTGCATAATAGCTTGATTTGACAATAAATTGTACCTCTTTGGACCTGATATGCATGGTTCCACTTCATTAAGATTTAGCTCCAGATAAGAGGAGTACACTCTCTCAACCTGGGGCTGAGTTGAGGAAAAATATTCATTCAGAAACCATATTGCAGAAGTTGTTCAATAGAATGGTATTCAAGGTCATGGGTGCGCATATTGTACCTCATTGTAGTCGACAAACATCCTATTAGCCCGCAAATAGGATTCTATCAGAGCAACCTGCATGGTAATTTTTATCTCAGCATATAAACAAAAGGACAGGATAAATGAAAATGTTTAACCAAGCACTTACCTTGTCATCACTTCTGCCTGTTAGTTTCAGATATTGCAACGTGACACGATCCACAGGAAAGAAGCCCATAGTCGCACCATACTCGGGAGACATGTTGGCAATTGTGGCACGGTCTGCTAGTGACAATTCACTCATGCCTTCTCCTGCATAAGAAAGTAAAGGCCAACATCTAATGTGAGATGAATAAGCAAACCAGACAGCAGCTGGAGCCTCTATCATCAAAACACTAATATCACTAGATACTAAGACTACATATATGGGTTTACCATAGAACTCCACAAACTTGCCGACAACTCCATGCTTCCTCAGCATTTGAGTAACTGTCAGAACCAAGTCAGTAGCTGTCACACCATCTCTCAGTTTTCCTAGTAATTTAAACCCAACCACACCAGGCAGGACCATGCTCATGGGCTGTATTAAAAAAAAATTAAAAAATTAAAAGAGTAAATGAATATTTCTGGATAAGAAACTGCAGAAGGAAGTGCATTGCAATAAAACCCAAGTTGAAATATAATACAAGGCTCAGTAATGAAAAGAAGATATCAAGTTATTTATCAAAAAGCAGGCCTCTCCATGGAAATAAACTCCTTTACCTGGCCAAGCATCGTGGCTTCTGCTTCAATCCCACCCACTCCCCAGCCAGCAACACCTAATCCATCAATCATTGTTGTGTGAGAATCAGTCCCAACCACACTATCAGGATAAAGCAAGCCATCTGTGTTGAACACGACTCGACCAAGGTATTCCAAATTAACCTGTAAATCAGAAATTCAATTTGTATGTCTCAGGTTGGCATTCTGGAATGAAAATAGCCGTTATACATTAGAGATTACACTTTTTTGTCTCCATATTAATTGAATTACCTGGTGAACTATCCCTGATCCAGGAGGAACGACAAGCATGTTATGGAATGCATTTGATCCCCATTTCAGAAAACCAAACCGTTCTTTGTTTCTCTGGAACTCGAGTTCCATATTTGCCTGCACTGCATTTACTGATCTTGCCACATCCACCTGAACTGAGTGATCAATGACAAGATCTACTGGGACCTACATTCATGAGAAACTAATGTTGATACTCTTTGAAATAATTAAGAGAACAAAAGCAAATGGCACGTGTGTAATGAAACCCGATGACTGTCACGTTATAGAAAACAAGAAATGCCAATGTGAGACAATGGCGCACACATATATATGTAGCTCACCAATGGGTTAATCTTGTTAGAATCTCCCTTTAGATTGTTCATGGCATCTCTCATGCAAGCCAGATCAACAACAGCAGGCACCCCAGTAAAATCCTGTGAACCAGATGAACAAACACAGTGACAATCCACATATCACTAACGTTGTGATAATGGCGAGTTCCAACACTGACTATCCACAACGTATTTACCTGAAGAAGAACTCTAGCAGGTTTGAATGGGATCTCAACCTGCTTGGGAGATGTGTTCTCCCAATCAATAATTTTCTCAACATCCTTACTCTTAACCTGAAACTCGTCACAGTTACGGATTGCTGATTCAAGAAGGATCTTGATAGAGAATGGCAGCTTGTCTGCAACACAAACACCAATACACGGTCAATATTTCATCACAAAGTTTCACACTTTAAAGTATATCACACAAAAGAACACTCCGTTTCGTTGCAATAATCCAAAACAACTACTTTGCACAACACAAATCACAAAGATTCAAAATTTCTACTCATTTCCTAATGTTTCTCGAGAACTAAACAGAAAATACAAGAAAACCAATTAGAGGAACAAAAAAACAAACCAATTCTAGGATCATTGAGAGCTGGTAAGCTGTAGTATTTTCCGAATTCATCACCATCTGGCTTCTCAAGCGCAGTCAGTATCTTCTGAAATGGATTCGCCGTCGCTGCAAATCAACCCAAAACGTCAAAATCCAAATCAAAAGCAAAAAACAAAACAGAAAAGCAGCGATCAGAAAAAACAAAAAACAAAAAACAAAAAATGAGTAAGATCGTGCTGCAGTACCCATAGCGATATACTGATCCAAGCTTTCAGCTAATCGGATCGATCCAGTTAGTTTTAGGGTTTTGATTTAATTCGAAATGAAGTGGAAGATTTGAGAGAGTGAGAAGGTGGAAGTGGAGGAGGAGGAGGAGGAGGACTACACGTTATATGGAGTATCTGTTGTCGTGTGTTTTCTTGGTTCGATGAATATCCTGATCTTATTGAACAATAATTAGGTGAGCGCGCGCCTACTTTAATAATTCCTGCGCATTTTTATCTGATTTGGTATTGGACTGTTTGTTGGGTATCTTCTCTTCCGATAAGGCCAAGCGTGAACCTTCTTGGGCTGGGTGTGTGGCTTTTCATGAATTTTCTATTTCTTGCCTTTAGCTATTTTTAGACCATTTTGGGTTTTTTTCTTTTTTGATCTTAATTTTGCAATAGAATAGAATCCCCACTAAATGTTGGAGAATTCCTATAGCACAATCGAAAATGTTCGAAACTTCAACCTTAAACTTTACTTTGTGTCACTCAGGGCGTGTTTGAAATTGCTAATGAAATGGTTAAAAATAGTCAAAAATGCATCTAACAATGTTTGATAGAAAAATTTAAAAGTATTTCTGAATCGTAAAAACATTTTATGAACGAAATAGTTCCAACTGCTTTTTGAAAAAACTCTTTTGTCTTTAATCAAAATTTCGACGTCTTTCTAGTTATGAGCCTAGGTACTTTCTACAAAAGCATTTGGCAACTTTTCTTGCTCACACGATTTCTCTCTATCCAAAAATACAAATTTAGTAACCGAAGAACAGACTTCATCGGTAGACATCACCGCCACCAGATATTTCATATCATGATTATGGGTAGATGGGGTATCTGTGGCCATATGTGAATTGCTAAAATATCAGAGGCCACTGGATGTTGATGCTGTTTTTGGAATTAGCAAAACTTTGTGGCCGCGTTAGGATTTCACATTAGAATGGGTCTTTCATAAAATTTGTCTTCTCTTCATAATTATCATGAATTTCATATTTTAAATTGGTTAAATATTAATTTCATCACTACACTATTAAAGACTTAAAAATTAATAATTTATATTCTAACTGAGAACAAAAATTAGAAAAATAAAGAGTTCATAAAGCACAATATTAAGGTACCCAACTCATACATAAAAAAATATGAGAAAATTAAAAAGTTCACAAAGCTTTAAACAAAAGAGGAAGAGAAAGAAATGTTAAAACTTTAGAAGTTTTTAGTGCAAATGTCATAAACTAACCTAGAAGATTTAAGGGAGATGAGTAGAAGAGAGATCAATAAATTTTATGGTTAATTGTAGACCCAAAAAACCTAATATATTATTTTATTTAAAGTTAAATATTCTAAAACTAACCTAATATATTATAATATTATACATCATATATAATATACAATATATATATATATGCTGCCCTTGCGTCTCTGAGGCTGAAAATGAAGAAGAAAGATTAGGATATTTGGAGGGTTTGTTTGTTGAAAATGGAAAAGGGACCACAGAATGTTTTAGGCATTAGCGTTTAGGAATCTTTCAATAGGACATTGTTTGGAGTTGGAAAGAGAGCATGAACTTATCATAAAATTAAAGGAATTGTTGTTATCTCCCCTTTAATAAAAAAGGTACTTAAAAAAACAATGTCGAGTAAATAAAATGCCCAGTTGGACTTTAAGCAGTAAGATATGGGAGATTTTCTCCGATTGCAATACAATTAATTGAATAATTGAATCAGAAATTCTTCAATGATCATGACATGATATGGGCCATTGTTTAGCTTAACCACCAAGTAATCAAGAGTAAAGAAAGAAAGAAAACGTCAGAGGGTATTTGACATATAAATAATATATGCATGACATATGATGATCCCATAATTAAGAACAGCCTAGACTTGATTCGAATGCATAATTATATCTCAAAAATTGGATATATTTTTCTTTCCAGAAGGAGAGAGAGTAATGCATATATTATAGGGGTTTTTATAAAAATATCACCTGAACTTATACATCAGTTTCAATTTGTCACCTTAGAGAAAAATTTAAGCGAAATGTCACCTTAAGTTTTCAAAATCCATGATGTGTCACATGCCTTAACATCATCCAATTTTTCATCCATTTTAAGGGTATTTTAGTCTTTCTATCCATCAATCTTGTTGGATGATGTTAAAAGATTGATGGATGGAAAGACTAAAATACCCTTAAAAATGGATGGAAAATTGTATGATGTTAAAGTCAGGTGACAAATCATGAATTTTGAAAACTTAAGGTGACATTTCGCTTAAATTTTTCTTTAAGGTAACAAATTGAAACTAATGTATAAGTTCATGTGACATTTCTACAAATATCCCTATATTATATGGACTTGGAAGCAGTTAGCGTGTGGTGAAGGCAATGTAAATTAAACACAAAGAAGTAAAGAAAAGTTCTAGCTAGCTAAAGCTTCAAGTGCTTTCAAACTTTCTTGACTTCAACTTCTACATGATATTGCCAATTTGCCATTGATGAAGACATACATATCTTAATTATGTATATATCCAGAACTCTCTTGATTTCTCATCATTTCATCAAGAACTCTAATTTGACTTAGAAAATAGCCACTCCAACTTCCTCAATCTTTTCATGACTTAAAAAATCTCTTTTTGTTTTTGGTGAGGTTAAATTTGAAATGCATGTATGTTGACACAAAAACGAGAGAAAAACGTATACGTAACGACACTTTCTCTTTCTCACTCATTTCACTCATTATGTTGAGTCATAAAGAAAGAGGGTACGTACTCTGGATGCGAAATGTTTTTTCTTTTCTTTGTTCTGCATGTTTACATATGTCTAGATGTACATGACAGTCTTTTAAGAAATTTGTTTTTTTCAAGTGGAAGCAGTCGCCTTACTCTTCCAGAAATTTGTTTTTTTTCAAACGCGTTTAGTAGAAGCAGCATCACCACGTTTTCAAATGAGGCGTTTATACTGACTATGTAGTCATCCTCGATTTGATTAGAAGAAAGTCATAAATGACGTGTAATTCAACATAGAATGTTTCTAGTAGTATAGGAATTCAAGTTTGGCTAATTGGCAAGGATAGTCCAACCTTATACATGTTTAAATCCAAGTTAAGCTCGATTGGATTCAAATAATCCAAACTCAGTCCTCAACAAAATTGTCAAAGATGTTAGTTAAATTTCATCTCAAATTTGAGCTCGTCTGAATTCTAAATATTTCATCTAATCTTTTCATAAATACGAAATTTTTTAAATTGAATTCGAACGAGCTCGGTTGAATTAACTCATACATGCATTACAAAATAAAACATGCGTCACCCACCTAACACACCTACCACAAAACAACACTCCTTTCTCTCATATAAAATCGGATAAAAATATGTAACGAACTTCTTAGGCTCCCCCTCTCAATAACTAGCTATTTTCGCTCCTTAATTTAAAATTCAGTGTAAGTTTGAACGTTGCTTAATTTTGCCACGTTCTTGTTTTTGGTTGGACAGTTACAATAAAATTAAGTTAAAACTTAGCTATCTGTTTGTGTTTGGTCATCTTTGTTGAGGCGTAATTATTCTAACCATTGTAATGGCTTTTCTATGTTGAGGTGGCAGAGGCAAGAACGTACCATTTTAAGCAAAGGCCAATAACCAAACCAACCCAAAAACAAAGAGAAAAAAACAATTGCAGATATTTTCATTGCCTTTGCGTACTCTGTGGAAATAAGGAAAATCTTCCAAGCATCGTAGTATCCACCTGTTGGCAGCGGTGGCCAATCAATTGGGCCCAAAAGCTCACAAAACCAACCCCACAACCTTGACTCTCTCTCTCTCTCTCTCTCTCTCTCTCTTTCATTGTTGAAAATTGGTGATGGAAAATAAAAATTTAATTTTGCAGTGACGGGTTTTGTGGACGATTTATAGCCTGAACAAGGACGCTCGATTGTCAAAGCAGAAGCTTCTTAGTAATGGGTTTCTATTTCTCTTCTCTCTCTCTCTCTCTCTCACATGTATTTGTAGCCAAAATTACTAATCTTTTTCTACGAAGGCAAAGGCCTATATTTTCTTTCATCCACGAGCAAATATAGCTCTAATGGAAGAAAACAGGGCTTATTAGCTAGAGAGAGAAAGAGAGAAAGCGACAGAGGGAGAGAGTTGTATGTCAAAGAGAAAAAAAAGCTTTAAATGCGAGTTGGTTGATGTGGTTTTCCCGTCTTCTATCTCTTCTCTTAAGGACTAAGCATACCTATCCCTTCTTTTATATATATACACGCAGATATTGGTGACCTCTTTAAAGGGTTTAAATTTCATTGCTCTAAGATCAACAACATCCAGCTACAAGGCTTTTATAAACCCAACAATGGATTTTATTGCACACCCATCTCGGTTTTCTTCATCTTCTTCGTTTTCATTTGGGAATTTCTTTGAGAGGATCAAGGAATTTTGCAACTTCGCGGTCTCTGCGATTCTTGGGAACATTTTCTCTGCGATCTTCACCTTCTTCTTTGCATTAGGTTCGTTTTTCTCTGTCTCATTTGCCTTTTGACGGTTCATTCTCAGCCTTTTGTTTTTGTTTTATGTTATTGGGTTCTGTTTGTTCATTGTTGTCTTTGATGAAAGTTTTTGTCTTTCTTTGTTAATGCCTTATATAGGTGTTGCCTCTTGATCTGTTTCTGTCTTTTTGATGTGGGTATTGCAATGAATTGGATTTGGCTCTTGAATCATTGATATCTGCAACCAAGATCAAATTGGTTTTCTGTTACTCTGACAGAGGAAAGGAATTCAATTTCATGCATTGGAATTTGTAGATTTTGTTAACAGAATTGAATTTCATTTGGGAGCATGATGCATGGGCTGATATGCCATTGATTTGTTAAATTCTAGCTCTAATTAAAGTAAAAAGCTTTCACTTATAGACAAGGGTTTTTTTTGTGAATTCTTGTCCTTTCACATTCATCCAAATATGTCTGGATCCTTGGAACATAGTGCGTTTTGACCTGTTTTATCTTAACATTCTCACTAATGGAAGTGACATTTTTGTGTGCAGTGGGCACCATGTTAGGAGCTATGACTGGAGCTTTGATAGGCCAAGAGACTGAGAGTGGATTTGTAAGAGGGGCTGCTGTTGGAGCAATATCAGGAGCTGTTTTCTCTATCGAAGTATTTGAATCTTCCCTTATTCTTTGGCAATCAGATGAGTCCGGAATTGGGTGTCTTCTTTATTTGGTGAGCAATTAAGCTTTGAACCCCATTATTTATAGGGTTAGGTGGTCACTGCAAATGTTTCTTCTTTAGAATGCATGAGTTTGGTGAATTTTATCTTCAAGCTTTAATAGAGTTGCAATTAGCAAATGCCATTATGAGTGCCTAATTCATGTTTTCACATAAACTGTGCAGATTGATGTAATTGCAAGTCTCCTAAGTGGTAGACTAGTCCGCGAGCGGATCGGTCCAGCCATGTTAAGTGCAGTGCAAAGTCAGGTAATTTCCATACCTAGATGCTAGTTCTTATGTGAGAATCAACTCCAAGTGCTAATTTATATGCTTACTAATTTATTGTTCATTTCCTTGTTTAACCAGATGGGTGCAGTTGAATCAAGCTTTGATGAGATCCCCAATATCTTTGACACTGGTGGGTCCAAAGGGTTGCCTGGAGATTCAGTTGAAAAGATCCCAAAGATCATTATTACTAGCAACAATAATGTGGATGCTTCTGGGGAGAAAGTCTCTTGTTCAGTTTGCCTTCAGGTTAAAATCTAAAAGCCATATTGTTTTCTTTGTTTTTTTTCTTCTCTCACAGGCTCTTAGGGTTGCAGTTAAATTTTAAACTTACTGATTGAAATTATGAATTTTTACATTATCAGGACTTTCAGCTTGGAGAGACAGTTAGAAGTTTGCCCCACTGCCATCACATGTTTCATCTACCTTGTATAGATAAGTGGCTCCTGCGGCATGGTTCATGCCCACTATGCAGAAGGGATCTGTGATCTGTGATGTGTCTGTAAATTACCAAATGAGTAAAGTTCTTTTATTGATCATACAAATTTTGTACCCTTTTTTCATCTGTATTGTTGTTTACCAGGCTGCTTCAGTCGTTTCATGCTCTACACTGTGAGTTGATGTATAAATTTTTTGATTGTATGATAGTTTTTATTGCACAGCAACCACTACTTTCATAGCACCACTTTTACTCTTTTGTACTGGCAAGGACAATTGTGCTTTTGGTTGGTTAATGGTGGCGTGGCAAGGCATTTATAATTCACCTCTAGCCTCAGCCTAGAGGTGGAGGGCCCTGCTTGACATCAAGGCTCTATCTGCAAAAACAGATTCCATTGAAGAATTATAAACGTTTCTCTTTTGGTGAATTGAAGAAGTAAAGACACTGAAGGAAGAAATATATTTTGGACCTGAGTTACTGGTGATCAGAGGTACGTTTTTCTCCAGCACATTGGGATCCAATGCCAGAATTTGTCTGCAGAAGTAAAAGATGTTAATAACTATTTACAAGGATAACTAACTTAAAGCTATCTTATCCATATTTCCACTTTAATCCAGATACCAATTGCTCCTAAATTTTCAAATAAGCATAATGCTATTCTCCGTGGCATGTAAGTTCTTCTCCTTCTGCGGAGATCCCTATTTTCTCATATGATCTGTGAGTGCAAGGACTACAATAACTTTTCTTCTGATGCAAGTGATGGAGAATTAGTTGGCTCCACAACTGAGATATTTCGGTGTAAATTTTGCTGATAAAGTTATATAATCAGGTAGGTAGGAACATTATATCACAAATAGAAAACACTTTTCTTTTAGATATGGTGTGTTTTTTTGGTATTAGGGTTTCAAATCCTCTGACTTGTTCCAAAGCCTGTGCAATTTAACAAGCAAGTACAAACTTTCCAAACTGTCAAATAATTAGGTGAAAATTGCTTTCCGGTGCGTCAGATATCCCATCCCTTACAAGACTGGAGATGAATTCTGACTCAAGTCAGTACTTAAAAAAAGGAAATCAGTCATCTACCACTACAGATTGGGAAACCAAGAAAAGAGATTCATGGGATGGGATTGTTTTTCAAAAAATAATTCAGGCAATGCTGAGTTAGATGCTTGTTTTATTTTTTTATTTGTTTGAACTGTACGGACCACAAGCAAAGTCCTTAAAGCAAGGCATAAAATATCTTTCCGGTGCATCAGATATCCCATCCCTTACAAGACTGGAGATGAATTCTGACCCAAGTCAGTACTTAAAAAAGGAAATCAGTCATCTACCACTACAGATTGGGAAATCAAGAAAAGAGATTCATGGGATGGGATTGTTTTTCAAAAAAATAATTCAGGCAATGCTGAGTTAGATTGCTTGTTTTATTTTTTTATTTGTTTGAACAGTACGGACCACAGGCGAAAGTCATTAAAGCAAGGCATAAAATATCTTTGTAGCCATTGAGCTAGAAATTGCCACAACCCCCCTTGCAGAAAACAAGTAGAGTACAGTCATCGGCACTCAGCTACCACATGAATAATTTAGAAATCTCAAATTAGCATGCGGGCCAGCCATGGTGTGCATCTATCTATATCTAAGGAAGCTTTAATTTCTTACCTTACATCTCTCACATTTATGAAAGTATGCAACTTTCAGTTTGAGTAATTAATAACATGATAACATCACGTGAATATAAATTAATTCACGATCATTTTCATCAACTTAACCACTCAGGTTCAATATTTTGGGTGAAATGAGATCATTTCCAGCGCGTAGGGCCAGCCCTGTCAGGAGGGGACTCGAGGCCCAGTTTGCGGTTCTAGTGGCCAAATGCAGCCTGGGTAAGGCGTGGGGCTCACCAATCTGGACAAGCCCTCAGTCAAATCCAACTCATGCTGCTGCTTGGGGCAAGTGACGTAATCTGATGTTATAATGACGTTAGCATTCAATTAAAATAATAAGAAAATTGAAAAAAAAAACCCATAAAATTAATTAATTATTATTTTTATAAATATCTAACCATATTTCTTACTTCTCAAACCAAAATCCAAAACCCTATCAAAATTAATCGTTTATGTATAAAAAAATTAAAATAATTTAAAGTGAATAATAATTGTCATTTGTCATGGAATTGATGGAAACACACTCTTTTCGCAATGGCTGACACTATTCATATGAATAGTAACAGCCTTTACTTCTCCTTACTCTTTGTCATTGCAAATGGATGGAAGTCTTTAAAGCGACTTATAAATGTGTGAAGTTTTATCTCAGTATCCATCAATGCGATTAGTAATGGACAACTTACTTTTTAATTATAGATTATTGTGATACTTTTTCGATGTGAAATAAGGACTAATCCTACATTTATAATTTGTATCGAGCTACACAACCTCAACAGTATCAAACTGTGATCGAGTGATAAGAGTAATGACCCAAATATTTTCCCTCTTAATAAAAAAACTTGAGGTTAATGGGTTTACATTTATATTTTCTTGTGGGCACTTTTTCTTTTCCAAGTACATTTTTCTTTTCTTTTCTTTTACACTGAAATAAATGCGACTAGCTACCTACACATTCTTTGGTTAAATCAAAGAGAGAGCCAGCAATCTGCCACCTCAGGTGAAATCACACTCATCAACATGCACGTATATGTCACCTTCAACATCTCACCTTAAAAAAAAAATGTCACCTTCAACATCTTTCGTGTCTTTACTGTCTGTACTTGCGGCTGTATTTGGTTCCTTCTTCCTAGTATCGTGTGGATAATTTGTTGAATCATGTGATCTTCTCACATGAGACTTTGTTTTTACCTTGGGCTTTTTGCAAATCACCTGCAAAGCCATGGTCTCAAAGTAATTCACGTGACTTGGAAGCATAATTCCAAATGAATACACTTTCATTTCATGTCGCGCTTGATAAAAGAGAGAATCCCTAAGATGTGTGCATCAAATGCATCAATTGAATAAAAGAAAAAGTGCATCAAGTGGAGCTAAGAAAGTAACTAATAAGACCAAGGGTGGAGTTAGAAATTTTTGAGCATATATATATATATTCTTTGATCAATTGAACTTCATGTGTATATATGTGTCTATGAAAATTTGAAGTAACATGTTATAATACTCACTTTTTTTAATCTTATTATAGGAACATGTCATAATTTGAAGGGAGCATTTTGTCTTATTTTCCACTATTATTCGGTTTCTTAGGCTGTCTTAATCATAGCTTATTTTAACTATTTAAGGAAATTTTTGTAAATTTTCCTCATTGTGTCTCAATTTTTTGTGGTACAGTTTTCTCAATTGTCGCCATCGTTTCTCTCCCTTCCCAATTGATAACATGTGAATTGCCACAAATATTTGTTGTGGTGGACAAATAAATAAGGGCAAAATGTATTTATATACATATTGGGTGTAATGAGAAAGTAGTTGGGTGCAAATAAAGTTGGTTTTGTACAGTTGCTTAAAACCCCCTAATGCTTAAGAGCTCGTTTGGGAGTGATTCGGTAAAAACTGATTTTATTATACTAGGATGATCAGTTTCATATGTCTTACAAATATACTAATTATAACTTCCATTCTCAAAAGAATCTAATGCAAACCAAAGACCAAGGGCATGGTGTCCAAAGCATCCAAAGCGAATCAGGTCAATACACAAAACCAATTGCACATAAAGACATCGCATAGCTTCAAATCTTCAATATTGGACCCATGCAAATTATTATGTATACAATTTTTAAAGAAATAATTTCTAACATTTACCTGTCAAAGATTAATTTATATAAAAATAACAAATAGCATTCATGTCAATTTGTTTTTAGATGGGGTGGGGGGAATATTTTGCAATTAATTAAAAAGATGAATCAGTCGTTTTGGATGCATACTCTACCAATAAACAGTTTTTCTTCATTTGTTTTTTTCCTGCCATTGTCACTGGTGCTGTTTGCTTGCATAATAAACATTATTTTTCATTTGGGTTTTTTTCTTCCTTTGTCTAAGTCAAATATTTTTATTGATATTAATATTTCTTGTGTGGATTGTCACTGACATTTTTTATTTATGCCAAGTATCTTGTTTAGAGATTTTAGAAGCTTAGAAACACTTTAGGTGTTTCATGGTGAAATGACCAAAATGAAAAAAAGTCACGTAGCATATGGAAAGATAGTTTGGTCCGAGACACTAATTTACATAATGATATTGTCACCAAATTAACCATTTAGGTCTAAAAGCACTTCCAGTAGTTGTCCCTTGCCATGGCAAGGGGAGGGGGCTTGCAAAAAACAATGTTGGTTTCCAGCAGTTGCCCTTGGCAAGGGCAAACACTATTCATTTTTTTGTTTTTTTCACAAATTTGTTTACTTAAATAATTAATTTGGACAATATTTTTGGATATGATTTTTGGTGTGGGAAGTGAAAAATATGACTAAATATTTATTTTAAAAAATTTTGAATTTTTTTTCGATTTTTATAAATTTTTTTGTTGTTGTTGACATCAACCCCCTCGTTTTGTATCTCGGGCTGAACCTGCTCTTGGGCCAGCCCGTCTTCGTGGCCCCCACCTCCAGCTCGGGCCAGCCTGAGCTGCTGGAATCAGTTTTTAGCCCAAACCCAACTGCTGGAAATGCTCTAATATCTTGGATGAGATAAGGCCACTCATCTAAGTGTGGGGTTTTATTTCAAAAATCCTCGGTGATTGTAGTCATTCCCATATCCATGACTTTTATCGAACCATACAATCCTAACGCTCCATATCGTGTCGATATTTGATAATATATAATCAATATTGTAAATTGATACCCTAACCAATCACTCCCCACTTTACATACTAATTTAAATTTTGAATCATTTCACTATAACAACCAATATATTTAGGAGCAAACACATGTCAGTTTTGAACTTAAGAAGCATGGGGATTCTATGCTTCTTCTAACAGGAAATGTACAGTCATGCAAACATCAATTCACCTGTACGTATAGATGCATATGTTATTTTTGGCTTATATGCCGTCTTAGCATGTAAGACCTAGTCATAAGTGATGACTAGAATACTGACTCTTTGAAACCATAGACTTGTTTTATCAAAAATTAAAGAAATCATAGACTTGCTATATATGTTTGAAAACATTAATTAGCCGGCAGGTGATCAGTTTGTGATCAGCTTATATGCACTAACACTTTCCAATATTCCTTCTCACCTCTCTCTCTCTCTCTCTCTCTCTCTCTCTCTCTTCAAGGAAGAAAAAATTATTAGTTTGATGCGGATGAGCAGATATAGAATGAGCAACATGTTTTAAGAACAATTTGAATTAATTTCTTATTTGGTGTGACAATGGCAATGCGGCGTTACTTAGCAGTGGCTTCACCACCATCTCCAAGTTCTGGTCATTCTCATCATACTCATATATTGGGAGGCTTTGTTGTTGGCATTTTGACAGTCTTGGTGGTTGCTTTGTTATTTTACTTGATCAAGACGAAGCTCTTACCAGCTCTCAGGCACAGGCAATTACCACAGAAGCTTGGGCAGAAAGGTGAGCAGAACCCTCAGTTTGCAGCAATTAACATTGTCCCATTTCTAAGTAATTATAGGCCCATCAAGTTAACCCAATTTATTGCACACTCTTCTTGGAAAACCATGAAAGAAATAAGATTGCAACATTCTAGCTCATTTGGCTAGGTAATTATCTCTCAATTATAAAATATTATCAAATATCCGGCTTGTTATGTTATTCGAGTGTCAAATTAAACATCGTGGATTAAAATTTAAAAATAAGAATTTACTAACGATTCAAATTGTTTGATAAGAGAACATTAGTTACAATTTTTGTAAAATGCAAAGACCTTGAACTAAAATTTGGGGTGTGACTTCATTTGTTTATGTCTATTAGGAAATTTGAAAGAAGAGAAAATATTGCTCAGGCGGTTCCAATTAGAGGAACTGGTGAAGGCCACCAAGAACTTCAGCAAAGATTGCTTGTTGGGTTGTGGTGCTTTTGGAAATGTCTACAAGGGGACTTTTGATGATCTGGGGACACTAGCCATTAAGCGAACCCACGCCGATTCGTTTCAGAGTGCAGAAGAATTCAGAAATGGTGAGCCTAAACAAATATATAATAAATGTGTCACACATCAGAAGAGATTAAGATTCACAAGTTGCATATCAATCTGATTTCTGTGTAGTGTTTCATTGAACAGAAGTGAGGCTACTTTCAAAGGTCAAGCACATAAACCTTGTAGGTCTGGTTGGATTTTGTGAAGAACCATCTGGTATGTGCATGCATTGTGTAATTTTCAGGTCTTGCCCTCTCTGTTTCCATAAATACTTCCTGTATATTAATATGGCTGAACTGTGATTTGGGATAGGAGCAGGAGGAGGAAAAGTTTTGATCTATGAATATGTACCAAATGGTTCTCTGCTTGATTACTTTATGGGTATGTTCCTTTGCTTACCTGAAAATTAAACCTACTTTGTTACATGTTAATCTTCCTATTTAATTAGTAAATTTGCATGTAGGAAGAAAATGGAGGAGCTTAACTTGGAGGCAAAGAGTGAACATAGCCATTGGAGCTGCAAAAGGTTGGTTGCATACAGATTCAATGCTACAATTAACATATTACATTTACAGAGGGAAAAAAAACAAGTTGCTGATAATAATAGAGTTGGTTGTGCAATTTTACAGGCATTGCTCATTTGCATGAAGGGGTCAGCCCAAGCATAATCCATCGTGACATAAAGCCGAGTAACATCTTGATAGGAGATGGATTTGAAGCCAAGGTTTCAGATTTTGGACTGGTGAGATCAGGGCCTACTGGGGATCAATCACATGTCAGTAGCCAAATCAAAGGAACTCCAGGATACCTTGACCCTGCCTATTGTTCAAGTTTCCATCTAACCCCATTCAGTGATGTCTATAGCTTTGGTGTCATACTTCTGCAACTTGTTTCTTCCCGGCCTGCAGTCGATCGCCCTAATCAACATATCATTGACTGGGTAAAATTACTTAAACGTTGTTCATTGTTAGAATGTAAGAAACTTAAGATCTTTCTAATCCTAATAGGGTAAACCAAGAAAATTTATTACTCATTGCTAATAGGGACTGCAAAGCATTAGCCTTTGTTTTGAGTTCTAGTGAATAAGGATTGGTTTCTTGAATGCAGGCAAGGCCTAGCATAGAGCGAGGTCGTGTTGAGGAGATTTTAGATGCTAATCTTTTAACAGAGCCATGCAACACAGAAATGATGCTAAAGATGGGACAACTTGGCCTAAGATGTGTTGTAAAAGTACCCAAAAACCGTCCTACAATGTCCGAAGTGTGTCAAGAACTTGAAGAGGCCCTCTATAATGTAGACAACTTATTCATCAACAAACAGCCTTCAAGGGAGTCTCGAAGATCAACTGGCTCTCGTCGGCCAAAACAGCCAGGGCATAAAGGATCGATCGACTACGATCAGTCTCAAAACTCCATGAGCATAGATGGCATTGGATTTCAGAGGTTTCATGTGGACATAGATAGCCTCTCCTTTCAGAGCACAAGCTTAAGGTGTTTGGAGTTGGACAATAGTAGTATCAGTATCGACATTGATAATTTGGAAGATATACATGAGGAATCTAGTAGAGAAAAAGAATTAAACATGTAACAGATGTAAGTTGATCCCCATGTTTTGCTTTCCTTTGTGTGCGACTGTGTGTGTGAGAGAGAGAGAAAAGTTCCACTGTAACTGTGCTTCTGATTGTGGGTATATTGTGAATTTGCTGAATTGTGATATATTCTCGATTCCTTTAAGGTTCCATTGTATCTGTGCAGATTGTGGGTACATTCTGAGTTGCTTGAGTGCAATATATTCTCATTCCTTTAAGAAGCACTATTATAAAAACATTTAGAAAACTATATATTGCCTTTACATAGCAAGGGCCTGCAATATATAATCATTTCAGTGAGCAAGTTTGACACAACCTATCATATGAATAAATTCTTAAAGGTTCCTAACATTCTCAAAAACCTTTGTGCATCCGCTACATCTATCATTGGCTTCTACATGAATGTTGCAAAGTCATTTTATGATGGGTTGGTATTTTTTTCATCGAATCCCATTGCGTTTTCACTGAATGCTATAAGGTCATCATACATTTTCATAGCACTCTTTGAAAACTCGGCCAAGGCTTCAAAAACTGAAGAAAACCCTGTCTGAAATCCATTCACAGCAATATGTTGTGTCTCATGCATACTGGTATGATGTTTCACCTTCTCTGCCTCTAGCCTCTTCCTAAACATGTCCAACTGGTCCTTCATCTCACTCAAATACTCGATGCGATTCCGTACATGCAGTTCTGTTTCCTGCTCAGAAAACTTCAACCCAAGAACCCTTCTCTCTGTCCTTTCAAATGCCAAAACCTTCCTGTCAAGTTCTCTGGCAAGTCCATCAACCTTCCTCTTTTGTCGATGCTCTTCACCTTGTTGAACCATCAGGGCTCGGACATCCTTCCCAAAGCTTTTCATGGCATAAGTCACTGCTTCATCAGGTAGCTTATCCAGGCAAGCTAGCCAATCATGACAGATTCCAAGTAATGTTGGCCGCTCGACTCTACACGTTTGAAGTGAAGACATACCCTTCAAGTGGAATTCAGTTTCAGGGGTAACAAACTTGAAGAGCCAACCAGCAAGAGCTTCAATATACACCTTCTGTGAAGAAACATACGAGGCAAAGCAAGCACGCCAATTTTGAAGTTCTGCTTCAAGCTTAAGAGTAGCAAGCTGGTGTGAGTCATTGCAGAACATTCCATAGGATGGAAGGTTGAGAGATTTCACTTCAGACATGATTCTGTTTTGGGTTTCATGAGATTCTGACAGTATCTTCCAATTTCTCATTAGGCTGCAGAAAATGGGAACCGGAGATTATAATAAAATTCAGAACAGGCTTCTTATACCTTACTAACAAAATTCTGACTTCTATCTTACCCACGTATCAGATCAACAAGTTGTGGCTGCAGCTCTTCATCTCTGAGTTTTTGGATTCTTTTGGAGATTGATTCAGCACTTCTTATGGCAACCAAAATTCTGGTATACAAGTCTTGTACTTCAACTCCAATTTTGTTCCCAGTGTTGAGGCCATCTCCTCTAGTATCTTGGTTTCTCAACTGGGAGCATTTTCGCTCATATATTCTCCTGGTTTCTTCTCCAGCCTGAATATATAAATTGAAAGATGGTGGTCATATATTCTCAAATTATCTTGTGTGTCCAAATGGAAAGGGAAACAAAGAACCCATAAACTGATAGCTCGTCTACATTTGTAAGCCCTTGCCAATTTTATCTTATACAATTTAACTCATAAGAAGCAGAAGTCAAATACATTAATCTAATATCATTAGGCTACCAATGTAGATCATCCATCCCAAGAAATACGAACAATCATATAAAAGACTAAATGAAGCAAAAGAATGTTGGATTCGTATTCTACCTTCACCTCCTCAAAGAGTTTCTTCTCCCAAGCATATAGCCTTCCTAGTGTTAACGAATGACTCCCAGATCCCATAACTTCATTGTCATCAAAGAGATCATTATTGAATTGAGTCCACGTTGAAGAACTTTTGGAGCTAGATGTAAGGAGACTTTTACAGGAGGAAGACCATGATAATGTGGATGAAGTGGAGCGGCTCCGTGTGATTGACCGCATGAGCTTACTTGAATTTTCTGCACCCAAAATCATAGATGAATTGATAGTAGAGCTAGAATATGATGGGAATCAATAGGTCTGCAATTAGCTGCACACAACAACGATAACTGATTCAAGTAATTCATGGAATACCAAATAAAATGTTCATGGGACAACTTGACCAGAAGCCAAGTTACTGACCCGAAAGCCATGAAAGGTAAAAAGGGATGGGAAAAATATCACAAAGAGATGTAATTTCAACAGTTCTACATATGCACAAGGGAAGTAAGTTGGTATTTTTTTTTTGGGGCATAAATAGGATGGATATGTTGCTAGAAAAATTGCAACTTTTTTCTTATGCAATCAGTAATATATCTCAAAAGGTCTTACAATCAAACCCACATATAGACATGAATTTCACCAAGAAAATAAAAATAACAGACATGGCATTTGTTGAGGGAAGACAAAGTGATATAAAAGAGAGAGACCCCACCTTTAATTTCCTCCAAGGCAGATTGCATTTGAACCATGTTGGTCTCTAGCATCCTGGAAACATCCAAACCAGAATCATAGGCCCTAAGGAAATGGTCCTCAACATCTTTCAATGCTTCCAACAATTCCCTCCCATTTGTGGGTGTATCAATCACCCTTAGACCATTTTGCTCCCCTTGGCTCACATTAGCATCCTCTCCTTCTGTCACAGCCTCAGTCCCACCATTCTCTTCCTGACCCAAATCACAATTACTTAAATCTCCAACCTTCTCATCACTTATTACTCTTTCTCCATCATCTTCCAACTCAGGAATCCCTTCTTTCTCTCTCACCATTCTCAAATCCTCATCAGAGTTCTGACTCAACCCATTTCCCATCTCTGTTCTCACACCATCAAAGAATGGATTAAAGAAATCCCACCCAAAATCTCTCTGTGGTGATGCCATTGTTGGAGCCATCCCACTATAAAAATGCTCACAAGCCACTTCCTCCTCATCAGTCTCACTATCATCATCACCACCCTCTTCATCTTCTTCTCTGCCATTTGGGTTTTCTTGCAGTTGTTTTTCTTTATCTACCTTTGGAGGGCTTATAGAATTTGCAGAATCAGAAAATGGGCAACCAATGGTTTGGTGGTTGGGTTCAGATGGCCTCTGTTGAAGGAACATGGGGTTGTTGGAGATGATGGTCTCAGTGGTCGCAGTGGTCTCAGAGGAATTAGTAGAAGGAAAAGTGATGAGAAATGGAGAAGAAGGAGAGGAATGTCTTGCTACAAACAACCTTATGGCAGCTGCTACTGCAAAGAGAGAGTGATTGTACTTGCATTGTGCATCTGCAAACGCATACCTGCGCTCTACAGCCAATTTCAACTGCCGTTTTCTCTCTTTACAAAGCAAAACTACATCTTCTTCTTCACCTTTCTTAGACACAACACAACCCATGTCTCTGTTTCCTCTGAATTTAGAGATGTACTTCGGTAAAAGGGGTTTGGTTCAGCTTGGCAATACAGAAGGTGGGTTATGCTAAACAGTAAAACTAAAGCTGAAAGCTGTGGCCTTTAGTAGCAGAGAGAGAGAGAGAGCCAGAAAGTGGTTTTGGAAAAGCTGTAGAGAATCACAGCATATCAATATAACTGATACACCACTGTATAAGTTTGTCCTCTACCCCTGGCTGGAACATGGAGGTGGGTTTGGTTAAAGTCTTTTAGCACAGGTTTTGGTGGGAAAGTAAGAGAGAAAAAAATGTGTTTGTCAGAAAATGAGCCAAACTGATATGGCAACCAAAATCTCACACACACACACCAAATCTATGCATATAATAAGAGGAAGTTACATAAAACTCTGAACCAAAAGTAGCCTTCTGAGAGTCATGTTTAGCCGTTCTGTTTAATGCAGCCTGAAAAAACTGAAAAAACTTTACTTCCCTGCCATATCTAAAGACATTTAGATTCACAAATTAGCAATTTAGCACATAATTAAGGGTTAATTAATTAATTAATTAACATGGGTCTCTTGCTTAGTTGGTGTGTTTAATGTTCCATGAAGGCATGCATGCATGAATAGTTGACATTTGTCAGTCAAAGACTGAAACTTGGTATGAAATGTTTTATGGGGTGGCTCATCTGTCTGTCACCCCCATATAATTAAGAATTTTTAAGAGAGGGTTAGTGAGTTCTCTGCACCTTCTTCTTACATTCCATAATATTCCTTGCTCAGCTTAATTAAACAAATCTATCTTAGAAAGAGAAGAAGATAAGAAGACTTGTTTATTGAGAAATTGTTGAGATGCCCATAAAACCATATCTCGGTAGAGAAGACTTAAAAAACCCACCATTAAGCTAACTAATGGGGGGAAAATTGGTCTACCAAAAGTCATATTTAACTCTTCCCATTAAGGAACACTGGCTACACGAACCAAAACTTTTGACCATGGCAGGCTTACCCAAAAAAAAACCTTGACCTTGGAAGTAGGCAAATGTGTACGGCTGTAAATAGCCCCACCCCACCTCTTTTTTACCATCAATTGCTTGCAATCTTCCTGGGTCAAACTTTTGAGTACTTATTACTGTTGGTTCCATGAGCTCGCATCACATGAATTGATTGGGATTTGTACTTGGAAGATCTGTTATACTTAGGGTGGTGAGTTAGTCAAATGGATTATGCCTGTTGATTAGGGTAATGAGACTGTCTTTTCACATTTACATTCGAATTTTCTTATTTGTAAGTTAGATTAATTTAAAATAGGATATAATGTTGATTTATCCTCTGAACTTATACCTTACTTTCAATTTGCCCCATATCCTTTTTTTATAGAAAATTAAGAATATGAACTTCTTTTTTTCGCCAATTTCCCCCCTCTGTCTAAATTCTCAACATTTCATCTAATTTTCAGTTAAATCATTTTTAAAAAATAATTTTTTTTGGAAAAAATTGAAGAACCCAGACCCATCCTCCTTCTTCCCCTTCCTCCTCTCATTCCCCCATGACCACCATCCTCCACTCCCATACCAATCCGCCACCACCACCACATACCCTTCCCCTCACCTCCCCTTTTGTATTTTTCATACCCCGAACCCAGCCCACCCACCCCCTCTCCTCGGGTTTTTCTCCTCCCATTCCCCCATGACCACCACCCTCCACTCCCAAACCAATCCCCTACCCCACACCTCCTCCCTTTGGGTTTTCTTCTCCTCCCATTACCCATGTGACCATCACCCTCCAAAGAGAGAGAGAGAGAGAGAGAGAGAGAGAGAGAGAGAGAGAGTATTATTTGAATTTTCTGGTTTTTATTTTTAACGTGTAAAATGACTATTTTGCCCTCATATTTAACGGTAAATTAGATGAAATGTTGCGAATTTAGACGGCATGGGGAAAATTGAAAAAATAGTTCATATCCTTAATTTTCTAAAAAAAAAAAGAATATGGGGTCAATTGAAACTAAAGTACAAGTTCATGGGGTAAATCAACATTATACCCCAAAAAATTTAAACTATCGTTTATATTAAATAAAAAAATAAAAAACGTCAAAATTATAATTGAGACAGAGTAAGTAGAAGCCACGTGTCATGTTTAATTAGAGTGAGGTTAATAGGGGAGTTGAAGGGTTAATATTATATGGATTATACTTTCCTCCTTAGGGTAAAGAGAAACTCCTCACCTAGTGATGTGGCTCAATCACAAATTGACATGTGTCCTTATTTTTTAAGTCTCAAAAGTGCTTTTCCCTTCTCTTTCATTAGCATAACTAATTTCTTTTTTTATGTCATATCTCAGTTAAATTTTATGTCTGTTGTGGACTTTTCTAACTCCAACCCCAACAATTCAACTTTATCCAAATTACCATTGACAATGTTGGTAGGGAGTTTTTAAAAAAGGATATATACATTTTTGAATCAAGCAAACTTTGAGTTGTAGAGACCTTAGAATACGAAATTAAAATGCATCTATAATGTCTCCTTTCCTAGTTATGAAAAACTAAAGAGGTGGTTTGTGGGATAGATGAAAGCAATTTTTTTTAAAAAAAGAATTCAGTTATGAATAATAAAAGAGAAGAAACAAAAATATTTTTGAGAAAAAAAAAAGGCATATGTCAATTTGTAATTGAGCCACGTTACTAGGGTTCCTCCTTTTATGAGTAAGGGGAAGTATTGTCCATATTATATAATGACCTTGGGGACTGCAAACAACTTTTTTGTGTCAACAAATACACAGAGATTGGCTTGGCAGATTGAAACAGGGGTATGCCAACTCTAATATTCTGAAGAATTGTGCCTAGAAAGGTCTCTCTCTCTCTCTCTCTCTCTCTCATGTTGATTTATGTGAATGAATATGCTATGTCACAGTGATAAAAAGCCACTCTTGGAAATCTTAATCTATTTACTATCTCCTTTTAAGAGAGATTAATAATAATACTGACTTAATTATGTATAATTATAGATGGACCACATCACATGGTAAAAACAGTATATATTGTTATAACGAATCCAGAAAACCCATGTTCCTGCACAGTAATTGCTTGCACTCAAAAAGTTTCCATGATGGGTAGGTAGGTAGGTAGGCTGGCTGGCTTTTGTATATTCTTTTGTTTTTTGGGTCAAGGCTTTTTGTATATTCTGTTTTTTTTTTGGTCAAGGCTTTTGTATATTCTGTTGTCCCCAGCCAGCCATTGTTTGTTCAGATGGAACAAAAATTCATAATATTCCGATATTTTTATCGAAATTTTCGTATTTTTAGATTATCGATATTTTCGATACTATCGATATTTTAAATTTTCATGGACCAAAATATCGATAATATTGACGGCATGGACCGAAATATCGATAATATTCCGAAATTTCCATCAAAATTTCCGTATTTTTGAACTACTTATATTTTCGATACCATCGATATTTTATTCATTGAGACTATTGGATTTTTGGGTTTGACAACAGCCAAAAGGTAAAATAAAAATATTCTTGGGAATCACCAGACTGATATAAAGAAGTTCATCCAAAAGACAAAGTGCATAAGATCAAGTTCCAGCAAAAAGAAGATAAAAAAAAGCATGGTAAAAGTGATATTCTTATAATAAAAAAGTACCTAACATTCTAAAAACCCTTGTTCATCAGTCATTTGTCATCTACCCTTATTGAATTCTCACTGAATCGCACTGAATGTCATTCTATTCTAAAAGCTCATCATAAATTTTCATGGAAGTCTTGGAAAACTCGGCCAAGGTTTTAAAAACTGACGAAAACTGCTTTTGAAATCCGTTCACATACATATCATGTGTTTCCGTCATGGCGGTATGATGTTTCGCCTTCTCTTGCTCTAGCTTGTTCTTAGATATATCCAAGTCGTTCTCCATCTTTTCCAGGGGCTTCATCTGCTTTTGCTCACCAAATGACTTTAACTCATGCAATTGTTTATATATTTCAAGTTCCGAAGCCTGCCTACGAAGTTTTTCAGCAAGCCCATCAACCTTTCTCTTTTGTTGATGCTCATTACCTTGTTGAACCATCAAGGCTTGGACTTGCTCGCCAAAGCTTTCCATGGCACCAGTCACTGTTTTATATGGCAGCTTATCTATGCCATTTAACCAATTATGACATATTTTTGTTGTTGGTAGGACGCTTACTCTACACGGTCGAAGCGAAAACCAATTCTCTGAGTAGGCTTCAGTTTCAGGAGCATCAAACTTAATCATCCAACCATCAAGAGCCTCAATGTATGCTTTCTGTGAAGAAACATATTGAGCAAAGCCAGCCCGCCAATTTTGAAGTTCTGCTAGAAGCGTTTGAGTTTCATGCTGTTGTGACTTTCCATAAGATGAACACTTGAGCCATTTCACTTCTGACATGATTTGATGTTGTGTTTCATGATATTCTGACATGATCTTCCAATTTTTCATCAGCCTGCAGAAAGTGAGAAAGAGAGGTTATAACAAAATAAAATAAAAAAAATTCAGACTTGTCATGTATTACATATAAATTTCTGACATCTATCTTACTCTTGTAACAACTCAATAAGTTGTGGTTGTAGCTCCTTATCTCTCACTTTTCGAATTTCTTTAAATATTGATTCCGCATTTCCTATGGCAACCAAAATTCTGGAATGCAATTCCTCTACTTCAACTCCAATTTTGTCATCAGTCTTTACGCCATGTCCTTGGTTTTTCGATTGGGAGCATTTTCGATCAAATAATCTCCTGGTTTCCTCTCCAGCCTGCACATAAAAATTTAAAGATGATTCAAGTTATTCTCAGATTATCTAGGTTGTCCATATGGAGGAGGGAACACATAAGCTAAAACAATCGTATAAATTAATGATCAAGTTGTGCAGTATGAGAAATCCATAAAACTGAATAAAGTAAATAATTGTTAGATTCATATTTTACCTTCACCTCCTCATAGAGTTTTTGCTCCCAAGCATATAGCTTCCCTAGTGTTAACGAATGGCACTTGGATCCTATTGCTCCATTGTCATCAAAGAGACCACCATTAAAATGAGTGCTTGTTGAAGGACTTATGGTGCTAGATCTAAGGAGGCTTTTTCGGGAGGAAGACAAAGATAATCTAGATGAGATGGAGCGGCTTTTTTTGAGTTTACTTGAGTTCTCTGCACCCAAAATCATATAAACATGAATTATACACTATGACCAAGCAAATCAAAATAACAAAAAGAGCTTTAAAAGAGAAAAACCCACCTTCAGTTTCCTCCAAGGCAGATTGCATTTGAACCATGTTGGTGCCTAGCATCCTGGAAACATCCAAACTGGAATTATAGGCCCCAAGGAATTGGACCTCAACCTCTTTCAATGCTTCCAACAATTCCCTCCCTTCTCTCACAGACTCATCATTCAGCAAAACCAACCCCAATTCTTCCCCATCAGTCCCAGAATTATGATCGCTATTCTCTTCATATGAGCTTTGTTTTTCTCTGTCTGCCTCTGAAGAGCTTATAGAAGTTTCAGAATCAAGAAAAGGGCCAGAACCAGTGTTTTTGGTTGGTTCAGAATCAGATGGTGGTGGAGAGGAGTGGCTTGCTACAAACGACCTTATAGCAACTGCCACTGCATACAGCGACTGGTTATATTTGCACTGTGCATCTGCAAACGCATACCTTCTATCCACAGCCAATTTCAGCTGCTCCTTTCTCTTCCTACAAAGCAAAACCACATCGTCTTTTTTACTTTGCTTTGAGACCTTGCAACCCATGTCTCTGTTTCCTCTGAATTTCGCTTTGAACGGGCTTTGGCTGGAAAATAAGAAAGAAAAAGTTGGGTTTGCAGAACTCAACTGAAATTACAGGCTTAGAGCTTCGAAGTATTGTCTCTTTGTTTGTTCATGGAGGGGGTATATTTATACAAGTGCGAAAGAAGTCCTTGTTTCAATGGGTGATTGTAACTCTAATTTTGGGCAACTCTTGTTCTTAGCCGTTATGTCAATATTTGGACATCCCTTACCTGGCAAACATGAGAGAGTGTTGAAAAAGGGGTAAGTTTCTGGGGTTCGAAACCAGAAACCTCTTTTCTCATCCAAAAAAAAAACCAGAAACCTCTTTCTATGCAGAAAGTGAAATTTTGCTTTCCTTTTTTATTTTTTTTTCACTTTCCTTTTTTATTTTTTAAGTTTTTGGGCATTATTGTTACTCTTTTTTCTTGGGGCCAATGTTATATTTTGTCATGGACTTCGTTTTGATCGTCTCCTTGCTTCCCTGAAGGTTTTCCCTTTATTTGCCCCATCAAAGTTCTCTGGTGAAGGCAGTGAAGCCAACTTTTCAGCCGTCATAGCGCCCCCTAAGTGCAATATGCAATCAACATCATGCAGAGATTTCCATTTCCAGGGCTGTCCTTCCACATGATTTACAAAACCCAATGCTCTACATGAAATACACAAAGAAAAATAGAACAGAACGAATTCGCAGAGAAGATTTCCTCAAGAAAGAATCTTCGTGTTTGTCACCTTTGAAGCTCTACATCTTTGATTCTTTCCTTATACCTCTGCTCAAGATCTAAGAAACTAAAGTAACATACATGTTCAAGTTAATTGTTACATTGCACAATAAAAAATTGACTGCACCTTCCCTTGTCTCTCTTGGATTTACAAGCTGATGGTTCACCGGAGCTCTCAGAAGGACTCAACAATAGGTACAATATTACATGAGCCAGCTTCATCAGGTTTCCATGGAAGGGGCAAGAGTTTTTGCAGGTATATTAATACCGCGTCCTCTCACAGACAAACTAGGGCCTCTAGCTGAGCTGGCTCTGCTCACAAGGTTTGAGTCAAGAAATACGACTATGACTGTTATGTCGTCGTGGAAATGCCGTCGGACACCACGCTCTATTTTCTTCAAATCTGAGTATCTCATTTCTCTTTTCTTGGCTGCTTCCTGCAAGGCAGTTTTCACAAGCCTGCGAGCACTTCCCTGAAAAACAAGAAGAGAGTAAAGTCACATTCCGTCTCTTATTTACCAATCATAATATGGTGTTTGATGTACAATTCTACACTATTATTTGCTGCTCCTGCATTGTTAATCAAAAACCTATCAATACAAGCATATATATCCCCCTCAAAGCCTGCTTGCCCATCTAATAACTTGTTTATTATCAGTAACAGCATGTAAGGGGCACACTGATCCTATCCTAGCCAGATAAAGCCCAAATATAGTCCACCGTACAACTAGCTATTCCATTTAAATAAACATATTAAAGCAAAACAGAAATTGCATCCAGCATTGAGATAAGCATGTTACGCTGCGTGGGTGATTTTGAACTATATCAACCGCTTCCTGGTTGCTAAGGTGCTCCCACAGCCCATCAGAAGCAAATATGACAAATTGATCATGTGGTTGAAGTTCATGTACAGAGATCGATGGTTCAGAGCTTAAAATTGGCCTTTTAAAAGGTTCACGCAAGCGGAACTTGGTATACAAAGGCTCCCTGTTAAATTCAGCCTTTTTCAGATATATGTCACCAATTGATCTAGAAACCTGCAAAAGACAAATATCCTTCTTCTTTAAAAACAACAATTATCAATAACAATAAAACATTCAATTATGAATCATAAATTTTGATCCATTAAACACCAAAAATAAAGAAATGTTTTAAAATATTTCACCTCGAATAATAAATTTGATGCATTAAAAACCAAAAATAAATAGCTCTTTTAAAGGGACTTCTCCTAAATAATCAGAGATCTCCACATTATTCCATTAAAAATAGTTCTACAAAGTTCAAATTGTGCTTCTTCTTTTTTCTGAAGGGCTAATGTAATCAATCTGCTGAACACTGTGGTGGCAATACACTACACTTAAAGCTATCACTCCCAAGTTGATAAAAACAATGCAAGATCCGCCACTTGTGATTATTTCCACAAAAATTTAGTAACACCCGCATGTGCTCAATCATTTCTACTATTGAAATATTAAAATAATAGCAGCTCTAAGACAACCCTGATAAAATCAAAATTTATCACTGCTTAAACCACTCTCAGGCCAGGTACTCACGGATAATGTCAATAATTACCCATATGACATCTTTATTCTTCAAGTAAAAGCAAAAATTAGCCTACAAGTCTATCTACTAGCTCAGAGGTCTAAGTACCCGGCATGAAGCCAACATCTTAGCCTCCTGACATGTGAGATATTAATACCACTTTGTACTATTAAGGACCACAGTTCTCTTCCCAAGAATCCCAAACTGCTTAGTCATTTCAATCTTCTTATTGAACCATTAAACGAGTCAATATCAGGAATACAAAATCTGTCTTGTATAATTTAAGATGAAACTATAAAGAACATGCTTTCAGTGAGATGGAAACCCTTTACGCGTACTGAAGTACCTGTATCAAACCCTTTACGCGCCATACTTTATGCTTTAAAACTACAATATGTGAGTCATCTGGGTGCAACGAATGCATCTCCTGTCTGACAGAATCTATGGCCACATTGTGCTCTGATGACAGCTGGATGGCAAGAACCTCCCCAGTAGCCTTCATAACTCTCCCCAGCACAGCTCGGGAGTCACCAACATTGGCAATGTAAAGGGTGCCATCACAGATCACACCAACAAGGCAACAAGACCCAACGGCTGCAATTTGGGGTTTCATAGGCCACTGTTTGGTAACAACAGAGAGGAATCCCTCTTCTGTCGCTTGATATGCTTTCCGTATCACATCCACTGACATGGACTGTTGCTCTGATGTGAACCCTAAAAAAAAACAAAGTCATCAGCAATGACTTCATTCCAATCTCAAGACTCATTATTGAAATATCGATAATACACATCCCCTGAATTGTAATAAGGAGATTCATTTCATTCTGGTAAAATGAATCCCAACATGAACGAGTTTGAGCGAATCAAATTTATTCCTGCAACAAAAACTTTCATGGTAAAAAGCTCATCTGGGACTGAGATAATGTAGCCTACTTTTTAGATTCTGGAATAGGTGATCATTGATGTATCGGGAGGTCTCAGGACCGCCATGACCATCATATATTCCAACAAAGGTGCCATATGGGCCAGACTCCAGCGTGCTCAAGGGACCAGACTCAACCTGACTCTGATCCTCAAGCAAATTGTTGGCCTGTACAACAGCCATTGAAAATTCACCATTCAAGTGTTGCCCGGTGTCTTTGTACCAAAGTAACCCATCTTGTCTGCCAGCTGCATCCGAACCTGGCTGTACATATCGGTCCAAGGATGGCCGCCAGCAGGCCCTCAGAAAGTTCATCAACCTTGACAACATCCCTCATTTCACCTGGGCCAGCCTCCAATGCTTCCACATCCAAAATGGATGCAAAATCACTCCCAACCAAAGACCCCACCACCAGCCTCCTCTCCTGAAGAACAAAAAATCTACTATAAAAGGGAAAACAGCCAATTAATATAGGACAATAAAATCCCTAGCTAACAAAATTTGATCATATACTTGACCACAGAATCAGCTTACTATGTAAATTCAGTTAACAGTCTCATTCAACCAAGATGATAAAATCATGTCCAAAACATCAACCCATCCACATTTCTACTAACAGGCTCAGAAGGACCAGGACCCACATGTTAAAACTATCTTGAAATGAAGAAAGCAACATAAGCAACAGAGAGTTTTGGGAAACAGTGGCAGTCATATCTACCTCTCTATATCTCACACTTCAACCATACAATTATTCACACACACTCACAAAAAATTCAGCAACTTTATAACATCCACTAACAAATTACTAACCTTTTTGATAAACCAATCACAAAAATAAAAACCCAGAAGAGAAAAAATTCGAGGGAAAGAAACTCAGAGTGTAAAATTAGGCTGTTTGATGAGTTCAGGTCAGCTACTGAATCGTGGCTGATGAAAACGATGGAGATCTAAATGAAACGGAGCAATACATGTGGGTATTAACGCGTTAGATCTGTAGATCCATCAAACCAAAAACTGTGGGCAAAAGGGTTTTTGGATAGGGGTCACTTTTGTTTATCCTGGGATTAAATTGCTCGACTGGTTGTTGTTTTTTTTCTTCTGAATTTGGGTTTTTCTTATGGGTGACGCAGAAGGTAGAAGAAGATATAGATGATTTAACAAAAGAGAGCTCTCAATCAGTGTGATTGAACGAACTGAAACTCTTTTTCTCTTTTCTCTCTCTCTCTCTCTCTCTGGTGGTATTTCTCAGCAGACAAACCCCTATAAAAGAAAACGAACAAAGCGATGGCTGAAAAAGCCAGCAATGCATATTGGCAGCCATGGGCTCCACATATTACCAAAGAAAGAGAAAGTAGATAGAAAGAGGTAGTATAATTTAACAAATAATATTTTATGATAAAATCAAAATTTTCATTTGCTCATACTCTAAATTTGGGTCAAAATAAAAAATATAATATTTTTTCATCAATCTATGGTGAGAAAAGGATTAATATTTTTATTGTGGACGAAAAAAAGTACTTTTCTTTGTGGTTGATTTTCAAAAAGTGCTTTTGTATGTCATTTCTTTCAAAAAGATTGCTAGAGTGATAAGTTATGACATGTTATATTTAAGTTGGTTGTTAAATAAAGGATCTCAAATGATCATTTATGATTCAATTAGCAATATGGCATCTTTAATCATTTGTTTATTGGCTTGACTTTTTTTAAAAGCAAAAGTTGACTTTGGTTATAAAAGAATTTTAATTTAAAATACAATTCTCTATTTCTTAATTATGATAAAATCATTTTCATTGAAGTCATAGTCTATACTTTTTTTAAAAAAAATAAATAAATTTATTGAAACACATTGCTTGTAGATTTTTGTTACGTGTTGTTTGAGTTATTGTTTAAGGTTTTCATAACCAATTTTGATTCTTGAAGATGGGTTCTGTTTGTGAGCTTGTGACTTCCTTGCATAGGTGTCCAAACGTCAAGGGTTTGGGGACACGTGTCTACACACAATCACGAGAAAGTGGCAATCATTTTATGGAGTTTCGGAGAGTTTAAAGTAAAATAATATTTATAAAAATCCAGATTTTTTATAAAAATTGTGCCCCCAGAAAATGAACAGGATCTTTCTTTTTTCTTCTCTTATTATTGTTCTTTGATTGTGACTAAAAATTATTGTTCTTTGATTGGCAAACGACAAAGTTAGGCTGTCGTTTGAGCATATGTGTCGATGAATATCCCAAAATAAACCAGTTGCAAAATACGATTTTCAACATAACGCATCTGTACGCAATGATGCATTTTAGTACACCTGTTTGACATAAGGGTTGAAGTATTATTATTATGCATATGCTTCGTGCATAACATGGTAATGTCAACGCCACCATGCATCAATAATTTCGTAAACATCATGCACATTTCATATAAATTTTACATGAAATTCTGAAGTTATGAGGTGCCATGATCACTTCGGACCAAAGTGTGGTTGTGCCCTTAGCAACATCCTGTCGCACGTGACATGCAATTCATTTCTTGTTGTCGAATCATCCTTTATACACATGCATACTAGCTAAGGAGCGCAAGTTGAATCGAAAAGTTAATTATATCGAAATTTGAAGTCTTGAATTTTGCAAAACCCTAATTAAGGAAGTACTTGTGTGTCAAAACTCATTGTTGATTATGATTTATGCTTTGGGATTTTGGGATTTGGACTAGGATGTAGTTGAGTGGTTTGCTTTGATAGTTATGCCCACCGACAATAGAGGTAAGACCATCTCTTGCATTGTTCACAGTCTACACAAGAAAACGACCAAACCGGACCACCTGTTTTCTCTTTTTATTTTATTCATATTTTAAAACATGAAAATAGGGATAAAATTCGTGAAACTATAGCATATCCTTTTTAGGACCATTGCAATCGTAATTCAATCCACACAAGAAAGGCAAAGACCAAGCCGACCAATTATTATTATTATTATTATATTTTATTTTAAAATTAAATAACTAAATATATTTATTGTTGTTGCCTTGTTGGGAAGGAGGTGCTTCTTGTGATTAAACTTTACAACTTTAAGAACATATGGACGTGTTTCTAAATGTTCCAGATTTTGGTTTCTAAGTGGCTCCGTATATGGAATCAACTTATCAACAAGTGCGTTCACATTTCCCCAAATTAAAAAAAGCAAAAAGAAGCTTTAGTGTAGGTTCACATTGTTAATTTGTTGGGGAATAAAGAACCTTCTCTCAAACTTTATCTTTTGACTTTCTCCTTCTACCTACATGTTAATTCTACACTTAAAACAATGTCATTACTACATTAGATAACCTTTATGTCAAAATGTCCATTTTTGTAAGTGTAAAAATGACACGCGTGTCGTAAGGAGAAGGAGAAGGTCCCAAAGCATTAGAGAGAGAAGCTAAAGATTCCTCTAATTTGTTTGGTAGCTTGGTTGGCCTAGACCTAGAGGGTTACGCTAAAGTTATGTTTATACATTGCCTTGGTTTTTTTTTTGGGGATAAATACCACTAGGTGACCGGACCAATTTGCACACACCTTGGCTAATTCCCGCTCGAGAAACTGAGCCTGCCACTGACCATCAAGTGTTACAACTGCTAAGGCTCGAATTGGGGAGCAAACCCAACAGAACCCCAGAGCCTTACCCAAATGGCAGACAAACCACTGGACCACTCTTGGTGGTTCATAGGCTCGGCTTTTAGCAATTTAGGAAAAAGTTGGTTTTAGAGGGCTCAAGAACGATTAGAAAACATTAAAAATTGGACAATACTTGGGTCATGACTAATTCTGATATTCTCGTCCTTACCCCAATAATATTGTTACATGTGTCATTGTTTCTAAAATTTAGAAGGATGTTTAGTTGTTGAGCTGATAAATGTAAGAAGAAAAAAAAAAAAGAGTGTTTTTGATTGTATGTTTAATAAATTTGATAAAATTAAATTAGAAATGTGTAATGATGTTATTCGGCCACGTAAAACTATGAGAAGGATAACGTCCAAATCTAGACCCAAGTGAAAATTTGGGTGGGAACCCAATAATTGCAATTGCAATGCAGTTGATCGCTTTCAAGCTCAACAAACAACAGGTTGAGGTCATGCTAGTCTCATAGAGAGAGAGAGAGAGAGAGAGAGAGAGAGAGAGAGAGAGAGAGAGAGAGAGAGAGAGGAAAGAAACAAATGCAGAACTCTAAAGTCCAAAAGCTAGAAACCTCGAGAACAAACCACACAATAAATAAATATAGGCCCAAAATAAATAATCCATCTAGAATTCAAGACCAAATCCATTGATGTCCTAAATTGTGTTCCATCTTCATTTCAATTAGAGTTTTATGTTTGACCAAAAAAAAAATTAGAGTTTTATGTAGAAAAATTGAAAAAGGAAAAAGAAAAGAAAAGGAAACAGCTCTAAATTTATTTTTGGGTTTTAGCGCAAAATTATTCCTTAGGAACTTTCGGACACTTCACGTCAAAGAATCCGGCATCTTCCTCTTCTTCACCTCCACAAGACAACCCCCCAAAAAGCAAAAACCCCTCAACCCAAACCCTAATTCCTCTCCCACATGAAGAAAATTCCAATCCAATTCAAATCCCACCAAAGAAACCCCAAATTCTGCCTCTTCAAACCCTAGATTTCCCGCCAATGGGCTCAACCCTATTCCCAATCTCCTTCATGAACGATACTCTCTCTCCTCCACCGTCCCCTGGCGATGGCGACGATACCTTCGAGGCCTGGTATGGCAACATCCAGTACCTTATCAACATCTCCGCCATCGGTTCCTTCTTCTGTGTCTTCATCTTTATCTTCGTCAAGCTTCGCAGCGACCACCGCCGCATGCCTGGCCCGTCTGCCCTCGTCTCCAAGCTCCTCGCCGTGTGGCACGCCACGTGTCGCGAGATTGCGCGCCACTGCGGAGCTGACGCGGCGCAATTTCTCTTGATTGAGGGTGGCACCTGCGGCTTGCTCTTGTCCATGGCGGTCTTGGCCGTGCTTGTGATGCTTCCGTTGAATCTATATGCTGGGAATGCTGTGCTTGGAGACCAATTCTCGAAGACGACCATCAATCACATTGAGAAAGGTTCGGCTTTGCTTTGGGTGCATTTTGTTTTCGTGGTGGTGGTTGTTGTTTTGGTGCATTTTGGTATATCTGCTATTGAGAGAAGGCTTAGGATCACTAGGATTAGGGATGGTAACGGGAATTTGAGTGACCCAACTGCGAATTCCACTGCTATTTTTACTATAATGGTGCAGGGGGTACCGAAAACTATAGGAAATGATAGGACTGTGTTGCATGAATATTTTCAACATAGGTATCCTGGAAAGGTTTATAGGGTCATAATGCCGATGGATTTGTGTGCATTGGATGATTTAGCCTCGGAATTAGTGAAGGTTAGGCATGAAATTTCTTGGTTGGTTGCACGAATTGACTCCCGGCTCTTGCCATATGAAAGTGAAGAGGAAGGATATCTTGGGACTTCTTCAGAGGGAGTAAGGGGTCGGGCTTGTTATATGTGGGGAAAGGTGAAAGATTTCTGGTACCAAACTATGGCTAGGTTGGGTTACACGGATGAAAGGAAATTAGGAAAGTTGCAGGGATTGAGAGCTGAATTGGAGACTGAACTTGCAGCTTATAAAGAAGGGCGTGCACTGGGCGCTGGTGTTGCGTTTGTGGTGTTTAAGGATGTGTACACTGCTAATAAAGCGGTTCAGGACTTTCGACATGAGAAGAAGAGTCGGATAGGGAAGTTCTTTTCTCTCGTGGAGTTGCGTTTACAACGGAACCAATGGAAAGTTGAGCAGGCACCCTTGGCAACAGATATTTACTGGAATCATTTGGGATCATCAAAAGTCTCACTGAAATTGCGGAGAGTGTTGGTGAACACATGCTTGCTGTTGATTCTTCTGTTCTTTAGCTCTCCTCTTGCAGTTGTTAGTGCTTTCAAGAATGCCTGGCGGATTATAAATGCAGAAGCTATGGATAACGCCCAGTTGTGGTTAGCTTGGGTGCAAAGCTCAAGCTGGCTTGGGAGTCTTATCTTTCAGTTTTTACCCAATGTGTTCATTTTTATAAGCATGTATATAATAATCCCATCAGCACTTTCCTATCTCTCCAAGTTTGAGCGGCATCTTACAGTGTCAGGGGAGCAAAGAGCTGCTCTTCTTAAGATGGTTTGTTTCTTCCTGGTGAATCTTATACTTCTTAAGGGTCTGGTTGAATCATCTTTAGAGAGTGCCATCCTAAAGATGGGAAGGTGCTATTTGGACGGAGAAGATTGCAAGAGGATTGAGCAGTACATGAGTGCATCATTTTTGTCAAGATCGTGCCTTTCCTCTCTTGCATTTTTGATAACAAGTACTTTTCTGGGAATATCGTATGATCTACTAGCTCCAATCCCTTGGATAAAAAGGAAGATTCAGAAGTTTCGGAAGAATGACATGCTGCAGCTGGTCCCAGAACAAAGTGAAGAATATCCATTAGAAACTCAGGAAACTGATAGTCTAGAGAGGCCCTTAATTGTGGATCACGCATATGACTCTCCCAGACTGAATGGAATTGATCTCCCTGGACAAGATCTTTCTGAATATCCCATCAACAGAACCTCAACAGCCCCGACGCAGACATTCGATTTCGCACAATATTATGCGTTTAATTTGACGATATTCGCCCTGACCTTTATATATTCTTCCTTTGCTCCACTAGTGGTTCCTGTTGGTGCTGTTTATTTTGGGTATAGGTATGTGGTTGATAAGTACAACTTTCTCTTTGTCTATAGGGTCCGGGGATTTCCTGCTGGGAATGATGGGAAGTTGATGGATACAGTATTGTGCATCATGCGTTTTTGTGTTGATTTGTTCCTGCTCGCAATGCTTTTGTTCTTTTCTGTCCATGGAGACTCAACAAAGCTGCAAGCCATATTCACACTTGGGTTATTAGTAATGTATAAGCTCTTGCCTTCCCAGAATGATAGTTTCCATCCAGCCCTTTTGGAAGGCATACAAACTGTAGACAGTGTTGTTGTGGATGGAACCATCGATTATGAGGTCTATTCACAGCCCAAGTTTGATTGGGATACATATTATTCATAATTTGAGCTACAATACTTATCCACCAATTGGTTGAGTTGTAACTTGCACGGTAATTATTGTCCATGTTGGCGTTATTATGAAGAAGAAGAAAAAATCTATCTGTTCATTTGTGGCTATTTATGTGTTTATGACAATTTATTTATTTTAAAGATTGCAAGTATTTGGCATCGGTCTTCTTTGGAGCACCATCCCCGATTAATCAAGGATAAAAAAACCTCAATAAGGGATAAGATTATAAGATATCATTTCTTTATACAACTTGGCAGTGTTTTTTATTTTTGATTACGGGAATGGGGATTTGAATTCAGTGTTTCTTCCAATATTCTTGCAATGCATTTTTGCGAGAAGAGGACAATAAGGTTCTAGATTGATGTGAGAATATTTAAAACATGCACTTGATGATGATAAAATTGGGAAAAAAGAAAGGTTCAATAATGGGATTAGTGCAACTTACCCGGACCAAAAACTCGTAGGCAAAGATGGGAAATTGAGGAATATTAGGAGATCAAAAGCCAAGACTCATCCTAACTCCACTCTTGGCCAAGCAAATGCTTTGCTTCTTCAAGAGGCTCTTTCTACAATACTTGAACAGTTGAACAGGGTCTACAACCAAAATGTGGCTCCACTTCTCACTAATTTCTCACTCTTATCTCTCTCCTCTCTCTCTCTCCCCTCTCTGTCTTAAATGTGTGGCTAATATTTAAATAAATTGGACAGGTTTTATTATATTAATTACCATTTCAATGAGGGTAAAATAAATAGCAACAGTTGAATTGCCAGTCACAAGTTAATCGTTTCTTTTCTAGTACTTGTGACTTTGATTTCTTCTTCTTCTTCATCATTTTGTTGTTATAAAGGAAGGCAGAAGATATAGAAGATAAAAATTATGCACCATTTAGGTGTGAAGAAAAGCAATCTTCTTGATTTGGCTTCTGCAGAGACAAACAAGCTTGGCTCTGCAGGCAATCATGACCAGCCTCTCTGCCCCAAGCCTCGTAGAGTTGGCCCTGCCATACCTGAATTCCTCAAGCCTCAAAGATGTAACAAGCACAGGTCCTAATTAATTTTATTTTGTTGCCTTAACCTTTTTTTTTTGGGTTCCATGATCTTTAATAAAAAATGTTTCTGGGTTTTCATTTCTCTTCAAAACACAATAATTTTTCCATAGATTACCAACTTATGCAGCTCTTTTCTGTTTACTTTTTTTTCGGTAACCAGCCAACAAAATTCCGATGAAAGAAGTGGAATTCTGAATATGATCACTGAAAAGGTTAGCATTCACGCTTTCTGAATCTTATTTACTTCTTATTATTCGAATCAAAATGATAAAATTTGAACTCGGGACCTGGTGCAGGAAATATTTGATGGGAGGGAATATGTATGCACCAAGTGTTCACCAGCATGTTACTCAGGATCTCCACCAGGCAGAACAAATAACCCTCTGGTTCATGATGTGCAGTTTCTTCATCAGATGGAACTTCTTTCTCCATTCACAAGAACAAAGCTCTCAGATAAATTTGGTTTTAGTACCTCTGCCTCTCCAGTGTGATCAGCCTCAGAAATGGTGTCGTCTCCCGATTTGTTGGAAGAATGAGAGTTTTTGTTTCCCTGAATTTTCAGGGTTTCTGTTTTTGTAGTGTTCATTTGTAAAAGTTTTGTAACCTTTTGAGTTCAATTGTGAGTATCAAATTGTATATATGATGAGATGAGTACCTCAAATTTGTCTTGTATATATGATTGTGATAATAATAACAAGGCCTCTGCTTTCAATCTTTATGTGTGGCCACTTCAAATGAATATTTTTATATATATCAGAATCCTAACAAATCAAGCAAAGTAATCAGAAATCAGTCAATATTTTCCTTTTTATGAAAGAGCAAAATTACACGAAATTCCCACCGAATCCCAATATTCTGAATATCAAAACAAATTTTAACACATGGTTAAATGAAAGTATCTCCTAAATCTATTAACGAGTTTGCGACCATATTTATTTACTTATCCATAAACCTGTTGAAATTGAAATTGCTCAAGTTGAACTTGTGACAAAATATACCAAGGAATATTATTAGTCGAACCAAGAGTTAAAATATCAATCAAAACTTTAATGTATGGTACTAAATAATATTTATGCATATGTCCCATGTCTTTCAAACGAGTCTCGATTCTGCGTGTCTTTGAAGTGTGTCGATATCACGTGCTTTCATTAAGTGTCTCAAGTAAGCGATTCTGTCAAACTTGAGAGAAGTTCTGTTAGCTGATGTGGCCCCTATATCTTTTCTGTTAAAAACAAGGGCAAATTAGTATTTTTGTATGATTTTTTTTAAAAAAACTTTGTTTCTCTCTCTCTCTCTCCTCTCCCTCTCCTTCCCCTGCGACCCAACCCCAATCCCCCTACAGTAGCTCTCCAACTATCCATGGCTGCCACACTTAACCCCACCCCCACCCCACCCTCCTCCCTCTTCTCCTCTCTCTCCATCCATGGTTATATTAACAAATATACAAATAAATGAAAAAAATTCGCACAACTACTGCAATTAAACCTGCAAACTAGGTTTTTTGGGTTTGGGTTCGTGGGGTCGTAGGGGGAAGAAGAGGGAGAAGAGAGGGAGAGAGGAGAGAGAGAAGAGAGAGAAACATAGTTTTTTTTTTAAAAATAATACAAAAATACTATTTTGCTCTTGTATTTGACAGAAAATAAGTGGGGGCCACATACACTAACGAAACTTCTCTCAATTTTGATAGAATCGCTTTCGTGAGACACTTAATAAAATCATGGATGGTTTATTGAGACACTTCAAAACACATATGGTAATCTGAGACTCGTTTGAAAGACATAGGCATATGCATAAATAAACCTTTCCCAAATATGCAAGAGCTTTGAGTATTTTCATTCATGATTAATCAACCACGTTTTGATCCGGACCGTCGGATAAGGTAGTAGATTTTTTCCCTCCAAAAAAACTTGACCGTTGAAAACCTCCCTAGGTAAAAAAAACACATTTGACACGCGTCGAATCGCAATTTGTCCCTTTTTCCTTCAAAGTCAGGATTTCGCGCAATCCAGTGAGTCACACTTCCGAGTTGAATAACTTCTTCAACTGTCAAATTAAAATCATGTTACGGGACCCACCGCCACAAACGCCAAAAAAACTCAACAGTGCAGCAGAGCAAAGCAAACTCTCTCACTTACTTACTCCATTTCACCAAACGCACTTTCTTCTTCGTCTTCCAAGATCTTCTTCTTCCACTGTTTCTCGATCCATTCTGTCTTCTTCTTTCCCCAATGCAAATCTTTCTAGGGCTCGAGAAAATTTCAAAGAGAGATGCTTACTGATCTCTATAACTTCGTCGTTCTCCTTTTCTTTCTGTCAATCTTGGGCCTTCAGAGCTGCCATGGCCGCATCTTCAGCTTCAAAATGCACCACCGCTTCTCCGACCCCGTCAAGGAGTGGTCGGCCGTCGCCGGGAAACTCTCGCCGGCCAACAACCTTCCGGCGAAGGGAAGCTTCGAGTACTACGCGGAATTGGCCCGCCGCGATCGCTTTCTTCGCGGCCGCAAGCTCGCCCAGAGCGACCAGAGCGACACTACTACTCCGCTAGCTTTCTCTGATGGAAACTCGACTTTTCGGATCAACTCCTTGGGATTGTACGTTTCTTTGTGTTACTATCAATGCCTTTCTCTAAAGCTTCAATTTTGTTAACTAAATTCTTGGAGTTTAATTGCGAATTTAATTTAATTAATTTACATTTTATATTTTGGGGGGGGTTTGTAGCCTGCATTACACCACGGTGCAATTGGGTACGCCGGGAATGAAGTTTATGGTGGCGCTTGATACAGGGAGTGATCTGTTTTGGGTGCCTTGTGAAGGCACAGCTTATGCTCCTGTAAGTTTTGCACTCATTATTATCATTTACTATCAGTTTTTGGACCTTTTCTTTTCTTTCTTTAATTATGTTAACAAAAGATAAGTTCTTTCTATTCCAATCCATGTGCACGTTCCAATTAGATGGTGGAACTGTTGATGAGAGTGTCATTTGAATTTGGTGTCTGTTTGATTTGCTTTTAATATGCCTACTTGTTTCAGTTTTGTCAAGAAAATGTAACTTGTATTTGGGTTGGTCACACACCGGCATCTGATTTCAAGACTAATCAAATAATTAGCAAATGAAAACTATGTATTCCTTTGTTTATCTATCTTTTTAGAGTTGGCAGAGAGAAATCAAATTCCAAGTTATGCAGATTATGTCATATTAGATGGACAGTAGG
Organism: Prunus padus; assembly: GCA_024362665.1. Lineage (NCBI taxonomy): Eukaryota > Viridiplantae > Streptophyta > Magnoliopsida > Rosales > Rosaceae > Prunus > Prunus padus. Next base: position 17,158,519 of record JANFAM010000007.1, on the reverse strand, counting down.
AAAATGTAGCTACTAGTGTATCATTTTCGTATGCAAAAAGTGGTAGACAGTTTAGAATGGCACTCTGAGATATTGTTTGTTATGATTGACCCCTGCAAGGCCCTATGTGGATCCGCCCCTGATTGTTATGATATTGGGTGTAAAGGACAAGAATGGTGATATCAATTTCCTGATGCATTCATCTATTACTCTTTCTGCTTTAGCAGTAGTAAATACATATGATTTACCGTGGCAGGATTTTGAGGTTAGCAAATATGACCCTGAAGGGTCGTCGACAAGCAAAAGAGTCAGTTGCAACAACAGTTTGTGTGCACACCGTAATAGATGTATGGGTTCATTCAACAATTGCCCTTACATGGTCTCTTATGTCTCAGCTGAAACTTCTACTTCTGGGATATTGGTAGAAGATGTTCTGCACTTAAAAACAGAAGATAGTCATCGGGAACTTGTTGAGGCATACGTTACCTTTGGGTGAGCTCTGTCATCATAATTTTTGGACTTCTTTTTGTTCCTTTTGTTTTAGTCTCATGTAGGTAGCTGAAAATGCTTTGTAAATTGTTCAGTTGTGGACAGGTGCAAAGCGGTTCTTTCCTGGATGCTGCAGCTCCTAATGGTTTGTTTGGGCTTGGTATGGAGAAGATTTCTGTTCCTAGCATTTTATCCCGGGAAGGCTTTACAGCCGATTCTTTTTCCATGTGTTTCGGACATGATGGGGTTGGGAGAATTAATTTTGGTGACAAGGGGAGTCCTGACCAGGAAGAGACCCCATTTAATGTCAACCCGTCACAGTAAGTGGTAACTTCTCAGATACTTGATGCTGATTTTTCATAATTAATTTTTCATGAAAGGGGGTTTTAACATTGTTTTTATCTGTCATATAATGTGACGCATGTTACAGTCCAACCTATAACATCACCGTAACTCAAATTCGAGTGGGGACAGATCTTATGGACATTGACTTCACAGCTCTTTTTGATTCTGGGACGTCTTTCACATACTTGGGTGACCCAACTTATACAAGGCTTTCAGAGAGTGTAAGCACTTAAGTGTTGTAAATAATTTTACTTCTTTATGTTATCAGACCGTCAATTGACAACACATGTCAGTATGTCGGACAAGAGAACACCATGTACACTCACATGGACATACAACTCAATAGTTGATGCTTTATGAATTTTGCAGTTCAATTCACTGGCTCGAGATAAGCGTCGTCCACCTGACCCAAGGATCCCATTTGAATATTGTTATGATATGAGGTTTGTGTACTTATTTGTCTCTTTTTCTATCTCCAACTTTAAAATTTCTTCTATTCCTAAAAAAATTATTTCAATGTGCAGTTCTGATGCAAATGCTAGTTTTATACCTAGTCTAAGTTTAACCATGAAAGGTGGAAGCCAGTTTGCAGTCTATGATCCGATCATTGTCATCTCCACCCAGGTAATGCTTTGTTTTTTTGGCCCAGTTTTATTTGTTGTTTTGCCAAGAATGGTCATAAATATCTTGCTTGCTATTGATTTGCAGAGCGAGCTGGTATATTGCTTGGCTGTTGTCAAGAGTACGCAACTAAATATAATTGGACGTAAGTCTTTTGCATTGCAGTTGATTTGAATTCACAGTATAGTGGCTGTGACTGCTCTAACTTTTGGACTAACTTAGCTGACCATTACTCAGTGTGTTGGGTTATTTTGTTGCCTGGTACTCCATAATGATTTACCAAGGAGGCCTTCGTAACGAACTAGCTTCTTCCTCTCAGATCAATAGCCCACTTTAATCTAAATATCCTAGTTGCATTTGTTTTGCTATTACGTGTTGGCTTATGCTTCAGTTATTGGTCTCTCTACAGAAAACTTTATGACTGGCTACAATGTTGTATTTGACCGAGAGAAATTCGTTTTGGGCTGGAAGAAGTTTGACTGTAGGTGTCACTCTCATTTATTATGCACACAGTTTTTCTCCATGCCTTGATGTATGAACTAATTGTGTGAACAAATTTTTGGATCCTAATGCAGGTTATGACGTTGAGGACCATACTAGCGTGCCTTTTAAACCTAACTCTACCAATGTGCCTCCTGCTGTTGCTGTTGGACTAGGTAACCATTCTTCTCCAGAATCAACGAAAAAGACCCGGAATAGTCAGACTTCAGCTGCATCTCTGCCTTACCATAGCCATTTTCCTCTGACTTGGTTTCGGTTTGTCATCCTCCTTTTCGTATTGTTATAGGCTATAGCTGTTATGCGGCCAATCTGTTTTTTTCTGGTCATGCAGCTCCAGAGAGTATAAGAATTTAGATCAAATCCTTTCATCGTGTATTAATGTAAATCCTCTCTAATCAGTCCCACTTATACTTCATGGTTGGGGGAATCTTGCAATACCTCTGCCCCTCAGCTCATGGGCAGACCAGATTTTTGCTCCTTGCTGTGGATAAATCTCACATTCTCCATGTGAAATGCCTCAATTTCCCCCATAATGTTTAGCCTTTCATCATCTAGCATAGGCATATCTACATTATTGTTGTAATTGAAAATTTCACAGGGATCAAGAGATCCTGTTCTTTGAATAGACAGTTATACAATATATGATACTACATGTTTCAGTCATTATAATGTCTAAAGATATCAAGCTCATATTATATGCATTTGGATGTCAGATTGTTATGTGAACACAAACCATTCGGGATATAATTACAAAGAGGCCTTTGAGCTGTTCTTGGAATCTTCTTGTTCGTGCATGTTCGTGCCATTAAACTAAGTTCCAATTGTCCCATTGCAACGTAAATGGAATTTGATCATGCTCTCTCTGTAGGTTGACTTGGTCAAATGAAAAGTTGCATAAAAACTCCAAAAGTAGGAGAGTGATTGGTGGTAAAGGACGAGTCAGTCGGCCAAAAACCAAAATGATAACTTTTTCAATTTCATTTTTGTTTCCGTTCTTTGGTATGTTCCACATGTTTTGGTTGGGGTGTCAAATTTGGAGAAGATGAAACTGAAATTTCCTTTGAAAAGATGGTGAAAGGTCTAAACTGTAGGAATCAAAAGGGTCATCCCATACCTTGACAATTAAGTTTTTTTTCTTTTCTTTTCTATTTCTTGGGTCATCCCGCACTCAGAAATGTGCAATTCTACTTTTCCTACTTGTCTTGGAATGGTCTCAATTGTCAAAGATAGTTTATATATAATTCTAATTGTCATTGCCCACAAGCCTACCAAAATTCTAGAAGTAGAAAATTGAAGCGCCTATTGCGGCCCCTTTTTCATGGTGTTTATTTCAAAGCTCTATGTAAAAAAGGGTTTGTACCCATAAAAAACAAAAGGATTTTTCACAAATAGACCCATTCCAACATGACATATTATACAAAAATCCTATAAAAGCGTAATTAGAAAATGACAAGTGGCTATTTTTGAGTTTTTAGACTCTGTATGAGTTTTTGTACAATATGTCATACTAAAATGGGTTTATTTATAAAAACCTAAGAAAAACAAAATCCATTTTTAGTTTTGTTATTCAATTCTAAAAAATGAGGATACTTATAATTATAATTAAATTTTGATGGTGATTTGATACAATACTAAACAATTCATGTGTTCTTCTAGGTACTGTCCACGCAAATTAATGGACAAAATTAGATTGGACAAAAATTTGGTCGCAGGATGATGTTGATCCAATGAGACATTAAATTGAAGTAGGAAGTAAGGTAAACCTATCCTTCAATGCAATTCAATGCTTGATTTTCGACAAGTGGCTTGATGATAGTTGACATGGCGTGCGATTTATCTCACTTATTTCCAAGCTTGAGCTTTCCAATTATGACTTCAAAGTCAATGTGTTTTGGTGTTTACCCAACTACCTACGACTCCTCTTATTAATCATACTTTTCCTTTCACATCCTTTAACTTCAACGTTATTGTTTACTGGTCCCTACAATTTTTTTGGTGAGAACGAGCAGAATTTCATTAATAAAGAGGTAAATACAAGAGATGGGGAGTTCCCTACTCCGCTAACGCTATGATCCGGTCAAGGCGAATGGATGTAGTGAAGTTACCATTTACTACTTAAGATATTGTGTTAGCAAGCAAGACGTGACTTCTCGCTGATGATGTTTAGTCAGGTCTAGTGTACAAGAAGAATACACTCCATATGGAGGTTCTTGCATACAATAAATCAGGAAAAATAAATTCAGCTAGACAGTGAATATTAACTATTACAAATTCAAGCTCAGCTCACTCAGAGTTGATAGATAGAGGATCAAGAAGACCCTTTACAACACTACCGTTATAGAGAGACCATAACAATAACTGATTCTGCATGAACAGGAACCAGAAGCACCAAAAGTGAAAGGGCCTTATTGCTCAACATCCACTTGGCCAAAGAAGCCCACAACACCTCCAACATCCCACATGATCTCACTCACAGCACCCAGTATGAAAGATCCATTTAGATCTAGCAACCCTACCTTCTCAACATAAAGGATTTTAAAAGTCAGTGTAAAAGGATTGAGAATAAACAAAACCCAGCACAAAATTGGGGAGAAGCAAAACCCAACATAAAACTGGGGAGGAAAATCTCTCTACACATGACGGGAGAGAGAGTCACCCGATTTATTAGTCGAAGGGGTTGATTATAGGGGAAAATCCCTGGAACCAAAAGGAGTTGAAAAGAAAAGAGACCAAAAAGAAAGGAGAAGGGGGGAGAAGAAGGGAGAAGGAGGGAGCAGGGTCTAGCAACTCCCTGGCCCCTGCATTTTCTTGTTATTCGTTTATGGGTTAACTTATAATTTCTTCACAAGGCATGGTGATGAATATTTAAATACTTCATCACATTTTCTTGATGCGTTTATTTCGTCATTTTACGGTATTTGTAAGTGTTTTTGTTTTTATATTATCCAACAACTACTTATAAGAATATTTGAATTTAGTGAATGTTACATGTCATCAAACTAAATGATCAGACAAATTTGAAGTCAATCATATAGATTAAAATAGACAAAAATTTGAAATGATAGTTTTGAAAATAAGTACAATATCAACACAAAAGAAAAATACCAATGAGATTGGATTGACTAGACCTTCGGTGTGCCCTCCAAGTGAGATCCGAATTATCAGTTGTGATTTTCTCTACTATGATATGCTTTACTTTTGTTCTTCTTACACCATCTGAATATGTTGTCGATATTATCTCATTGGGTTTTTACGTAAATGGTTCCCAAACTATAGCTCCAGTATCATTTTGATCCACCATCTAATTTTTTCAATTCAACAGTCCTTCAATTTTTTTTTCGTATCGAAAATGGTCCTATCATCAAAGTCTGTCAATTATTCCGTGAAATCCAGAGTCAAAACCGTCTTTTTTGGACCAAACCATCTAAAAACAGAAAAAACTAAGAAATTTTGGTATAAAAAAAACTAAGATGAATTTTTTTGGGTAAAACCAAAAACTAAGATGAATACTTCAATATGGTACCACCCAGAAGCCACAGAAACACACAGAGCAAGAAATGAATGGTTCTTCAAGAAATGAAGATGCTGAGGCGCCACAAGAAGAACGAGAGCACCAAAACATGAGGACCCAAAAACGTCTCTGTGACTATTGTGGAAGCTCAATGGCTCTGCTATACTGCAGTATCATATACCACTAAGGATCATAAACCTCGCTTATATGCAATTATTGGTTCAACAACACGTATTAGGTAGACATGATGTTTTTTTAAAAAATTTGAATATAAATTATAATCTAAGATTTACCTTGGATTATGATTCACAATTAGGAGAAAAGAAATAAGCGGGCTGTATTAGAAATATTCTACATGTTCTATGTTCTACGTCTAGTCTAATGAAAGGTACTCATTTATGCGAAAATACGTGAAAAATGGGACCCACTTACGCGCGATTTCGTCTAACAGTGACCAAACTTAAACAACCAAACACCTTTCCCAGCTTGCCATCTCTCTCTCTCTCTCTCTCTCACGACAACGACGACTTGGGCATGAGAACGCGTTACCACCCCCAAACCTCAACCACCATATAAACCCATTTGCTCGCATTTCTCTGTTTCTCACTCATGCCCTCCAAAACCCAATTATCGAAAAGCTCTGCCTCTCACTCTGAATCAATAAAGCCATGGCCTTTACTTGCAGCAGAGCTTCTTCTTCTTCTTCTTTCACTGCCACGCGTCTTTTAGTGTCTGTTTTCATATTGGGTTGGGCTTCTCGGACCTGTTCCGGGTTCGGGTCATACGGGTTCGATATCCACCACCGATTATCGGATCCCGTCAAGGCAATTCTGGGTTCCGATGAGCTGCCGGAGAAGGGGAGTGCCGAATACTATGCTGCTATGGCGCACAGAGATCGCTTGATTCGAGGCCGTCATCTCTCCGCCGCCGACGAAACGACGCCGCTTACCTTCGTTGATGGCAACGACACTTATCGGATTGGAGCTTTTGGACAGTATGGAAAATTTTCTACTTTTTTTAAAGTTCTGATATTTTTGTTGTTTTGGGTCATGTGGTCCTCACTTTTTCCAGCGTTTAATTTATTTTGTTGTTGTTGTTGAATTTCAGTTTGCATTATGCGAATGTTTCTGTGGGGACACCACGCACATCATACCTTGTGGCCTTAGACACGGGCAGTGATTTGCTCTGGTTGCCATGTGATTGTAGCAGTTGCGTGCATGGCTTAAAGCTCTCAAATGGAGATGTAAGTTACCTGAATTACTCTGTTTTTTTTTCCTTAATCTTATACAGCTTGGGAAATTGCTACCTTTTCTCTTGAAAAATTGGTTACTTGAAGTCTTTTGACTTGTAATTACTTCAAATGGACTTCAGTGTTGTTATGTTGGTTTTTTTAATGTAAGGGCTAGGAGGAAGGATGACTTAAAAAGATTAAATGTGTAATTTTTTTTTTGGTTGTGAAATTTGAACTGAAATAAATAAGTTCAAGTCCTCATCTTTAGGGTGAGAGTTTCTTGATCATGAAGGAATGCAAATGTACTCAAAAACTTCAAAATGTGCAACAAGATAACATTGTTTTCTTTACCATAAAAAACTATTAAGCTGCTTCGTGCAGTATCCAAAACTTTCTACCAGACAGGCAAACATCGCTAGTGCATTTGGTTGTATGAAACATGCTCTGATGGTTCATTTCATTGACAATTACTTTTTTGTATCCTTTTATCATCCAGGTAGTAGAATTTGAAATCTACAGCCCTAATACGTCGTCAACAAGCAAAAAGGTTTCTTGCAACAGCACATATTGTGAACAACCACAACACTGCGCTTCAGCAGCTAGTGATTGTCATTACAAGATTGAGTATCTGTCGAATGACACCTCATCTACGGGGTTCTTGGTAGAGGATGTTTTGCACCTAACTACTGACGATGCGAATCAAAAAGATGTTAATGCACGGATTGCTTTTGGGTGGGTAATTTTTTCATTGCTTTGCCATTAAAAGGATATTTGAAATCTGCATTAGAGAGTATGATGTTTATATTATTCCTAGATATGCCAATTTTAACTTGTATAGGACACTTTTGATGTTGAGCTGCAACTCTATTGCAGTTGTGGTAAGGAGCAGACTGGAATATTTTTGGATGGTGCAGCTCCGAACGGTCTATTAGGGCTTGGTATGGATGATGTATCCATTCCTAGCATTTTAGCGAGCCAGGGGCTTGCTTCAAATTCTTTTTCCATGTGTTTCGGACTTGATGGATCTGGGAGAATTAGCTTTGGTGATAATAGAAGCTTAGACCAATCTGAAACGCCATTCAATCTTAATAGGCGTGGATAGTAAGTGGCCCCTTTAAATATCCATATGTTGATGTATCCATTACTAGTTTCGCAATTGAACTGCTTTGGTTTTGAATATCATGCAAGTTGTACTAATCTTCCCCTGTCGAACTTGTCACAGTCCAACTTACAACATTACTATTACTCAAATAGCTGTTGGAGAAAGTGTTACCGATCTCGAATTCTATGCCATTTTTGACTCTGGTACCTCATTTACATACCTAAATGATCCAGCTTACACACAGATTACTGAGAATGTAAGTAGTTTCAGTTCATTGTTTGATAATGTTTTCTCGATTTTCTGATTTACTATATCAGTCCTTGTAATTGTTTCTCATTTTCCAGTTCAACAGCGCGCTAAAAAGCAAGCAGCGTTCGAAGGATTCTAGTCTCCCTTTTGAATACTGTTATGATATAAGGTTATATTTCTATCAAACGACAAAAATTTTTGTTTTGATTCTCTCTTTTCCGAACCCTCAGGCACTGACTTAAGCTTATGTGCAGTCCAAATCAAACAGTGAACTTGACGCTGAAAGGTGGAAAGCAATATTCTCTGCTTGATCCGCTAGTGGTTATTTCTACTGAAGTAAGTTTCTACTTTTAGCATGTCTATTTTTTCTGGTCCTGCACCATGTCATGCTAAACTTTCCTTTTCTGATTCCCAGGATGGAACACCAATGTTTTATTGTCTGGGCATCGTCAAAAGTGGAGATGTAAATATCATTGGACGTAAGCATCCATCTCTTTCTAAATAACTTCTGATTATCTTTCAAGTTAAGGTTGTTTTTTTCTTTTCTGCATCCCAAATGGTATGATAGTATGCGATTCTGAGAATTGTCAAACCCTGATTAAGATATTGCTTGAAGAAATCCAACACCCTTAAAGGGATATTTTAACGATCACTGTCATTCAAATATATTTGTTCATGTTTGAATTAACTTTTGCTCACAATGTGGATTTTTTCGTGCAGAAAACTTCATGACGGGCTATCATGTAATTTTTGACCGTGAGAGGATGGTATTGGGTTGGAAAGAGTCCGATTGTGAGTCCTAATTCCAACATTTTGAATGAAATTTTGGCAAACAAATTTTCTTCATGATCTTTTTCAGTGACAGTGTGATCCAATTTTTTTTTATTTTCAGGTTATAATGTTGAGGACACCGTCACTCTTCCTGTCACTAAATCCAAATCTCCGGCCGCATCCCCTGGCGCTACCATCAATCCAGAAGCCACGGCAGGGAGTACCAACACTTCTCATATACCGCCACCAAATCATTCACCTAAGTTGAACTCTTTTGCTTGTGCGCTCACCATGGTTCTTTTTGTATTCTTTGCCATAGTTTGATTATTCTTTCGTGGTGCTGAGGTTTTATCAGCCCTGTATCATATGTATCCATAGGCATTTGTTTGAGGTAGACTATACAGAAAATTGGAAGATGTCGACTTCCTATTTTTGGTACACAGTTGATACTGAAGGAAACATGGGGTTGTACGTATGATTTTAGTTATGACCATAGGGAACAAAGATTTTTTTTTTCCTACATAAATAAATAAATATCGTTTTTGGTCTCTTATTTAACGTGCTAATCATTTTCAACCAATGTAAGTACAAATAAGAAAAACAAAATTTTTCAGGCAGTCTTATATTGTATAACAATGGAAATTGAACCAAAACTCACATTTACCTTCACCAACAAAAACAAAAATAACAAAAAAAAGAACTGTCTTCTACAGAAAGAATAAATTTAGTTCCTAAAGCCAACGCTTAGATTTTTATAAATAAAAACCTTCACAGTTGACAATATTCTTCTATTTGAAGAAAAAGAATTTGACAATAATTAGAACAACAACAACTCAACTGCGTTAGGAGTCGGACCCGAGCAGGCATGGTTGGTTATGGCCTACACCCCTTCAAAGATCCATTCATTTGCATGATGTTTCAGGCAGCAATAAGACTCCTCTCAATTTTAACTATGCTTTCATTTTCGTTAAGCTTTGGTCTTTTTCTTTTTCTTAACTGGTTCAACCAAGCTTGGGGCCTCCTGCTTATCTTTCTTTCCCCTTTTCCCTTTGGATTGCAAATTTTCTTCTTTCTTTGACATCTTACCATCAAAGGGCTTGGCTTTCATCTTTATTGATTTGATTAATGACGATTTCTCTATCTTTGACTGCAAGACATCAGATTTTACTTCCCTTTCTACCACTTCTTCTTGGTCACCCTTCTGCTGTCTCGATGCCAACTGCCGAGCATAAGCTGCACTCCTGCAACACCGAACCACAAATGCATATAACATGACAGCCAATAAATGCAGTGGCACATATTAGGGCAACTATTGGAGCCATCTTTTGAAAGTATGGAAAACAAAGGAGAGCAATAATTTGTATTTTGTTAAGATATCAACATATATGATAGAAACAATTGATTTGTCAAACAATAAGTAAAACAAGACGTAGATACCTTTTGAACTGTGGATCTGTTGGATCCAGAGCAAAGCGGGGAGACGTGAAGAGGGCTGAAAACCGTGGATCTTCGTAATCAACAGCTGGTAAATTGTCCTCTTCTTGAACTTCTTTACCCTTCTTTCCCTTAGTCTTTTTACGTTTCAAATTGTAGCCCTTAAGACCTGTATCTGCTCCCTTGTCATCAGTAAGTAATAACTCAAGCTCGTTTCTGCTTGCTTCTGCTTCCCTATCCGTATCTTGGTTTTGTTTATCTCCTTTTTTACCTTTACCTTGAGAACCCTTTTTACTTTTTTTGACTGAAGGCTCTTCAATAAAGAAATCATCTGCATCTTCTGTTGCCTCTCGATCAGTGTCGCTACTCTCATCCTCTGATGAATCCTTAGATCTGTTTTTCCTAGCCTTCTTTTTCTCACGTCTTTTTCTGAGATAGGCCTCCCAAACTGTTTCTGATTCCTTATCTCTCTTTTCTTGAATGCGCTTGCTTATATCCTCTAAGCCAGTATTAAATGTGATCTCCATGTCCTTGTCATCGTCTTCACCTTCACCATCTCCATCTGAAGCATCTCCCTCTCCATTTCCAGACAGGATTAAAGTGCGGTACATATCTCGTTTTTTACTCTTTTTATCGGACTTGTCCTCTGTAGCATCATCATTCTCATCCTCATCACTTTCACTATCATCAGATGCCAAAAACTCCTTCAGTTCCAATTCAGAAAGCTAGAAACAAACCAAAGATCATATAAGCTAGAAGCAAAAAGTACATGAAGTAGTTAATTATTATTATTTTTATATAAATTTGGAGTTGATAGTTCTTCAGTTGCTCTTCCCATCATCTTTGCAATTCCTATTGTTTATTCAGATCAGTGTAACATAATGCCCATTCGGATAAGTGTAGCAAATGTTTATTCAGGTCCTCAAGCATGGAGCAAGATATGAACCCTACTAACAAATTACATAAAATGCAAGCATTTATACCACTCAGATAAAATCTACTGACCTGATCGTCAGTGAATTTCCGTTTCAAGGTCTTACGTCCTGGGTCATCCTCATCCCAAGAAATATCAATTTTACTCTGTTGCAGAGCTTGAGTCTGGAAATCCAAACCCACATAGTTTGCAGGTACCTAACAAAAGCCAAAGACTTCACAATCACTGCTACATTTTACAAAAAAAAGTTTCAGACTCCATAAAGAAGCATGAAGAGCCATCATTTGCACATAATCCCTACTTCTCTTACTACAGACAGATTAGCATATAAAAATCTATTGCTCAAACTCTACATAAACTTATAAGTAAATGGTTGGAACATATACCTCTGTTGCAACGTCACGGGGTGGGTGTTGAAATTCCATTGAATCAGGGATAAACCTTAAATCAAGTTTATTTGATGACCGTTCAAACTCAACTCCATCACAATTTTTGTAAAGGTAATCTGCTGTGGCACTTGAGTCACATTCCACTACAGCATAATAGTACCTAAGAAAAAATAAGGTACATATGGAGATAAGTAAATATATAATTTAAAAACATACAACAAACAATAACTATGAAATAAGCACAATTAACCACCTTAGCTTGCTTTTCTCATAAGCACGTAATTTCTGAGCATCAAGCTCATCATCATCATCGTCCTCATCTTCATCACTTTTCTCATTTTCATCATCAAATAGGCCAACAGGACCATGAAGTTCTTCCTCTTTCATACGCTGGAGTCCAAACTCAGATGGATAGACAGCCACAGACTTCATTTCTCCATCTTTCGGGAGAAAAGACCTCAACACCGCATACAAGTCAACAGCCTACACAAAACGCAACAAAACACTCAGTTACCAGCAAATCTCCACAAAGAGGAAGCCTACACAAAAATTAACATTCTTCAACTCAAAAGACTCTTACTCAAACAACTTAACACAAAGTATATTGTATGACAATTCATTCGGTACTCATATTTCTTCGAATAATAAAAATGGTCAGTACTGACAACACAATCTCCATCTCCAGACCCAATTACAGAAAACTAACAAATTTTGATGCTTTTACTATGTGCCACTTGAATACATATATAATGAAAATGAGTGCATACCTTAACATGCCTCCAATCCAGGTTAACAATAGCAAGCCTGTGAGTTTCCTTATCAATTTCTGGTACATCTTCCGCCTGCCCGCACAAAGAAGAATCAAGTAACCAAAATTAACCAACATTTTCTACTCAATGATCTCTTTTCTTCCAAATTTCAATTAATTAAATCTTAATAATAATAAATACCTCCATTCCAGGCTCACCGTCCTCGAAAACCACTTCTTCTTCTTCATATTCATCATCCGTGTCTGTGTCCATCGTCGTATCCGAGTCACCACTCGCCACGTCATCCTCCGATTCCTCTCCACCGAGTTCCTCCAACTCCTCACTCTCTTCTTCTTCCTCTTCCTCAATCTTTTTCTCTTTCTTTTTCACTTCGGAATTGACCTTATCTTCGTCCTCTTCGATTTTATAGTAATGGCGCAGCGAACTCCCTTGGTCGAGCTTCTTTGGCTTGCCTCGCTTGTCTAGCGGGACCGAGGACGAGCCGAATCGCTTGTCCGAGAACATGCGATTGAATCGCGAGTCGATCTCCACCTTGGCCTTTTGCTTCGGAACGTTCTGGAACCTAGGGTCCCAGTGTACGGACGAAAACCGAGAGTCGGTGATGAGGTTCTCATCGCTGCCTTTGGATTTTTCATTCTTGTTCTTGCTCTTCTTGTTCTTCTTATTGGATCCCATGGTCTAGGCTAAGCTTTCGCCGTTGCTCGGTTTCAGTTCAGTGGTGTGGTGGCGTTGCAGGGGCTTAACGTTCTTCTTCTTCCTTAGGGTTTAACATCGCGGGTTTTTTGTCCAACAGAAATTAGAAACAGTTCTGAGGTGGACCTTGGACATCTGCTGAGCCCAATGTCATATAAGCCCAACTCTAAATTCTCTTTCTAGTTGAAGCTCAACTCCAACTCCATATTCTAATTTTTCCTCTTTCTTTCTCTCGTTGTCAATCGTTGATGCATTATATACTATATTAAAATTCATTAGTTGATTGTGTTAAGATGAGTCACATTCATAGTCTGATAACATAAAATGTTTACACTACTAAACTGTGAATCTAGACATAAGGATAAACCGGCCTGACCAATTGCGGACTTAACAATTTCACTCATGGACGCAACATCAAAGTATCAAGTTCAGCATTTGACAATTTGGTACAAGTTTTGTTTAAGGTTTCCAAATATTTTTCTATGGGAACACAATTCAATCTCTAACTTGACCCAAGAGAGGCCAGGAGGTATGTTTTTATTTATTCAAGTTCATTTGGTCAATGGTTGATTATGTTTGCTATTTAAGAGAAGTCTGCAAGACTGCTACAGAAAAAAAAAAAAGTGTCTGCCGGTTTACTACTATTATATATAAATTCATAGAAGCGTGTGACTAAACTCAACCCACCAAACCAGATAAACCCTAACTAATTTGGATGGTATATAATAATTGGATTAAGTTTGGCACAAGTTGTTAGGATTTCTACTAACCTATAGGCCCTAGTTTTATAGCCTGCTGTACTTCAAGCCTCAAAATTATAAAACATAGTCAAATCTCCGTTGACCAAAATGCTGCAACCAATCATGCCAGACTAAAAGGATTTCTGGGAATTAGGTTGGCTAAGTAATCCAGCATTCACCTAAAATACCCTTAATTATATTATGAAAAAATAAGAAGATTTTGGGTGGCAGGTTGTTGGGGGCAACTGAAGTTAGTTAATTATGTCCGGAACATGACAGGCTGAGGCTCACGTACAAATTAGCAAGCATGAATGAATGAGATAACCATCACCCACTATAACTAATAAAGCATGAGACTTTGAAAGCAAACTTGACCATAAAAATAACAACTTTTGATTGCTCAACCCTACCCACTTCAGATCAGAGACGTTCCTTTTTCTGCTAAAGCAGCAGAATTATTGGTTCTCTTTGTTTCAGTTGAAAAAAAGGGTTTAATTATACAAAAATTCTCTTATGCGGACGTCCGGATGTTATGTTATATATATATGAAAGAGAGAACTGTTTGCTATAACTTGCTGATGCATGCAGAGCCCTTAAAAAAAGGGAAGATACTGAATTAGGAGCACCTACCACACCATGCAGAAGGGTTTTATAATTGATTTATTTATTTATGAATATTTGTTGTAACTGTTGGATTGGAACAACGCTTCCAATGCAGACTGCTTCTTTTTGGTATTGAGAATCTTCTCTGTTTTCAAGTATTAAAATCATAATGTGCAGAGAGGAAAGTTTTAACTTGCTTCTTTTAAATGATTGACTCATGGAAATTGAAGTTCAATAATATAGCCTAGCTAGCAAGAGGTAATTATAGAGAGACATGAGCCATGCTTGATGATTAACACCTTTAAATTAATATCATTGAGATCACCTTTTCTGGCTGATGGTAATTTTCTTAGTAAATAAAATTTAAAATAAATAAAGAGAGATTTCAAGGTGCAATGACAGTTGGGATGGTGATTGTCTTGTAGTGAAGGTGCATATGCATTGCCTTCATTATTACTTCTTCTAAGCATGCTTTCTTAACTAATTCATTATATGGGGCCAACATTGTCTCAGTAAACAATCTCTCTCCCTCTCCATCTATAAATACCACTCTAATCCATTGTTAGTTCCCACACTTAAACAAAGTTACAAGGAGTTAAGAAAGAGAGTTGTAAGGATGGCTTTTAATCTTACATTCTTGAGCTCAATCCTCATCATCCTTTCAGCCTTTTCCCCGGTGATTACTGCACTGAGCTCGAATTATTACGATAAGAGCTGTCCTAACGTTGAGCAAATCGTTTCGAATGCTGTCAAGAAAGCGGCTTCTAATGACAGAACTGTCCCGGCTGCTCTGCTCAGGATGCATTTCCATGACTGTTTCATAAGGGTACATATATATTTTTTCTGCACAAGTTGTTTTGACAGTTTAAATGCACTGGTTGAGTTAGCTGAAACTTTTTCCTTTGTTTTTGCAGGGTTGTGATGCCTCTGTGTTGTTAAATTCCAAAGGGAGCAACCAAGCAGAGAAAGATGGGCCACCAAATATTTCTTTGCATGCATTTTATGTCATTGACAATGCAAAGAAACAAGTAGAGGCTTCCTGCCCTGGTGTGGTCTCATGTGCTGATATCTTGGCTCTAGCTGCAAGGGATGCTGTTGTGCAAGTAAGGAAGAAAAAGTCCTCACAACTGGTTTTAAACAAAAATGACAAGAAAAAGTTCTTGCTGTTTCTGATTGTACTATTAATCTTTGCAGTCTGGAGGTCCAAACTGGGATGTGCCAAAAGGAAGAAAAGATGGAAGAACATCAAAGGCTACTGAAACCAGACAATTGCCAGCTCCAACCTTCAACATATCTCAACTGCAGCAGAGCTTCTCTCAGAGAGGTCTGTCCTTGAATGACCTGGTGGCTCTTTCAGGTAAACTAACTTCAATATCCCAATTGCAATTGCTATTTCATATTTTTCATTTATCTCAAGAAGAAATGGAGAGCTTAACTATTGACACATCTGCAGGAGGTCACACTCTAGGGTTCTCTCACTGCTCATCTTTCCAAAACAGAATCCACAACTTCAATGCCACGCACGACGTCGATCCTTCACTGCAACCATCCTTTGCAGCAAGCTTAAAGAATACATGTCCCATCAATAACAGGCCAAAAACGCTGGCTCTACCATGGATCCTTCTTCAACAACTTTTGATAACACATATTTCAAGTTGATCCTCCAGGGGAGGAGCTTGTTTTCTTCAGACCAAGCTCTGCTTAGTTTTCCAAAGACCAAAAATTTGGTTACTAAGTTTGCTACTTCAAAGGAAGCTTTCTTAGATGCTTTTGTGAATTCTATGATTAAGATGAGTAGCATTACAGGTGGACAAGAGGTCAGGAAAGACTGCAGGATAGTAAATTAATTGGGGGCCTCCAATCTTAGTTGTAGTCAAATTTAAAACAAGAGAGCTGAAAAATCCATAAAATAAGATGGTTCTGTTATTATCTTTCTTTGTTTGAAAGATTTCAGGGAGAAATTGTTTGTCTGCTGTAATTCATAATGTTTGTAAGGATCTTGTTACAATAAAACATATTATAAATATTGGTTTGAAGGGCAACAATACTTTCTTTTGTGAAACTTGAAATCTGTCTATGTTGACCCAACTCTTAATAAAGATGAACAAATGATGTCCCTCCATTACAGTGCGCTCAATCAACTGGACTACTGAACTTGCTGCAGCAGAGTTCCAACAGTGACGAGCAGTCTTAATGCAAGTCCAAGTGGCGGCATTACTGCATTCCCACACTGCTAATGCAAAACCGGTATCTCAGCCCGTTGACTATCCAGAACAATCTCTGCCAACTGAAGGTTGCCGCTTAGCTCAGATGCCTTGTGAGACGGCATAAATGAAAAGGCATCAAGAAGCTTCACACACTTCAACCCCCATTTGGCCATCAAAAACTCAATCAGATGATGTCCACTGCACATTATACATACGAAGTGCTTTCAGAGAGTTTGTTTCCAGCGCTATGCGCATCCTACATGTGCACATGTTATAGAGTTGAAATAACATTAGAAACCAAAGCAGGTGAAAATACCTCCGATTATGGTAAGTTGTTATGAACACTGACCCTGGTGAACTTTGGAGCAGGAATGTAACAGTGGCAAAGAGGTCATCAAAGGCTTAACAACACAAACAAAATCCACATTTCAGCTCAAGTAAAGTGATCGAGATGGTAAGAGGGAAAAATGAGAAAAAACAAAAACAAAAAACTAGTAGATAATAATAACCCTACCACTAGCATCATATAACACATCAGCCCCAAGAATAAATTTTGGATGTAAACTGAACGTAGATGCATCCCAAACTCCCCATGTCAATCCCAGTACCTGAAAACAGAACTAGATCTCCTAACAAGAGAAATAAGGTCATTGATCGGTGCATAATTACATATCATTTTGTACCCTTCTAACTTATGATTTGGTTATGTTTTTGAGTTAAACTTGTGCTTTTAATCTATTTTGTGTTTGTTTCAGTGTAATAAGTTTGGGACTCATTTAATGCATTTTGGAGTCAAGTTAGCTCAAAACGGTGTCTGCAGATCAGTCAACTTCACGGATTGGACTCTACTTGCGCAAGAAGAACCAGATAATGAGCCATATGTCATTGGAAAGATACGGAAGTCTATTTTCTGGATCATTTTACGGTTCGTGATTCCGAGTCCTCTAGAGGAAGTTATACAAGTTTTGGCAGCTTAAGGTCAAAATCGGCAGGATCTGCGTTACTGGGCCAAAAATGACTTTTGAAGGCCTTCCCGAATTTTCCTTGAGTTGGGCTGCATATGCTTGGAAAGATAAGACAAAGAGCTTCAAGATCCATATTTTTGCAGATTTGTTAGAGTGAAGGAACAAGCCCAAATCGAGCCCACAAGCTGACTGCAATGCATTGTCATGCATGAGCTAATCATTTTAGTGGTGAATTGAGTGGTGTAAGTTGGTGAAGTGAGTGTGATTAATAAATTCAATTGTATAATCAGATTTATACTTCCCCTAGGCCTATAAATAGTGAGTTCTCCAAACATGTAAACACACCCCAAGGGGGAGCTCTCAAACATCTCTCTAGAGCTCCTCTCCCTTCTCTCCCTCAAATTCTCTTAGTTTTCTTTTAGTTCTCAATTGTTGTAACAAAACCATTTTGCTTTTTAGTTGTAATTTATTTTTCATTGTAATGTAAATTCTTTTCTTAAGTTTTCAAGTTTAATTAGTTTCCAAGTTTCAATTGTAGTTCTTGTTCTTATTCATTATGCTTATAAGTTAATATGCTTGTTTGAATGAGTGATCACCATTAAAACTTGTATGTTAGCTATCTTGGTTTGAATTAAGAGTAGACACCATGCATTAATTCAAATTGAACTATGAATAGTAAGAGTATGTATGGACATTCGACAATAGGGATTAGATACATACTTGGTTGTTTAAAACATTCTTCTATGCTTAATGGATTTCTAATGCTTAATTTAGGTTCGACAACAAGGATCTAATTAGGGAATTAGAAATACAAGGTTAGGACCAGACACCATGGCTTAATCATACTTTAGCTAGAATCAATCTAAGAATATGAATTGAACTTGGTAACTAATTTGCTTGAGTTAATTTCTTTTCTTTCTTTCTTATTTTATTTATTTTCTTTTAATTTCTGTTTTGTGCAGGGAATCAAATTGAATCAATCTATCATCAATCCTCGTGGGATCGACCTCGTACTTACACAAGCTATACTATCCAATGGCCCGTGCACTTGCGAGTTAACAGTCATGGTGACACAAAAGGAAGATACAATTAACATCATCTTATTAGGCGATACGCAAACAAGAAATGGAGTTTAGTCTGTTGATGGAAATTACATTGCACTCAAGTTTATTAAGGTCAAGCACTCGTTTCATGTTGTCCAGCACCTGCAGATGCAAAACAACAATGCCGTAAATCGTTAATTATAGCCATTTAAAACAGAGACGTTGCTTGGAGAAGAAATAACAAGTCTGAACTAACTAACTGAAGTAGCATAGAAAATGAAGATTCTTTATCAACTTTAAGGGTCAATTGGGGACCAATGCAGGCAGTTCATAGCAAAATTATACTTCTGAATAAAAAAAATCAAATTCGGCAACGTACCAAAACTCAAATGCATTCCTTGATTAAAATGAAAATTATTTCAGTGGGATTTTTAAGCAAAAAGTAACATAAAACATAACATTTCCCAACATATATTCTAACCAATGACCATCATAAAGATAATTGAGCTTTCAAGCAAATAAGAAAGAAGAAACTGATTTAAGATTTGAACAGAAATGTTAAAAAACAAAAATTTAATTGAAATTCAATACCTCTAATCTACTCGAGTCATCAGTGAGAGTGACGTCAGCACCAACTTTGGCTGCAACCAAACCTGGCAAGGAAATTCCAGCACCAAGCTGCAAACTAACCCAGTAATTATTAATAATTAATTAACAAGTAAAGAATAAGATTAAACCCGGATAAGGATAACATGTACATTTTACCACCTCTAGCACGCCGGCTCCGGAAAAGCGCAATCTCTGTTGCCAAACATACTCCGCTAGGACCACGCTACAGGGCCACACGAACAGACCATAGTCTTCCTTCATGTTCTCGATGATAGAGATGGAGAAGGCCGGTTCGTCCATTTCATCCCCGAAATGATGACGAGACACCGTCGTCATAAGAGTATCGGCCGTTTCGGTTTCGGCCGAGTCACTGCGTTCCATAGATTCGCTACCTGCGAAAAGTCGTAAGTTCGTAACAGAGGAACAAAGTGAGCTGTGAAGGCAAGTAATGGGTCCACTGAAGGCCCAATGGCCCGAAACCAACAAGGCCCAATTAAGATTATCCAAAACCAACATCAATTTTGAAGTCGATCTTTGATAGCGCTTTCTGGAAGCACCTCTAATCTTCATCATCCTCTTCCTCTGCTTCACTGAGTGAACTCGTCAACTCGGAGCTCGCCTAATTCTCCAATGGCTTTTGCTCACTACACAATAACCATTCCTGTCGAAACCACAAAGCACGCAAAGACTTCGATTCTGAAACCACCTTCTTCTTCTGAGTCTCTCTCTCTTTCTCTTCCTCCTCCTCTCAAACCTCGCAATCTCTCCATATTTTCCAGATTCAAACGGTTGGGGCATAATGGTAAATACTTTCACTCTCCATCAGCACAGGCTGAGCCTCAAGAGCCTCAAGTCAGTACAGCTGCAGATGCCTTTACCCATTTCAAGCATTTGCTTCTGCCCATCGCCGATGGGAACCCATATCTCTCCGAGGGAACAAGACAGGTAATTTTGACCCACATAATTTCCATGGCTACTTCTGTGTGTGATGCATGCAAAAAAGTTTGAATTTTTATTTTTCTACAGGCTATAGCTACTGCTGCTGCTTTGGCAAACAAGTATGGAGCTGACATTACGGTTGTGGGTATGTTTACTGATTGACCACTGACCTCTCTGCTTTTACATTGTTTATATATGGTGTGGAAATCAAGAACAAGGTATAGCCTTTTTCACTGTACAGACCCTTTTTTGAATTTTGATACGATTGCCTAGTCTAGAAATATAGGATTTTGTGTTGTTTGCAGTTATCGATGAGAAGGAGAAGGAGTCTCTGCCGCAACATGAAACCCAACTTTCTACTATCCGCTGGCATCTCTCTGAAGGTTTGTGTGCTGTATATATGCTCTTACAATTTTATGTGGAATAGGGAAGGTTTCAACTTTCAATCGATATGTTTTGAAATGTGAGGACTGATTGGAGATGTGAATTAACAAAGGAACGAAAGCGTACACACAATGTTTGCATGTACAGATGTGCCGATTGGGTTTTCCGGGGGTGTTATTTTGATTGTATGCAGTTTCCACATTAAGTTAAATGTTTTAATTCTACTGACTGAATCAAAATGTGCATAGAGAAGAATGGGAATGGAAAAGGAGCCACATAGTCATATTTCATTAGAAAACCGAAGGGGTGATTTGCTAGTTGATAACTCTGATATTGAATGGGAAGTTTTTGGCAAAAATGGCCAAAGTTTAGCCCCCTAATTTATCCAATTTTTAGTAAAAGTACAACCTTAGGTGAAAGTTTGATGCTTGAAGGGAGTTCAAGTACTAGAAAAGGGTTGAAGCATCAAATCTTGATTCAAGTTGCATTTTTTCTTAGAAAGAAGTGACCATAATACTGTATTATTGGGGGCTATGCTAATTTGTCAAAAACTCTTGAATGTAGAAGAGGATCTAGGCATCATGTTTTAATTATTGTGTTGTAAGAATGTCGTATGCAATTGTTGACAAAATTTACTACTTAAAAGAATAGGGTTTGTGAATTTTTAAAGTATGCTTGTAAAAGAATTG